>OZ022256.1:36701133-37301133 GCA_963978905.1 Trichostrongylus colubriformis
TTTCGATCTGAAAAACAGGTGGAAACTTACTCTTACATGCTAAAATATGAGGGACACAAAAGAATAGTGATATCTCCTTGTAGAACAATAAAAGCTCTATCAAATGCATATGAAAATATTCTCATCAATCTCGATGGTAGGTGAGGAAGAGGAGTTAACGAAAATGCACACTTTTGCGAGTACTGCATTTGTGAGTCTTAAAAACAGCAAAAAGTTGAGCGACTTGGACAAAAAGTAGTACCACTCTGTAGAGCTGAAAAGCTCTATCGAAAACATAAACACATATATTTTTTGATCTCGATGGCAGACTAGGAAGATGAGGTGTCGAGGGTACCAGATTTTGCCTCCAGCTTACTTCATTTCCAAACCTCATAAATATTAGGAAGTCGAAGGAATCGAAAAACAGATAGCAGCGTTTTGTAGAGCAAAAAAAGTCTCATTGAAAACATATATAAGCTTTGTTGAAAGATGAAGGGAACAATGTGAAAAACGGGCTTGAAGAAAACCGCGGGAACTTATTCCCCAACCCAATACTTACCCCAATGATGAGTGATATTTACTAGGGGTGTAGGTTGGGACACACGAATTTAGGCCGTGACCCTCTAACAGCCTATGGCCTTTGACCTAAGCCTTAAATAATTCAGACAATTTCTTCATGTAAATCGTGTCCTCCTTGCAAGTCTGTTCCGTTGTATAGTTAAATTGTTTGAATTATTCATGTCACAGGGCAAAGGCCACAGGCTGTCACAGGGTCACGGCCTAGATTCGTGTGTCCCAACCGTCACCCATTTACTAGTCACCCTCACAGTGTATAAATATAAATATTTAAAATTTATAAGGAAACCTAAGGTGCGATAAAGCAGCAGAAGGAGGAGTTAAAGAATATTTGACGCACGAAAGTTCGATGGAAATTCAATTGGCGAGAGGGAGTTAAAGGCAGCTTTCGGGAAAATTCGGACGAAAAGTATAAGAAGTAGTGAATATGAAAGCCGAGATGCCTAGTAACAGGAAAGTGGAGAAAAAACGAATGGAAGTGGCCAAAAACCCAAGAAATAGAACCCCTTCCCACCATTGGTTTTGGGCGCGGACGACCTTTCCGTCAAGACGCGGGTAGTCCGCATAGGTTTTCCACTGGCATTACTGTTATGGAAATGAAGATTGTTTACAGCAATGAAGAAAACTGTTTGTGATCTCTATGTATCATGTTTGTCGAGGTGTATATAAACACCTCGACTGAGTGTGGTTCAGTTGCTTCCTGCAATAAGGCTTCCGACAAGTTCGAGTCGTAACAACTGGCGATCAGGCCGAAGAACTCATGAACAAGCTGGCCGAAATTCTCTCGCTCATGCAGAGCCGGATGGAACAGCAAGAGAAGACGCTGGAATTCATGCAGAAGCAGCAGAAGGAGACGTCTGACTCCTTCCTGCGCGCTCTAGAGAAGATGGAAATGCGGATGAATGGAGCAAACCCAGCAGCGGCAAAGCATACTATTTTCGACTCGCTGTGCCGACGCATTGACAGATTCAACTTCGATGCGGAAAGCGGGAAAACGTTCGATATCTGGTACAAGCGTTTCAAAGACGTGTTCGACAACGACTGCATGGACCTAAACGAGCAATAAAAGACTCGACTACTTGTCAGCCGTCTGGATGAAGATAGCCACCAACTCTTCTGCGGTTCGATTGCACCGAAGTCACCCTCAGACCTCTCATGGGATGAAGCAATTGCCACAATGGACCGTCTTTTCGGCTCTGGTAAGACATTGTTTCGCCGACGATTTGAATGCCTTAAAATTCAGTATGATCACCAGGATTTCAACAGCTATGAAACTCTCGTCAGAACACGATGTTCTGACGCCAAATTTGATTCGATCAACTTCGATGGTCTTCAGTGTCTCGTCTACGTGGCTGGATTCCAGGGAGCCGAGTTTGCAGACTACAGAACACGGCTGCTAAGGAAACTGGATCAAGGTGAGGACATCACAATCAAGGACCTTACGGCTGAATGTCAACTCATCAAGGCATACAAAGAGGACGCAAGAATGTTGGAAAACGCTATCAACGGCAGTGCTACGATCAACTATGTTAATAAGAAAAAGAAAAGGAGGAATTTCAAGAATAAGCAGGACCAAAGAATCAAAAGAAAAACTAATGCGCTTCACGGCAGTGCACGATCTGGAATTCAGGAATCAACATCACCGTCACGTCCGCAGACCAGACGTCACGGCACAATGAGCTACCAGATCAAAAGCATCGAGGCTGCTTTACGCAAACACACCCAACCACACCTGGAAGTTGAAGTAAATGGTCATCTTTTGAATTTCCTACTCGATACTGGCGCAATGATAACTCTGATTTTCAAATCGAGCTGGGAAATACTCGGTAAACCGCAACTACAAAACTGCAACACGGTTATAAACGCCGCAAATGGAACAAGAATCCCAACGCATGGATCCATATCGGTTGATTTTGTGCTGAGGAGCTCAGAGGGAAACAGCATCGACGACGAGGATGTTGTTACGTCACCGACAGCCTCGACATATTCGGCTGGGAATGGATCCAGAGGATTCCTGAGTTGGTGGAACCAATGCAAAAATACATCAGTGGTGTAACCATCGTTGCGGATCCTGCGGCTGCCTGTCGAGAAGATATCGTCGCTAAGCTGAAAGCCAACTACGCTGACGTATTCAAGACAGGACTTGGAAGATGTACCAAAACGAAAGCAACCCTTCGACTGAAGCCAGATGCTCAACCTGTTTTTAGGAAGAAGCGCCCTGTGCCGTACGCATACGTCGCCACTCTAGACGAAGAGATCGACCGCCTACTCGCAGAACAAGTACTTTCACCAGTCGACTACTCTGCTTGGGCAGCGCCGATAGTCGTCATCAAGAAAGCAAACGGGAAATTACGACTCTGTGCTGATTTTTCAACGGGCCTGAACGATGCCCTCATGTTGCATCAACATCCTCTACCGACCCCGGACGACGTTTTCACAAGACTCAATGGCGGCACAACATTCACGCAGATAGACCTCGCGGATGCTTATCTGCAAGTCGAGGTTGACGACGATGCGAAGGAGGTTAACCATAAACACCCACAGAAGACTCTTACGCTACAATCGTCTTCCATTTGGTGTCAAGTCCGCGCCCGGCATCTTCCAGCAAATCATCGATTCCATGATTTGCGGACTCAAAGGCTGCGCTGCATACCTCGACGATGTTATTGTCACTGGCCGCGATATCGAGGAGCATGTCGCTAATCTGGAAGCTTTGTTCAAGAGGATATCCGATTATGGCTTCCGTGTCCGGACCGAAAAATGCAATTTCCTGATGCCTCAACTCCGATACCTAGGAAATATTAGGTTGTAAGGAAAGTTTTGGCCGGTTTTGGAAATTTCAACTTCGAGAGATCATAACTCGACTCAGAATGCATCTTTTCTCACAGATTGAGCACCATTAGATTCGCTACACTCTTAGCAACACTATGCATACCTACATATCTCAATTTGATGAAGGGCTGATAATTTATATTGCGCGAAATGAAAAAAAGTCGACTTCAAATCGCCACTCTTTCTGAACACACTGCTTCTGAAGGAGCTGGCCAGATGTTTTGGGAAGTGGGGCATAGTTAGCGCTAGATCAGATGAACATGATAGACGAGTAAGGGCCTTACCCTGCAACTGCTTCAATTAGTGGAAGAGGATTTGTGAAAAATGTGCTTGCGCGTGACTGCCGTGAGGGGTCCCGCGGCACCCATTTTTTTGGATTTTTCCAAATCAAGGCCACTTGAGGTGGTCAGCTAAGGTTGCTTGTTGAGGCCAAATACTTGTGGATATCCCCTGCAAATATGGACGCTCATCGCCTTGTGCCGTTTTAGTTAAAGCGATTTGATCAATTGAAAATTAGAGCAGCTCGTCCTCATTTCTGCACTTCTGAAACCAGAGACAATGTGTTCCATCCAGTGATGCACCCCCTCCTCTTGCAGTATTCACATTTGTGGTCACCTTCGCTGGGACTCGGCTAAACAAGAACTCTTGAAGTGAAGTCATGTTAAAAGTGCCATTTTCGCAGCACTTTAAAACTTCCCTAATGAATCGGAAACCTTGTGGCATTCCAAATAAAATATATATTCTGAAAGAGCAACTTTTTCTCTATCTAACGGGCACAATATGTCAGCTGATTCATGTTGACGCGCTCTGATATTTAAATTTATCTTGTGAACGCGAAAAAGCGGCCAGAACTTTCCTTACAACCTAATATAATCGATGCTACCGGACGCCGACCCGATCCCGCCAAGATCGAGGTAATTCGCAAGATGCCACACCCCACGGACATCGGCCACGTGCGATCGTTCCTGGGGATGCTCAACTACTACGGGCACTTCATCAGTGAGATGCGACAACTGCGTGCACCGTTGGATGGTCTGCTGAAGAAGAACGTCCCGTTCAAGTGGTCTGCCGAGTGTCAAGACGCATTCCAACGCGCCAAGGATGTGCTGGCCTCGGATCTCCTGCTCACTCACTACGATCCCACAAAGGAATTCGTCGTCGCGGCCGACGCATCGGAGTACGGGATAGGAGCAGTGATTAGCCACCGCTTTTCGGATGGAACGGAGAAAGCAATACATCACGTCTGCCGTTCCCTAACAGCTGCCGAAAAGAACTACGGTCAAGTAGAGAAGGAGGCTCTCGCCATTACGTTCGCCTTGAGGAAATTTCATCGTTATATCTACGGACGTCATTTCAAGCTGTTCACTGATCACAAGCCACTTCTAGAGATTTTCGGAAGCAAGAAAGGAGTACCCATTTATACAGCTAATAGACTCCAACGCTGGGCTCTCATTGTGAAGAACTACGACTTCACCATAAAATACCAAAATACATCCAGCTTCGGACAAGCAGACGCTCTATCCCGCCTCATCGCGGATCAACCGAAAATCGAAGAAGATGTAATCATTGCCACAATCGAAGAAGATTCGTGCGCCACATTCATCAATGCAATTTCGAAATTGCCAGTGGATATGAGAAGGATAGTGGAAGAAACATCCAGAGATCCAGTCCTGCGAAATGTTCTGAATTTCGTGAGGAGTGGAGAGTGGCCAAAGAAATCTGAGGCTGCAAGAAGATTCAACTCTCTCAGAGGATCACTCTCAACACAGAACGGATGCCTACTTATCGGAGATCGCATTTTGATCCCGAATGTTTTACGGGATACCGTACTTAGCGAACTCCACGACGGACACCCAGGGACGACTCGTATGAAGATGCTCGCCAGAAACTACGTTCACTGGATGAACATCAACAACGACATTGAGAGATTTGTTAAAACCTGTCGTAACTGTCAGGAAATGGCGAAGAACCCAGTGAAAACGACGCTTTGCTCGTGGCCAGTGGAAGATAAACCATGGAATCGCATACACGCCGATTTCGCTGGACCAGTAGATGGAAAAATGTACCTCGTGGTCGTCGACGCCTACTCGAAATGGCCAGAAATTGTTGAAATGTCTTCAACAACGACATGCAGTACGATCAGAGAGTTACGCCGTCTTTTCGCTCAGTTCGGCTACCCGCAGGCATTAGTGACAGATAACGGACCTCAGTTCACATCCAAAGACTTCGAAAACTTCTGCAACACAAATGACATCAGACACATGAAATCTCCACCATTTCACCCTCAGTCTAACGGGCAAGCGGAACGCTTCGTTGACACTTTCAAGAGGAACTTCGAGAAGATAAGAAAAAACTTACCACCAGCTGAAGCACTACAAAGATTTCTGCTGATGTACCGTCGAACTCCATGCTCGTTCACACCAGGAGGAAAATCGCCGGCCGAAGTCTTTCTGGGAAGAGAAATCCGGACAAGGCTGAGTCTTATGAAGCCATCAGCGGCGATCCGCGACAACACTCGCAATCATAGGAAGGAACAATATAACCGCCATCACGGAGCCCGAAGAAAGGAATTCAATGTTGGCGACTCAGTATGGACTACAGACTACCGTTCAAGAAAACCACGACAGACAACAGGTCAAATAGTGAAGAGATACGGAAACAGGCTTTACGATGTGTTGGACAAATTTGGAAACGTCACGCAAATCAGTTACGGTTGAATGCTGGAGGTTGCTCACAAGAGAAGCTAGACTCAACGACAGAGCTCGCCGATCTTCCACTTTTACCCAGCTCGAAGCCAATGCCCATATTGGAAGATTCGACGACAACACTTCCTATGGCTGAAACCACACCTAGATCTACGTCAGTGGACTCCTCCGAAGCAACGGCATCACCGACGGGAGAAGCTACAGGACAACGCGCGCTCAGACTACGACGCGCACCAGAGCGACTGATGGTCGACCCCAAGAAGAAGACGTACGCTTGAAGCGTCCATCTTAAGGGGGAGGTGTTATGGAAATGAAGATTGTTTACAGCAATGAAGACTGTTTGTGATCTCTATGCTATCATGTTTGTCGAGGTGTATATAAACACCTCGACTGAGTGTGGTTCAGTTGCTTCCTGCAATAAAGCTTCCGACAAGTTCGAGTCGTAACAATTACCAAGACGTAAACATGAAGGGATGTTCGCAAATGCGACAGCATCTATTTTCATGTGGTCAGTTTCAAGCTAAAAGTGAGGAAGCGCGCTCGATACATTCAATCCTGCCGATCTCCTTGACCAACCGCACCGTGACCAACCCCTAATCACGTCGCCTGGAGGCGGGCTGTCCTTGTCCAAGGCGGCTTGTCCTGACGATGCCGCCTCCGCCACAGCTCAAGGGGGCGCCTTCCGCGGGGGATTTCGCCATGCATAGGCCTTCCAGACCCGTAGTTTTTCACTCAATGCCTCCTTATGGGATTCCCTGTCACCCACATTATCCCGAACACTGTCTTTAAGATACGCCCCATACACTTCGTTAGAAAGCAGAATCAAAGAGATTGTGCTCGAATGCTTTGTGCTGGTGGAGAAACGTACAGCTGACTTCACCTTCGTAGATGTCAAAAAGCCGATCACAGAACGGGGAAATGATTTGCTGGTCAGAGGGCATGCAATGGCTTCCTAAGCGAAACAGAGTTTACCCACGTAATTATCCAGGAAATCGCTTTCGAAATTTGTGTCGAACGATCATCCCCACGTAATATGCCACCAAATTAGGGCAGCTGAACAAAACTAAGATGACTGTAATAGCCGCTTTCAAAATTTTAGCCATACCGTCCTCTCATCCAATCTACGGGTGGCTCGAATACGAAAATAGTACGAAATGCCTTTGCCTGGATTTGACCAAGACTGAATAACTCTCCGTATTGGAAGAGTAGGACCTACTGCCCACTGAATGACCGTTCGTCACTCGACTGGTTATACTTTCCAATACATATATTGTACCAGTTGAGCTAGCGCACACTACTGCGCGCCTAACATCATGGGCGCCAGTGGGTCGATCGAATTTGCTTTTTCTATAAATTTACTCACAAGGGAGGGTCATCAGGTCAGTCCGGCCTTTTGCGATGGGATGTATACCACTGTACTCGTCTTGGGACGAGAAACTCAAATCTGCCTTCCAAATTTGCGAAACGATTCTGTGAGCAAAGTTATGAAGGGTAGTCTCCCGACATGGTCGACTCTCTCTCTCTCGCATGTTCGCATGAGTGGACGTGGAATGCTAGCACAGGGGTGGGGTCCACGAGGTCGAATTCCGCGCGGCCGCGCGCGATGAGCGGCAAGGCGGGTGCGAGTGCCAGTGGCAGGGCATGGCAGCCTTCAAGCGAGGCAGTGTGGCATGAGTGGAAAGCGCAGACGTGACGCAGTTACGCTCGGCTCTTTTCCCACGGGCATTCGATACGGCGAGTCGTACGGGGGCGCCGCGAAGCGGAAATTCGACCTCGTGGACCCCACCCCTAGCACAGCAAGGTAAGTTGTGATGTACTGGATACGATGGTTGTTTCACAGGAGATGGGTCGCAGGTTCGGATCCTTTGTGCGACTGCTCTTTTGCTTTTTCTCCCTTCAGCTCATATGATTCCAGAAAGTGCGTATTAGTGAGTATTTGAAAGGTTTACCTCTTCATTCAACATCAAGGGGGGACAAAATTTCACGTTTCCTGATTTATGCATTTTTTCAAGACTTTCATTTATAGAGGGCATGTGGTACGTTATATCCTGTAGACTTGAACAGAGCGTACAGTTGTACAGATAAGTATGTAGTATAAGGTGACGTAGTTGTCTAGCCAGGGCACTCCGGGAGTCGAGGATTCCTCGACAGGGGGGGTCGCACTCGACCGGACAGGAGGGGGGGGGGGTCGCATCTGTAGCTAAGCGATAATTGTATGGGAATTTCCTCTAGCCCATCGTACAGTCGATATCTGCCCCTCATACACGAAAAGAGCCACCGCTACCTCGCTGTCTGAATCGCAGATGGGTGTAGACCATCTTGAAAAGGTGACCGCCATCATTTATGGACTCGTTACGCGTTCAGCACTCACCATCGCGCTGCCATGATGACACACACCTCATCGTTATGGAGGGGCCTATCTAGTAGCGGATAGAACCAATATACTCACATTACCGTAAACTATACGTTTATCTTATTGCATTGCTACCATAGAGTTCATTGTTGCGTGCAAGAGTGACATGTCGGTATCCATTTAGGAGAAGAAAAATACATTTTTATTTTAGGCTACACCAGTCATACTATGAACGGCGTTTAATGGAGACAAGCAGTCCAGCAAAGCATGCTTGTTGTTCACGTTGTTGAATTGTTGTAATTTGGTTGCAGTGGTGCATGTAAATTGTTTAATGCACATTGTTCAAATAAAAAGTAAAGTCCTATGAAATGTCTCTATCATATCATCATCACGAAGAGCACCAGAAGAAAAGATCAATGCTTCCGCTTTTCATCAATCTCTTTTGACAGTCGTATGACGTGTGCATCTGGTCTGCTCATGAACTTGTGCGAGGTCATGGAATGCTGGGCAGATGTTTTACAAGATCTTGTGCAGCACCTGAAATCCTGAGTCAACCATGATCGGAGAGGCATGTAGTAGAAAAATACCTGAAACAATTGGCTTTCCCTCATGCTTCATAAACCATTCAGAAATTTTAAATGTCGATGGCATGTGAGCCGAAAATCCTGGACCAGGAAGTGGGTTAGCCCACTGCTTGGCCAGAGTTTCGGGCGTAACGATAAGTATGGTAAGTTCATCGTGTTGAACTCCGCAGTAGATTTTTGATATGGAGATGAGTATTGGCAGCTTTAAATTAAACTATATGGAGCGCTAAAATTTGGTAAAGCTGACCTCATTAGGCTTTGGTAAAGCTCACCTCATCAGCCTATCTGAGGCTTCAGCTCCTAATCTGCTCCTTTCACCTCTTCTGAGCCTAATGGCTGTTAAAAAACTGCGTTCAGGATCGGCATTGCTGGCAGGGATGACAAATATACACTTGATGGCCTGCAAAGAAGGAAATCAGTCTCCGAAATTATTAATAGTGAATATTATTTTACCTGAATAACCACGTGAGGTATCCTTAATGCGTCTCCGTTGTCGAGCAGCGTTTGGCCCGCCAAAATGGCCATTCTTTGTAGCCATTTCCAAGCATTTGTAACAATTCTTTGCAATGGGATCTGCAAATGAAGTAAATTGATAAGTTGATGTATAAGGCAGTATCTTATGACATCAACAGAAGTTGGTTTCACTAGATGTCTTTATCAAGTTAACAAAGACCAAAGAGAGAGAAAGCAAGTAAGAATACGGCCACACTGAGCATATGACAGAGCGAGCTCTTTTATATGCGAGCCCTTTTATATGAGGGAATGGCGGCTATCGATGATAAAGTGCGGGGACAATGCAGCGCTGCGCTGTTCATGCACTTTGTCATCGGCGAAAAGAGGCGAAATGTGGAGAGGAGAACGCTACTGTGTTCACAGGGAAGTGCACTTATGTATTCGCTGTTCACTAGAACATTGAACATTCAAAGAGTATTCACTGATCACTCGCACCGTGAAACACCCTTTCAATGTTATCTGCAACTCGTAGCAGGAGCCCAGTGCATGGCGGATCCCTTAAGCTAAGCCACAAGTGTATGTCCTATCTGATAGCCGCACAAGATCATCTTACTAGGCCAACCACCCTTCTAGTTACATCTACTGCCCTTCCAATCACATCTACTGCAAAAGTAGGAGGCATGGCGCATACCCAGAGCAAGGATGGAGAACGCTAAGGTGTTGGTTTTACTGCACTGCTACCAGCAAAATTGTTTAGAAAGTATGAGGCTGCTTTTGAGGAGGTTTTGAACGCTCTCTGTGCGACGCTGTCACGCTCTTGATGGCAAAAAAATTTTCCTCGACATTTCCTCGACTCACGTTTCTCAGGAACTAGGCAACGTACAAAGGAGTTTGAAGGCGCGTTGGAAAGAGCGAAGTCTCTAGTTTCAGAAAAACAACTGGGATTGCAAAACATGCAGCACAAAAAAAGTTATAACTGTTAGAAGCCAAAAAACCCGCATGCAATTTTCATTTTCCTCGACTAATCCTCGACTCGCATTCCTCTCTCATTTCTGAACATTTGAAGCAACTAAAGTAGTCATTAGAAAGAGCAAACCTAGCTCTTCCTAAAAAACACCTGAAGTCCCAAATCATATTATATGAGGAAAGTTATGGTCGTTCAAACAAGGTCTACTTTCGCGATTTTCAGCCATTTTTGTCGATTAGCGCGCTCCGGGTTCGCACGCCGCGACGCAACCGCAGCGCTTCTAATGTTACCGCGAATTTTAAGTTTTTGAATTTTTAATAGGTATTTTTCATGTTTTGCTCTGTTATGTTTTATGTTTTTATGTTTTTGTGCTCATGTTTCGTTGTGCCTTATGTTTAAATGTGTTTAATGTTTGTTTACATGTGTTTTTTTCAGATTTCGTCAATAGTCGAAGCCGTCCCGTTGATCGCATCAAGGTATGTTGCTTTTTTTTCAGAATTTGTTGTGTATATTGAATGTTTTTCATATATAGTCGTATAGTTTCCATTATGCTTTATGTTTAAATGTTTCTAATGCTTATTTCATGTCCTTTTTTTAGCTATCGTTCATGGTCGAAGTTCGGACGCGCGCCGCATCAAGGTATGTTGCTTTTTTCAGATCTTGCAATTGTTCTTTGACTGTTTTTCATAATTAGTCGTAATATTTACGTTGTACTTAATGTTTCAATGTCTTTAATGCTTATTTCTTGTACTTTTTTTCAGGTATTTTTTGATAGTGAAGTCCGACGCCGCCCGCAGGAAGGTATGTTGCTTTTTTTTTTCAGAAAATGAGGTCTGTTGTTTCCTTTTCATTCTTCATGTTTAATATTGTCCACTTATTCTTATGTTACTCTTTTTCTTACATTTTCGCGTTTTGCTTTACCTATATATGTTTGATTTTGCTTTTTTCAGGTCCGTTGAAGAAGTGGCCGATTAAATCGAGGGAAGGCGTTCAGGAAACGAGGTTTGTTGTTTTCTTTTCATTCTTCATGTTTAATATTGTTCACTTATTCTTGTAATGCTCTTTTTATACATTTTCGTCTTTTACTATATCTATATATGTTTGGTTTTGCTTTTTTTAGGTCCGTTGAAGAAGTACCCGAGTAAAACGAGAGAAGTTTCAGGAAGAAAGATTTCTTTGTTTTCCTTATATTTCGTGTTCGATTTAATAGGATTTAATGTGTGAAATTGTAATTTTTTTGGTTTGTACTTCTTCGATTACCTTTTACTGTGCCTGAGGGAAAAATAAATGTTCGCAATATTTGCACTGTAACATTTATTACAAAAGAAATCCATACAACTACACAAAACATGAAATATAGCAATCATACAATCTTGCGGTGCTGTGGAAGCCAGTAGGGGGGGGTCGCATTTGAGACCCGAAGAGGGGGGGGGTCGCACTGGAGCGGCCATTTTCCTCGACACCTGGGAGTGCCCTGTGTCTAGCAGAGAAAAACAGTAGTTTCTCTCATATTTCTTATCTTATTCCTGGTATGCGGCGGGATATTCTAGTGCACACCCTGGCGAATATGAAACACCTCTTCAATATTGTTTCCCATCTGAAGTGGTTGAGGGCTCCGACTGCTGTGTGTGGAACTTTTTTCTTTATTCGTTGTGCACACTGTGAGAGATTGTACTGTTTCGCCCACTTTGTGCAGGAATACCACATGTGTTCGTGAATTATTGGTTTTCAAATATTCTTGTATCTCCTATTCACCATATGCCCTCTATAAATGAAAGTCTTGAAAAAATGCATAAATCAGGAGACGTGAAATTTTGTCCCCTCTTGATGTTGAATGAAGAGGCAAACCTTTCAAATACTTACTAATAGGCACTTTCTGGGTTCATATGAGCTGAAGGGAGAAAAAGCAAAAGAGCAGTCGCACAAAGGATCAGAACCTGCGACCCATCTCCTGTGAAACAACCATCGTATCCAGTACACCACAACTCACCTTGCTGTGCTAGCATTCCACGTCCACTCATGCGAACATGCGAGAGAGAGAGAGTCGACCATGTCGGGAGACTACCCTTCATAACTTTGCTCACAGAATCGTTTCGCAAATTTGGAAGGCAGATTTGAGTTTCTCATCCTAAGACGAGTACAGTGGTATACATCCCATCGCAAAAGGCCGGACTGACCTGATGACCCTCCCTTGTCAGTAATCATTACCACATCGTTTTCCGTCCTTTGTGATCGGGTTTTCGCTGATTTCGAGTGGATTCAAGATAAGTTGTACATTGCTCATTTCTGCCGATTTCTTTCTGGTCTCAAGCCTGCGTTGGAACCGAGTTATGAATTTTTGTTGTGTACCCTTACTTAGGGCACACTCCGCCCACTGTGTTTTATGGATATTCATGGCTGAGCTCAGTCCATCTCCCCCTACGTTTAGGTCAAATTGGAACCCGATTAACAATTTCCGGTCTGGAAACGAATTACTCGAGAGCACGTACCTAACTCTGTGGCAGACGGACGGACGTACAAAGGGACGGCTTCAGATGGTCGCATCAGCCTTCCATGTAATTTTTCGACATTCTTATGGACACACACAAGTCAACAGAACAGGAACAGGAAGTATTAGGCTGAACCATAATTTCTGTTACACTTTTTATTTTTCTTGTGGAAAACTGTGGAAGCTTCTGGAACATTTGGTAGTGGGGGGTATATAAAGCGAGTGAAAAGGACTACTGATTAACACATTCATATTCTCTATGGCTTCAACTAGCAGTGAATTTACGGCAATATCGCGAAAGGTGCGAAATTCACGAACACCGCCTCGGTTCCTCAGCATGCGAGGCCACTAACAAAATTAACCAGTCGATGGACCCAGGTGCTGTCTCTCATATGGCGGCAGCCCGATGGCTCGATCGCCTCAAATTGGAACAGGAAAAATTTCAAAAAATTGCATTGAGAAAAAAACTTTTTTTTTTGAAAATTTTCAAAAAAAGTAGGAGACTGTTACCATTCAACACGACAGCCACTGCCGATCTCTACTGCAGGCAATTGGACACCGGAGCGGCAAAACTTGCCGGAAAAATGGACCAAGACTTCTTCCTCCACGACAACGCTCAACCACATGTGGCAAAGTTGGCGTGTCAAAGGATCCAGGACCTTGGTTGAACGAAGCTCCACCGTCCACCGTAATCTCCGGGAATGGCCCCAACTGAATACCACCTATTCCTATCTCTGACCCACTTCCCCGACGGACGGCAGTTCAATGATGAGGATGATCTCAAAATCGACCTCCAGACTTTCTTTAACCAGAAATCCCCAGACTTCCATAAGCAAGGCATCTGTCATCTCTCTATTCGCTGGCATTATATTGTTGATTATAATGGTATATTTTGTTGACTGAAGTAAGACACAAATTAAGAAAAATAAATTTGAAATTTTTCGTCAAAATGTAACAGAAATTATGATTCAACCTAATACATTGCCGTATACAGATGCATGCAAAGGGTCCTTGTGGAAAAATGCATCGAGGCAATGGACACACTCATTTAGCCGCAGTGGGAAATAACGGACTTTGGTAAATTGGTCAAAAAGAAAAAACAAACATAGTTCTATTTACTACCATGCAGTATCGATCTTAGCCACGCTGATATATGACACGTAGCAGTTGTTCCCAGCTCATCAAGCGCTTACAAGGGATGTCTCTCAGGTCATGACGCGCTTTTGGAAAATGGTTTTTTTCTCATTATATGGGGGTACCTACATGAAACACATAACTGACTTCCATTTTTGCTGAGCGGCCCTACGAATGCCAGAAAAAGAGTAAAAAAAAATTCAAAAAGGCGATTTTAACCCACTTATTGTAACGCATATTCCTTGTAGCTTTGATCATGTGCAGATCCATAGGTGTTCTTCCATTTCACATCCAAAACAAAGTCAAATACGGAAAAAAATAAAATTTTATCTCCACCTTGTACTAAAGGTGTGCGCCCTTCCCGAAGTTTTGCATTTGTTTTTGCCTTCGCTTTTTCATCTTCAGATATGTCTGTTTATGCCAGATGACTATGATTTTCGTTGACAGCATGCCAAAATGACTCTGTTTACGAATTGTCAATGAATTTGGTGATGTGACCTTTTTGGACACGAAAGGGCCCGTATCGCTCGAAATTCGCGATTTCGCACAAAATAAGTGCCATATTCGTGTTGAGGGGGTCAAACTACCCTTAGGGACACATTTCTAGCCGATTCCAAATTTTGACCCTAACTTCGAGAAAGATGTTTGGTCATGGGTTCATGGTGCCTCTTCTACTTGTAGAAGCGAATAACTACAAAGTCGATGAAAATCAATGGAAATATGCGCAGCATGGATGCCTATCGCTATAACTTAACCTACCAAGCATCATGCGAGAGAAATAGTCACGATTTCTTGACAAGTTATACCGTCGTTTCCTTCGTTGAACGTGCAGTCTAATATACCAATGCCCAGCTCAAATTTTCGAATTTGGGTCAAAACTTCGATTGCGCTGGAAATTTATCCCTGGAGATAGTTTGACCTCCTGAATACGAATATCATATCCGTTTCGCGCAAAAACGAGGCGTTTGAGCGTTGAAAAGCCAGAAAATTGGACTGTCAAACTTGCTGAAAACTGGCAATAGAGGGCAGTACAGAATTCTAAATGTGATCACTGCACTTAATCTTCATAATCAAATGTTTACGAGCGCAAAAACTGAAAATCTGACAAGGGAAGGACCACAGGTCGAAATGGCCATTCGGAATGGGATACATATGATCCGACATATTTTCGGACGCTCATCTCGAATCTGTATTCGAAATTTGCAAAACGATTCTCTGAGCGGAGTTATGGAGGTTTTTTTGAAAAATCAATACTATCATGGTAGGTTTGGAAGCCCATAGCACGCGAGCCAGACCTTCTTGCGCAAAACCAGGGAGATTTTCGTGTTCAGGGAGTCAAATTACCCCAGAAGATAAGTTTTTAGCCACTTCGAGAATTTGACCAAATTTCGAAAAAATTCACGGGCTATGGGGTGGCAGCCCATTGAACAAAGGAGAAGTCGTTGACCCTTGTTTAGGAAATGCTCCTAATTGACGCTTGTTTCGTACATTTAGTGCGATGGGCAAGTGTAAAAGGTATGTGTAGGCTATCTTGTTCAGGTTGCAGGGTTTTCTGTAGAAGAAAATTCAAAATCTACCACTTTACAACCTGGCCACCCCCAATTTTCCGAAGTTGGACCAAAACTGGATTTGGCTGAAAGTTTGCACAGAGGGGTAATTCGACCCCCTGTGCACGAATATCATAATCTTTTCACGCAAAAACGCCTAATGCGTGTAGTACGGGATTCTCTTCGACTTGGTATCCTTCCCTTGTGGGTAATGTTAGCAGTTATGAATAAAGTGGCAGAGTAAATGGTGGGTGTGATAGGTACCAGTCCAAGGAAACGTCCAGAAGTGGAAGAAAAGCGGGTGTATGTCGTTTGGCGCGGCCCCTTGCAGCTAATTTGCCAATGGGGAGCATGCGCCGTTTGGACTCTCCCATATTTACCTAAGCCTTTTAGGGGAGGAGCTTTGGCAATGCCCCTTTGGCAAATTAGCTCCAAGGGGCCGCGCCAAACGACCGTCTCCCAAGAAAAGCACTTACTGACAATGAAAGACAAAATGCAGAAAAACTCGCACTGGCGGGGAGCAAACCCTCAACCCCTCTCCTGCAGATCCGGAGCACTACCACTGAGCCGCTGAGGCCGTTGACTGCTCAGCAACGGCCATGCTGATGAACCGTTCATTCAAAAAAAAAACCTCCATAACTCCGCTCAGAGAATCGTTTTGCAAATTTGGAATGCAGATTCGAGATCAGCGTCCGAAAGGAGATCGGACCATATGCATCTCATTCCGAATGGCAACTTCGACGTGGGGTCCTTCCCTTGTGAGTTTTGCAAAAATTTGTCCTCAGCGGGGATCGAACCATCAACCCCGTTTTTTTGGCATTCGTAGGGCCGCTCAGCAAAAATGGACTAGAAATGGGTGGACAGTTATATGATTCTTGTACGTACCACCATACATGCAAAAAACAGCTTTCAAAAAGCGCGTCATGAGGAGTGTCGGTAAACGGACAAATGTGCGGCGGTACTCACTGCCGCGACGCATGAGCTCACGCGTCGCGGCCTCCATCATGGCGCGCGCTGGCATGCTTATGAGCTCTAGGTCTTCTTATCTCATCGGGCAAGGCTTTTCGTGAGCAGCACATGAGATCTTCGTCTACTACGGTGTGTGTAAAAGAAAGACTCATAACTCGCCGCTGAAGCGGCGAGCCAGGAGTCGCGCGCTCTTTGCGCATTGCAAGGGAAGGAAGCCTCGACGTGGGGGCTAATATGGGCCGTCGCCAAATATCGTTGTTGAGTTCATGACATCGGTGAGAAGAAAGCGACACTTGTCATCACAGAATGTATACTCAAGTGTATATTTTAACCTAAGCCTGTGAGGGAAGGAAGCCCCGACGTGGGGGCTAATATGGGCCGTCGCCAAATATCGTTGTTGAGTTTATGACATCGGTGAGAAGAAAGCGACACTTGTCATCACAGAATGTATACTCAAGTGTATATTTTAACCTAAGCCTGCAAGGGAAGGAAGCCTCGACGTGGGGGCTAATATGGGCCGTCCCCAAATATCGTTGTTGAGCTTGTATCGGTGAGATGGAAGCATCCCTGCATTCGCTGCTAAAGTGCGCCGACCCTTCAACAACGGGAACCGAGGGCTTCCGCAATTACAATTGGCGATTTGGAAACCCAATCGCAATGATAACGGATCATCCTTCTACTTCACCGCTGCTCCACAGTATCCTCCGTTTCGTCGGACTATCCCATACAACAACGTTGGCTTCCGTACCAATCATGCGTAGTACACTCTGCGAGTATCTCGCCACGTGATCTCTCTTACGCGGAGTGCGCAGACGAAGCGACGAAACGGGAGAAAGCCTGTGCCCACTGACGACGAACCGTGACGCAAGCTCACGCGTTGCGGTAGTGAGTACCACCGCACATTTGTCCGTTTACCATTCCCCCGTCATGAGTTGGAAAACTTTCCTCGTTAGTTGTAGGCGGAGCGATCACATAGAAGCACCGCATGTGCTAGGCCCTGCTGGGCCGCTGTATGCTTACCCTTCAATATAAGGCGTATCATCTGCCTGAACTACAACTTTCCTTCATAGTCAATATGCTTGCCCATGATAGCAATTCTATAGAAGCAGATGCTGAATGACCCTCTTGTTAGTTGGACAAAACTAAGGAGAGAAATAGAGATCTATTCATTCCAGGAAAAAAGCTGTCCAAAAGAAGGAGTATTAATAATGTGTTCGAGGTATGCATGGTATATTCCAAAGCGAGGCCGACCAACGCTAGTCGCCATCCTGTTAAACCTCTGAAAGCGAAGGATGTGTACTTAAAGCATTTCAGAAACAATGGATCATCATTCCAAAGAATCACGTATGATAGCCCCTTGAACGAAAAAATTCTTCGATTAGCTTTCTTCGAAATGACTTCCTTCTTTTCAAACATACGGTATAGTTGAAGAGAGTCATTGAAAAGCAGTAATCTCGTAGACCCCGCACCGCAAATTTGCACTCATAAGGTTAGGGTGTGTCCACTTACGACTAAAAATCGCATGGCCGCCAGCGGCGAGCGACGCGGCGTGTGCGAGTGCCAGTGGCAGGGCATGTCAGCCTTCAAGCGAGGCAGTGTGACATGGGTGGAGGAGGCAGGGTGGCATGGGTGCAGAAGGCAGTGTGGCAGTGAAGTGCAGAGGTTAGCCACGCTCTGCCGGGCTCCCAAGGGCAATCGATTAGGCAAGTCGTACTGGTGGCGCCGCGTGTGCGACGCCGCAAAGCGATTTTTTGTCCCAAGTAGACACACACTCATGAGATTAAGTTTGAAGAAGTTACGATCACTTGAAGTGTAACATTTCGAGATTTTTCGAAATTTTCCTCTACTGTATTTCAATATGGAGAACCACTTATTCATCAGGGATACCGTAGTCGATTGATCTGAGAAAATTTCTAAGAGAACAATTTACATTACTTCGGGAGATGGAGTTTTAGTAAACTTACGAGTAATTAAAAAATGCTTCAGTTTACTACTGGGAATATACCGCGCTCCATCGCGATCGCCGCGTCGCCGTTGCACTGAAACGCGGCAAGCGCAGTGGAGCGCATGACAAGGCTTCGTTTCGGTTTTTGACTTTTTTATCTTTCTTTTTTTCATCCTTTGACCTTACGAATTCGTTCAAAAATAAGCATAGAATCTTGATAGTTCTTAGTTTTCTTGCTTTGTCACGGAATTGGCCTCAGTTTTTTTCTGAACGCAGGCTCTTAATTTCCTTGATGAATCGCGTTGTTCGAGTAGAAACACCCCTACTTTCATATTCCACAATCTGCCGAATTTACACACCCTCCGGTGTTTTTTATGGTTAGGTAGGCGAAGTGAGTGAGAGGCTTTTGGATACGAATTACCTAGACTCGGAGGAATGGGAAATTTAGTTAGTGTCGCCCTGACTCGATCTACAAATCGATATACTTGCTATAGTCTCATTTCCACCCTCTTCTTCGCCATACGTTCAAAATGCCAACAGACGCCTCATAAGCTCTACAACATTTGATGCCTGCCACAGTACCCGCCCATGTGCAGCAAAACATTCTTCTACCGCTTTAATCTCGATTTAATGAAAAATAAAAGTATTCGAGTGGGAAGGCACAGTTTCGTAAAGACCAATGAAAGCCTGAAGGCAAATAATAGCAATGCAGCAGACCACGACAAGAAAATGAAAGCGAGCAAAGCAGCGACCTGAATGGCTCTGACCAGACGTAAATGCACAGCGAGACAAAGCAGATTTTGTTTATCTTTCAAAGACATTACTGCTCGTTTTGTATTACAAAGAGCTATCGCACAGTACCTCGCGAGTAACACTGTAGAACTACGTAATGTTAGGTGGCCTTTTACTGACCAACCGGAAAAGTTAGAGGAAGTACTAGAAGCAACATAAATCCAACACGGCGATAAGCGCAGTACTGAGGCTAGCTTGACTGGTATCTCCAGGCAGTAAGGTACAAATTCTCGTTAGCACTTTCACCTGGCACCTGGGCATGCTGGGTCACCTCACCTAATTGCCTGCTCTGCCTGTTAACTTCTACTCGATAATGGTTGATACACTAAAAAATGAAGCAAGTTCAATATGGTAAGGGATCATGAAACAATCAAAAGCATCATAAGTAATAATATGATAAGTTAATTAGCTTGCCTGTAAGCGCGCAACGATGTCTATTACAGCGAATTGCTGATGCATCCGATATTTCACTCCATAATTATTATGAATGCAATGGTAGGAATTGAACGTGAATGCTTTTGCATATTTACTTAATTGACAACCCTTTTACACATCAGTACCATAACTTATGTGGACCAATTCATTTCGGCGCTGATCAGTTTTATTTGCAGAGCAAACCATGTTTCCCATCTTGCATTCATGGTTATATCAGTTAATAGTTTACTTTGACAATGGCTATAATTAATCGATCGAATATGGTTCATCCCTACCAGTTGGGCTGGCGCAGATCGATCAGTATCATCATTGAAACGGTTCGCAGAAACAGGGAACTCGCAAAAACGGAAAATGGAAACAAAATCCCTCCCGTCAAACTCGTTCTTCCGCATCAGTCGATATCGATCAAGCTCATAATGCATGCTTCCATGTGTGACGCGTCAGTAATGTGCGCCAGCCCAACTGGTATGTAAAATTCAGGAATCCGTCTTCGCTGCGACGCGAGATATCAGTTTCCAGCCATTCGCCTTGCGAGGCTCCTTATCGGCCCTTATCAGCTGCTATCACTTCCGGTTCCTCACCATTAATGGCCCCTTACCACCCCCTACATCACTTCAAAAATTCAGAGTTCCAGCTTTGCTGCAAAGCGAGATATGAATTTCCGGCAAACACACACACACCAACAGACACCTTAGCCGATCATATATAGTAGGATTGTATCATGCTCATCTTTCTTGTAAGAGGATGCACAGGTGGAGGGGTGTGTTGCAAGTGTTCCGGTGATTAATGCGGGGTCAGGTCACCCATGAGTGGGTTTGCTTCACGGGACGATTGATTTACTACTAATTTCAAGATCTTGGTTTTGTAGCTGGTCTACTTATGTCAAAGATAAGGGTCGAAGAATAAAGGCAGATATTCATGAAGTTAAATATGTAGTAAAGTTGGATATTTGTCAGCTGAATGATTAAGTTGGGGCATCTTCCATTAAATAAAATTTCTAACTGAAAGCAGATGCGACCTATGACGAAGGTGGTAGTTACTGTACACTCCATAATACAATGTTTTATTCTCACAAAAACGTAAATTTCGTCGTTTCTACATATGGTGAATTACCCCACCCCACACACACAACACTGTTGACCTGACTTCTTGGAACATTGGTCAGAACACTTGCACATCACCCACAGGTGGAGCATCAATTAAGCGAGGTCACTCAGCAGGCCAAGTGCGAAGAAGGTGCCAAGGAGCTGTGAATTAGATGTGAGATAAGGCAGTAAGGAGTAGGGAAAGGGGTATTCTGCACAAAAGTAGCACACTGGAATCTCCACAATCATCTGTCACTATTCGGGATTTCATGTGGTTACGCGGTTGAAACACTGAATATTGGATTGGAGTACGAAGTGTGTTCACTTGCTGAGCATTCAGTACTCAGGCCTTATTGTTAGTTGAAGACTCAGTCGTATATAGCTGCGTATCACATCTGCCAGTTTTCGGGAGTCCAGATGATTCGAAGATCGGTACCTTCGTTAGGCTGCGTTCATACCAAATTGAATGAGAGTTTTGGCGCATTTGCGTCATGCATGAGATACGTATCGATCAGAAAATGAGAGTATTGGCGCATCCGCGCATAGGCGCATTGGCGGATCGGCGCATCGGCGCATCCGCGATTTGAGAGAATTGGCGCATTCGCGTGATTGATAACATACATATCGATCGAAAAAAGTGAGAGTATTGGCGCATCCGCGATTTTGGATATTTGCCATAACAGAAAAAGATCAAGAAATGAAAAGAGAAGAAAAAGAAATCAACCGCACGTTGGCACGTGCCGCGTTCAAAAGGGTGACGTGGCACGCCAATTCTCTCAAATCGCGGATGCGCCGATGCGCCGATGCGCCAAAACTCTCATTCGATTTGGTATGAACGCAACCTTACTCGTTACAACTGATACAAAATCAGCAAGGGAATCCGTTGATGTTTTGATCATTTGACACTTCGGCTGTAGGGCTCACTATCAGAAGTTCAAATGGCTTAGCGGTCTGTAATTTTCAATTAGATCGCATGAATTGGTACCTATTTGTTCACTCAATGAGCATCTAATTCTAACTGTTGGTAGTAGATCCATTCGCCAGATGCTTACAATTTTCCGCACGTACACCACTATTTGGAGTGCCAGAGTGTCTAGCGGTCGATACACTTTGTTGCTACAGGTAGCTCATCAAAAAAGGTTCGCTTGTTGCGCAACTATTACAAGTCCATATTACAGTATGAAAAAAGACGCCATATTTGGAGGGCTCGCCAGTTAAGCGCTCGACAAATCGCTGAAAATGTTATCAGAACACAAACAAAATATGCTCTCCCATAGCACTGCGCGTCAGACACTTTGAACAACGGTTGTATTATGAGTAGTAAGGAGTATAAGCCATACAGGATTTCATCTTATCCACTTGCTAATGATTCCTATTAGAAATTATCTGTGATCTTTCGATCAGTCACCATTAGGGTCCCTGTCCCACTACGCAGATCACTAGGCGTATCGACGCTTCAGGGTCAAGGCGGAAGCCGGAATGATATTGGCGACTTTTTCCTTATAACCAGGTTCGTCCTTCCTTCCTAATCCTCGACGGGGGTTGAAGTCGTAGATGGTCCACTGGGAGGAGGGCGTAACCCTAGCGGTCACAGTGATCAAAAAATCTCTCAGACTGAGTGTTCGAAGAATAAATGGGAGATGTGATAAAAGGGACAACATGGGTCTAAATCTAAGATTAATATTCAGGTTATAGTTCACTTAGAAGTCTCGAAGGATATATAAAAAGAGGCACCCGCAATGAGAAACGGGGTAGGACACAAGAGCTAGAAGACAGATACTCATAGGCACCGGAAGGGGTAAATTCCGCAGATTGTGGAGTATGAAAACATGCAGCAGTAATAGTAGAGAAAGAAGGCAATAAAACGGCAAAAACTCCAAGAAATAAAAATCGGAACACCTCCTCCTCCCCCTCCCCCCGCTTGCACATGGGTTCTACCATACCGTAGTGTGCGAGCTTGCAGCGAAGGGTGGAATACCCTATTGGGTAGGGTTAGGCCGGAATCCCACACTGGCCTTCACGACTAAAGGAATTGCCCAAGCTCATGGTAGTAAAGCCGCTTCCTTGAGCGACAGAAACGCCGTAGCAAGGCCATCCTGTGGGACGCAAGTCGCTAAAACCACTTCTAACCATCAAGTGCCCTGCAGGCTGTCTCTGCTCAGTCCGGTAGCGTTGGATATGCAAACAGCCAAAGGCGAAGAAGTTTCAGGGCCGTAGGCTACCATAGGAAACGGACCAGAGCGAGTCATCTGATCGCTTGCACATACAAATGTCGCGGCATCAGCTCGGTCGCTCAGCTTTCGACACTTGTTGATGAAGCTAAACGGATCAAATACGATATTATCGGACTCTGTGAGACGAAGAGGAAGGAATCTATGTCACGTACTTGGACGGACGGAACACCTGTTTATCTTGGTGCAAGATAATCCGGTACAGCATCTGGAGGAGTCGGCTTCATCATGGCACCACGGTTCGCCAACTATGTCACTAACGTCACGTTCCACGGACATCGACTAGCGATGCTGACCGCCTCCCTCTCAAAGGTACTAGCTTAGCCGTAATATAAGTGTATGCACCCACCACCGATAAAAAAGATGTGGAGCACGAAGAATTCTACGAAAAACTTGCCGACCTTGCAAGGTCGAGAAAGTGAAAAAATATGTTATCATCAATGGTGAATTCAGTGCAAAAGTAGGCTCACGGAAAGCTGATGAGATCTTTGTCGGACCCCACTCAGGCGACCAGATCTAAATGTCACAATGGTTACAAATTAATATTAGGGAACTTCAAAAAGGAGACAGCATTGCATGATGGAAAGGATGGTAGTTCGAAGGAACTTCCGGTCATATGACTGCGACAATTCCAAAGTATTTGTTGATCAAAGTGATCAGATATGCCGCACTATTTGGTCCATTTGGAAGCTCTTTGGATGGATCGTGCACGACAAATGAGTTTTGAGTTTTTTTGTTCACCATATATTTGTATTGTATTTGCCTAGTAAGGGCTGCATGCAAATATTCACGCGAAAAGGTGGAAATGCGGCTAGGATACATCTTTTGTAGGTGGCGGCGGAGTTGGCAGGGCCTCAAAGTAAATGACGGCCCCGTTGTCCGCAGTGCTCGGAGACGAAGAGTGGGACTGTTTACGTACCTCTCTGTTCCCACTATGCGTCTCCGACGGCGGCGAACGACGGGTCGATCATTTACTCTGAGGTTCCGCCCCTCGGCCACTACTTTGGGGAGCTGTATATTAGCCGGATTCTCACTTTTTCTTGTGAAACTTTGCACGTGACCGTTAATAGGCAAATGTGACATAATTAGATATGTAACAAAGAAACTCATTTTTCCGTGCACGTTTCTTTTAAGTTCAATGCGCAAATAGCAAATTTCGACGACCTTTTTGTAACACCAGTGGAGTTGTTTCACTGGACCAGTTTGGAATGAGTGTTGAAAAGAGTGATAGAAAGCGAAAGAGATGGTTAGACCTGTTGTTATCATTCATTCAGAGAAGGTCACCACAAGGTGCAACAAATGTCATAAATATCACAGCTTTGACTAATTCCGAAGATTCCACCGAGGAGTAATTATTTTGTTAATAAACGCTGCTGTTACAAGTATTTGGTCCGTGAATCGTTACACACGTATAGCTTTCCTGCCGTTGCCTAATCAGGACTTGGAAGATCACAAAACACCAAGCTAACGAAAAGGCAAGGTGTGAAGTAGTAGAATCTCTACTACGTATTATTAGGTTGGTGCATAAGTCGTGCGACACATGGGATTTTTTTTCAAGACTTTATTATCTTAAGGCTTTCAAATATATGATTAATATGATCATCGTATCTTCAACCACTTATCTCTAATGATTGGGTAACTATGCCCTTCGCCCGGAAATTCACAAGCTATAATTTGAGAAATCCATGGATACACAACACGAGTGAAACTGGAGAATCAAACTTCTCACTTTTCATGTAGAACTCAGGGCATTGATCAAGTAGTATTGGAACACCCTTGGATAAGAGATTGCAAAGGATGAAGCGTGCTTCAGACCTTGACTTTATCTTCTTTCCAGCCTTGAATTTGCGGCATACTTGTATAGGTGGCCATCTTAGGTGACAAATGAACTGTTTTTTGGGAAACTGTGAAGGAAAGGGTCAGTCACTTTTCGGATATGTTTGGCGCAAACTGTAGTCGTTACAATAGTACCAGCTGGTACGACTCTGATTGCAGACTTTTGGAGAAAATCTGTAGCAAATAGAACTGACTTGAAATGCACCTATTGCCACCCATGAAGACGATTTTCCTCTACGTTGCTAGTGGCATCCCTTCTCATGGTTAGCGCAGACGTGGCTATTTAGCTTTCAACTCGTATGGGTAGAAGTGCTGCTGTTACTTATCTCATGGAGACTTTCGAGTTCTTTGCCAATCCTCCGAATACATCATCTTATTCATAGGGCGCCGAGCCTCTGTGGTTGGGTGGACAAAAGGATTCGTACCTGCTGATTCGGAACAATCGGAACAGTGGGACACAAAACAATAATAAGTTGTACGTACTATCAGTGACTGCAGCACAAATACTAGCAACTGCTTTTCCAACTGGATATCCTGAAGGCAATGTGCTCAAATATAGGGTTTTTATTTGAACTAATTCTAGTTACACTTGAGCGAGAACAACTCATATACATTTAGGGAAAATGCTGGAGCCTATTACACTAACAAACATCTCTATTCATATGTATCTGAGCATAAAAACGTATTAAAAGGAAAGATTGAAGCTTTTCATTGAACAGATCATTGATTATGATATCTTTGATTTTGGATAGCTGCTGATTATTGCCGCAGCCCGCGATGCGAAAGTACTACAAGGATGCTGAGTTATGGGCAAAAGCTTCGGTGTCGGACGGGACTCGGACCCGCACTTCATGCTTTCCGGGCATATGTGCTAATCCATTACACTACCGACACCCCTTTCACCTTAACTCAGCTTTTGTTAAATGGTATATTTACCATGGCTTTTGCCCATAACTCAGCATCCTTGTAGTAACTGATCATTGATTACTTACATCGTTGCACGTAGAATTCCGAAATGTGGTTCCTTCTGAGGCACAGGATTGCTCCTGCAAGTTGCGAACGAGTGCGTCGGTTTGTAAGTAGAATCCGAGGGGTAGCCACCATAAGATGATGAGGTCGATCTAAGCTGATCAAGATTCTAATGGTCAACGGAATTCAAATGGCATTTGTCAATGCTTGCAACTTTGCACAGCTACTTGGGCTCTCATATGCCGCCGAACAGTTTTGAGGATGTCAAGTGTAATGCAACTCGCTTTTCTTGAGAGGGACAGCCGTCCCATCTCTTAGTAAAAGGTGAGTTTGTCAGACATCAGAACGGTATCCTAGCAAAAATAACCAATGTATTCACACAAACATGCCGAGCTAAAAGCCGATTCCAGGCGAGGTCCGTTTTGAATCGTTTTTTTTCTTTTAAGGTCAGTTCTTGTGACGCTGTACAACATCAAATTCACAATACGCGTACGCGTTTATCATGGGAAAACCAGTAACTACAAGTATTGATAAGAGCAAGAAATACAAGTAAAGCAAAAATAAATTTGACATTACAATGCAAGTTCTTGCATATTTTGAGAACACCTTCTTTCAGTCTTCGAAAGTCTTTTCAAAAGACTCTAACAGTCGTATGGAATGGATGCGTTCGAATAGGTTTCCAGCACAGCCGTTGTCGGAATTCTTGTCGTAAGGCGCGGCTGAGAAGAGTGATGCTGGTGGCATTTATTGACAGTATAAGTAAGAAGTCGATATCGAACTGAAATACAAACAGTTACAGGAGCTTAAGGGCAGCAGCGCTTCTCTTAATAGATAACTGCATAAAACTAGTGGTCAAGAACAATAAGGGTGACCAAACGAAGAGAGCGAGAAAAAGAAAAGGAAGGTTGTCTTGCACGAGTTGGACATCTTTGCTGCTTCGTTGGCAAAACATTTATTAGGGACCAGGATCGGATCCAAGGGTAAACATCACTGCTAGTGCACCATAGAATACCTCAACCCCCCCTCCCCACTGCTTATCTGCGCTCTTTAAAAGGACCCTCACCACTGTTCAGAAAATCATTTAGTCTAGCGGCCGTTAGGCGTGGATCAGGTTGCATCGATCGATAGCAATCCTAGTACAGGATAAAAAGTTTAAAGGTTAACGTTATTCTGCGTCGATCAATCCCTTCTTGTAATGCGCCGCACATTCTAGTTCCATTGAGAATCGTGGTGGCTGGGGAATGTGATGTAGACTACACAATGACTTGTGATGGCCAGCCGATGTACAAGTCAGTGCTTTTATCCTCCCAGGCGAGTCTGGTAACAAATTACCAACCCCGGAGAAATGGGAGGCTTGGTTGGCCTGCGCGGGCGTTTATGCAGGATTTGATCTCCGCACCTGAAAGTGGGATGCGCGCCAACTGTCACTTTACCACCTCCGCCCATCCTAGTACAGACAGTCTGATAAATATGTCTGTCCGCATGTGTGTACATCTGTCTGTCTGTCACGAAATTCGTATCTCGCATCACCGCAATGATGGGATCCTGAATTTTGCAAATGATTCAGGGGTATTAAGGGGACATCACTGGTGAGGACACAAAGGTGATAGCAAGATAAGGGCTGATAAGGCGAGTAAAAAGGCTAACGTTGCCAGATCCTTTTTGCTTTTGGCGTTGACCCTAGAGCGTTCACACTCATAGGTGTTTTGCAGATGGAACGAAGATATTAGTGGTGGGTAATTCCGACTGATAACTGTTGACAAAGTTCGATAAGGGACGTCAGAAGGTACAAATCACAGAAGTCGCTGCACTTTCCCAACTGACAGTAGAGTGTTCACAATAATAGTTGTAGGGAGCCTCAAAGGTAGCGGATCGAATTTGATAAAGACTGATAAAGGCTGATAAGATTCACTAGCATGTGGATGGAAAATCATACACGCCGGTTACTATTTCAATACGATCATAGCTGAAGTATGATGCTCATAGTCACCGTGTGAGCACATTTGGACTGTGCTCAGCAATGTATCAACCGCTGAACTATCATGCCATACGAACAATGCCGTCTGTCTCTGATACAGCGATCTGCATAAATGTCTAGGTGTTATCCAAGTTTGCTATAGCAAAACAGTGAATCATTTTCTAGCAACAAAGCAACAAAGGGCATTGTTGGCTAGATCATCGAAAGTTCCAAAGAGCAGTGGTGCAGGTTCAGCTAGTGATAGGCATGGTAATTGGCAATTCTATCTAAACCAAGATAAGAGTTAGATGCATAATGGAAGGACAAATTGATGCTTGTCGATGCCGTCGAATCCAAAATATTGAACGCTATGCTATCTAAACTTCCAAGTAATGACCCCTCACCTGAGTGTCAAATGATCAGTGTTTCAACAACATTTATCTTCAACAGATTTCTTCCTGATCCGATATCAGTTGTAACAAAAGTGTCCACCGCTGAATCATAGAAAAGTGCAGATGTGAAATGCAGTAATAAAGGACTGAATCATCAAACAACAATAAGGCATAAGCACCAAATTCTCAGCAAGTGAACATAATTCATACTCCGATAATTGTAGGTTATTTTGACCTCTAAGCTAGGTTCAATACTGAGTGGTGATGAATATTTGTGGAGCTACGAGTTGAGCGAGCGCTCAGTACTGCGCTTATCACGTCTGAAGACCGACGCTTTTTCCCAAAAGACTGACCAGTGAGGCGCCAGATACATCACTACAACTGATATCAGAACATTAAGGAAATGTGCTCTTCCAGTGGCGAACACCACAACTCGAGTGGTAGTATCGTATGGGTGCACTGAATTACATCCATCCACTTGTGAATGATCCTAATCAACCTTTACTGGCCGTTATCAATTTCGATCGGACACCATCGTGGTATGTGAAATTTGTCTCCAGGCCTTCCTCACAGGCGTCTACCAGTCATACCTTATCGTCGTTTATCATATTGGATCACCCACCGTTACTGCGCTGGTATCACATTTCATCACTCCTGTGAGCCTCAACGGTTCGACGTCACTCCGAATAGCGCAACGAATTTGTGGCTTTTGTCTTCCGACGCTCCTTATCCTTACCGCAGTATGTCAGTCATTATGTTTTCAAATCTCTCGTCGCCGTTGATGACCTTATACCACTCTACACTGCCACTCTGAGCGTCCCTCCGTCGTCACCTTGAAACGCGCATCGGATTCGGTGACACCCCCCCCCCATCGAACGCACTTTAGGCGCACCTTTCACTTGTTATCAATTTGAGTCCAGCACTATTGATGGCCGCGCCCGACCTCCTCCTATACCACTTCCAGAATTCAGAATCCTACCGCCACGATGCGAGATATGAATTTCCGGTGAAATGGACACACACATATTACACATACACCACACACGCACAAACACACTAAAAGACACAGTTGGCCGTTTATATAAAGCGGTATATAACTGTGGTCGACCTGAAAGGGTCCTCACCAGCTCATGCATCCATTGTAACGCAGAAGTTTTTACACGGAAAAGGAACGTTATATAAATACTTTGCAAAACGCTCATGATGCAACTGATGACCGTCACAAAGAATAAACCCTGAAAAACAAGCCTTCCAATAATGCTCTTGGCAGGACCAAGATCTCGCTCAATCATGAGTATAAATAGTAGTGAAATGCTGATATCTAGGAAGTGTTTTGTTGGCTGGCCTCAATGTGATCGAAAGGCGCTAGCAAGGGATCCCAACCTAAGAGTTGCGAAGTTCAAGGGATTCTCATAACAAAATTGCTACATCAGACCAACTGCGCTCCCCTAATCGGATGCGTGCCCTACGCCAGGTCATAGAGGCATCGTGGCATACGGTGTACAGTGCGATATGCGAAAGCTGAGATCGCCGTATGTAGCGTCTGAAGATAGCGTTGACCAAGTTCTACGCTTAAGTTTAGATGTAGAGCAAAGTGATCGCGTCTGTTTCCAACTTTGTGTTCTACGTTGAAATAAGCACAACAGGGCACTTACCATAGAACGCATCTAAACACTTTTCCCTAACACTCACTGCACGCATTTCGCGATTAAGGATCCTATTTTAACGATCACATCCTTCCCTCTCAGTGACACACACTTTTCGCAGAATACTGAAGCGAGTGGTCAGCCGTGCAAATAGACTGCGTGCGACGAAAGCGCGTCTCCAACCCATTCTCAATTCATTCCTCCATCTTGCTTTCAGTATCTCTTCCCCAGTGTGACAGAAAAGAAGAGCACTCACCGCGTCCCAAACTAGCCTGCGGTTGCCTCTTTGTAACCCCTTATGAGTAAGATAAATAGTGTAAGAGATAATCACAATACTAACTATTTCGCACACAGTCAATATAACCGCATTTATGACACAAGTTTCCTGAATTATGGATTGTTGCTATACCTTGCTAGATGAAATCGCAGGAAATTCTGCAGCTTCAGAGGCACAATTCTCAGGCTGAAACCCAGGCACAGTTTGTAGAAAGCATCCTTCTCGAAATGAAACGCATGCTCGTCTATACAGCAAAAATAAAGGGAATTCCCAAATTCAGGTCAAAATGATGTACGAGATGCTCTGGTAAAATGGCAGCTTGACGGGCGTACTGTGAAACATCTGCACGATCGCTTCAGTCTACTCAGACGTGTCGCGATCTGACTGTGCGGTGAAGTGTCGTTACAACGTAAACCAAGGTTATGCTCGAATGGATTCCCTTCATGATGTGCGCTCCACGTTGGTTTCTAGGGAATCTACTAGTTTTATAGATTGACCACAATTTCGTGGTCTGTGTGGTTGTCGCATTCAAAAGTAGAACTGGGACTGTTAAGGGGCTTGCCATCAAGTAGAACGGGTAAAGGGGTTTCCTTTAGCTTCTCAAAAGATAGTCTTTTTCTTGTTTTTTCTTGTTTCTCGAAAGAAAATGACAGACGGGACTGTGAGAGACAAATTCACTTCCAATATACAGTGAAATCCATTACATTTACTGAGCCACTACGCCCGATAATTATCCATCCTCCGTCAGGTTTTGGCTTGTAGACAAAATTCGTAACAATACTTTGGTAGTGAATTGCAATTGAGAAAACAATCTCGAAGATGAGCAAAGCCCACACATTTCTCTTGCACCAAATCTGAAATAATTGAAATGATGGCAAGGAGCAAACTCATGACTGTGAACCAGTGCTGGAATTTATAATACTAAGTGGTCAGAAATCACATGTGACTGTTGTTGTGGAAAGCGAACGGCAGTGAATCGGTTGCATGTCATCAGGAAACTTCCAAGCATGTGCGTGATCAAGCTAATTCCAGTCACGTTCCCCGCCAATCGGGTCACTAATTCAAAGGATGGTCCTGCAATAGAGCCAGCCATCAATTTAGATGGACTGAATCATTTTCATTTGGATAACGTTTAACATGCGTAGGCTTACCGGAGGTAACTTTGAATTCTGCTCGCATCCACTCCAGTGCAACGATTCCCAAAATGTCACAGATACCTACAAATGGAGATTATTGCACAAAATAGGCACTGACGTAAAAGGCAGCAGCGGTTAGGAAGACCTCTGAGTGTTGTACAGATAGTTAGGTAGAACACTGGTTGGCATCTGCAGGAATTACACTCCTTCAGCAACCCAGAGTTGAGTGTTGAAGGCAGTAAGCTCTCGTTCATTAGTTGATCATAGCGTGGCACCACCCACGACTCAATGCGTTTGACATTTACGTCAGTGCCTCGCGTTTGATCTACCATTTCTACATTCTCTCTTCTGGCCTACTTCTCTCGGTTGGGAATTCATGCTATGGGAAAGGCCAAATAAAGCAATGAAATCCTCATTTCATGCATTTCATATGTGCAGATGAAGCAGAATTTTCAGTTTTTCTCTATAGTGATCCATCTCATATGTTGATAGCAAATCCATCATACTTGTAATCAAATTTGCGTGAAAACAAGGATCTATTGTAGTGAGGCGGTACAGGAGAAGTTGTAAGATGAGTCAAGGGTGGATTAAGTATTTCAAAAGCTCATATTTAACCTGCTGGAGACGAGCGAGTCAAAACCTTAAAAGTCGATACATACAGTGCGATGACGAAGTACGGAATACAGAATACATGGCAAATGCAAAGAGAGCTGCGGCGAGGGAAGAAGTGCTCAGGGAGCTGCTCCCGCATTTTGCACAGCTTACAATTTACCCTGATGCGCCCCTATCTGTCTAGAGGTCTCGTGGCGGGAGTGATTAGAAACGGATTAGCTATCCTGCTACATGCGGCGTGCTCCAGCAACACGGTAGCAAGATAATTGCGACATAGAGACGACAAATCAGAATTAAATGTACTGAGCTTTACAAATTATCAATCACATCCCACGAATTATCTATTATAGCCCTATCTATTACAGCTCACACTTCGGAAATAACGCAAGACATCTTGATACTGCGTTTTCGATAAAAGACTCGGTTCAGGCGGGATTCACGCGTTTCTCAGGAAAGGCACACAGAGTTATTATGAGAAATCTGAGCTTACATGGTGATGCATATGTAAGTACAGTTGGAGTGCACGAGGAGCTATAATCTCAAAAGTCATAGACAAATCAGTTGAATGTTGGCTATACACGGCTCTTAAAGGCATCATTAGGGGAAAGTCGGACGAAAAGTAAAAGAAGTAGTGCATATGAAAGTCGAGATGCCTAGTAACAGGACAGTGGAGAAAAAACGGATGGAAATGGCCAAAAACCCGCGATATAGGACCCCCTTCCCACCGTTGATTCTCGACGCGGACGACCTGTCTGTCAAGAGGGAAGTAGTCTGATCTTGTTTCCCATCGGCATGTTGCCAAGTAAACACAAGGGAATGTTTGGAAATACGACAGCATCTATTCTCCAGAGTGAGCTTCAAGCTAAAACTGCGAAAGCGCGCAGCAAAACCTTCAATCCTGCCGTATCTTCTTGACCGCTCTCACCCCAGTCAATCGGGAATTACGTCATCGGGAGGCGGGGTCAACCTGTCAAGAGGCGGAGCATAAGTGCGTTTGCGGGGTTTTGCGGCGTTTCTACAGCTCAGAGGGGCGCTTTTTCACCGGGATTTCGCCACAGATAGCGTTCCTAGGCCCAGGACTACCATGTGAGTTACTTCTTGTAGGGATTTCTCCATTACCGCATTACCCCTAATGATGTCTTTAAGCCTTCTTTCCTTGGCCTGAGCCTGTTCAAAAGACTGTGTTGGCAGTTCTGTTGGAGCTTACAACTACATCCGTTCAAAACATCCGTGAGAGCAATTTCCGGTTGATCATCCTTTCCCCATTGAAACTGGTAGCACAGATCCCATAATTACGTTGAAAATACGGGCTAGAATCGCCCTCATGGTGAACTTTTTATTCTCCTGACCAACTTTTCGTTCATGATAGCTCTGACACAAATTGTGTCATCGCCATAGCGTGTCTCATACATCCTTCGGTTGATGTTACTGCTGAGTGCTGCCACGTCAAGTTCTATGCTTTTGTCCTGAAGACAAGATCCGAACGCAAACACCCTGTAGAGATTCACTACGTTTCGTAGCACAGTAGCCATATAGTTCGAGTGTTACCGTCTTCATGGCACGCTCTGTACGATCCGCTATAAATATTTATTTATTTATTTATTTATGAGTACTAAGACGCGTTTCAACAAATACAGAGCTGCAGGTAGGACTGAGGCATGCAAAAGTTGTACAAGAATATCAGAGAACTAACTAAATTTTATAGAACAGAAACATTTCATATACTATGGATGAGAGTTTTACATCGGACTTACATTTTGATAGAAAGAGAACCTCTCACACGATATGCTACAGATAAAAAGTATTTCTTGGACATAATGGTAAAAATAGGAATGGAGTCAAGCCGCCCACAGTACTGAACTAGCACACAACCCAGGAATTACGTGGACTATGAAGAGTAGAATAGGTCCTGGACATGTGGTCACTGGGAGGAGCATAGCAGCAAATCTACTTTTATTATTTTGGATAAATCGCGTCATGTAGGTAGAAAGCGTGGAATTACTAGAGACTGGTAAAATGAGGAGGGTGGCATGGAGGCCTTTTTGGGGTCATAAATTTACGAAATTCCCCTCATGACGATTCTCAGCCCTAATTGGTAGCGTGGAGTTCTCAAATAAGGTACTCTGAGCTAACAAAAAGAGACTGTCCACAGTCGCTCACATCAGTCAGTAGGGAAAACGTGACTGTAAGATTGCCGGGCGCCGTTTACCATACTGACACAGTATGTACTGAGAAGGTTTCCACATCAAAAACAAATTCAAAACAATTGCGAGGTTGATCCAAGACGGGAATTTTTTGATCAACTCGTCCCGTTTTGAATCCCTGACTAAAACCTTGGAATTAATTTACCTGTAATCATAAAAATATGGAAAAAGGAGGATCTCAAGTTTGCCGATTTCGCCGTGAAGATAACGTATAGAATACTCAAGTAATATATGATTACAATTATAGACAAAATCAACTGGGCATCGAGAACTGGACCTTCCATTTTCACCAGTATGAAGTGCACTGCAAAACACAACGTAAAATTCACTGCTGAATCCGCAGCTGACTTGTGCGGGGAATTGCTCCGTAGTCGACGAACGCTTAATTGCAGTCGTTGACGCAAATAGTTTCAATGTTCTGAGAGGAGACATGGTCACTATAGAACATTAGGAGCCTGAGAAGAAAGAGACACCTGGCTGCTGAATAAAGACTCGCGACAGCATGTGAACCCTTCCTCGCTTCCGACAAGTAAGCACACCATGTGCTGTGCATGCCTATATTATATCACAGATTCACGTGAATCTGCAAGGCGAATAAGTCGAGAAACATCCATCATAAAATTGACTAGGAGAATGTGAACATACTAAGATAGTGCACAAGTCTCGCAACATTTCGAAAATTGATTGTGGTTTCATTACTCTCGAGCTTCACTGAGTATTAGAGGAATTGTGCACGAAACGATGAAATTCTCTGTTACCCATATAGTATGTAGTATTTGCATAAATGGACCGCATGCAAAGTTTCACTCGAAAAAGTGACAAACCGGCTAAGATACAGCCCCTCGAAGTGATGACTGAGGGAGCGTGGCCTCAAAGTAAATGCCCGCCGCTGTCGAAGACGAAGAGTGATGCTGTTCACGTAACTTTCCGCTCCCACAATGAGTCTGCGGCTGCGGCAGACGATGGGGCGGGCATTTACTCTGAAGTCGCGCCCCCTTGGACTCAACTTTGAGACCCTGTATCTTAACTAAGGGTTCTCACCGCGTGAAACTTTACATGAGGCCCTTACCGGGCAAATACAACATAAATATGTGGGTAACAGAGATACTCATTTCTCCGTGCACGATCCCTCAAGCTAACATATTGAATTAGATCATGCCCCGATGGTTATCTGATATGTATATGTGGTGATCTTCTCACGTTGTAGCAAGTATCGACACAAATTTAAAATCCCACATTTGGGCTTATAAATTGTTACAAGAGACTTCGGTATGCCTAGTTGAGGAAGCATCTGATATTTATACTGCACTCACTATTAACACTGTCTATTGTCCTAGTCTTGCTGCACCATTAGTTTTGGAGCAAAAGACACATACCCTGTTCCCCTGCTCACAGTAAATCCACTTCTACCGAAGCGAATAATAGTGGAAACTCAATTGCGTATTCGAAGTGTGCCACATGATATGTAACAGCAACACTTACTGAACTTATGCGACAATTGCCGAACTCTCAATTGATCATGGGTTTCAGAAACTAAGCAGCTTGGGAACCTTAAAAGCTCAGGCATTCTGACTAGGCAGCAACATGAGATAATCGTGAATCTTTGTTGTGCCGTTTCTGATAGTCAAGGACTTGTGAGAAATTACAATTAAATGGAGCAGGGTACTCTACGTAAGAAAGGATAGCCGTGGTGGTAGAGAGTCGACCGTGTGACAATAGCTGGATTTGAGGTCAGAGCTATTCGCTACAATGAAGTTCCACAAATAGAGCTGCACCATCCGATGCTACTGTCACAACTAGTGTCTGTGCTTAGTAACTGCAGTAACTGGGTCTAGCCTCATGGTCAGGCATTTCAGCATGCTGCAAAGATAAGATGGGAGAATAACAAAGAGCGTGAAGTTCTGCTTCGACTTGCGCCTTCTCCTTCAGGGCCCTCTTTGTTGACCGAAAAGCAAGACCTTTGATTATCATGCTGCACTCCAAATGTGTATGCATGGGTTCTCAAATCGTATCATGTGAGCCTTCGAGGCATTGGGTAGCTGTCCACTCATTGTAGGTGAGAGGTAGAAGCCAATGATGATCATATTGCTTACATACATCTAATTTGATTTTCCTGATTTGAGGCAAAAAGTAAAGGTTGTATGTGTTGGAAGCTTTATGCACCAGCCTAATAATGATATTCGCCATCGTTCTCAATAAGAGCCTCTTGATTGTACGCGTAGGGGCTTGCTTGTGGGTACGGTTGGAAAGCGTTCATTCCATACGATTGCCTGGTTAAGAGAGGGAAGATGGACATACTGCTGGTGGTGTGGAGGCGCTCAAACACGAAGACCGCGTTGGCGCTGAAGGACAAGCTCAAGGCGAGTCAGAATTGCTGCACGCCCTCCACATTACCCCCATTAGAGTCTCCTTCTCCCACACCACTATTGCATCTACTTTTATTTTTGAAGTTAGAGGGGTGTAGGTTGGGACACACGGATCCAGGCCGTGACCCTGTGACAGCCTGTGGCCCTTGCCCTGTGACATAAAAAATTCAGGCGATTTGTTCATGTAAATCGTGTCCTCCTTACAGGTCTGTTCCGTTGTATTGATGAATGTGATGATTTAAGGGATGTTTGGTATGATTCAAGGGATGTGCATGGTCATCGCGTGACCTAATGACCCTACTGACCGTGTGTTCCAACCGTCACCCCTGCTTCAAAATTTAGGTACCCTGAAGTCTGGACTTCAAAGAACCGTAGATGGAGGAAATTGAGGAAAATGTGATTTGTGGATTGTATGAAAACGGGTAGCAAGTAGAGTTGGAGTCGTACGAGAGATGAACACAGAAATTTCACAGTTGGTAGAGGAAAGAGAACGAACGAGGAGAACGAAAAGAATCGTTTTTGATAGGGGTTTCAAGGCTGCGATGGTTTTGGCGATGAAATAGCGGTTGAAAAAACAACCCAGTGAGTTAGTCATCTTTTTGGCTATTTTTGTCATCTTTTCATATAACGACAGAGTCATTCAGGTATTTCGAAAAGCTCGATGCTCGAAAGGAAGTCATACACACCCGTACTTTTATTTGCGCAGAGCCAGATGAATTCGCAGAGAACTCTGAACTATGTTACTTTTATTATATTAATGACCTCCATAGTTGTCCTAACGATGATCCTACTTTGGAAATGCTTTTCACATTGATTTCTATTATGTGGCGTAGTCCAAGTTTTTCCCCAGTCGATCAATCTGATGCCCTTCCTTGTTCTATTTTTTTTTCTTAGTTTATCGACTTTGTTTACCAAACACTTCGAGCAATGCCCGAAAGGTTGCCCGAGCACTGTTTACAATCAGTTGGTTGATATCTGCAGACCCAATTATATGACTTCCCTCAACTACCTAGTGTGGACATACTTTAGCAAGGTTGCGAGAGGGCGAGGAAAGCGCGATTTTTACTGAATTTAGGTGACGTCATAAGTGAACTTGGCGGAAGCTCTCGATTCTGGTCGTGCAGGAGCCTGCTTCGAAGTTTAGTGATTCTTTGAGGTGAGCCCTTGAATTTTCGGTTGAAAACACCTCAAAATCTGCTAAAAATCAAAGTGGAGGAGAAAACACTACTCCTTCTTGCCCGCCATCCCCTCTACTTATAACATTAAAGTAAAACTTGAGGCATATTGCAGAAAACGAAACTGATCACAGCTTTGTTAGTAGACCATATAAGCTTATAAGCCCCACAAGATGAGTATATACTTACTCAGCTCATGGAGTTAAGCAGCGTATAGCTGATTCTCGCACTTAGTTAATTGCTTTTCCGTACATAAAGTCTTCGCACATGGAATGTGAAGTGGGTCATTCGCTTCAATGTACACACCGGGCAGCATTGTAGAAGAGATAATACTGCGATTCCGGACCCCAAAGCTATCAGAAGCTCAAGGACATGTGCACAGTAAATGGCGCGAAGAATGTGGCGAAGTGTTTGCTCTCACCATCAACGATTCCTTGATGGTAGATAGGCCACCACGATCAGTACATAATTCGTCGTACATAAGGACATAAGCGAAAGGATAAATGTCTATCAAAGTGTTCACGTGTTGACCGTGAACACGATGGCATGTGAATAAAGTGTACGAGGGGAACAAGGTGCATTAGAAACTACCGCCATGTGGCAATCAGTAATTGTATTATTCTTGTACTCAGTTCCCAATAGGTGTTCTGCGGCTAACTAATGAAAAATCTAGAGATTCTCCTATTAAGTGGCGGTGAGTATGTCAATAACCACTCTAATAATGATCGCCAACGCTAGGCCTGGCGTGGCGATTTTCGGGTTTTGGATGGTGACCAACGGATAACTATACGCGCATGTAACAAAGGTTTTATTAACATGTTACGTACAAGAATTTCTATAATGTATTTCACTGGGTATTTCTACAGATTAAAGTAGGCGTACGTATTACTTAATACCTATGATCGCCATTAGTTCGGTTTTTGGATAATTACTATCAGGTAACCAAAAAAGTTCGTGGATGAATAAATATACAAAAATGCAAATGTAAACGAATAGTTTCATCACTCACATTAAATCTTATGGCAAGGTCCTGACACGTTTGAATGGAGTCCTGCTCGATTGCCAGCTTGATATCCTCGTTATTGACGGTAGACGGTCCCCCAGAACTTGGTCCATCTTCAATGTTTTCATTTCCAGAAAAAAAAAATTTGAATCTTTTCTGACCCGTCCGTTCCGCTATGGTACCTTCCCCAAAAGCAGCTCATATCTTAAGACAAGCTTCTGCAGCTTTGGTGCCAAGATTGAATTCGTGAAGTGAATAGGCGCGAATTATCTCATTCGACACAGCCATACCCCACTTAAAAATTTTAAACTTAAAACGCACCACTTAAACTTATGAGACACACTGAATGATTCTGCATAAAACAAACTTGGAAGCATATGCAATCTTACCCTCCTACCACAATCAGTTTTTCAATACATTGCATAGAAATAATCAATTAGAAAAAACCGCACGAACTTTTTTGGTTGCCTAATCGCAAGCATGAAAGGAAGTGCCTCGCCTAAGGGTCACTACTTCATAGCGCTCTGGAATATCTACTTAGGATAGGTCTTGTCCACGGCTACATTTCAACTGATACTTATCTGAATGTGTTAAGAACAATTTGGGGCTCCAAAAGTTTATCATCAAAAGACTCAAAAACCCGCAAAAGAGCGCGAAAGAATGCAAAAGAATTTTTGAGCTTTTTGAGCTTTTTGGCTTTGATACTCATCATTCATTAGGTTATCGAAGGTGTTCACCGTGGCACATTTGTACATTTGTAGTGGAAATACTATGAAAGGTTGTGATTCCACAACACGGGTTTCGCTCAAGTGAAATCCGTGAATATTCTTCCAAAAGTGAGGCAACTTCCTCATATTTTGAGCAATAATTTGCAAATTAATGATGGAACGAAGGAAATTTCTTGCAGCCACCGCTTGCTACTCATATTGATCTTATCATCGCAGCGATAGATTCGATACGCTTCTCAGCGACATAACAGAATTTTCATCGACCATCAGCATACGTATGCGTAGAGTTGGAATGTTGAGCTTGCAAACTAGTTCCAATATCAGAAACAGCTTCCAGTGAACCGCGAAGACGGGGAAATCCTGTGGTTACCGATTGTGAGATAAACTTTACAACAAATCGTGTAAGCACTATAGTAACAGAAAGTAGCCTCATGCCTCTACATAAGCATGAGTCTGAACCACATAAAGCACTATGTAAAGGCTAACTCGTTTTGACAAGTGCTCTGTGGAACCGTTGCCTTAAAAATAGCAATCAACCTCAAAAAGCGACGTTCCTTCTACTTCTTACCCTTCCAATTGTATATTCCTAGTCGAAAAGCTTTTTGCCCGGCCTAAGCTCCGTGTGACATTGTGAATAAATAGCCCCGCACAGTAGATGATTAGTTCTGGGAGCCGAACGCATCCTTTTCCAGGACTTGCGTATGAGCTTTCAATCATGCAGTAACCTTTTTCATGTAAAAGTCTCTCGAGCAGGAAAAGGCACGGCGCAGGATGAGACAGTTACATGGTAATTATTATTTGTAAGTGACAATTACCGACGGCTGCATCGAGAAGGAATGGGTATACAAGGCTCGAGCTAATTGACCCTTTTATGTAAAATCCAAGAACAGCTTGAGTCCATGTAGTTTTTCTCTATGGTAATAATACCTTGAAATTCGAAATTGCTTCGTCGTCACTCCAACGCACAGGGGGCCATATTGCATGGTACGTAAGGTCGTTTGATAAAGCTGATCTTAACTCGATTTCCACCAGTGATTCAGAAACTCTTGTCGTAGTGAGCGACTTAGAAAAAATATGCTGTAGACATTTGTTGTCATTACAGGAAGTAGTTGATGTCATAATAAAATAAAATTTCTAAGGTTCTCAATTTTTCTACACACCTCCGCTCCGACTTGGAGCATGTGCATGGCTAGGGAACTATAACTTTACTAGTAATGTGTTATCACCCCAAAATGTGCGAGTTTGGCAAAAAATTAGCTGTCATATCATTGAAGTGTACCCTGCCTTACTGTATGCTGTCATGTTAATGTAGTACTGTTGAAGTGTATTTTGCCTTATAATGTGTGATGCTCTCCTGTTTTGTTGTTTATTACTAAAGTTGTTACTGCTGGCTCATATCCATGGTGGACGTTCCGGATAACATGAATCGACATGGCTAGTTGCGATCGATACCGTGCAACCAAGGATGGCTGATGACATCACAGTTTGGCGGGAAAGATCAACCAATGGCAGACGAGTCGCCACCCACTTCAGTCCAGCCTCCTTAGATGGCTATATAAGGCTTGCTAAGAGCCAGCAAGACAATTTTGAGGATTGTGGATTGTGGTTTCTGGTCGTGTCTTACGCGGTAGCAATCGAAGCGATAGTCCATCGCTACTTGGGGGCCGAACTAAAGCTAATCCAACCTAGGGACGGATTTCGATTTCCCGCCTATCAGACCGTTTGGAGCTGCTAAGGTGGGAAACCTGCCTAAGAGACAGAGCACTCTTTTAAGGGCTGCAGTCGGTCACTTCCGTGACGGCGTGTCAGCCATCCTAGTCGGGGTGCTCTTACTGTCAGTGTAGGATTCGCAGTTACTGTCTACTTGCTATATCTTGTCGATAGATCGATCAGTGTACTTGCTTGCAGATGTCGACAAGCCCAGAGATGAATGCAGCTGGAGCAATCGTTGCTGGAGGAGCCCACGACAGCCGAGCAGCTTGCATCCATGAAAGCTACGCTGGAGCACTTTGTGAAAAAGGTGGATGGAAACAGACGTGCTGCAGGTGCGTGCTTCCGCGGAAGCCATTGCGGAGAGACCGTCAGTTCTGCCAGAGATACCCGCACAGATAGCACAGAGAGTTTCTACGAGGTCCACTAAGCAGCTGGTAGAGATGGTAGGCTCAAGGATAAAGGAATGCATTCTCATTGAGAAAGAGTTTGAGAGCTGGAAGAGTGGAAAGTGGAAATACGTGCGATGAAAGGCGTGGTGCGAAACGCGTTCGCGTTAGTGTCAAGTGTAGAAGCCTGGCAATGCGGTAGAGAGGGCATTCCCATTGAAAGTGAAGGACTCGGAATCCCACAGAGTTGGTGAACAAGTTCAGCATGCTGATGCATTTCACTTGCAGGAAGCTCGGCATGCAGCACATGGAGACGGCAACAGGTCGATGGTATACGAGCAGCTGAATACCAGTGACTTCGACAGTGTCGTTTACCATCTTCATTTTGATCCAGTAGCTGCTGCTCAAGGTAGGAAAGGTAAACGTGTTAGCCGTAGAAATAAATCTGAGCATGCGAACTCGCAGCCAGAAGAGACGACAGAATTCAAGCCGAGGACAGTTGACCCGAGACTATCGTCGCCGATACGGTGCCAAAACCAAGGTGGGCCGTCTCGTTTCTGTAGCGCCATAGGTTCCATATTAGCCGCTATGGCCCTACTCGAAGTAGACGTGTATAAGGATGCCCGGATTCAAAATTTTGAGGACTTCATCATGCGATTCACGATGAAATATCGGAACCTTGGGCTAGGAAATGACTTACTCGTTCAGTTGTTCCTGTCAAAGTTGGACGGATATCCAAAGGCAGTAGCAAAAGCATTACCGAGGCACTCAAGAGAAGGGAGCTTCGATGATCTTGTGGGAGGATTACGCTCGAACTCAAGACAAAAAGACCGGGTGTGAAATGAATGTATACGTAGTTCGGATGGCTATGGTCAAAGACGTTAAGAAGGCGGGAGGCATAGGGCAGACCATAGGGCTACACATAGTCCAAATTCTATTGCAACATCAGAAGCCACACAGAAGAGACTCTGACAAAAAGGGATAGACTCGCTGTGAGGTGCTACAACTGCCATAAGCAGGGGCATCTTAAAGAGGACTGCACGGTAACAAAAAAGCAGGTCGTCACAGGAAAGGATGCCAAAACAAGTTCACAAGCAGGAGCGGCATGTATACTTACCGCTCCTCTGAGAAATTGGATATGTGGCGCAGTGGAGGCCGAGAGTGCGACCTGGTGAGAGAGCAAACAACGGCGGAGGTGCATCTCCTGGGGATGTCACGCACAGTATTGTTGGACACAGGCTCCCAAATCAGTATTATACCATTACAAATGCTTCTGACAGCTTGGAAGACAGGATTCTACCTGGATGCCGATGTGGAAGAGATCCCTTCCGATCACCAGAAGCAGGTGTTGGACACCTCAGGCAAAAAAAACGTCTTTCAATAGTGTAATGAGGATAATACTCCAGCTGAGCAACGGCAGGAAGCAGCGTATCGCCGTCTTCGTCATGTCTGGAGGGGACAGTATGGTGGTTCTTGGTACCAGTGCGCCTCGGCAGCTGGGCTACGACCCACTATCGACGCGATCCTGCAAAGTTCAAAGGGCAAAAGGTACTTCTCCACCCTGGACTTATCGTCCGGATATTAGCAGATAAGTCTATCAGGAGTCGCAAATGAGAAATCAGCGTTCACTACCACCGAGGGACTATACCCGTGTGTTGCTCTTTGGTCTCGCGTCTTCACCGGCGGTGTTTCAGCGGCTAATGCATATTGCTCTAGGGTCGGTACTTGAAGATAATGTTCTTTGCTACCTGGAAGAGATAATGGTGGCCACAAAAACGGTGAATAGACATCTTCAGGTCCTGGAACAGGGTTCCCAAGAATTGTCGAAGGCGCGACTTAAACCCAAGGAAATGCGTGTTGCTCGAAAGGAAGGTTGAGTTCCTTGGTCATGTTATTGACGACGACGGGGGTGGGAGCGATCAAAAACTTTTCCTAACCACAGTCGCGCTACGACCTTCGAACCTTTCTGAGGATGTATTCTAGCCGCTCCGCTACACGAAATGTTTTCAGAGAAGGCGGTGTTCAAATGAGATTTCATGCGGAGGTTATGCGTTGCAAGCTGAAGACAATCATCGGGCAAGCCTCAGTGTTAGGTCAGCCGGATATTGAGGCAGCAAGAAGTGGCAGGAGGCCCTTTGAAATTTACACTGATGCAAGCTTCTTTGCCTTAAGGAAGTTTCACATGTCTTGTACGGACTTCCTGTGGAGGTATATACTGACCACCAAGCTTTGACCGCACTGTTCAAAAGGACCAATGTGTCTGCACGAGCGCTGAGATGGGCACTGGAGCTTCATAAATAGAATATCAAGATTATTCCATGTTCGACTCTCTTTTAATCTTCGCATGGATAGACACTCTGGCTGATTTTTGTTGAAGCCTTCCAAGATTTACGGAATTATTTATTTATTCGAGGCTAGCGTTTCGGCGTCTTCGCCTTCCTCAGAGCCTGAAGTCGAAAAAACTTGAGACCTAATTCAAAGAAATCTACCAATCAAAAATCTACCACAAAATATATTCATACCCGCCCACCTAACCAACCCTAAAATGTTGCTCGAAAAGTTGTCCAGTACCAGTCTCCAAGAAGACATCGTCATCGATTCGTTTGATGTGACGTCTTTATACACCAATGTATCAAATGAGGCCGCGCTGGAGGCTACCTACAATCTACTGCGAGCATGAACGTACTCTCAACTTGTACCGGTTTTCCATTTCACACATAATGTCGATGCTGGATGAGTGTCTCAAGTGTTCGATCTTCAGGTGGTCAGGCGAGTACTACAAACAACTTAGAGGTTTGGCCATGGGCCAACATCTAGCCCCAGTGCTAGCCATAGCCTTCATGGCCAAAGTTGAGAAACCGGTGATAGACCGCAAGCCAGTTCTATACATGCGTTACATCGACGACTGCATTATTATGTGCTCTACCCAACGAGAAATGAACGCTTGTTTCGACCTTTCGAATGATCAGGCTGATCGTATTCATTTCACGAGAGAGAAGCCAACGGAAAACTGGTTGCCGTTCCTCAATGTGCAAATTCAGCTAGCAGGCTGTGGTCAGCAGTATGTTCAGAACGGTCACTATAGTCTCCTCGGATGCGGAACTTAGAAAGGAATCGCTGAACATGGCCCATAGCACGGCACGTTCCATTGGGTACCCTTACACGGGGTCACAGCGCAGGGGTATCACACACCTAGTGGAGATCCGACCAGAGCACCAATCGATAAGGCGACTTTTTATTTGCCATTCATTTCTGAGGAAATGAGTAAAGCTATCAGGGCCAGCTTGCGCAGATGTGATCTACAACAAGACGGCAGGATTGTGGAGATACCCCCAGGGAATCTCAGGAGGCAGCTGGTCCAAAACCGCTTGTACGACAACTTGTGTGACTCCCCTGATTGTGTCGTTTGCCCCGTCAACAAGAAGGGTGACCGCATGAAACGGTGGGCAATCTACTGATCCGTTGCCAGGCCTGCGGCTGTGAATATGTTGGTGAAACAGGGCGTCCTCTCCGCACGCGAGTTAAGGAACACTTGGAAGGCCTTAAGAGGTCAAGAACTTACACTCCATTGGGTATTCATCGTGTTCAGTGCCATGGAGATACCGAATTTGCAGTCTCAGCACCATCTTGGCACTCGAATCCGAAACTACCGCGCGTAAAACATTGGAGGGATTCTGGATTGCAGCAAAAGACCCTAAAATTAATAGGAAAGAGGAATGTGTAGCAATAACCCTTGACCTCGTGCCCTTTCTTGGCCTCTGTAAGCTTTGATCTACTACGCGTTTTGTTCTTTCGGCTTTTTGCTTGGTAGCATACTAGGGTGAAAGATTCAAATCCGGAAGCTGAGCATGTCAGTCCTTCAGTCTTATCACCCTATTTTCATTCTGGGGGGGGGGGGGGTGTGAGATTCGTAGAGGCGGAGGTAGTGCTTCTCAGTCTACCAAAAGTTGTCCTACTGGTGGTCCGTTTCGCACCCCGGTCGCAAATACCAAAGTAAGCCCATGCCACCCTTCGATTGATCGATACCAAGAGCTGGTTTAGAACTCTGTTGAAGAGGTTCTCGGGATTGTGAAAGTCTTGGATTAGAATCTCAAGATGGAATTAGGTCTCAAGTTGTTTCGACTTCAGGCTCTGGAGAAGACGAAGACGCCAAAACGTTAGTCTCGAATAAATGAATAATACCGTAAATCTTGGGAGGCTTCAACAAAAATCAGCCAGAATCTCAAGATTATTCACCTGGAGGGGGCAGCGAACCGTGTGGCAAACTCTTTGAGCCGGAGTGTCGTTTCAACTGTGGTAGGCGACAGTACAGGTGCGATTCCCAATGAACTCGTTGTCATTGCAGCGGTAGAAGAGCCCGAATGGACCGCTGAACTTGGACGGGACCCCACCTATGCTGAGGTTATTGCGAACCTGAAAAGTGGAAATCTGGATCGAGAATTAGCTATTCCAGAGATCTCTCAGAGGTCCAAAGTGGCGCACTTCGTGATCGATCACGGATACTTGGCACTACTGGAGAACTGTTCCCTGCGCAGAGTGGTTCCAAGGTCGAAGAGAAGAGCAATCTTCGAAGAAGCACACCAAAGTATGTTGGCGGTGCATTTCGGTCTGAGAAAACTGATTCGTCAATTCTCGAAAAGTTTGTTCTGGGAGACCATGAAGCGCGATATTATTCAATGGTCGCAAGAGTGCAGGGAATGTCTCTGCCACAGTAATCGCAACCCTCAGCAGAAACTCCACGCGATAGACACTCGAGTTGCCCGCCTAGTCATCCGAGTCGAGCAGTGGTTCTGCGAGAAGGGGAAACACAGACAGTTCCGTGGTGATCCTGAGAGCGCGGCCAGAGGGAGTGCCGCTGAAGGATAGAGCCGGAACGCCTCTATATGGCCGACGGGCATGTCATATCAGTAAAGTGTATCCTGCCTTATTGTGTACTGTCATGTAACTGTAATACTGTCAAGGTGTATTTTGCCTTATAATGTGTGATGTTGTTCCATTTTGTTGATTACTAGTGAAGTTGTTACTGCTGATCATATCCATGGTGGACGTTCCGGATGACATGAATCGACATGGCTAGTTGCGATCTATGCGACCGAGCAACCAAGGATGGCTGTTGACGTCAGAGTTCGGTGGGGAAGATCAACCAATGGCAAAAGAGTCCCCACCCACTCCGCACTCCGATCTAGTCTCCTTAGACGGCTATATAAGGCTTGCTCAGAGCCTGCGAGACGATTATTGGATTGTGGATTGTGGTTTCTGGTCGTGTCTTGCGCGGTAGCTGTCGAACCGATACCCTATCGCTACTTCAGTGGCGATAAGTATACCAATAACCACTGTAATGATGATCACCAAAACTAGGCATGGCGTGGCGATTTTCGGGTTTTGATTAGTGACCACGGGTAACTATTAGGTTGATTCATAATAAATCGGACAAATTGACAAATTTTAATCATAGTTGTACAACTTTCTTACGACAACTGGGATTCACTTGAAATATGCTCCACCTTTATCGCTGACCTTCTGCCACGGGTGAGGCCGATCATGGATGCCCTTGCTTCAGAAGGCCGGAGGCTGGAGCTCGAAGAAGTTGCCGAGTGCCGTCTTGAAGTCGTCACGAGTTTAGAAGTCTTGGCCGTCCAGGTGGCGTTGGCTGTGGGAGAAAAGGTGGAAATCTGAAGGGGCCAGGTCTGGGGAGTACGGTGGGTGGGGAAGCACGGTCCAACTGTACGACACCAGCTCGGCCTAGGTCGATCTTGCAATGTGCGGTCTCGCGTTGTCGTGCTGGAAGTAGACATGTGACCGCCGCCGTTGCAAACTTTGGGCATTTGCGTTCAATTCTCGTAATTGACGAACGTAGACGTCGGCGGATACTGTTGTACCTTCATCGAGCAGCTCCCAGTACTCTACGCCGTGTACTCTCCACCAAGCGCGGTTTTCGTCTTCGATGGAATAGTCGCCTGACGCAAACTTCGAATGCCACAAGTACACTGTACTTCTGGCGGGGGCATGCTCCTTGTGAACTTCTTTCAGACGTCTGCCGATATCCGCGGGTTCCTGGCCAGATAGCGATATAAATAGTATGACGTTGCGGATGTGGTCGCTGGACGGCTTGAAATCGTGCGGCATGGTGGTGGAATGAAACTACTTTGGACTGATTATTTTACGGTATTTTGGAGAGTTTTTCGTACTCATTCCAACGGTACCTCGCTCGTCCGTTTTCGTTAAGTCCTTGCTGAGTTATGATTTCTAGAAGTCATCACTACCATTTGTCCGATTTATTATGTATCAACCTAATATATGCGCATGTACCAAAGGATTTATTACCACATTACGTACAAGAACTTCTATGATGTATTTTACTGGGTATTTATGCAGGATAATGTAGGCGGACGTATTACTTAACATCTAAGTACGTCACCAATCGGGTTAAGGGATAACTACTTGCAAACATGAAAGAAGGTGCCGCGTCTGAGGGTCACTACTTCATAGCGCTCTGGGATACCTACTTAGGATACAATGAGGTCTTGCCCATGGTTACATTCAACTGATACTTATCATTCATTAGATAACCGAAGGTGCTCGCCGTGACACATTTGTACATTTGTCGTGGAAATACTATGAAAGGTTAGGAGTCCACAGCAGTGTTTCCGCTCACGTGATATCCATGAATATTTTCCAAAAGTGAGGCAACTTCCTCATTCAGTTTTGAGTAACAGTTTGCAAATTGGTGGCAAAATAAAGGAAATTATTTGCAGCCATCGCCCGCTACGCACACTGACCTCATAATCACAGCTTCCCAGTGGCACAACAGAATATTCTTGGACCATTAGCACATACATTTTTGCATGGAATATCAAGTCTGAAAACTAATTCTTATATCAGAAGCGGCCACCAGTGAACAGCGAAAACAGAAAAATCCTGTGGTTACTGACTTTGAGATAAAATTCACAGCAAATCCTGCAAGTTCTATAGTAACAGGAAGTAGCCTCATGTATTTTGCTCAGCCTGAGCTCCGTGTGACGTTGTGGTGCAATAGTCCTGCACAGTAGATGATTAGTTCTGAGAGCTGAACGCTTGCTTTTCTAAGACTTTCGGCGTATTAGCTTTCAATCATGCAGTAAACTCTTTCCTTTCAAGTAACAGTCTCTCGAGCAGGAAAAACAGGGCGTAGGATGAGACAGTTTCTTAGCAATTATTATTTGTACGTGACAATTACAGCTACGGCTGTATCGAGAGGGAATGTGTTCAAATGGCTTGAGCTAATTGACCCCTTCATATAAAAACAAAAAATTTCTTTTGTCAGTTTTTACATACTTACTAAAGCTTAAGTCTATGTGGTTTTTCTCTTTGGTAATAATACTTTAAAATTCGAAATTCTCTCGTCGTCAGTCCAAGGCACGGGCAGCCATATCACATGGTACGTACGGTCGTTTGAAATAGCTGATCTTCATTCGATTTCCACCAGCGTTTCAGAAACTCTTCTCGCAGTGAGTGGCTTAGAAGAAATTCCGTAGGCATTTGTTGTCATCACAAGGAAGAAGTTGATGTCATACTAAAATAAAATTTTTAATTTTCCTAATTTTTCTACATCACCTCTGCTCTGACTGGAGCATGTGCATGGTTTAAGAACTATGAACTTTACTATTCAATTGCCACTATCCCAAGATCTGCGAGTTTGCCAAAAATCGACTGCTTTTCATCAGTAGAGGTTGTTCAGGGCGCTGATCACAACTGTTACATTCATTTTGGACGTTGGTGCAACTGGCGACAAAGTTCGATGCACCTTTTTATACCACCGTTTGTAACCTTCATATAGACGTACACAAATATGCAGTGTTCCTTTTTAGTGCGGGCGGTTGATTAAGAATGGGCGCTCAACTATTATTTGTGGGAACTCTGAACTACACTTGTCGATGAAAACCAATGTTGTATATGTTGCCGGCGTCTCAAACAACCCTCGCATGAAGTTTTTATCCAATTTGGTGTAAAAGTTGACGCTCCAATTCGGCGTTATTTGCGCCAACACCGAAATGGTGGTTTATTGATCAGCACACGATCAACCCTGACTCCGAGAAACTGATAAGAGGCCTAAATTTGTAGAAGTCATCAAGTACATTTCGCTTTTGATTAACCGTGGAGCGTTGATACTCATTAGTGCTGTACGGAGTAGTATGGAGACGTTAGAGAAATCGTGCGACAAGTGAATTTCTCCGATACCCGTATTTTTATGTTGTATTTGCCGAATAAGGCCGCATGCCAAATTTCACGCGAAAAGTGAGAATCGGGCAAAGATACAGCTGCTCAAAGTAACTTTCAGAAGATGGGGCCTTCGAATAAGTGCCCGCCCGTCATCCGCTGCGGTCGGAGACGATAATGGGAAGAGAAAATCAGCTAAACAGTCCCAATGTCCGCCTCCAACCGTGGCGGACGATGAGACAGGGCACTTATTCGGAAGACCCCCCCCCTCCCCCACTGCCGCCATATTGAGGAGCTGCATCTTTGTAGAATTCTCACTTTTGAGCGTGAAACTTTGTATGCGGCCTTTACGTTTCTTTCTCGAAAGAATCGTCCACGGAAAACGAGCTCCTCCATTACCCATATATTTATGTTACGTCACAGAAATCGCATGATTCCAATTCCACCTAAAAACACACCACTACTAGATACAGTGCCTGAACAGAAGCACGAACAAAACCGAGAAATCCCCTTCAATTCATAGCAGAAATCGAAAGTGGAAGAAGAACAACTTGTTTGAGCTCCCGCTGCACTCCCCGTCAAAACATTTTACCATCCATTTGCAGGCAGAGCGTGGTCCAAATTTTCGCGCTCAGTGCTGATTTGCTTCACACTCTGCGTCTTTGACCAGGTCACTGCCGCCTCTCCTTAGCTCTCTGACGTCCAGACCCATCGGACGCCCCACCCCGTCGCCCGTCACTTCGGGGAGTTCTATCTCAATAAGACTCATACATGCGGGTAAGAGAAGAACTTAGATTTCTGTGGACGACTCTCTAACGATGGGTGATTGATTCGATAACGGTTGATAAATAACTATTGAAAAGCGTGTTTTAGATGTCACCAGATCCGTTGCGCTTTTCGGAATGACAGTGAAGCGTTGACACCCATAGAAATATGAGGATTATCTAGTCTTCGAAGAGTGATACTATTCTCTAGGATTGTGATATGCAGTGGCAAACAACTGAGTTACCAGCCAACAACGCGTAAGCACTCAATACTCACCAAAAGAATATATTAGGTTTTCCGGAAAATCTAAGCGTTTTGAGTGTTTTACTAAAAACGATCATAACTTTCTTAATACTCATCAGATTCAGTCGAAATAAGCACAGTCCGATTCAGCACCCTTTTGTCAGCGTGACAACTGCCGATAAATCCCATAAAAACAGGGTGGTTGAGAATCCACGGAATCCACGAAGGCTTTTTTACCTGGTCTTGATTGATGAAGTATTTTCCGGCATGGAAGTTCTGACAATGTTTGAAAAGGTGATAGTCGTTTGGCAAAAGGTCTGGAGAATATGGCGGGTGAGGTAGATCTTCAAGTCCAAATTCGTGCAATTTATGAATAGTGGTTTGTGGAACGTGTGGGCGGGCGTTGTCATGCAAAAGAATCGGACCCTTCCCGTTGACAAGTGCGGGCTGCAGCTGACGCAATTCTCGGTACATATCGTCGATTTCTTCGCAGTAGGACGCTGCTGCGATGGTTTGGTTCAGTGACGAAAAGTTATAGTGGATAACACCAGCCAATGACCACCACACCGTGACCATAATCTTTTTTTTTCGTGAGTATTCGGCTTTACAAGTTGCCTCGGTGGTTTGTCGGCAACCAACCACTGCCCGGAACGTCTCCTGTTATCATACACGATCCACTTTTCATCACAGGCGAAATTTCGATCCAAAAACGGATCGTTTCTGTTGCGCAAAAGCACTGAGAGAGAAACCTTGAGACGAGCCAATTTCTGCCGTTCACTCAAGTTGTGGGGCACCCAGTTGTCATGTTTTTTCACCTTGCCAATGCGTTTCAGGCTATCCGCAACAGTGGATTTGCCAACGTTCAGCATTCAATCTTTCGAACTGGGAGGCTACTTACGCCAGAAAATTGCGTGGCCCCCCGCAGCGAGCGCCGCGGCGGGTGCGAGTGCCACTGGGAGGGCATGGCAGTCTTCGAGCGAGGCAGTGTGGCATGGGTGGAAGCGCAGAGATGACGCAGTTCCGCTCTCCGGCGCCGGAGTCTCAACGGCAATCGATTCGCAAGTGGCGGTGGTGCCGCGAGTGCGACGCCCGCGAATTTTCTGGCGTAAGTAGCCTCACTTTTCAAACTGTCTGGGATGGGTCAGCCTCGCTCCACAAACGATTTCAGATCTCGCCAGGTATTGCTTTAAGTCGACCACCACGAGTTCATCTTGAAGGCTGAAATCTTTAGAACGAAATTTGTTGAGCCATTGTCGCACGGCGCTTTCTCCAGCACTATTGGACCCCACACCTGGTCAATTTGTTGAGCTGTCTCGTCTGCGGATTGACCCAATTCATATCTGGAGAAAATATCGTCCGAAGTTGCTCTTTCGACATGCTTCAAAAAGTCTTAAGAAAAGGGGGCTTGACAAGCAATGGTGAAACGGCGATCACACCACCAGACAGCGCGAAAAATTCTCTTTAGGATGTATTACTGGGACGCCAGGGGTAATGAGTTTTTAATCAGCAATGAATGTACAGAAAATAGTGACACAAAACGCTGAGACTCCTGGACACCCTAATACCTCTCACTCTGATACTTATATCAAGGATATACGACGTAAAACTTCAAAATCCTTAATAGTGTTAGCTGTTTGCAGACGTACTAGTTTTTTTTACGCTCAGTGATGTGCCTGCGATGTGGACTTCTTCTATATTGAACGATCCGCTATTCATATTATATAATTCTACCGTGATATTCGCGAATCACTGTGCGATAGCCCATCTGGTATGTTCATATTAGATTTACGCCTAGTTCTTGTGCTCGAATTCTCCACTATCAAACTATAAATATGTACCCACACAAGCTGTATAATAGTATTTGATCTGTATTTTAGTAGATCTTGCACATGGGTTCTACCTTGTCGTGGTGTGCGAGATTGTAGCGAAGGCTGGAATACCCTATTGGGTAGGGATAGGCCGGAACCCCATACCGGCTCTCACGACTAAAGAACGCAAATTGCTCAAGCTCATGTAGAAAGGCCGCTTCCTTGAGTGACAGGAACTCCCAGCAAGGCTATCCTGTGGGGCGCAAGTCGCTAAAACCACTTCTACCATCGCCTTAATACCCTGCAGGTTTTCTCTGCCCAGTCCGGTAGCGCTGGATATGCAAACAGCCAAAGGCGAAGAAATTTCAGGACCGTAGGCTACCATAGGAAACGGACCAGAGCGAGCCATCTGATCGCTTGCACATACAATTGTCGCAGCATCAGCTCGGTCGCTCAGCTTTCGACACTTGTTGATGAAGCTAAACGGATCAAATACGATATTATCGGACTCTGTGAGACGAAGAGGAAGGAATCTATGTCTCGCACTTGGACGGACGGAACAGCTGCTTATCTTGGTGCAAGGAAATCCGGTTCAGCATCTGCAGGAGTCGGCCTCATCGTGGCACCACGGTTCGTCAAATATTTCACTAACGTCTCGTTCCACAGACATGGACTAGCGGTGCTGACCGCCTCTCTCTCAAAGGATACTAGCTTAGCCGTAATACAAGTCTGTGCACCCACTACCGATAAAAAAGATGTGGAGCACGAGGAATTCTACCAAAGCTTGCCCATCCTGCAAGGTCGAGAAACTGCCCACATGTTATTATCAGTGGTGACTTCAGTGCAAAAGTGGGCTCACGGGAAGCTGATGAGATCTTTGTCGGACCCCACTCAGGCGAAGAAACAAATGAAGCTGGGCAGAGGCTGGCGAGCTTTTGCGAAACGTCCCATTTCTACCAAGGAAACAGCCTATTCTGCAAAGCATAGGAGATGGGCGCACATCTCTCCGAACGGACAGCTCCTCCACGAACTGGACCACATCCTCTGCAATCGCAAAGCAATGACAGACGTGGCCGTTGCTCCTTCGTTCAACACTGGCAGCGATCATCGCCTGTTGAGAGCTCGATTCCACTCCGATCGCGGACGTACACGCCTTGCTCGCGTCTTGTCGAGAAGACCGCTTACAACAGTGCTCGATACGGCTGCCGCAGTCACGGTGGCAATGGAAGAAAGTTCCGCGATGCAAGAGGATCATGACGACCACGAATCGCTTGTGCACGCAATAAATGGAATAAGGAATCGCTGTCGTCACAATGCCCCCACTCACAACGGGTGTCGTATCTCCTCGCCTACACGGTCCCTGCTAGAGAAGCGGAGGGAAATGGATCGCAGCGCTAATCATGTGGAGTACACGATCCTCAGCAGGCTGTGCAGGAAAAAAGCCATCGAAGACCATACTAACTACGCCCGTACTAGGTTGCTGAGGGCAGCCGAGAAGAAAAGCAGTCTAAGGAGGGTAAAAGAAACTTGGCAGAGTACCATCTGACGATTTCGCACTTTAAGGGTCCCGATGGCACTCGCAGGACTTTACTCCGATCTTTAGAAATCAAGCCATGCACCCGCTCCGGGAAGTTCGGATACTGGAGAGGACGTTCTGCCTATCCTGTCTTCGAAGGGGGGCAATGAAGACTTGTCAAATTACCGCCCCAACACTCTACTGCCAGTGCTGTATAAAGTCTTCACCCGCTTTATCCTGAGCCGAGCACGAAGAACTGTAGATGAGGCGCAACCGGTCGAGCAGGCAGTTCGTCGAACATTCAGCCACCAAATGCCTCTTGTTTTCACATTTATCGACTATAAGAAGGCGTTTGATTCTGGAAAAGATTCTGGAACCAGCCTATGTATGGAAATCGCTGGAGGAGCAGGGAGTGGAAAGTCGGTATATATATGCTCTACAACGGTGCTATACTGGCTGTACAACGACCATCCGACCTTATGCAAAGGATCTCGAGGTGAAAATCGAAAAGGGGGTCCGGCAAGGAGATCCGATCTCGCCAAACCTGTTTTCGGCATGTTTAGAGTCCGTCATACGTCGTTGTGATTGGACCGATTTTGGTATCAACATAGATGGCAGGCAGTTGAATCATCTCCGGTTAGCGGATGACCTGGTGCTGATCGCGCATACGACAAGCGACGCATCGGAAATGCGCAGCAGCCTCAACCGCGAGGGAGCCAAGGCGGGACTGCGCAGTCATGCGGAACACATTCGCTCCACCAGGCGCAGTGTGCCTTAACGGGATGCACTTAGGAGGTAGCGGAATATGTATATCTAGGCCGGTCTCAATATAAAAGATCTCAAGCCGGAGATCTAGAGACGTCGACAGACAGGTTGATCTGCATTTCGTTGCATCAAGAGTGTGACCGACGACACTAAGGGCGTTGAACTTCGAGCCGAGCTGTTGAATTCAACTGTGCTACCCGCGAGGGCTACGGATGCGTGACCTGGTCATTGACTGCGTCGATGGAAAAACAGCTGAAAACGAAAATGACACAGGCTTCACTCGAACGGCGGCTGCTGGGGTCCACGCTTACCCGGCAACGGGAACTTGGCCTGGACAATTCCGTTACACAGCCATGTTTGGGGTAAAGGATGTGCTTGCATATGCCGTCGAATCAAAATATCGCTATGCAGGGCATCTGATGCGAAGTACTAATGGTCGAAGGAGTGCTGCCACTATCCGTTAGTACCCAAGAGACCTCACGCACCCCCGCGGCCGACCGCCTACGCGTTGGTTCGACTCGATCGCACTCAGAAAGAATGTCGTTGGTAAAGTCTCATTACAGCTGATCGCCCATTGAACGACTGTGGCGCAAGGTCGTTACAAATGGAATAGAAGTTGGGACCCGCGTAAAGCCAATCGCTTGCTGAGGAACGGGTCGCTTAAGTAACCTAAGTAAGTAACCTCCCCCTGCTATTTTGCGCACATCTGCGTCATTAGCTGGGGTGCACTGCGGGCGAGGGATGAGTCAAATTAGCCCGTCGCGAACGATGTACCGCCCTCGCCGGCAACTTTCCCGATGAATGGACGACAGCACGACTAGCTTTGCTGCAGGATCGTGATAAGAAGACCCAAAGCTGTGCTTTTTCGATGCGAGTATCGCCAAACAACACCTCTACTAAAGTGGGAGGATTGTTGTTTAGAGAGCATGTATTCACAATTCACAGCAAATATATTGGGGAGACTGGCCGCGTGTTGACAACGTGTATTAATGAACATCTGTCCAGTAAGAGGAGAGGAACAATAACAACTTCATTCGGAAGGCACAGGCGTGAACATCACAGCGGTAATGATTATGATGTGAAGTGCAAAATCCTCTCACATGAAACCGAGATTTCATCGAGGAAGTCATTAGAAGCGTTTTGGATATCCGTAATGAACCCAATAATAAACAACAGAAGTGAGTGTCTTTCAGTCACAAGAGGATTCCTAGTTTGCATCGCTTTTTTGTGGGTTAGAATGATGTCGCGACTGAGAGCACCGTCACTTTGTCATCGCCGTGATATAGAATCCCCAGTCGCACATCACACTACTCACAGGAGTTGGTAGCAACGTCCTACCGCCCGCGGTGGAACACGAGGTGAGTTCAATTCCTTTCTTTCGTCTATTCAACGTCTCCATGGATTGAATGGGTATGTCCAAAATGCTAGGGGCTTTCGGTGCCTGATCGGGCGAGTCATGGGTTAGCGAACTTCGAGCCCCTTTTTAGGCCTCTGAAGACGACGAAAGGGTCGAGACGTCAAGCCCTTAATAAGAAATCGACCCACCTGAATATCTCGTTTGGCAAAGCATCACACGAGTGAACTGTCTACATCATTGAAAAATTGAGTTTTAGTAAATTACAAGTATTTGAAGAATGCTCGAATTCAGTACGGGGAAGACACCGCGCTAAATTGCGATTGCCGCGCCGCTAGTGAGATAACGTTGGGGTGTATGTCGCTAGCAGCGGCCCCTTGCAGCTAATTCACCATTGGTGCGCATGGCTCGTAGCTGTCACCCTAATGCATCTTCTGCGACGGATGACTCGTCTAACTCTCAGATTCTCGTGATTGGTAATTATCACATCGAATACCCTGGTAAAGGATTTCGCTCACTCTACCAGTAGAAGAGAAACGGGTCCACGATAGTTCGTTCGTTAAGGATCAATGAAAGCCGACCAATCGAGTAAAGCTGAGGGTTCGCTGATGTGGACGAGTCATCCGTTGGAGAAGATGCGTCGAATGGTCAGCTCTGTGGTGGCAGATACGGTTCATGTGCCCCGTCGGCAAATTAGCTGCAAGATGCCGCGCCTAACCACGGTCTCCTAATAGCGACACTGTAATCGCGATGGAGCAAACCTTTTGGTTTCCACTTGATTAATAGCTTTTTTGTCTTTCTTTTCATCCTTCATCTCTGAAGAACTCTGCCGCATTACTTGTATGACTTTTTACCCTTTCCTCTTTCATGAGCAGATGACATGGTCGGTTCAACAGTTCATTTCCTCTATGAATCCCTTGGGCGAAGACCCATAGAAATACCGGAAAATGAAGGGAAGGTCGAATGGAGGCCCCTTTTTGGTGGGGGAGTGGGCCACGCTTGACCCTGCTTCTAGCGCTAATTATCCAATCTTATAACCGTCATCAAGTTGGATCACTCACCATTTATGTCCGTGCCGCACCCCGCAAATCACTCAGTGTCTATGCTCCAAGATCAACGTAAAAAGCGAAATGGATTTGGCGACTTTTGCCTTCTAACGCTACTTATCCCTTCTTGTCAACTGTTATCAAATTGAATCACCCTACATTAAAGGTGATATGTGGCGGAACGACTCACATTGAAAAAGCGCGGCTTAGGGTCTTACCGCGATATTGCAGCACGGCGTGTCGTCCTACATTCCTGCACTGGGGAGTTGCCGGCGAGGGCGGAACATGGTCCGCGACCGGCTAATTCATCCCCTCTCTCGTCCGCTGTGCATCCCGACTACTGACACAGAGGAGTTTGAGAGAGAAGGAGTTTTTGGGTTCACCTATTTCTCGCGTTTTTCGCCTTTTTGTCTCGCTCTTTCTCTACCGTTATAATGCTGAACATCCCTACTTTCATATTCCAATCTGCCGAATTGCTACCCCTTCCACTGTCTTCAATGTCCTCGTCTCAATCCGCTAAAAACCCGTGCCTGTCAACGCTTCAAAGTCAAAGCGAAAAGCGAAGCGGATTTGGCGACTGCTACCTTTTGGTGTTCCTTATCCAATTTTATCAACAGTTATCGCATCACTACCTACAGTGTCTCCATCCAACCCCTAAATCACTTGTAAAATTCGGGGCACCATCGTTGCTCTGACACGACATATGAACTGTGAACAAACGGACAAACGAAGTTGCCGCTTTGCAATGACTACTTGAACTATAGCTCATCTTCTAAAAGAAAGAAGTCATTTCGAGGAAAGCTTCTAAAGGAGAGTCTTTTCGTTCGTGTAGTGAGATCAACCCGCGTTTTTTTTTTTGAAAAGGTGAGCATCCACAGTATTAATTACGCGCGTTTGACTACAGAAACTTGATACCTTGTTCACGACCACAATTTCAAGGGGATCAACAGTGTGCCCTTACTGTGCGTATCTTTTGCGTTGTCCACACGCTCTCTTTTCTACGATATCGTGTTAAGCACGTATTTTGAACCTCCTTTGTACCTTACCCTGCTTGCCGTTGTGGAGTGCCTCTTCCTGTGCATAGTTCGAGATTTTCACGTGAAGACTGAATTTAAAACTCGGATTTGAACCCAATTAATCAGTTTTATCACAACTTCCCTTTATATTTTGAGCCCTACCAGTCTGAAAAATTCCGTTGACCACTGCCTACCTCAACTATTAGACCCCCATCGAACCAAATACGACACCCCTGTCGGGAATTGCTCGACGAGGGCTTGCCCCTCCCTCTTGGGTGTGTGCAGTTATGACAGAGAATCGCTTCGCGGCGTAGCACTCGCGGCGCCATCAGTACGACTTGCCGATCGATTGCCCTTGGGAGCCCGGCAGAGCGTGGGTGCGTCACCTCTGCACTTCCACCCATGCCACACTGCCTCCTGTACCCATGCCACCCTGCCTCCTCCACCCATGCCACGCTGCCTCGCTTGAAGGCTGCCATGCTCTGCCACTGATACTCGCACCTGCCAAGCCGCTCGCCGCGCGAAAATCCGTCATAAGTGCATACATCCCTCCCTCTTAATGAGCACGCTTATCTAGCGTTTGAAATCAGCGCATCATAGAACATCGGGCGCTAATTGATACATCAGTGATGCCTCGCACAAGAAAGCACTCATTGCGAGGATCAAGGGTGAGGAACAGCAGCCCATTCCGCTAGTTTTATCAACTTCATTTCTATTTTTCATCGCCACACCACACGAATCCTCTACTCTCATTTACCGGTTTACCAAGCTAGCACAGTCCACAGTATGAAGGCTCCTATAGCAACAATTATCTTTCGATGGGAGCACGAATTACCACCGAGCCCTGAACTATCATCAACCTTTTTTATCACATGGTATGACACAAAGATACAAATGGAGTTGAATTTATTAGCATATAAAAATACTAAAAATGCATCACAATGTGCAAATAATAACAAGGAATGCTGCAGACACATGAGAAGGAATATTGCGAATTTTCAAAAGACTTAACTGTGACATAGAATGGAACATATCGTGGGGAAGAGCCATCGTCGAGAAAAAACAGAGGACGTTGCTCGACTTCAACTCACAATACCATTTTCAAGAAGATCCATCACATCTTCCAGCTTACTGTTACCACCCAACACCTTAATTTCTGCACGAATGTCGGCACTAATTTGGCGAAGACGAGATAACGTGTAACTGAAAAACAAATTTTGAGAAGCGTGGTGTGGCCGGCCAAGCTGCCGTGGTGGGCGCGATAACGGCCTCGCCTTGGATTACCCGTTGCCCCAACCCTATCTGTGAAGCATATAACCGGAAAGCACGCTATGGATGACAATGAGTGAGGAGACTGGGAGTTATTTCTCGATTACTTGATTGTTTCATTCCGTTCTTTCTCCACAGTGCCATTTTTACCACTCCTGCTTTCACTTTCAACAATTAACCAATTACCCTACCTGATGCTTTCAAAATGTATGCGCATGCCAGAGCAAAGCGCATCCTACCTGCCGAACTCCAGCCTTATCCTTCCTCCCTCTAACATCTTTTCGGTGACGGTTCTCATCGAGAACCGGCGGTACTCACCAAAAAAATTGTCGTTTTATCCGAGTTTGCACTCCACCGACCACATCGTATCCTCTTACTCCTCTCCCCACCGTTGCGTCATAAAAGAAAGAACGACGCATCCTGCTAGCACTGCCACTGGCCACCTGCCCCTGAACCTCCGAAGACAAATGTGCAGGGATGAAATCCACGTCTGGAACCCTACCACAGTAGTATGACTGGTACCAGTCTCTCCACTTGAAAGATTGGGAACACTTTCCAATCTACTCTCACACTAACAAGGGTAGGTATACGTCAGCCTGGCCATTCTCAATGAGGTGCACATTGCTGTGTGCATCTTGAGACGCTGAACTCAACTGCTTGTCTAATTTGCGGAGCGACTCTCCGAACGAAGTTATAGTTTTTCTGAATGGGGAATACTATCACATAGTGAGTACAGGCGCCCGCAGCGGGCGAACCACATGTTTTCAAACGGGAGCAATGTTTCCGTCTGTTCACTGACCTTCCCCTTGTCATTGTCCCTGGAGACAAGTTTATCAGCCATATTGAAGTTTTCACCCAATGCGGAAGGATCTCTGAATAATCGAATCTCCGGATATTCAGCAATACATTCATGCAAAGGGAAGTTTCCTTGCCAAGAAAATGCTCTCTTTGGCCTACTACGCGTGTTTGCTGCAAAAGCCACCTGTTTAGGTATGTTCCGGTCATTTTTGTTACAGTAGGTAGGTTTTCATGCAGGAAATGGGAAAATATCACATCCCCTCACTTTACCCAGGGATTCTGCCGAATCTTGTTCACAACATCGACTAGGCAGACAACTTGTCTTCGGGGTAATTCGTCCTCCAGAAGACCCGAAGACAAGCATATCTTGGTTCCGCCCAATACACCTAGCTCATGCGCGTTACGGGCATCCATTTACTATGTAGAAGCACCTCATTCAGAAAAACTCATGACTTCAATTTTCTCTGCTATTCTAACGAGATTGTTAGGTGGAATGCTTATTAACGGCCTGACGTTTCGACCAGATCGTCTTCCTCATAAGCCTAAACGTGACCCTAGATTCAGAATTTCGCCCAGCATACCACCAAACCTCTCTAGCGGTTGTGATGGAACATCAGAGTAACAGCCGAAGAAACCCCGTACGAAAGAAAAGAGCTCACCTGGTCCACCACTGCCGGAGCGGAACACCGCCAATTCATGTCAGTTTTTCCCAGTGAATGAAAGATGCCATGCTGCCCTTGTACATATAGACTACGTATTAGGGAAATGCACGTCTCTCCCTTAGAACAGTAGCTCGCAATAAGGCGCAAATGGCAAGAGATCTTTCGTAACGGAAAAGCACTCATTCCGGCTGGTCATACTTGGATTTCTTGCAAAAATCCAGAACGCTTCGAGCACTTTCCTCGCAAAAATCTCAGTCTCGCATGTTAGAACTTATTTCTCTCGTACGTGGCTTCTCTCGCTGTTTCCCTGAAGTTCCGTCAGAACCGCCAGAAGGATGAGGCGTTCGGTGGTATACTGGACAAAATCCTGAATCTTGAGCTACGTTCAGGCCTTCGAGGAAGACGATCTGGTCGAAACGTTATGCCGTCAACGAATATTCCACCTAACAACCTCATTGGCATGGCAGAGAAAATTGTGATTAACATCGATGCCGAGGTTTTACGAAGAGATAAGTTGGAATTCAATACAAGACTTCTGACTTCGTTCGCAAAGTTATTCCACGAAATCTAAAAACAGACTCGAGTTCAGCGTCTCAAGACGGACACAGCGACGTGCAACATTGTGAACGGCCAGACCGACCGATTGATCTTCCCTAGTAAGCAGCTTCGTCATATAAAGAGAAGTAGCGAAGGCCACATTGTTTCACACCATAGCGCAAAATCAGTGGAAAAATGTGAGAATTTTTCCTGAAAACCATATCAGCTAAAGTTCGAAAATACATCCCAGAATGCTACATGCAACTGCAGGTATTTGTAGCGGAATGAGGATCATTCATAAGAGCCTACAAATCAGGTGGCACCCGCTGCTTCAGTTGAGCACTGGCCACCTTCCATCAAAGAAGGCGTCAGCAGGTGGCAAACGGGGGTAATGTTCAGTGAAGTCACGAGTCATCAAAACTTACGGGGAACACTGCCTGTTTACAAAATGTGGTTGCACTGCAATCATTTTGGAGTTGTTATACAAGCTACTTCTCAGTAACTCGCAGTGTTTGTATAACAAGGTTCCTCATGTGGCAATCATCAATCAATAAAATCCAAGGATTCGGCTATGTAAGGAAGTTGTACGGCGCAAAAGATGCGCCGGATGGTCGGCGTTGGGTTGGCAGCTACGATTCAAGCCTCTGTTGGCAAATTAGCCGCAAGGGGCCGCGTCTGAAGATATACACAAGTCTCTACAACCACTCTTTACTAAGCACTTTTACTCGCAATCACTACAATGGCATGTTCTTTATTAGTTCCTCCTACAACCACCATAAAAAAGTATCGAACTCGCAAAGAAATGATCATCACTGAGGAAGATGGCTCAATGTCTTCGTTCATTATTAGTTCCTCCTAGAACCACCATAGAAAAGTATCGAACTTTTCATCGATTAACTTACTCTAAGGAGTGACGTTCCTTGATCAGCTTTATGCAATATTTCTTCACTTCAACGTCTTCAGTTCGTTGACGTAGGATATCTGAAAATAGCGCAGTGACCATGGGATGCATCAATTATAGCATTCAGTGCGCTCAATTCTTCAGTAATATCCTTCCATTTGAGGGAAAAAAGTGACACTCGTGCCGAAGAGAGGAAATGGGAGAGAGTACTCATCTAAGTACCATGCTCAATTTTTCTCAACCAACGAGACAAACTACATTCAGCATCAGTTTTCGAGTTCGAGCGAAACTTGTCAAAATATGTATATAGAGGGAAGGCAAAGGACGTCACCTTCATCCCACGACTTTTGCCCCATCACTACTATATAAGCGGCTTAGTCTGCCTGCCTGTCTGTCACCGAGTTCGGAACTGCCTGGAACGCAACTTATGAAGGTGCGGTCAACTACGGGATAGGCAGAGCATAAGCGAAGAAATAAGAGGCGCACATAGACAATGTTGCGCCCCGCCCACAGTGGGCGAGGCGCACGTTGAAAGTTTGACAATCAGCTGAAAATAATCCAATTCAGTTCTAAAATGGTCCAGACGTGGAGTAAACTTAGATTAAGGTCGGAGGCATGATTCTGTGAAGCCCTCAAGTGCGGTGGGCGGAATGCGTTCTCAATAGGCGTGGCTTACAACAAAAATTTGTGGTTTGCTTCCAGCACAGCTTGGAAGCTCCGTTCAAGGAGCGACAATAGGGCGCACATGAACTATACCAAGGGGGCGCAAATAAACGGTGCTACGCCCTTCCACCACAGGCGGGGCGTGCGCTGAAACACCTGGTGCTCAAGTGAAAATTTAATTCGGTTTCGAAATGGCTCAGAGAAGGGAGAAGCTGGGATTGAAGGCAGCCATGGAGCATTCATTACGATAAGTATCATTCTGCTACCATGCTCATTACCATGCTTCACTTTTCGACGGGACTTCCCCACGAGTAGGCTTCTTAGCTCCTTAGTTTTGATCTGAATGACTCCTTTAGAGGATCTCTTCATACCATAATCACATTACCCCTATCACTGTCTTTAGACTGTGGATGAATTTTTTATATCCATATTTCTCAATCAATCTATATTCATGCATATTTGATAATAAATACACGCAGAAAACGACGTACTGAGCACAGGATCATCGTTGCTTGATACAGGGGAGCTTCGTATCGCATGGATAATGGGAAAAGAAAACTTCCCTTCAGTGAGATCTTCCGCAAATGACTTTTGCTTTGCCATTTCATCGGAAAACAGGTTCATGTAGTCATCTCTGAATGATCTCATTCAATTTGTAGCTGATTCGAGGAAATGTTGAATTTCTTTCCTCGTGGTAGAGAACTATACCGTATTTGGAAGAACAGTGCCATCTGCCGCAACAACTTCCGAAAATCATACTTGCTTTGGCTGAATAGTTCTATCAATTTTACCGCGAGGAAGAACAATCCACCAGTCTCTGCATAGTATAGAACGATTTGCTACAGAGAAATTATACGGAATACGGAAAAATTACTTTGCACAACCATTTCCTCGTATTCCGCCTCGGTTGGGCACGTAACTGTATCCCTCCAAAAAAGCTCTTTGCCTTGCCCTCTGTGCAGTTCCAGCATTTGTTCTGTAACATTTCACTCAGCTGATATAAAACCAAATCCAATGAGTAAATAGGAATACATTCACTGGAAAGATACCAGTGTTATTCGTTGATCTGTGAATGGAGATCCTCCGAAGAATTTCCAAGAATATGATGGGCAAAACTGACAAAGTACCTGCGAATATACGAACGGCCTCATGGGACAACCGGGTGCATTTCTCCAATGCTATAAAATAAACATAGTTAGCTGTATTGATAGTGCGTGGAGTGCCATAAATATGGTGAGTCACGGGAAGGCCTCGTCGCAAAACTGAGTTATCCTCGATGTCGTCAACAAGTAAGGAAGCATTATGGAGCATTTGCACAATTTCTGTGAAAGTCGAATTTCCATAATGTATGTAGTGAAAATGAGAAACCGATACAAAACAAACCCATAATTTGTGATAACTGTTCTGGTCCTATTTTGAGCCAAATATTGAACGCCATCGCAAGCTGCCCTCTAATCTTAAAACAACAAAGATAGATGCATTAAGGCAGTTGATGTACTTGCAACTTGTTGTTCAGAAAGGTAACTAAATAGGTTTTTTATAAGCAAACCTTTTGAATCTAGGCTTTCATCATGTTAGCGTTTTGAGTGTAAGACACATTCGATACAACTCGACGGGTTCCTACACAACCCTGACGACATCTGTCACTGTGGCCGCCCATCGAGCGAGTGGCGTCATGTGCCGCGTGTGGCCGCTACATATCACAGATCCGCCTGACACCAACTGATAACCACTCGTCAAACTACCGGTATATGTACAGGTTCTACGAAATTCTTTAGAGAAATCCACAAAAACTCTACTCAAAAATTTCATCATGACTACTTGCTCGAACTGCAAAGGGTCAGGAGTACTGCATATAATTAAATCTATTGACCTCCAGTCGTGAGAGCTCCCTGTACCAGCGCTATATCTACTCAAAAGTCTAGCGATACGACTTTCAAGAATGAACCGGACGAACCTGTTTACCTGGCATTGAAGTTATGTAGTCAAACGGAGCCAGCAGATGTTCCTCATCAAGTGAAGGAATCATCCCATTGTACTTCGGATCCGCCATTACAATTACCTATATTTAAGATATTTACCTATTTAAATAATACACGACATACGAGGAATTGATCAAAGACATAGTTGGAATGAGAAGGCAAACAAAAGCACAAAGAAATACACGAATGTGGCGATATGCGCATCCCATTCTACAGTGTACTACAAATAAATTACCTTTTATAATACAAAACAAAGAAAATAGACAGTTCTAAATAAGTATGGAACAAAAAATTGCGACAACAGCACAACAAGATCAAAGTCCAGAACAGATAGGAGTTTGAACGCGTAAACGGTGTCACTTAACAATGGAATAAGAATAGAATGATTCAACTCCGGTATTATTTTCTAAGCATTTGCCTAAACTCATCATTGCTCATAGCTTTTTTTGGACCACTGACACCGTTGACAACTTTTGTTGATGACGTTTTCACTCCTCTTGGAACCATCGTCAAGTGAGTTTTCCTATCAGTAGAAGTGCTGGCGATGGGAGTTGACGAAACACGTCTCGGCTCCTCTTTCGCTGGTTTCTTCGGCGGATTCGAAATTGCCACATGCAGCTTGCGGTCTAAAAAAATTGGGATCTTCTAAAAGGAAACACAATTCCTAACAGTAAAGTGACGGCAGCTGACTCTTCAATAAATTTAGAAATCAAGATATTCAGAATAGGACCTCCTCGCCACGACCACACCATTCGAGACAAGAGAGCAATTTTGGTTTACGGCGATCAATTGCAGTCTGTTCAGGTTGCCGAAATTGCCACACAACGCTTGGCATCATGGCAAGAGCAAATTGTGATACTCTAATTTGTAATCCACTCCGAGTTTTAGATTGGATTTCTTTGTCATGAGAACCTTTTTATTCTTATCCTTTGGCTTGATCCCCTTTCACTTCCAAATTTCACTCGTTTGTTGTTTCACTTGGTTCCCATCATCACGAATGCTAAAAAACGTCTTACGAGACTACGAATGACAATTAAGATAGCTTGTGCATCCGTCCCTGACAGCGAGCAATTCGGAAAGGTTGTATGTACAGTGATGCGCGGAAGATCTTGAGTAAAGACACGACAGATCTTGAGTAAAGACTGGATATTCGTTGTAAAACAAACACTCACTCCCTTTTCCTTTTTCTACCTGTTCCTCCCAGTGACTCTGAACTGGCTCAAACTCTGAAGCACGCGAATGCCTGTACAGAAGATAATCAAGACGGACCAGACATTTGCCTTGCCTTGAGCTACACCTAAAGAGATCCGGAAATCTTTCGCGGAAAGCGATTAGTGGTTGAAATGGAATACTGAGCAGCAATTAAACGCATGACGAACTGCGGTTCATACTGCCGTTTTGGTGCTCCTACAACAGGACGCAATGCTGAGAAAAACCGCGCGCAGTTTCTCCATAACCTCGGGCCAGAGGCATAGTGTCGCGCTTTGATTCGAAGAGGAGGGACACACTCTGCTATAGCAGCGAGAAGGGTGCGCTCACATCTACCACAAATTCACAGCATCACTCTGGACGCTGGTTCGGTGCGGTAGGAAGTGGTGAAAAGTCGACGTGATATTGGCATTGCAGAAAGTAGACGCTCACTAACGTCCATTGCAGCATTTAACGATGTTCATTTTACTGAGTGCGTGTGTTAGTGGCAGAGCAAAGCAGCCAATGAGCGCTCAAGTTTTGTTGCCTTGTACTACTATGGCTTCTCCTTATGTAGGGGACGGACTGGGCATTATGGGACGTGCGCTGCAGATTCTTCTTCTCGAAAATGGACCCTCCCGATCACCTCGAACACCTCCAAATTTCGGTTATATTAGGTTGTCCCAAAAGTCTTGTAGGATTTTTCCAAAAAAATCAGTAACTCTTGTTTGCTTCGAGGCAGGCCTAGGCGGTTCAGGAATATGGTAGAACGTTCTCTAAGCTTACTAGAAAGATATACAGGGGGTGCCAAAAAAAGTAATTTTGCCCACGGCTCACATCTGCCAATTATACAAAACATAGGGAAACGACAAAGATAAAAGTATTGGGGCAGAGTATTCCCGAAATGTTCCTGTAAAAGAAGGAACAAGCTGTGGTTCCCTACGTTCACGTTTATAAAAATATGGAGCTTTCATTCGGCGCAGTCGGGCTTCGAAGTACCTACAGTATCAAGGTCCGCTCAAAACCGTGAAGCCAGGCTCTGTGATCGGTCTTTTGTGGAAAGCTTCCGAGGATTGGCTCTTCGGTTTATGGAAGTCACAGAGCCCCTGCTGCTTTGACAAGGCTGCTAAGATCCGAAGTATCATTTTCATGCTCAAATCCGCCTCCGGAGGGGTTTCAGTGGTAAGGTTACGTTTTGGCTCTTGGAAATTAAGGGCGCTGGAAACCCGGAAAAAACGGAATGTTAAAGAACACCACCCAGTATGAATCCCCTTAGGTACCCAGAGTGAACGGACCTCAGCAAGGTTGTGAACGAGAGCGACGAAATTTCGGATTTTGCCCAGTTGAGGTGACACACCTTGTTCACACTTTCCTCGCTCCCGTTTCTGCTTGTGCAGAAGGCTACTACGGAGTACAGTGATAGAGTGAGGTCTGCTCTTGAATCTGGGGATGAAAAATATTCAACAGATTTTGCTGTAGTTCGACAAAAGTGGGTGAAAACGGAGGAGACAAAATTACTTTTTTTGGCATCCGTTGTATATTGACCCACCAGATCCCGTAGAGAGAGCTAAAATCCCCGTTGTCGATACCCACCCAACTTGCGATGTCATCTACTATGAACGGTCTTGCGGCACCAGAACGACGGAAGCTTGCCACTACATAAGCGCTGCATTGGGCAGGGGTGTGTGAGCTACGAGACCTTGCGCCGCTGGTTCATCAGCTTCAGCAACGGCGAGATCGACATGAAAGACAAACTACGCTTGGGACTGTGCTGGTTCTGGGACGCGGAAGGAATGATTTTCCGCGAGGTGCTGGTACAAGGCGAGACAGTCACCGTTGCCGTATGCACCCACCAGCTCCAGCAGCACGCCGTCGCTGTTCGAGAAAAGCTCCAAAAATGGTCCGCGGTCAAGGTCCGCGGTCACCCTCCCATGACGACGCCCCCACCAATTTCACGAAAAGTACCTAGGCCAAGCTACACGAGCTCGGCTGGGATATCCTGCCCTACGACCATACTCTCTAGACATCGCCCCTTCTGACTATCACCTTACCCATCCTCATGAATCCTTCCTGGCCAAGAGACAATTCGTTGATTATGACATGTTTGCAAAGGCGATCGCTGACTTCATCGACTCCCAGAACCCGGGGTTCCGGGAGGTTACCTATGAGGTTGCAGAGTGTTATCGATAACAATGGTGAATACGTTGTTGCCTAATTGCTGTTTGTTGGAAGAAAAAATAATAAAAAAAATTGCGGTCGAAAAAAATCCTACAAGACTTTTGGGACAACCTAATACATGCATTTAATGAAAAGAAAAATCGCAGCCATGACGCGATGTAACGCTTGATGCCTGGATGTGAAGCCCGCTACTAAAATTACTGAAGAACCCAAAAATTACCATTGAGAATCGATGGGTCGAATTATTGAAACCTAAAAATGTACAGTGTGCCCTGAAAGTATAGGTTCACCTTGACTCTCATCTATATCCCTAGAATAGGCAATGACCCTCCCAAATTTCCAGCAGTGATACCTGATGGCTGCCGCGATCATATGTATTAGTAAAGCAGAAGACGAGAAATCGCGAGATTTTTTTGTACTTTTCTTCAAGGCTCACGGTGTTCCAAAAGTAAAGGTTCACCAAGGATTTTGAACTTTTTCCATAATGAATCAATCAAAATTTACAGCAATAATAACAAGAATATGCAAGAACTTGTGGTCATTCCTCTCTTTCGGGTCACTTCATCATCCGCTTCGCCATGCTCTAGACAAGTCACGAGCTTCGGCTTTTAGCGAAGCCCTTTCCCAAAGCTCCGATGGCGTCCTACAACTTTGGAGCTTTTGCACCAGGATCGAACCTCTTAAATGAGGAACCCTCAAGAGCTCTCCGTGGGATTCAAGCCTGGCAACTTGGTTCCTGACTCAAAAGGCTTATACTTCTCTCTCCAAACCATATCTTTGTGGAGGCTTACACATGAACAGGAGCAATATATTCACAGCGCACGGACAAAAACAGCCGCTTATATGGTAACTAATCATTTCTGCAGACGTCTTGATAGGGAGTGGAGCCCAGAAGATGAGCGATCTTTACTATCCGGCTCTTACAGTAACGAGGGAAGACGGCCCAAATCGTAACACCAATACCAGCAAATGCGCAAAGAAAAGTAGCTGGCTTTCCTCAAATCCCTCCAATAAATTGCCAAGCCATCTGGTCTATCTAATTTAGAGTTTTTCTCATCAGAGAAGATCACCTGCAACGCTATCACTAATACGCCCTTCTTTATGCGTATTAGCGAGATATTTCGTGGACTGAAAGCACTTTCGCTCGATGTTAGGAGACGATTCCGGCGGACGGTGCGCAGAATTTTCCCACACACAGGATATGTTCCCTGCACAGCCGTCGCACACCCTTGGTATCATTGGGGGCAGCGTTCAAGATTCGACACTTTTGCCTCTCAGAAAGCTGTCGCGGTCTTCCTTTTCGCTATTTCTTGTAACATAGTTCCATGTTGGAGTAAAAGCATTGATCAACTTGAGAGATCGGCCAATCTTGAAATTTTGCGATTGCTGAGTCTCAAAACCTTGTAATCCCTTGTTTGTCCGCTCAGAGAAGAGTGTTAAGCGGGGCATGGCACTGTAGAACAAACTCTACAGAAAAGCATTAACATACTAACTTTACAACTTGCTCCTTGATGGAAGCAAGGCAGAAAAGCTAAGTGGACCTATACTATTGGGACACAGTGATTTTTGGAAGAAGCAAATAAAAAACTTTCGATTCTTTGTTATCAATTTCACATGGGTTGGACCGCGACGGCCATGAAGTCCTCCTGGTAAAAATTTGGAAGGAAATCATAAGTTTAATCTAGGGATATGGAGGAAAGATGGGGCGAACCCGTACTTTCGTAACACACTGTATTACATCCAAAAAATAACAAACCTAGTAGTGTGATTTCTGGCTCAAGCACAGCTTTCCGAGCATCGTCTTCGTTGGCAAACTCAACATAAGCCACTCCTTTTGGCTTTCCTGAGATATGGGTGACGATGCGCACTGCTTTCACCTCACCAAACACCTTGAACGCATCCTGCAAATACCGAGGACTTCCCACAAATTCCACTGAAACAATTTTACAAAGAAGACATAAGTGAAAGAACAAGAATCACTTGGAGCATGGTACAAGTCAAACCGCGAAGGTTTCAATTCTAATTTGAGCTACTCGAGCTTTCTTGACAGGATATTCACAATGCTTATTGACCTGCATTTAGACCTTACGACTGCAATGATTAGCCTACTTATTCACAATGAATATTGACATGTGCGCCATCTGCATTATCCCCCGCAAGTGTATTACCACACATGCCTGTCGAGCGGGTTACCTATAACAGACATTGCCATTTATTGAGCTTCCGATTCTTCGCACTTTCTTCTCATTCATTACAACGCATCCCGGTGCCCAACAGCATAAAGTGTCAAATAAAACCACAGATCTGCGAAACTCGAAGGCACTACAAGGAGCAACTTGGGTATGCGAGAGTGGGAGACACCTTCATCATAAGAGAACGCTTGGTGTACAAGACGGTGGATGTCACAACTAACAGGGTGAGGCAAAAGGATTGGCCACTTGACAACATCTAATCATACCCACAAGAAGTTATCAACATTTCGCTCAAAGTATAGATGGCCAACATACATCGCATATACGTTTCTAGAATTCGACAGGATCGCCGATGACTGGTAAACCCCGTCGAAGTAGGTTGCGAGCGCTTATAAGGTCGCTTATAAGGTTGATCGTCGTGCAATGAAGTCATAGAGGCTGTTGTGAAAATGTTGCACTAATCACGTCTTGTGGAACGCGGCTGCGTGTAGCTAGAAATCGTCCAAATTGTTCTAATCCGTCTCAAATCGGAATCGTCGAATTTGTAGGTTTCTGCAACACCGTCGCATCATCTTGCATTAACGCGCCTTCAGATTGCCCTGTCCAGCTGCGTTGCAAAGTGCCTCGAAATCTGAAGTCTGCTCTACCCTGCACAATAATCCTTTTAAGACTACTCGGTGCGAACATGGCACAATACGCGTGGCGACCACTCACGATACACGACAGATGCTTCCCCATTCCCGTTTCAGTCATTGCGTTATTGTCATACGTGCTCGTATCGGATTCTGACCACTTACTATGGCATGTCTTTGAGCGTAAATACCAGCGAATTCTGCTGATACCTTATTTGCTCTTAGTAAGATGAGGCTCTGTCAAGCGATTAATACTTTTGGCGCACTTCGTACTAAGGCAAAGCCATACCCCAAAAAAAATTGTAGAAAGAGAGTTGCTGTAACAACCACCCGCAACAACTGCAGAAACAATCTTCAGTTCTTACCCGTAACTGATCCTCTGTACAATCGTAGTGTACATTTCTCACAAATAGCTTTGTTTTTTCCAGATCGGTTGAATACTTGAACGTGGGTCGCTTCTCAGGATCGCTTATGGAGATCTGAACGGGTCATATCTTGTATGGTACTTATGCAGTCTGCTACTCTCACTGACCAGCATTGGCCTTCCATCGATGGGAACTCGATCTTTCGCAAGTGCATCGTCAAGACTCTTTTTGGAATCAAGGTCGACAAAGCCATATCCTTTAGTTAATTTACTCATTCCACGGTATACCAAGCGCACGTCCAAGACACCATCCAACACCTAAATGTCTGGAGCAGCATAATGACGGTATATGTAAAGCAAAACAGAGTGAAGGACCTCTTTGACTTGTTCAGGTGTTGTTCTGAAGTCCAGATTGGAAATGAAAACCGTGTATTTCTGTTCTTTATCGGAAGATTGTGGGGATGTGGCGGGGTGCCCAGATGATCCCGGGGCTGAGGTTTCTGGAGCATTGCCCTAAAGTATCCGCAGAATTCATTTGGTTTAGGAAAGAAAAGGAAAAGAGCTGTGAAATCAGAATGGGAAGTGCAACAACATGCCTTCTTTTTCGGAAGCATCGGCATCACAAATCCGTCCTTGTCTTTGGGCAGTTGCTCTTCCGCAGGAGCTGACTTCGCCGGCGCTTCAACAGTCTGGAATGAAAAAAGGAAATTCACGAAGCTGACAAAAAGTATCACGGTGGTTAGGGCGACACACTCGTTGTTCACTGCTTCCGCGAAAGATACACGCAAAAATATGTATAATCACAGTTCGCCTTCGCGAACCAGCTGATCACTAACCCACACCTGTTTTTTCGACGGAACAGTGTCTTCAATGCCTGGCCCGACTCTCTTGCGATTGGAAGGCTTTGTCTCTACTGAGTTCTCTGCAACACGTCTCTGAAAATGAAATTGTTTTGAAGAACAAATTTTACCATAAAATGCCGAGATTCTGGCAAAACCCCCTTCAAAAACGAGACTACACCCATGCAGACAACAGAACTACTACCGAGCGGTTCGTGTGCTGTTAAATTGGTCGACATGTGGATTAAAGGACACCAAATTTCCGAGAAATTTGTCAGGGGAAGTAGGAATGGAGATACCATGAAGCTTTCGTCCTATCAGTTCGCGGGTTGTATAGCTTGTGTCACTATCCCCTCTACGTCATCCGATGTAAGGAACGATGGTGAAAGAGCATGCACCAAGGATTGCAAAAATTGAGGTCAATACGCCTCACCCTGTCTCTAGCTTCCCCAGCGGGTTAATCCATATCGACAAGCTTCTAGAAATATACGCATCATGACTGAATATCAGGCTGAGAAGAACAAAAAATTGTGGGGGGGGGGGGGACATCGAGAATGCAGTGCCAAGGACAGCAAGTAAGCGAAGCAACATACCTCTTTTCCATGCACCTTTTTGCCAGCTGGTTCCTCTTTAGGTTTCTTTGTTTGCACCCGGCTGGCTCTTTGGGAAGCTTGAGCGTTCACCTTAACAGGGCTCAATCAGATGAAAATACAATAATCGAAAAACCATATTTGCGAGATATCGAAAGAATATCTTTATGATAAGAGAAGCATAGCTTAGCATTATGATCTAAACTGTCCGAAAATAGTAGCTAATATTAGATGAGCAAGAGGCTAGAAGTGCTTGCAAATCTATAAATAAAAGAATTCGTCGCGACTGCGAGTGACTCGTTGCAACGAAAATCGGAGTTGAGCCAGCGGTTACCAATTTTGAAGAGAGTCAAACGATAAACTCAGAGAAACGAAAAAATTAGGATCATAGCAAAGCTAATATTAGATGAACAAGAGGCTAGAAGTGCTTGCAAATCTATAAATAAAAGAATTCGTCGCGACTGCGAGTAGAAAATAGAAAACTGTGAAATTTATGAGCAAATGAATACCTTTTCCAGAGCCTTATCTAGCTGTTCGAGAGTACCTTCTTCACGTTCGAATTGAACAAAGTATTCAAAGACTATAGTCGGATGATCGGAAACAGAATTAATAGCCTAAAAAGAACAGCATAATCTTAGTCACATCAACGGCAACACAAAAATTACCTTGTAGAGGAGTTTTCTTGCACCGTCAACAGTTCCAAATTGCCTTTCCAATCTCACAGCTTCAATCCACTTTTCAGCAAAGCGTCCTCCTCCCGAAGAAAGAATATCTTCCCAAATTTTTTGCCCCTTCAATATTATTGATTTAAACCCAAGAGTGTGAACACTCAACATATTAAGGTACAAGGTGCAATCATAATACCTTCTGAAAGTCTTTCAGTTTGTTGTATGCAAAGTATGCCCAATTGCGGCGATACTCCGCATGCGGATCCCAATCATGCTTTCCAAACCACTCCACGAGATTCTAGAATAAGTCGTATATATTATCGGCACAGATTAGGAAGTTGTTTTCAAAAAGACACACCTGTGATCCTTCTTCGAAGACTTCCGCAACCTTCGTATAATTATTATCACCATAGTCTGCTCGACGGCGTAGCATGTATAAATAAGTGCGATATAGGGCTCTTCCATCGTCCGCCGAGCTGGAAATGATGCATGAATGCTGCGAAATCGGATATAAGGTGGTTGTATATGTTTATTGCAAATTCAACGAGTGCACCCACCTAATAGTTTCACGTGCTTTTTGCCAAAGATCATCGATTTCCGCTGCAGGAGTAACTGCCCGCTCTAGAGCAAGCAGTGTTTGCTGCCACAAGGCACAGCTATATGGACAATGACGTACAGCTTGCTTGTAAACTCTGCATGTTATCTAAATAAATGAATCTCGCGAACACGTTCCTTCATAGACCTTTGAAAAATATGGAATGTACACTTACCGGATGCACTTTGAGTTTGGTCTCACACCACTGACCATAGTCGAACCAGACATTTTCGTTTCGACTGTGCTTGTCCAACATGCGATTATAAAAAGCTTGTATTCTGCCAGGATCGTTCTTCTCTGAAACTTTGAATTGCCTCGTCATCGTTTCGTAGTTATCGTTTTGTAGGAAAACATGAATCAACCGCGGTTATGAGTCCCGCATAACTAAGTAAAAGCGAAGCTGACAGAGTGATGTAATGGTTTGGTCCCATCCAAGGTTTCTTAAAAGTAGCCCAACACCCTTTACAATATAGAAGATCGAAAATGCGGCGCTGGAGTTAATTATGCGCCATACTAACTTGTTCGATTTCTTTTAGTCTATTTTGTTATTTATTTGTTACTACCATAGTATTGGAGCGGGTATTTCTTTTATGATGTGCTCGATTAGTGTCCTTGAGCCTACAGTATCTTTGTAATTGAAAAGCACATGAAATGCGATATGAGACCATTCAGTACAGCAAATTCATGCATCACCGTCTTCCGATCGGATAAAAAATTGTTCACGGGTTTACATGGCGAACAGAATCACTGTAGCCACCGACATCAAGTAGAATATCTCACACCGATAAAATGTTCAAAATTTTGCACATGGGCTCCACTAATAACTTATCGGTTCAGAAGGTAGTGGCTTGAAATTCCGATGTGAAGAATCAGAAACACTACAGTGAAGTGCACTGCTACACAATCCGAAGCTCTTGTCACAGAATACTTCAGAAGTAGTGCGTGACGAGCCTAGTGAAACTTTGCACCAGCATAAAGGAACAAAGCAGTTCAAAAGTGGTGTTGATGCGATCGGCTTCATAGCACCTTTCTTCGAAGAGCTGAAAAGGTGCTGTGAAGCCGAAGAACTTGCCAGATACTAATTTTTTGACCTCCTATCGCGGTGTTTGACAGTAAAATGGAAACTGTCGAACTAACCATCCTCATTTGGAGTAACTGAAAGCAGCCTTGAAGAAGACCTGGGAGGAAATCGATGAAAAAACCTGTGCGCAACGCTCAAAAAACAAAGTGATTGAATACACGATATTCAGATCTCGGAAGCGAAAGGCTAAAGACGATGCAGGGATGCGGACGTAGGTGGAAATCTGGTGAGCACTACGGGCTGAGCAGAAGTGCCAGTCAAAGCAGGGGCACCTACGGTGGAAAATAAAGCAATTCCGCAAGTGTAATCTTTGGGGAACAATTGTTTGACACCCCAATCACCAAAAAGCGACCACATAGCAACATAACGAGTCTTAAATGAGGCAATTCGAAGTTACCCTATCAGCCGGAGTTGATTCACCCCGAGAAAACACCATCCTGTTATATGACATCAGATAAGCTTGAAATCTAAATCAAGAAAGAGGGAGTCAAGGAATCATTCACTGCTCTCGAAGCAATTACATTCCACAACTTGAAACATTCACCTTTCTCAAAGCTGAGATATTCATAAAATGCTTCCAAACTGTCGTCGGTTTCAGCAAGCTTCAATTCGAACTTCGAAAGCTCCTTCATTTCACTAACAGATTTTTCATGCACTTGTCGTATGTCTTCGTCTACCTGTTCACCTGAAATTGAAATATCCTGATGTGAAAATACGAGTGTGTAGTTCTCAACTTACAGCGAGGTGTAATCGTAAAAAATAAAAAAGATAAAGGATAAAGTTTTCGGCATTAGTCAATCCCTTCCTGGGATGATTACGATTACGAGCCATTGCGGTGGCCAGCCGATGTAGAAGTCAGTGATTCAATCATTCCAGACGAGTCTGGCACCAATTTGCCGACCCCGGAGGATTGGAAGGCTTGGGTGACTTGGGCGGGCGTTGATGCGGGATTTGATCCCCGCACCATTAGAGTGCGGTGCGCGCCACCTGCCACTACACCACCTCCGCCCTATTGTGGAAAAATTAATTATTCAATTTTTGCTTGCGCCTGCCTTGCTGAGCAAAAATGGCTCGTAGACCGAAGAAGCACGTGAAAGACATTTATCCAAATACAAACGTAACAGCACGACGTTGTATAGAATCGAACCTGCAAATTCCAGATAGCTCTTCCAGGTATCAGCGAGATCGACGTTAGGAACACGAAGGGCGCGTTTGTACAACGATGCGACAGCCCTTCTTTGCTCCTCATTGGTTTCATCGGCTAAAAGAAGGCAGGTGATCGGCATAAGTTGAATTATGACTACAACGGCCAAATCATTGATTAAATTCAGGCACAGATACATCAACCACCATGAATTCAGCATTCCAAGAAATAAATAGAGCAGAACGAGAACCTTACATTCAACAGCTCATTAGGAGTTAAAAATTTTGAATTGTCTTGCTTCACAATCACGCACAAACTTTACATCGACTGAAGAAGAGAAATGAAACCAAAAACCCACTCAAGTCAACAAAAAACGAGATTTTCGTAACAAAACTTTCGCTTTCACTGACTACGGAGCGCGAAACACCCAAGAATACAGATTACTTCGCGAAACATTGATGTGCCGCCGTGAACTAACTATATTCAAATGTGTGCTCATTATTCTTTTTTGTTGCCACATTCAATGTTAAACATGGACGAGGAGACATATCTTTCCAGTGAGACTTCCGACTTGAAATATCAGACAAGGAACAGAAAGAAGCTCTTCCCGAACTTTTCTCGCTAATTGGTAACTCGTCAAGATATAACATGTTAATTCTAAAATTTTCATCGCACGACACGCATACTGAAACCGAAGAAAGAACTCTTACTAATCGAACAAGGCATATGGCAAGTGCCAGCAACTACTATATCATACCGCACTAAATGGTGCCTTGACAGGAAACTTCACTACCTGAAAGCATAGCCTCCTCAAAACAAAGGTACGATTGCCAGATCATTCCACCCACGTCTACTCGAAGTCCGACTACGGATAAGGCATCTTCAAACTTCTGAAATAAAAAAGAGAAAAATATGCTGCTCTACCAATTTTGAGTGGTGTTGATAGGTCATAAATAATCATCTAATACCCAATTTCAAAAAACGTAAATGTAATGAAAAATAGCATACCTCTCTTGCAAACTTAGGATTTATACCGCAGGCCCACTGAACAAGTTCGATCCATACATCGAGGGAATGACAGTCGAAAACTGCTTTTTCGAAAAGTTGCTCAATGCGATTCTGCTCACTTCCTGATTTGCGTTCATCCCTTGGAAAGAACAATGGTCAAGATGGGTATAAGAGAAAAGGCAGTTAAGAATTTAACGTACTCTATCCAGTCTATCCAGTTCCTACTTGACAACGGATGTTGCGCAGCTATCTTCTCCCTCGCTTCAGCTAGCTCATCGAAGTCACCATTTTTTCGCAACAGTGATAAAAGGTCATTGTTTAGCATGGGATCGTAGCTATTTTGGGCGAGCTGGAATCGACGTTGTTCAGTGTAATCTACAGGAAAACATCAGCAAAATATCAACGCAAGTATCTCAAATTCTGCCTAAATTCTCCACTCAGTGGAGAAAGCAGGTCGCGAAGATCGAAAGGATGTAAAAACACTACAATTTATTTCAAAAGATCAGAGAGGGGAAAACATACTTCTGCTCTCACTCTAGCGATTTCAGCATCCAAGTCTTCCGGAACTTCATCCATTTCCATGTCTCCCACTTCACTGTCTTCAACTTCTTCATCAGACATCTTCTTTAATTACTATGTTGTGATTACGTAACAACAGAGGCCAAAAAATGTGAAGGGGGAAATAGGTACTCGACAGCAACGAGAAATAGCAACAACAGAGAATTGAAAATAATTTTATTTAATTATGACTTTATAATTCACGACGGCCGAACAAACTCTACACATTTAGAGGGATCTGTAGGAAAATATTCTTGCATCCTGGTCATCAATCTTTTGAATGCCTGAATGTATTTCCTCTGCGTTTCATCATTGAGAACATGAGCGATATTTGATACGTAAGCTTTCGCTGAACCAGGACGCTGATGGATACCTGTAAAGGCTTATTACATAGAGAGATTTTCCGAGCATTGTTTAGGTATTATTACCAATCTCATCAGTACCAATTGGATTGAAGAAGATTTACAAATCTTCGAGATCACTCTCAAAAAGCCAAATTTTCACAAAACTCTCTGATCTGACCTGATCGTGTCACACCCACTGGCCATGGAGCATTTCCGATCGCCATGGTCATGTACGCATTGTTCGCTAAGATGTAATTTCTATCGATGATTAGCAACCTGAACCAGATAGTCTCTTTGAGGGATTCCATTATGGGTTTGTCGTTTACACAGAAAAATCCTTTAAGCTGTGAGCCGAGAGCTCCCGATCGCCCTTCACAGTATGGATGCAAGTGCAACGAGAGTTTCACCATGTTTTGTAACCAAGATCAACGCTCGCGACCATAACGCACTCAAAAATGAAATTCGGAAGATTCCACTAACTAGTCTCTTCGTGAATCGACACAAACCTTGTATGTTCTGAGGCAACAAACCGTAAGTGAAGTACATAGAATATGGATACACAGTAACATACCTGCAAATATTAGTCAAATGGTGGCGAATATCATTATTGCATGAGTGATTTTCCAGGGAGTTCAATAACGGCCTTAAATTCATGACTGTCTGTTTGTGAATACTCGCCTGCAGCTTACCTAAAGAAAACGAAACACATAAACATTTTGCACACTTTATGTACGTGTTTGTACAGAAGAATAAAATTGCACACGCACCACTATTAGCTACCAACATGGGTCGCAAATTCAGCCTAGAGCAGAGGAAGAAGGATAAAAGCAAGCGGATAATGAAGTGAAAGAAACCTTCGGCACTTTTCTTTTCTTCGTCATCTCTTCGATTCAGTTCCATGCCCCATCGCGTTATCAGATATTTGAAGAACGACAGAATTATGTCACAGTCTCTATGTGGATCATTACCTAAAAGAAAATTACAAATTATAGCGATTGCGGCAACTCGACATTAAGAACAAAATCGGCAGTATCGCATATCAAGAGTTCAAAAAGGCTAAATGCCGCCTAGAGAACCATGTAATTAGTATCGGCCATCAATAGAGTGACCTTGGTATTCAGATTCTTCCGAGAAGGCCCGCTTCATTTTGAAAGACATTCTAAGACATATTCTCGAGTGCGGGTATGGAAAGAAAAAGAGAGGTAACCGAGCCGAATGGTTATTCGAATTAAACCGCATTCAGCGCAGTCAGACTTAGCGACTTTGCGATGTCGCTGCTCCTCATGCGAAGTTACGGCATTGCACACTATCAAGGTCGTAGTGTCGCGTGCGAAAGCGACGCCACTAAACGCAGAATCGCAAAATCGCGAAGTCTGACGGCGGCCTCACCTCGGGTAAAGAAAATAATGAGTGATTAACAGGAGAACAGAATTCACCAAGACCCAACAGAGTGGCTTGCTCCTCGATTTTTTCCCAGTTGTCGTTGAATGACGAGGACAAATCAACGTCATGCTTGTTTGGATCATTTGAGGATCCTTCGATTACTTCCTGTAACAACAAAACATTCGAGCTAATTTTCACAACGTCAACAAATTAGTTTGCAAACCTTGACAAGCTCCTCGTCGACATCTCGCATTGCCGTCTGCATTTCGTTCTTCCAACCTTCCTTCATGTCCGGTTGTTCAATTTCCAACTTCAGCAATCGTGCTCGAACTTGTGATTCATCTTCTCCTGCAAAAATTCAAGTATATTTTTGAATTTTTCGGTCAAAGTGATCAGGATTCAAGAAGAAGCGCACTTACCGAACAACAGTATTGGTTGTCCACGATCTCTCAAGCGTTTGTGAACCTCAGACAGTGGTATCTCATCTGGAAACGCTTTCTCCAAATGAGGATCTCCTTCCGCCACTGACTCTGCGATGTTGCTTTCTTCCTGAGGAATGAACACAATGTGGTGCGCTACATGGCCAAAACTCAAACCTTGATAATTAACCTCTTTTGTATCTTGATGATTTGCCTGCTTCGATTTTTGTTTCTCTCGATACTCCTCTTGTTGCTTGGCAACTAAATCAGCCCCTCTAATAAATTTCTTGCCGTCCACCTGAAATCTCTCTCAACATCATGAACACGAACATAGCTTCATTACATATTTCCAATCCTTGTTGAGTGGACAGGACACTTTCAATACATGTATCTAATACCAGTTTCTTTTGCAGCCGCGAGCAGAGTCCATCCCAGGGCATAGAGCAGACCGGATATTCCAAATGGGTTCATCTCTCTTTGATGATGCCGCGGATAGTCCATAAGGGTCACGGTAAGCACCCTTATGGACTATTCGTTTCTCCTTCTTTCTCGCTCCCTTCCTCTTTGATGCCAGCCCGTGCAAACCAAGCCATCCATCTCCTCGAATAGATGGATTGGGACCATACCCGCATGGGAACAACGCAACTGAGCAGACTGAGCAGCAGAGCAGAACACTTGCTATACATCGGATGACCCCGCAAGTCTCTCCATGGAATACTTTACTGAGGTGCCACTATCATTATATTTTAAGCGATTGCTCAGTAGCTGAAGCCTTCCATGGCTTAAGTACCTAGAGTGGTATGTAACACTGATACAAGGGATTTTATCACTGTGACAGAATGTTCAAACATGAAAACTCACGTTCACTTCGAGCTCTGCAATCCGTTTGCGCTTTCTTTCCATCTCCTCTTTCAAAGTTTTGAGGACATCCATCCTTCTGCAATATAATTTCTGTGCAAGCCGATTAGCATTCAACATTACTCGGCAACGCTGTCAGCTACAAGTACACGCCATGTGGCCACCGTCAGACTTCGCGATTTTGCGTATTTTGCAGCGTCGCGGCTCCGCAAGCGATGGGGCGGCAATCAGAGTACACTGAGAGTTGAGGATTCCTCGAAAAGGGGAGTTCTTATATATAATTTCTGACTGAAAGCAGATGCGTTTTATGACAAAGAGGAATCTAGTTTCTGTAATAGTTCATAATACAATGTTTAAGCATCATGAGAACGTTGATTCGGTCGCTTCTATTGTGAAATCCTCTCCGCGCAACATTGGTGACCTGGCCTGCAGGGGCGCGGTCCAAACACTGGCACGTCGCCAAGCAGCAGAACGTCCCGTCAGCTCACCCAGTTATGTACGAGGAAATAATTGAATCTGACCACAACAAAAATTACAGCAACAAAATATCTAGTGATACTAGGCAGTCAACTGTAGTTACTGATACCGTAGAAGTTATGTAGATGTGAAAAGAGGAAGACGTATATGGGTTCCCGTTGAGGGGGAGATCGTACTGAAGCGGTCATTTTCCTCGACACCTGCGTGTGCCCTGGTCACAAAATCGCAAAGCCTGACGGCGGCCTGAGAGGAGAACTGAGAAATATCAAGAGTATGCAAAAAGTCATCAATACTCCTAAAATAAGCTTAGGAACACAATGTGCATGTCAAATTTCGAATCTCTGCGAAAAGACGGAATCTAGACAGACAGTGAGTGCATTTGCAGACGCTCTTATGATAGGCGTCTTTTAAACTTCTCAGCTTGCATTTCATTGAGCTTGCTATCTACATGTGGTTTCCGTGTCTTCTTTCTTTTTGGGTGCGATTTAGATTAAAAAATGAATCGGTGTTAACGTGGCAGTCAATCAGAAATACCTTCTCTCAGGAGTCGTTTTAATTTGCCGCCATTACCGGGAAAGAAATGCAACGAATTTCTTTGCAATCACAGTTACCTTTTGATACAGCGGTGAGATGTTGAACCGAATAAGAACTCACGTGTTGGTTTTATAAATTATCGCTGGGTAAGTAAGCATTAAGATTTTTCCCTCAACAAGGAGCGCTTAGTCCTGTCTTAAACCAAATCGGAACGCATCTCATGATAACAGTCGCAATGCTTATTTAAGAAGTTCTTCCCGTCTCCGCAGATTCATATGATATGGGAAGGTTGATCGGTGTAACCTCCATTTTCTAGTTTTCTCCCCATCAATTACTCAAGAAACCAAGTTGTAGTTTCAGGGTATTCATGGCCAATTCGTCTTCGTTCGCGACACATGTCTCAATCTTCTAAAAAATTTGCTATTACAGGCATGTCGAGCACTCTGGCCAATCGACGGAGGGTAAACCCCGGTAGCTTGAAATTACGCCGCTTAACTCAAGCGTATCTTACCCCGTTCATACACGCGAAGTCTGAAGAAAACATTACTGACGCAAAAATCGATCACATTTATGGCATGAGTGAGTCGAGCTGCCTATGATCTTCCCTACGATTAGTTCATTTTTATATATTTAGCTCAAGATTTGGTACTCGAATATCAAAGCGTCACTACGGGGTTATTTCCGAGATACTCAAGAGACCGTGATGTTGGCTATGTGAAGGACAGTATTTACTGCGCACTGGCAAGCTGGGCCTGCTCAATTGCTTACAAGTAAGTTAAGTGAATATCTTGAGTCTAAGAAGCTGTTAAGCCTCCAAGCACCATGCACTTGTTTACTTCAATTTAATTTCCTCCATTTTCTATTTTTCCTCTTTTTCTTCTTGCATCCGTCGTACAAATGCCAGAATTGATAAACAGCATCAGGGCTAATTTCGGTCGATTTTGGAATAATTGTCAGATAGAAGATGTGGAGGTGCTCAGTGGTACAGCAGGAAAAAACGGATTAAGTTTGCTGAAACCCGAGAAATGGCCCCCTTTTAACTCGTTCCTTCTGTATAACTTGGCAGCTAGAAGTAGATTCAATGGCAAGGGGCTAAGGCAGGTAGCCGCAAACTTTGCAATTTTACCTCCCCCCCCCGCACCTGCTTGCTCGGCCGATGCGAGTATCGATGACTTGGAACATTACAGTATCGCGATAAAAACCCCACGGTGCGATTTTCCAATATTTTTTTTTCGGGTACAGGTCCTCACTTCTGGACTCGAATGCTCTCTTATAGAGAATATCCAGTATACCCTTTTCTCCTTACAGCTAGTGGTGCCTTCAAGCTAAGGTAGAGATCCGAGATGCTGTATGGCTGGCAGTTTTCATTAGTAGTTTTACCTTGTGAAACTGTCACGATTTTGCATACGACACGTGATCCATTCACAACCTTGGTTAAAACCATAATAAAGGGCGAGTGGGTTTCACATTCTAGGCTGCAGTCATACCTTGCGACAGTTTGCGGATTAGGTGATCCGAGTTTCAAACTTGCCTGCTCGTGACACTGACATGCGGGCACGGTCACGTCATGGAGCTGATATGCTAAAATGTGTTGTAGTGCAGTTCATTTCACAGCGCTAGATAGGGCGTGGCCTACGGACTGGAGTGAGGAGTATCAAACTGTCTCACCCGCGACACACTCTCACTCTCGCCACCTAGGCCACGCCCTATCAAGCGCTTCGAAATGGGCTGTACTTTGCTGAATCAGAATTTACTCCTATGTATTGGGTTGAGGAATAAGTTCCCGCGGTTTTTTAAACCTCGTTTTTCACATTGTTCCCTCCATCTTTCGACGAAGCCTATGCATGATTTCGATAGAGCTTTTTTTGCTCTACAAAATGCTCGTATCCGTTTTTCGATTCCCTCGACTACCAAATATTTATGAGGTTTGGAAGTAAAGTAAGCCAAGGGCAAAAAATTGGCACTTGCGCACCTCATTTTTCTCGTCTGCCATCGAGGTTAATAAATTTATGTGTATATGTTTCGATAGAGCTTTCTCAGCTCTACAAATTGGTACTACTTTTTACTTGAATCGCTTTACTTTTTGCTGTTTTTAAGATTCACAAATGCAGTACTCGCAAAAGTGTGCACTTTCGTTATCTTCTCTTTCTCGCCAACCATCGGGAAGATAGTATCTTGTAGAGCGAAAAGAGCTCTATCGAACAATACAATCCAACCCGCCAAAAAAATTTATTTTCATAACGCAATTTCGAGTTGAAAAACAGGTAGATACTTATTCCTAAATGCTAAAATATGAGAAGATACAAAAGAAAAAATTTATCAGCCTGTAGAGCAAGAAAAGCTCTATCGAATGCATATATGCACACCCTCTCCAATCCCGATGGTAGGCGAGAAAGAGAAGATAACGAAAGTGCACACTTTTGCGAGTACTGCATTTGTGAGTCTTAAAAACAGCAAAAAGTAAAGCGATTCAAGTAAAAAGTAGTACCAATTTGTAGAGCTGAGAAAGTTCTATCGAAACATATACACATAAATTTTTTAACCTCGATGGCAGACGAGAAAAATGAGGTGCGCAAGTGCCAATTTTTTGCCCTTGGTTTACTTTACTTCCAAACCTCATAAATATTTGGTAGTCGAGGGAATCGAAAAACGGATACGAGCATTTTGTAGAGCAAAAAAAAGCTCTATCGAAAACATGCATAGGCTTCGTCGAAAGATGGAGGGAACAATGTGAAAAACGGGGTTTTAAAAAACCGCGGGGACTTATTCCTCAACCCAATATCAGAGGAGAGCGAATTGCAGGAATAAGCGGGCTCCTAATGCACGGATAATTTAGTTTTCTCACGTTCAAAAGGAACGCCTTGGAAGACCAGAGGAGCACATGCTGTTGAGGGAATTGCGTTTCTACCAAATGTCATTGACTCTTCGTTCTCACCCTGAGCTCGCAGTCACACTCGGAGATTTAGCGAATTTGCTGTGGTTCCGTAAGAATTCGGGAAGAAAGGAAGAAATGGCTGCTCAACGAGGAGAGGCTCCAAACTCTTGCCACATCGGAGTGGATTCAAACCTTTGGGATCGACGTACCTGGACCTGAATAAAACTCCTCCGGTTTTGCCTAGGAGAATATGAAACTTGTTCCGGGTTAATAAAACAGTTTTTCAAGAATGAGAGATTGTAAAAGTCGCTTTTGGTGAGCAGGGTTTCACTCGAATGATCGAGTGTAGTTGCCTGCTTAGTAATCTCCCGATGTGCGAAGACCAATCAACGAGACGCTAATACACACCTAACAGCGATGTTAAGGAGACTAGATGATGAACGTGGACGTCAAACGGAACTCCGACAGTCTGCGGTGAAAACTATGCGTGGTATACTATTTTGCTGGATGCAACAAAGCGAAAGTGTGAGTCTATCAGGTTCCTCTACTATAAGATCACAGGCAAATGCTTTCTCAGCTGAATTTGCAGCTGAATGCCTTCAAATCGAACAACTCTGCGGAGCACGCGCTTCGTGCTAGATTCGATCTTCACACTGGAATGTGCTTGAATCGACCTAATGAAAACTTGTACGGCCACATGCAGATGGATCTGGTAGCGCTGTATCTGCTAGTTCTCGTTGAAATGATTGCAAGCGGGGCAAAGGTTCGTTTTCTGATCAGTTTGCTAGGAATGTTTCACCAGAAAATATTTTGGCACTGGTCAACTATCACTACCCCAGATACCGCGAGTTGGCAAAAAATAATTTTCGCTGAAGCTTCGTCTGTAGGGGTCATTCAGGGTGCTGATCACGAATATGAGATCCGTTTTTGGCGTTGGCGCCGATTTGTATGAAATTGATGCAACAGCTGTTTTTTACCATTTTTATAGTTTTTATCTAGAAACTATTCAAAATGCTGATCACAGATATCACTGGGTTCCCAGCGCGGGCGTCGTTTGTAGGCCTTTCGAGATTGCGCCAGTCATGTTCATTTCTGTCACAGTTCTTTCATAGCTGGATATCTTCATCTGTCTGCTGTCGTCTTTCATTTGATCCTGTCCTACAGTCATCATTGCCCACTCAAATGTACAGTAGCGCTCAAAAGCCTTCGGCCAAAACTTTTTTGCCACAACTTTTTTTCTACTTGACCAAATTAGACTAACTTTTCATATGTGGTGCCTGAACTTATTTCCAACATTTTCTTTTATTTGATTGCCGATTGACACTTTTCATGGTTTTTTACAAGAATTTACTACAAGACCACCGAAAGAAAGTAAAAGGCTTGGTCAAGAAAACGGCTTTCTTTACAAAAACAAAACGAGCAAGCCTCAGTAAACATCAATATTCTGTAGAAAGACCACGACTTTTGATGACAGCGGCACAGCCGGAGGGCATAGCGATGGCACTTCAAAAACGAAAAATTGCATTTAACCACGTAACTCACACCGTTGAGCGCCAAAATAGTATATTTAGTATGTAGTGTCTCCAAGTACAACATACTGAAATTTCTCTGAGATCGGCCCAGTCGCAAAATAGATACAAGTGAAAAACTCAAATGGAAGACCATTTCGCCGAGGACTTTTGAGCGCTACTGCATATTCTCGCCTAAGCCTTAAAGGAACCGGAAGGGGTCTGAAACAAGAGAAAAATACAAAGAAATGAGCATTTTGTAACGAACGCAGAAGGTTAGAAGCGATAATCGGTGAAAAAACCCGAATTCAAAAGTGCATCGCTGCGGTGTGTATTCGCGCCTCATTCGCACCATCGAACCGACTTTCCGAGTCGCCCGCTCTAGGAGACTGGCCGCGGTCCAACATTAGTTGTAGCACGACTCCCAGCGCAGTGGAGTGGCCATTCCCAACTACATTAGCATTCATGTAAGTACATCTAGAAACAGTGTAAGAAAGAATAAAGGAAAAAGTGAAAGGAAAAGCAAATTTATAAAAGTAACATCTTCTCTTGGCACCATGCCACGGCGTCAAATTGGGGAGTTTGTGCAATGGCGGCCACTTGAACTCGTCCACACTACATCTGTTCTACCGTAGGCCAAAATTACCTCCTTCTGGTGTCTTTAAAGGGGAAGGAAGTGATCTCTTCCTTCTAAACGTAGGCAACTTGCGTGAGCAGTGTGGTGCCCCTACTAACCTAGCGCTGCAATGAAACTAAACGATTTTAGCCTCCCGAACGGATGTCTTTTCGTGATCAGCACCCGAAATGATTACCTGTGCGATGTTTCAGCGATTTTGCTGAAAACAAGTTGTTGCACCAACATGGTGCAATTGAGCATATCGGCGCCGGCGCTAAAAAAGGATGTCATATTAGTGATCAGCACCCCAAATAACCCTCTGGGCGAAGTTCCAGTGAAATTTTTTTTAAACCAACCCGCGGTATCTGGGGTAGTGATAGTTGAATAGTGCCAATTTTTTGAAAGCCCCACTGGCCTCAAGAGGGATTGGCTGGTAGCGTTTACCGCATAATGACTCGCGTCCAACAAGGAAAGTCTTTCAACTTTCCATGAAACCTTGAGCAGGGACTCATCCACATCGATAGAGTTTCGAACTCTAATTACAAATTTCGTGTGCCCGCCACCGTGGTCGTCGGCGGGCACATGAAATTGACGCCGTCACTGCCGATGCCGGCGTCAAATTGCCGCCGTCGCCGTCTGTGCCAACGTCTGTGCGCGAACTATGAAAGCGGCTTAAAGCCGCCGTTGGACCCCGCGACCTTGCGATTCTGCGTTTTTGCGATTGTGCATTTCGCGAGGTCACACTTTTCGCGGGTCTCCACTCAAGTTCAATGGGAAGTTGAAGGCCTTCCCTGGTATGTTGGTTATAACTACTTGCTGCAACATTTGCACTCGTTCTATGAGTATTTTGCATATGGTAAAGAGAGGGGCGTAATGAGGGTATAATGACAGCATCAAAGTTTACTAACAACAATGCCCATTCCGTCCTTTTGAGGTCATCTACACCCATCACGAAGTCAACTTTGTGCAGAATTTGGTGTTCTATATCGAGAGAACCTACCGTACCCCCGACTTTGGTATGTGGGAAAGAGGTACTCGTTATAATAATGGAAAACCTGAGCTTCACGCGAGCAGTTTGGGCATGGTAAAGGTTAGTTTTCTCAGTTGATCCGCTGTTATTTTTTTTATTCCATAGAGACATTCACCATGGCTTCCATTTCGTTCCATCTGGATTGGACGAACGTGTGGTTGTTTCTTACTGGATCCTACACAATTTAGGGAGGCTTAGTGGGTGTGCGCAGCTGCCAGTACACTTTGGTTACTGTCAATTTACGCCTTGTAAGTAAAAGAGTTGCGCACGCTACTGTGCGCATAATACCATGGGCTTCAGTAGGTGGATCGGAATTGATTTTTTCCTATGAACTTTACTCGCAGATTATAACACACTCCACTCATTGTGGGCGGTTCCCGGCTCAATTCGAATTTACCCAAGGTAGCTCGGACATTGGTTATTTCTACAGATTTTTTTCCTGGTCTCTAGGCTGCGTTATGACCTGGTTATGAGTTTCTGTTGTAAGGACCGCCCACACAAGGTGCGTTTCGCCCACTATGCTCAGAGCCCTTTCATGAATCTCAGAAACATGGGTGACCGTAACCCATCTTTTCCCCACTTCTGGACCATCTTCGAGCTGAACAAACAATTTTGGTATCAAAAAGGAATGTTCCAGTGTACGCTCCGCCCATCGTGTGCGGAGCTTGAATTGGTTCATGTGTGCTCTTTACTTTTTGTCCCATCCCAAACTTGAGCCCATTCCCATAGGTTGTTTTTCATGTGACGTCTAAGCTCCACCCACCACCACAAATGCTCCGCCCATTATACATGGGATTCTTTCGCGACCTCCAGAAACTCATCCGTGACCTCACTGATCTACTCTCCCCACATTTGGGTCGTATTGGAAGCCAATCTACAATTTTCGGTCTGAAAACGGAACATTTCAGTGCACGCTCCACCCACCGTGTGCGGAGCTTAAAGGCAGTGATGGGAGAAATTCGGACGAATAGTGAAATATGTAGTGAATATGAAAATTGTGGTGCTTAGTAATACGATGGTGAAGAAAAACGGAAGGAAGTGGCTAACGACGCGAGAAATAAGACCCCCTTCCTACCGTTGATTCTCGACGCGGACGATTTTCCCATTGAGAGCCATTTAGTCGACGAGTTTTTTATTTGCATGGTGCCAAGTTGTAAACACGAAGAGATGTTCGAAAATACGACAACCTCTACTTTCTAGAGTGTCTTTTAAGCTAAAACTGAGAAAGCGCCCCGCGATACCTTCAGCCCCGCCGTAGCTCCTTGACCCCTCCACTCCTGCCAAACAGGGATGCTCGTCGCTAGGAGGCGGACCGAGCGAAGAGAGGCGGCTGGAATCAAAAAGGCTGCCGGCTGGAACCAAAAAGGCCGCCTCTGGCACAGCTCAGAGGCGCACCTTTCGCGGCGGATTTTGACGCCGATAGTCTTCCTACACCCCTGGTTTTTAGGTTAGTGACTATTTTCAGGGATTCCTTATCACCTATATTACCCCTATCACTGTATTTAACTAGTCCATGTGTGTTCTTTACTTCTTGTCCCATGCCCTACTCATCCCGAACTTGTCCCCACCTCCACAGGTTATTTTCATGTTGTGCCTAATTTCGTGACAGACTGAGGGACAGAGGGATGGAGGCAGACAGACGAGGCGTTTTATATATAACAGGATACCTAAATTCGTGATAGACGGACGGAGGAAGGGAGGAGGGACAGTCAAAGGGATAGGCGAAGCGTTCTGTATATAGTAAGACTTGTGGTTTGATTGCCCTCAAAATATGCATAGGATTAAATGAGATAAGAGGAAATGGCTATATGCACATCGTCTGGATAGAGCTTTTCAATAGGAGACCCACTTCATAAAAATCTTTTCTCACGACAGCTCTTTTATACGAACCTGTATGTGTTACGAGGCTGTCAGTTTGATTCAAGTTGCATTTACTGCAGGCTGCACTTGAAGCAATCAATGGTTTTAACGTCTATGGAGCATCTGGTCACAGTGCTTCTGTAATATATGTAGATATCGACGGTCACAACAGGAACAGAACGACGTTCGAAACTATTTTACCTCGAGAAAGCAATTCGAAGGTATGAGTCATTCGTAGGGGTATCACTCAGTGAGGATGTTTTGGGCCTAACTCAGCATCCTTCTTATGAAATTGATACCTGATTCACTTATTCAATCATAAAGCAGTAGCCAACGAAACACCAAAGCAGGAACAATGTTTTCAGAACACAGATGCTGCACTTCTCATGACTGTTGGGTGGCCTGCATTTGCTTCTCATAATGAACAACTAATCGAGAAAACTGTGTCAAAATGTGTGCGGCGGCTAGAGGGAAAATTTGGTGTTCGAAGGTGCTTTTCTCTTGAGATTAATCTTTCATTTTTTTCACTATCAGTAATCACTCGTTCTTAGATCTTAACGGCTAATGGTGTGCATGTCGTGCCGAAGATAGAGGGTGTGTACCATTACGTCCAAAATTCGCGCGGTTGCCCGCAGCGAGAGACGCGGCGAGTACCAGTTGCTTTGTCGTTCTGTAGGCCGTGTCCCCATACGGGGCACGCTACTACACAACCGTACTGAGTTCTGCCCAAAATCGGTAGCCAATACTTGTTGATCAAGCTATGTGTAACACTTGTGTAACATGTTTTTTTTAGATAGTGTGCGCTCTTTCTTTCCAAGTGAATGCTAATTATCACCATTACAAAGCATGGAGTGCGGGTTCGAGTTCCGTTCGACCCCGAAGTTTTTGGCCGTAACTCAGCTCCATTGTAATATTTTGCATCACGGGCTGCGGCGATAATCAGCAGCTAGTCAACAATCAAAAGTATCATAAGTCATGGTAGAACACATCGCGGATAATAGCAATAATAGCAGCCTCTTCCAAGCTTCAAAGCGAAAGTGGCGTTGTAGAACCAGTGCCGAGGGGTCACGAGGAAGATGTACACGACCAACTCAACTAATAGCGCAGCTCGTTCAAGCCAGGCGCAACTTACTTAATGAAGAACATTTGAGGGGCATTTCATTACCATTTCATTTTATTACCATCATCTGTTTCACTACAATGTATTCGTAGATTTGACGTATGTCCCATAAGCAAATAACCCTGCGACACTCCCTGTACAGTACCCCTGAACGCCGCAGTCAGTGCCGCGCATTAAAGTTCACTTTAAAGACACCAGAAGGGGGTAATTTTGGCTTACGGTAGAACAGACGTAGTGTGGACAAGCTTCAGTGGCCGCCATTGCACAAACTCGCCAATTTGACGCCTTGGCATGGTGCCAACAGGAGATGTTTCTATTATAAACTTGTTTTTTCCTTCTACCTTTTACTTTGTTCTTTCTTATATTGTTTCTAGATGTACTTACATGAATGCTAATGTAGTTGGGAATGGCCACTCCACTGCGCTGGGAGTCAGGTGCTACAACTAACGTTGGCCCACGGCCCGTCTCCTACAGCGGACAACTCGGAATGGATGCGCTGATGCGAATGGGATGCGAATACACACCGCAGCGTCGCGCTTTTGAGTCCGGGTTTTTTCGCCTATTATCGCTTCCAACCTTGAGTGTTCATTACAAAATGCTCATTTCTTTGCATCTTCCTCTTGTTTCGGACCCCCTTCCGGTTCCTTTAAGCGTTTCTTTTAGCGCATGGTACACACCCATGTAGCTACGCATCACCCTCATCGGAACCGAAGTCTTCACAAGATGAACTGAGGAGCAGCTATTTCTTTGACGATCCTATGTTATCAGGTTATGGCATCCTGAGCGGATTTCCGTACCGACTGTCAGGTCGTACTGGTTGCGCCACGAGTGTGACGCCGCAACGCGATTTTTAGACGTAACGGTACGCTCCCCCAAAAGAGCAGCTACAGGCAGCTTTAGTTGCTCATTACGTTCATCCTCAAATTTGGGTCCATTCACCACGAAGGGTGTTTGAATGGATGGTGATTAGAAGCTTATATCACTTTGGGAAAGAGGTGCGCGCAACATCATAATCGTGCAACCAAGATGTAAAACTAGTAAAAATACTATAACTGCTACTCTAAAAACCCACAGACGTGCGTTGGTAGGATTCAACAAGGTCAGCGGCCTCGTTGCACCCTCCCCACCTCTCTCTTTAGCGCGCAGCCAATTCACAACGGCGGCAGCAGGATATCTGGCGACTATTCCCGTGGCGCGGTGTCCTAGTTGACCTACTAGTAGAAAAACTACCACCCAATAGTCTTGTGGGCGCAGACACAACCCCCTCCCTCCTCCTATGTGAACGCGGAAGCTCGTTAGGGATTCTAAGCTGGATATGTTTTAGCTAGAGAACTTCATCGTGCCAACTTTTGAGTTGGATTGCAATGAGATTATACAGGTTCCTTCGAGATGGGTATCATTGTGAGCTGGAAGATAATACGCGAATCTACTACGATGAGCACGAGACTTCGCGTTTTCATGGTGTTGAAAGCCAATTCCCGATGTTCTTCGCGTATATGAGTCTGACAGGTATTCCACTGAAAATCTTGGAATTTGAAATGTCAAGGGATGAAGTGCGTGGTTTTTATTAGTTTCTCCTAGGTGCACCATGCATAAAGTTCCCTACTCAGAAATCTAAAATGTCAGTGGCTCTTGGGTGTATGTCTCTGAAAGGCTTTCAGTGATCTGCTCGACCAAGAGTGAATCCTATCTTGCGCCACCTATCACCGCCCGTCTCGGTACATCAAGTGCAACTTCTAGTAGTAAACAGATTCGTTTCCACCCTACTTTATAAAATCGGCCGAGTGTGTCTGTTGGTGTATGTGTGTACTTGACCAAAGATTGATTCGCGTCGCAACGAAGGTGGGATTCTGAATTTCACAAGTAGTATAGGGGGTGGCAAGAGGACCCTAGCGGTGGTGTTCCCTAGTGATAGGGAACGTAAGGCTGATAGGGAGCCTAAAAAGGCGAATGTCATCACATTTGTCGCTTTGGGGTCTATCCTAGAGCGCACACACTCATAGGTGTTTAGCAGGGTGGGACGGGAACGTTCATAGTGAGTGGTCCAAAATGATAACGGTTGATAAGATTCGTTAAAGAGCGTAGGAAATCAAATGTCGTCAAATCCGTTCCGTTTTTCGCGTCGATCCTAGGGCGCTCACACTCACAAGTGTTTAGCAGGATGGGACGGGGACGTTCATAGTGAGTGATCTAAAGGATAATGGTTGGTAAGATTTGATAAGGAGCATCAAAAGGCAGTGTCGCCGAATCCGTTTCGCCTTTCGCGTCGATCATAGGGCGCTCACACTGACATGTGTAGCAGGGTGGGACGGGGACGTTCATAGTGAGTGATCTAAAATGGTAACGGTTGGTAAGATTGAATAAGGAGCATCAAAAGGCAAATGTGCCAAATCCTAAAGAGCGTCGGAAGGCAAGTTCCATCAAGTCAGTTTCGATTTCCGGCTGACAGTACAATGTGCACATTCACAGTTGTAGGAAGAAGGAACTCAATGGTGACTTACCGAAACTGATAACTGCTCACACGGGCGCTTATGGGATCCGCTAGCAAGTGAATTGGATGAAATCCGGTACACTGCTCACTACTACTATACGACCGCTACAGTAAAAGCGTTTGATGTTCAGTGCCATTGGGCGAACATATTTTATTTATGTTCGGATATCTGTTGCCAATGTATCGATCACTGAATCGCTGTGTTCTACATGGATAATCGAGATCTAAATTTGTGATAGCAAAGCAAGTGATTCGTTTCCTCATGCGGTACCAGCAACAATGTTGTATATCGATCGCCAGGATATGTAAATTCCAAATAGTACTGCATTTTTACAGAAATGATAGGCATCGATAATTGCCATAATTATCTGCCGATTATGTAGGTATTAGATGCTCAGCAAATGTACAGTTGCTACCAATCAATGAAGTCGGGCACATCTCTATGGGTGGGGCTACTTACGCCAGAAAATCGCGTGGCCGCCTGCAGCCAGCGGCGCGGCGGATGCGAGTGCCAGTGGCAGGGCATGGCTGCCTTTCGGCGAGGCAATGTGGCATGGGTGGGAGCGCAGAGGTGACGCAGCCACGCTTTGCCGCGCTCTCAAGGGCAATCGATTCGCAAATCGTACTGGTGGCGCGAAGCGATTGTCTGGCGTAAGTAGCCTCACCCCAACTCTATAGATACCTAATCTATCTGTTTCCAATAGTGCCACTTCAGCCAAAGTGATGGTCAAATAAACAAATTTCATTCCTGATCCATTCACATTAATTCTTGTGACTAGTGATATCGATCGCTAATGCATCTGGACCTCCGACGAGTAGTGGTCCTCTCCAGCGGTGCGATATGCAGTGGTAAATGTCTAGGTTATCGACACCGAATAGCTTAAACACTAGGTGCTCACGAAGTGAATATACTTTGTTTTCCGATATCAGTAGCAAAGGGATGTTTCGAATGCTAAACTATGTGGACTTTCGAATAGCAATAGCTATTTGTAGAGATACCAGTTGGGCTAGCGCTCAGTACTGCACTTATCACTATGTGGAACGGGCGATGGACTTCTTCATATCGGTTGGTCAGTATCGACTATTCCCCCATCCCGTAATTCTACTATAATATACTCGCAGTATTGTGCGATAGCCCAACTCGATATTCTAGATGATGATTAGCTATGTGATGTTGGTGCGAATTGTAGTTACTAATCGTACCCACACCTCTACGTTTCAGCATCCTCCTTTCATTTATGTATCGCTCGTAGAAATCTTCTATTCCTACTCTAATAAAAAGCAATTTTTAGCACACTTCCGTGGTGATCAAGAAAACGCAGACAAGTATTTCGATAAACTCCAAAGTCTGCTTGTCAACGACGATGAGGGTACCGTTCATACATTAGGTTCAGCATCGCTCATGAAAACGTTCAACTTTTCGACTTTTAGTGACAGGAGGGATGTTGGTTCCTGAATGTTATTGTGTGGATGAATGTTACATGGATCGAGAACGTGCTATGCCAAATTCGACTGACCTCTATCCTGTTAATCCTCGAGAATTTGGACATCATTTGTGGAGCAATGCAGTTTATATCATCCTACTGCTTGTCCGTACGTTTTAATTTTTGAATTGTTTGAATTGAACTTGGACTTGTTTTACAATCAGCACACTCCATACTGATCTCAGGTCAGGGTCTGATTCATAAATCAGACTTGGATCCGATTAATCGTCATTTGCCTGCTTCGCAGCGTCCAATGCAGTTCAAGCGGCATTCCGAGTTCCAGGTCAGCGCTCACTGTCCTTTATCTATCCTTCCTGGTTTTTCATTGGCTTTTCAGGGAAGTATGGAAGGCGATCCCGTTGTTCAGATAGCTTTGTTGGCAGAATCTGCCCATCTGCAGATGACACTTTCCACATACGGTATTAGCTGTCAAACACCGCACGAAGTGGAGCCTATCCAAATCTGGCCCAGTTGGAGGATGGTCAAGGTGATTGTCCCATTTCATCAACCGCTCACTTACGTTTTCATTTGCTGGGAAAGTGTCATCATTAATTCATATAGATTTTGAATACGATAACTCGAATAGCTAGATAACTCGAATGTTGGATTTCCTACCGAGCGCTTAGACTCTGATTCTACGATTTTCTCAAATTGAAATATATCAGGCTTTTTTTTCTGGTAATGCACATTTGTCACAAAGGAAGGATACCGGATCGAAGTGCTCGTTCGCAATGGGACGCATCAGTCGACGCGTTTTTAGACGCTGCTTCCAGAATTGTATTGAAAATCTGCCAAACGATTCTCGGAGTGAAGTTATAGAGGTTTTTCTGAATTAGGAATGCATACCAGTTAAATCCGAAGGCCTGTAGCGCGCCAGCCATGCATTTTCGTACAAAAGCGGTGTGATTTCTATGTTCACGGGACCGAGTTACCCGATAGGACAACGGCTCATCGAATTCGAGAGTTTGACCGAATCTCGGGAAAATTCAGGGGATTTCTGAACCAAAGGAAGAGTCGCTGACCTACCAAACATATGCTCTGAATTGATTATCATCTGTCATTTAGTGTGATGAACATTTGTTCAGATCATCTTTGTCATAGTTGCATGCTTCTTTTTTGGAAACAAAAAATACTACTTAGCGCATAGCCTCTCTATTTGTCCAAGGTTGAATGAAAAATTGACTAATTCGTGCGCGATGGGAGTCTGCTCATCTGACAATGTGGATCACACAGCTCGCTTCGATCTTGTTCATAGAGACAGTGAGGTATGCATCAAACGGATATTTGTGCATGACAGCACTATTGGGGATGCTCCCCAGACAAAAGAGGAAAGACTCACGAAAAGCAAAAATAGTGCTATCATGGGGACCCCATCCACAGTCCTACTGCACGCGAATCGCCTCGACTACTTCTGTGCTATGCTGCTGTTGGCATGCTTGGTACTTCATCTGCGACGTAGGCGAGGATCACGTTGTGGCTACTTCGATCTGGTGACCTTCTCTTGACAGTATCAGCACAGTCCTTATCATAAAAAGTTGCGTATAACGAGTTCGGATTTGCTTATTTTGTACTTTTTTTAAATGCAATTCTAAAGAAATTTTATCTACAGGATGGCTCGCTACACTTTAACAATCACAAAGTCAGCTACAGTTATTGAATTTCCATGAGAATATTTTCCAGAGCCTCTAGTGGTCACGCAATTCCTCTTAAACACATAGCCTGATAGGCATTCAAGCTATAAGTTACCAATTTAGCTATTTGAGTGCCTCGGAAGGGATGAGAAGCTCGGGCTTAGTGGAAGACCACCTCGACCGTTTGGACCTTTAAGTACCTCAAAGGTGTGTTTGCAGCTATGGCTGTTTGTCCTTGCGTTATACGTGCATATTTTGATATGGCTCACTTTATTTTTTTAAAGGTATTCCGCGTTTTTGGTGACACGGTGATGTGCTACCCGCTTTTGTTTGAGGTCAAAGATTTTTACGTAAGCTCCGATCCAGCTGTTTTGATTGATGACATCAAGGTTTGTTGTTGTATTTGTTTTATAAGTTCAATATTCCACCAAAAAATCCGGGGCGTTTCCATTCCCCCTCTCGGCTTTTGCCAGCCTATGAATTGGAGACGCTGAAGCTACCTAGATTGTGGTAGTTCAACTACAACTACTGCTGATAGTATAGTTAGATCTTACTCCAAAAATACGCACCTCTAATCGGTAAAGCTTACTAATTTAATCTATAAAAGTGATGACATGATCCAGCAGAGAAGTCTGTTTTCAGCGAGACATCGAATTCGTTGCGAAACGGTGGAAACTTGCTGGTCGCCCGACCATGTGCCTTTTACTGCGTGAAGAGAACATTGTGGGAGAGTATTTCGATCACATTCTGGATCTTCTCGTGCAGCTGAAAACAGGGCTTGTCAACGGAATACGAGTGCGACTTGGCAGAGTTCATGTGAGTATAATAGTCATTGGCTTTTTGCGGAAACTTGATTCATTAAAGTAGTCTTTACGGTAGGTTGCACATATTAGGTTGTAAGGAAGGTTTTGGGCGGTTTTAGCAATTTCAACTTCGGGAGATCGTAACTCGGCTCAGGCACACATTGCTATCGAGGAGTTGTCATGTTTGGGAAAGTGGTACTCACATCAGTCAGCGTTAGGTGTGGTGAATATGGTGAACGAGTAATGGCTCCAGGCTGCAGGTGCTTCAATTACTGGAAGAGAATTTGTGGAAAATGCGCTCCGTGCGGCACCCACTTTTGGGTTTTTTCTTCAGATATAAGCAACTTATGGTGTTCAATCACATTTGTACGGGGAAGTCCAGTACCTTTAGATATCCCTTGCAAGTCTAGACGCCCATCGCCTGCTGTTTTAGTGGAAGCGATTCGATCAATTGAAAAATCACTTCACGCATTCTCATTTCTGTACCTTTCAACAAGGGACAAAGTGTTCCATCCAATGCTTCACCCCCTCATCCTGCAGTATTCACATATATGGCTGTCTTTGCTGCGACTCGACGGAACAGGAACTCTTGAAATCATCTAAAGAGAGCCATTTTCGCAGTACTGTGAAATCTTCCTAGTAATCCGAAAACCTTGTGGCATTCCAAGGAAAGCAAAGAAAGATTGTATTCAGAAGGAGCACCTTTTTGTCTATCTAAAGAGCTCAATATGTAAGTTAATTTATGTTGACACGCTTTCAGATTTGAACTTACTTGTAAGCGCGCAAAACCGGCCAGATTTTCCTTACAACCTATGCATTAGTAGAGGAGTCGGGGAAATGATGAGCAAATACGAAAAACGCCATACGTCAAAAAAGGTTCCACGGTTGCATGATAACAGGTTATGCACGTGTTATGGTGTCGGTAGTTCCTCCAGCACTCTAAAAACAACTAGTGCTAGATTTTTGATATTTATCGGTGTAATAATGTCGTCGCGAACTTACCTTGAACAAAGTGACCCATTGGTTATTTTGAAGCTGCTCAGCTACAGAATTTCTTTTTGTTTTTGAAATTGAGTGCAACTTTGGTTATTACCACATCACGATATGCCTGGTTTCGGTATGCAGTTGTGTCCGGAGCTTCACACTGTAATCCTTTTCATCATACAAGAGAAGGTATACAGTTGGGGTCCATGTCTCATGCTACTCTTTGAAGAAATCGTCCAGGGAAAAATGAGTTTTTGTGTTACCCATATGTTTGTGTTGTTTTTGCCTAATGTGGGTCATGCAAAATTCACGCGAAAAATGTGAATCTGGCTGAGATACAGCACCTCAAAGTACGTCCGGGTGGGCGGGGCCTCCGAGTAAAAGCCTCGTCCCGTCGTCCGCCGTGGTCGGAGACGCATTGTAGGAACAGGAAGTTACGTAAACAGTCCCGATCTCCGTTCCCAACGGCGAGGACGACGGGACGAGGCTTTTACTTGGAGGTCCCGCCCACTCGGACGTTTTTTTGGGTGCTGTATCTTAGCCGGATTTACATTTTTTTTTCGAATGAAACTTTGCATGAGGCCCACAATAGGAAAATACAACATAAACGTATGGGTAACACAGAAACTAATTTTTCCGTGGACGATTCCTTTAAGTACATACAAAACATACGTGGGAAGCTACTTTGTTACCTTTATAGCAACTTTTGAACACTGGCTGTATTGAGCACATTGACTTTGCTACGTCGGATGATGTCGAATTTGATATCGACGTACTTGAAGAAGCGAATGGCAAAGATCTGATTCTTTCACGCAACAACCTACTTGACATAGTAGATGATGAAACTACTGAAGAGGTATGAATTGTGTGTGCGGTTCTCCCTTGAGAAAATCCAAAAAGTTTCCATTTCTTCCTTGTTCAGTTCATCATTCCTTGTAGAAAGACGTACAAAAGCTATCTGATGGAGAACTCTGCGAGATTATCCGGAAGGATGAGGTGGATCGTCCAAGACTGATGGCGTTCACACTTGCGGCCATGTGGATGAGACGTCATCCGGAGACTCCCATTCATGGCTGTATGCATTACTTCATTCCATGCTTCCGATATGTTTTTAGCTTTTTACCGCTGGGAACTCGATTCCGCTTCATAGGTTCTATCCGTGAGCGCATGGAGCGGCTCTATCGTCGAGTATGTCAACTACGCCTTTGGTGGATAGTGCGATATTGTGCTGGACGTCTAAGAAAAGCAGTTAACAGTCTGGCTCCTGGTATCACGAATATGCTGGTTAGAGGGAAGCAGGTTCGTGATTTGCGAAGTTTGTGATGTTATTCTTATCTTATTTGTTGTGTGTGTCTAAAATGCGAGTCATTCTTCGGCAGGGAAGTGGGCACGGAAAAACAAGTGACCCACAGAAGTCAGACATTTTTTTCCATGTGCAGGATTGAAAGGGTACGGCTTTTGAAGACAAAGTGTGGTATTTCCCGGGAACCCATTGCATTTTTCTACAGTGCAACTGCAACTATGAAGTACGGTTTTACGCCCTAAGTGCATATAAAAATCACGTCATTAGACCCTAGAATCGCTGAATATCTCGAAATCCTATTACGAGAATCTGAACTTTTCTGAGATGTTCACTCACAACTATTTCGCTATGATGAGCTGTCGCTGAAGCTGCTTTCAACTCGTGTCATTGAGAAACAGTGGAAATTGGGATGGGTGATACCTCTCGCACCTTGTCAGATGAGAGTATAGATTGTCTTCTAGGTGGCGGTGGAGAACAATAAAAGTGTCATGCTTTTTTTTCGAGACTCGCAGCGCGGATTGTGTCCTGACCATGAGACTCCTCCCTTAAAGACACCGTAAGGGAGTAATTTTGGCTTACGGTAGAACAGACGTAGTGTGGACGAGTTCAAGTGGCCGCCATTGCACAAACTCGCCAATTTGACGCCTTGGCATGGTGCCAAGAGAAGATGTTGCCATTATAAAGTTGTTCATTCCTTTTACCTTCTCCTTTGTTCTTTCTTATATTGTTTCTAGATGTACTTACTTGAATGTTAATGTAGTTGGGAATGGCCACTCCACTGCGCTGGGAGTCAGGTGCTACAACTAAAGTTGGCCCGCGGCCGTCTCCTACAGCGGACAACTCAGAACGCCAGTGCGATGATGCGAATGAGGCGCGAATACACACCGCAGCGATGCACTTTTGAATTTGGGTTTTTTCACCGATTATCGCTTCTAACCTTCTGCGTTCGTTACGAAATGCTCATTTCTTTCTATGTTTCTCTTGTTTCGGACCCCCTTCCGGTTCCTTTAATATTAGCTGACTCGGTCACAGCAAAATCTTGATGACAATTTACTATCCGCTACTGTCTCATTTTTAGCTGATAGTCCCTCTAAAATCCCAGTAGTTGCGTTTGTACCAATCACCGATGTACTTCAATGCAAATTTATACGGCGTAGATAGCGAACTCATATGCTCACAAGGGATGGGCCCGAGGTCGAAGTGGTCGATTGTAATGGGATACATATGGTCCGACGTGATTTCAACTCTGATCAAATCAGATCAAATCTGCTTTCCAAATTAGCAAAACGATTTCGTATGCAGAGTAACAAGGTCTTTTTTTTTTGATGAACGTCGTCTCAACTACACCACAGGAAAGCCGTCTGGCAGAGAGGTGGAGCCACGTTCTAGAAACTATTGTAGAGACTGGCTCGGATCCCAGTGAGGACGCACATTTTGCATTCCGTCGAACTTCTTCCACTGGCTACAGAAGACAGAATAGAATACTTCTATTTTGATATTAGCTGATTTCGATGCTCTTTTTGGCAAGGACGTGATCAAATGCTGTGTAGAGTAATTTGCGCAACTATTAAGTCCGATCGTATTTTATGTGTTTAGTCCAGACTTTAACATTTTATGAGCAAATGTCTCGATTGAAACATGAAAGCTTCCAACAATGGATGCACCAGATATCACCAGTGACGGAAAACAACAGTGCGGTCTTCTCAATGTTCCATGGGTGGACGTTCAAAGACAGCATTAGGGGTCATGTGGTTATTGAGAAATCCCTGAAAGAAGCTACTTAAATGAAAATATGAGGCCAAGAACGCTATCTGTGGCGGAATCCTGGTGGAAAAGTGCGCCCCTGGGCTGTAAAAACTGCGCAACGGATAAGAGCTGCCGCCTTTCGATAATCGACCCCGCCTCTATCGACGTGATATCTGGTCAGCTACGATGACATCGGCCAAGGATGTGCGGTGAGATCAAAGGCCTTGCATCGCGCTTTCGCACTTATAGGTTGAACCTCACTCCAGAGAATAGATGCTGTCGTATTTCCAAACATTCCCTTGTGTTTATTTCGCAGCATGCCGATGGAAATTTCGTTCGGAGTGTCCGCCTCTTGACGGAAAGGTCGTCCGCGCTGAGGATCAACGAGATAAGGGGGTCCTATTTCTCGGGTTTTTGGCGTTTCCATCCATTTTTCCACTGTCCTGTTACCAGGCATCTCGACTTTCAGATTCACTACTTCTTTTACTTTTTTACTTTTCGTCCGAATTTTCCCTAATGCTGCCTTTAAGTGACCAAAAACATACCATGAGTATGAAAGGAACCGTGTAAAGCTAACGGCAGGATTGAAAGAACACAAGCAAAAGGATGCGAGGATGGAGTCACAAGTATGAAATGAAAATTCGATGCTATTTGCAACTTCATGAGCCGCCACTTGTTTTTCATAGCTTCCAATGGAGAGAAAAAATATGTATGACGCTTGTTGCACTTGGGGTAATATTTAACACTTTCAATCGTGGTAGATCATTTTTGGTCATGGAAAAATACTAACGCTCTCAAAGTTATCGATCGGGCGTGGTAGTGGCGGAAAAATAGCAAAATAGACAAATGTGCTGTAGTCAGTTGGAAAAAGTTTTAAAAAAAAACCTAAAACGGCATTTCTATGTAGATCTGAATTATCGTCTCCAGTTTGTGGAGCGTGACACGTACTTCTCTGCCAAACATCTGGTGACAACCCGCTTTCATGTAGTGTACTTGAACCGACGCTTGTCGAAAATGCCTTGTAACTCTGCTCAGAAAATCCTTTTGCAAATTTGGAAAGCGATCAGATTCGAGATCAGTGTCCGAAAATAAGTAGAAACATTATGTCCCTTTACAGGGGCCACTTCCACCTCGGGTCCTTCCCTTGTTAGCATTTCTACGTGGGTGACTGTACGTGGTCGTTTTTTCCCTACAAGTGCAATCTTCGTTTATACTGACTTTGACAAATCTTGTTTTTCTTGGAATCGAGGCAGGGCAATAGGAAATTCTCAAGGGAAATTTTGCATTCTTCCATGAATGGCCAATGGGTCCAGGTCCATTATACATTGCTCACTCATGTATAAGCGATAACTAGACAGCCAGTAAATTTTCCTGTATATATTCGCATAATAAGGCAACTTTACGCAATCGGATGTTCAAATGTTCAAGGTGACGCTTGGAGTTCGGAGTGTGCGCGAAGTGGTGATAAATCGTCCCATTTCACCTGGGGAGCTGGTGGATACATTGTTTTCGTGTTGTCCTCAAGATGAGCCGCAAGTGGCTGTTATGCAGCAGGAGCTGATCATCGCGTGCTCTGATTTGGTTTGTTTCATTTTTCTTTTGAATGTTTTCGTACTGAATCAGGGTAGTGTATAGCGATGAGGTATTGACCACGTTCTTGAAGCAGATGTCTGATACGACCCCACTTTCATACACACTTCTTTTATCACTATTAGTTTGCAAGAAGGCGTCACATCGAACGTGGAACATTTTACCTCAGGAAATTGTCAAAAAAAAAAAACCCGCGGGCTCCATATGCCCTATCTTGAATAGCCATCTTTTTTTTTAGAAATAGATGCCCACGAAAAAGTGAGTGGTTGTGAAGATAATGACATAGAGAAATATCTTTGCAGAGATTTGTCCAGCTCCTGTCGCTTGTTAGTCTTATTGCTTTTTTTTTTTTTTTTTTGAATCTCCCCATATAATACTGTGATTAGTGCAATCTCCACTATTGGATTTCCCATTCTATAATACGTGATCTTCCTTTTTTATATCATCTTCATCTTCTTGCTGTGCCACTGTCCTTGTGTCGCCGTTTTTACAAATGCTGAACGGAATTTTCAGATCAGCAAGACTCCGTCGGCATTTGATGGGGTGCTCACAATACGTTTGTCATGGTTAGCTGACGCCATCGCCCTTTTGCTGAACTATGTTCGTGCTACTGGGTCGAGACTAGATTCCACCAGTTCACTCACACCGGCTACACCAGGCACTACGGGCATACCAGTCGGTGCGCTAGTTTCTCAGTTCCTCCTCAGTTGTCTTTTTGTTTTTTTTTCTTCTATGAAGCTTCGAGTAGTAGTTTTGACATATTGGATATGAATTAAAATCCTTTTTCCAGAAAGTCGTTTTTTCTCATATTTTTATCATTGGGGGTTTTTCAGATGAAGACCCAGTACATAACGCTTCTTTTGCTATTCAGTTTGCCTTTCGCGAAGCCATGATTTCTTCTAATTCGACTTATTGAATACACTTGATCGCTCTTCATGAGTTCTCGAACAGCTGCGCTCCCTGTTGCTTCTCCGAAAGATCACTGGGGCACACCTGCCGATAATCGGATTGGTTGATTCCCCTTTGTGGGGCTGTAGATCCTTGGGTAACTCTCTAGGTTACACTCCTTTTGCGCGATGCGTTAGCGCAGCGCTCCAACCTCTCAAGTCCGGGCTAGCCATTCCGATTGGTTGAGATGGACGTGGAAAGTAGGGGTGTGAGCGGGAGAGCGCAGCTTTCAGGCGCCGCGCAAAAAGAGTGCAGTTCGGATAGTAACTCTAGGATCATGATGATTAAGTCTTCTAATCTAATATGTAGTCGGAAAACTTCTTGCGATTTCGAATACTCGGCTTTCTGAAAAAATTTCTTGGTTCTTTGCCAGAGTTGCCTGTAATAGGCCAGCTTCTCCCTTTACTCAGCCATAGTAACATTTACGTCCTGGAACGATATGAGATCAATTTGCTTTCAGTTCGCGAGTATACAGGACTTTTGCCGAGACGTAGAAAGGCCTCTCTCGCTCTTGCGGGTACTTGTGTGTTGTGGCGCATAACTGCTTATTAATTTACTTCTAAGAGGAAGGGGACTCAGTTCAAACTAATTAGTTACACACCTAGGCGTGTTTTTGGACGCTCATATCATAATAATTCTGCTTTTCTATCTCGCAAAACGATGTTCTTAATGGAGGTGTAAAAAGTTTTTTGGATGAAACGTTGAATCCTAGTCTAGAGCGGCATAAGAAGTCCGTCTGCTGCTGGAAGCATCGCACCATGACGAAGGCTGCGATAACGATGGCCAACATCTTCGTGAAAGATGATTTTTAGTTTTTATGAAGTTCAAAGCTGGGCAGGAAAGCCTGGAGAGTGAAATGATACAATGAGTGTGGTCGCGGCTTTAAGCTTCTAGCTGAAGAATTATCGCGAGCGGCAAGCAGACATGAACAGGATAGTTAAGATTGCAAGGAAAGAGACTATGGAAATGGATCTAAACCTTCCTTTTCATGTCCAAAAATTTTACAGGAAGCGCATTCAGAAGCACAGTTGGGCCGGCGCACCCTGCTGCGCGCATCAAACAGGAAAGCACGCTAAATGGGCTTGATCCATATTTATTGTTCGTTATTATCAGAACGGTATGCAAAAAAGAGGAAAAAAGACACTTTGCACTAAAAGGAGACAAAACTCGTCAGTTTTAGCCTTTCCCCATATCAATCGATATCGATCGAGCCCATGTTGCATGTTTCCCTGATTGATGCGCGCAGTAGTGTGCGCCAGCCTAACTAGTAACCGCCATGACTGCCTCTGTGCTATGCTGCTGGCAGGTTTAGAGCTTCCCTTTATTCCCGAAGTGGGCGAGGAAAACGCACACATGTGGAACTGGTGCATTTGGAAAAACCTCCATAAGTCCATTCAAAGAATCGTTCGGCAGATAGGTATACACATTTGAAGTCAGCGTCCAAAAGTGCGTTGGGTGACGTCTGTGTTATTGCTAATGGCCTGTTCGCTCAGCGCATGTAGGGAACAAATTAAATATTTTCAGGTTTTCCTGACTTCAAAATCATGCCTCAGTGCTTCATGTTCATTTTGCATTATGTTTCATTTTGCATTTGTTTCATTTTTTGTTTGTTCATTTTGCATTATAGAGGCTCCCTGTCCAACGATGGCTACACCGCCTAGGTACCTAAGCGCGAGCTTGGCGTGGGCGTCGGTAGTGAATGCCATGCAGTTGTCAGTGTCTCGGTAATTTCCATACCAAAAAAAACCGTTCCCGGAAGAGCTGTGCCGGAGTAACACCGTCAGTTGGGGGACCGTACCACGGTGTCCGTCTTTGGACAAAGAACTAAAATCTGATTTCCAAGTTTGCGGAACTACGGAACGACTATCTGAGCAAAGTTGTACAGGCGGTCTTCCAGCCAGTTGGGAAGGGGTCTTAATTGCAGAGGTCAGCAGTGATTCTAGAGCAGGTGATAAGCGAAACTTTCCGTCAGATGACCCTGTCATCTGAGAAAACTTGATTCAGTGATCATCGCAAAAATTATATTATTGAAATACATGTAGTACCATGTAATCGGCAATAGTTACTGATGCGGTAGAGTTTATATCGATTTTGAGAGGGGAGTCGTATTCGGGTCTCTTTTGTAAGAGGGATCGCATGACATTTTCCCTGACAGTCGATGTGGTCTGATTGTGGTCTACTGGGTAGGCCGGCTGTTTCACAGGAGGTAGGTCCCGAGTTCAGATCGTTAGTGCCACTAATTTTTGCCTTTTCTTCCGTTTGCTCATATCATGCTCATAAGATATATTCAAGAGATTTACGTCTTCATACATTTAAGATTTAGATTTCCTAGCTTTCCTCCTTATTTTTTTTCGAGACTTCCCTTCTGAGTGCATATGGTGATGTGTAAGATGGAAGAATAGTGAAACATTCATTATTCACGAAGACATGTGGAATGCGTGCACCAAGTTTGCAAAGTAGAAAAATTTTGTTTGGGTTTTGGAAGATATCCAGTCTTATTTCTGGTATGCGGCGAATGCACGTCTTGACGAGATTGTACTGTTTTGCCATTTTGGTGCAGGAATATCATATTTGTCCGTAAATTGATGGATTTTCAATTATTAGGTTGTCCCAAAAGTCTTGTAGGATTTTTTTCGACCACCATTTTTTATTATTTTTTCTTCCAACAAACAATAATCAGACAACAAGGTATTCACCATGTTATCGATAACACTCTGTCACCTCATAGGTAAATCGAAGATTCCCTCTCCAGGAACCCTGGGTTCTGGGAGTCGATGAAGTCAGCCATCACCTTTGCAAGCATGTCATAATCAGCGAATTTTCTCTTGGCCAGGGAGCATTAAAGAGGATGGGTAAGGTGATGGTCAGAAGGGGCAAGGTTTGGGGAGTATGGCGGGTGGGGTAGGACATTCCAGCCGAGTCGTGTAGCTTGGCCTGGGTAACTTTCGTGAAATCGGAGGAGGCGTCGACATGGGAGGGTGACCGCGGACCTTGACCACGGACCTTTTTTGGAGCTTTTCTCGAACAGCGACGCGAGCTGCTGGAGCTGGTGGGTGCGTACGCTAGCGGTGACTGTTTCTTGTACCAGCACCTCACTGAAAAGCATTCCTTCTTGTACCAGCACCTCATTGAAAAGCATTCCTTCAACGTCGCACAAGTAGCACAGACCTGAGCGTGGTTTGTCTTCCATGTCAATCTCGCTGTTGCTGAAGCTCATGAACCAGCGAAGCGCGGTCTGGTAGCTGATCCCGGGTGTATATCGCTAGGACAGGACCGTCGCGTGCCGAACACGGCCACGCGGCGTTTCTGTCCTAGCGATATACACCCACTGATCCCTTGCCCAATGCAGCGCTGATGGAGTGGCGAGCTTCCGTCGTTTGGTGCCGTAAGACCGTTCATAGTAGATGACACCGCGAGTTGGGTGGGTATTGACAAGGGGCCTTGTAGCTCTCTCTACGGGATCTGGTGGGTCAATATATGTTTCTCTAGAAAGCTTAGAGAACGTTCTTCCTGAACCGCCTAGACCTGCTTCGAAGTAAACAAGAGTTATTGATTTATGGAAAAATCCTACAAGACTTTTGGGACAACCTAATATTTTCCCATATCTTTTGTCCAGATGCCCTCAAAATGAAAAGCCTTGAATTGCAAAAGAGAAGCATAAGTAAAGAAAATAGGAAATCTATCCTCGCGGCATGCTGTATGAAGACGTAAATCTTCTAATACTTGTGTATATATACGTACTTCCTGTGATAGTATGAGCCGACGGGAGGAAAGGCACAAGATGGTAGCACAGAGGATCAGAATCCGCGACCTGCCTCTCATGCAAGAGCCGACCTATTCAGTACATTACAACTCATCTTAATCTGCCACCATTCCTCGTCGATCTCCCCAAGCATGCGAGATGGAACACCGACTGTGCGCAAGATTGCTTATGAAACCTTGCTCACGGAATCATTCTGCGAATTCAAAAGCAGATTTAAGTTTCTCGTCCCAAAACGAGAACAATAGTATATATCCTATGGCAAATGGCCAGGCTGATCTGCTGGCCTTCCCTTGTAGTGGTATTCCTCTTTGGTGAAATGCGCAGGGATTGCATAGGAAATCGGTGGTAAAAATTACTGTTACGGCAACGGTCAATCAGTGGCCAGCTACGATGTACCGCTCATCTTGTCCGATGCCGCGCTATAAAAACACAATCTGTTGTGAAAATGTAAAGTCATTCGTAAGGAGAAGCTGACATCAGTTTTTATTCCCACTGCGGAATGCTGCTGTGGGCTATCGTTGGCAGTCGCACTATGGTCTCAGCACCAATCTCAAACATGTATACATTTGCATTGCATTTTACGGAAGCGCTCAGAGTTCACTGACATGACGTTCATCATTAAGCATGTTCTGCTGTTGGATTTTCAAAGCATTCCATCATTTTTCTCAACATCGTGACTTGTTCTGGGCGCTCTCAGCTATTCTGTTGCAGACTAACATGAAAAATGTGTATAAGCTCCGTCTTGACGAGCGAGCAGTGTGCACGATTGTTTGCAATCTAATAACGTCTATATCAGCGGGTCTGTATCCATACGAATCCGCACCGCGGCGTACGATGCAGTGCCTTCGAACGGAGGTCGTCTCATGTGGTTGGGTCCTAGAGCTATTGTGTGTTCTGAGCCTTATTTAATAGGTGGGACAGGCAAGCTTCAGACTGACAAGGGAGCATGGTCGTTCCCAGTGGCCGTCTGGTATTATACCAGTGATAGGGCTCGGGGTGCCATTGACCAATCTGCCTTTTTATATCTGCTACAGGTCTCTAGGAGCAAAGTTATAAGTGTTTGAAGAGGAGCAATTCAATGTGTAGGATAAGCAGGCAAAGGAGTTGTGTGCCTGGAAAGCAGAGTAGGTAGGTGCTGGGATTGAAGCTCGAGTGCTCACGTGTCCGATTCCTTGCTGAACATGCTTTTTTGCATTTTTCCACAAATATTTCCCGAACATTGTAAATGAGAATTTGCACTCTTTGAGTGCTTGATATTGCTTGGAAGGGCATTTCTGAAGAAATGAATCGAGTTTTCGCTGTTTTGTGATTACTTTTCCAGTTCATCGTTTATTGCCTTCATAGTGTTTTACAACAAATGTGGTAATCTACAACAAAGTACTGGAGACAAAGATGCTTTTCGCGGGGCGAACACCGGATGGAGAATAGCTCACGGCCTATAACTTTACTTCTCTATCAAATCAGTATGGAAGGATTGCTGGAGAGGTGTTAGAAATATGCACCGCGAACAGCAGGGTGTTCATCAAGGTACTCTGCAGCGTACCATAAGTAAGAGAGGAAGTTTTTGAATCCGGGAGCACAAAACTGGGATCATATGAGAGAACCTATCCGAAGCACAGAAAAGTCCAAATCTCATGGCTTATGACGTAAGAAGTGAATCGCTTATACATGGCTTTGAACGGCAGAAAGAAATACACATCGAGTGGTTGTATCTGGGATGTGACTCCTGGTGAAATAACAATTATTCCGATCTGATTACCAGTTGGCTTGCAGAGCGAATAGCATTGTGGTCTTTGAACGGAGCCCAGGAATCGACCAGAAGTAGAATTGAAGCAGGAAACTTAACCGAGCTCATCCAATCCACCATCAGTTGTTTGCTCATGACATGTGAAGTGCGCCGCATCCAAGTTAAAGGCTTCAGAACACCCTCCATCTGGAAGCTTTCCATAGTAGCATAATAAAATAGCGAAAATCGGATTTATTCCTTAAGAAGTGCTTCCTCACAGCAGAATCAAGCACTCAAAGGATGCGAATCCTCGTTTACAATATTCGGGAAGTGTTTACGGAAAAATGCGAAAAAAAGGGGTTCAGCAAAGAATCAACTCGTGACTTCTGAAACTTGAGCACAAGTATCCACTCAGCTTTCAGCACGCAACTTCTGCGATTGCTTATCCTATACATGCTGAATTGCTCCCCTTTGAACACTTGTAACTCTGCTCCAAGTGACCCGCAGCAGATATGGAATGCAGCTTGGTCAATAGCATCCTGAGTCCTATCACGGTATAATCCGCATTGTAAACGGCTACTTCGACCCACCATCCTTCCAAGCTGCATGTTACATTCCTAACTTGCCCGCATCGCGTCGCACGCAGCACGCCACGGTGCGAGATCCTGAGGTAGGGGCACACACCTCATTCCAGCACGGGCGCTTGTTTATTCAACCGCAGATGTACTTTAGTTACATAAAACGCAAGTCTACTTAAGGAATGCCCCAACAAATCTTCTGGTTTATGTGAATTGGCTTTTTAGAGCCTTGGCTGAGCTTTTCCTAATTTCATATCTAAATAACAAACCTTCGTTCGACCTAGAGTGGACCGAGCTCATTATGGGTCGTACATTAATTGCTTCTGCTTTGATTTCGGAATAATGCTAGCTTCTGAGCATGTCCACTTATTTCAGTTCTGCAACCTTATTTGTTTTCAATGAGTTTCTTCCATTCAAATCAAGTGGGATATTTGGAAAAAAACTCGATATGACAGTTCTGTTTTCAGAATTCAAGAAAAATTGTATTTATGATCTATCGCCTACGGTTGTGAAAGATGTGGTAACAGCGCTCATGACAAGAAAAAACTGGCATCTACTGTGAATTTTATTTTTCATTCTCATTCGAAATGATGCCAGTTGAATGCTACTCATTAGTTTTTCAGGACGCCATTGCAGACTCGCCGTTTGAATGGTGCCCTAAACAGAATGCCGGTGAATTTTTATGATCGGGTATGGACCATTCTGTCAAGATCTAAGGAGGGTATTGTGATTGCGTCGCAATTTCTTCCACAGGTTTGCTTTTAATTACATATCATGAATTTTGCCACTTTTACTATCGCTGTTAGGCTAGAAGTAGCCTTACCAACACAGGATAGCCCCCGTCTCGCTGATCAGTTCCATTAAGAGCTTTTACAAATTGTGAAATTCTCATGAGTAGCACCATGCACTTGGCCCGTACAGGGCCTGTGTTGTTCGAAGAATATCTATGCCAAAATTTCCTTTATGAACAGCTCTCCATCAAGTCGCCGATTCCTAAGTGGCAGCTACTGGGATTGATTCTCCTTCGCGTTGCAGTGCTGTGCGCTGCATCCAGTTACCACACTTTTGGCCAAGAAGTTTGATTCACCAGCTCTCGAAACTGCTATTCAGGAATACCGCATTTGAAAGGGGTTGACACTCTCCTATGGTACAATTACAAGAGTACGTCCATGGTACCCTCCAGAGGTAAAATGTTCAGAGCGAGGGTTCACATGGAATGTTTTGCGAAATTTTCGTGGTATACGAAATTTTAGATTCTATCCTTTTCTACTTATTTCTGATGGTATGTTGTACTTGTCCTCACAGTGTGAGCTGTGCGGTTGTGGAGATTTCCGTACAATCCATTAATGACAAAGTTTTTGGATATAACAGGTTACTATCTAAGCTCACAGATTCACCCTTGCTGTGCCATTCCAGAGGAAGGCACGTATATAGTTGGATAGAAGCTGCGTCGCAAACTAATACAGTGCATAGGGATTCTTTGACAGACGATTCTATGCTGTTATATGTTAACCGTTAACTATTCCTTATTCTCTCATGGCTTATGACGGTCGCTCATCCGGCGGTGAATCATGATTTGCCAGGGGATTAGTCGAATCTCCAGTGACACGGCTATTAAAATAACCAAGTATTACGTGACTTTTAACTCAACATGGTGATTTCTGGACAAGGTTTAGTTATCTGAGATCAGGGAGGTGCAACTTTATCTTCCAAGCCCGAGTGGAATCCCTTCGGAAAGCACTTTTGGAACCACAGGGTCGTGCACCTATGCGCCCCGCGTAAGCCCTTTCGTTCATAGCAAGCTGCTGGCAAGAAGCGTTTTTTGCGAACTTCCGTTGCATATTTTTTACGAATCAGTCGCATGCGTACTCTTTAGTTTTTGGAATTCATGGGAGATAGGAATCGCTTATCGGGACGAACTTCAGACAGCGCGTTCCCCAATGGCTGTCTAGTCGACTGGGATTTACTAAGCACTCGCGCGTCTCAGCGCAGCTCTTTCCTGTATTTTATGCTTGACATTATAAAGAAATGGTGGCGAGTTTCTCTGGGAGGAATCATTTTTTTCCTGCAAGAATGCCGGATGCCTATATTGTATAGATGCAATGGAATACATATATCTTCCGCATTACCGTGAACTATGTACATATGCAATTTATTTCATGGTTTCAAAATTATTTTTAGCCCATGAAAGCAACTAGTGATCGGGATCGATGTTTTTCCCAGGAGTTGGCTTTAATTCTGTTTAATGTTTACCAGTCATATCCTCTCTCCAGCTCTTGCAAGGCTGCATGAAAAGTTGCAGTAAAAAAATAAGATGAAAAATTACAAAATATTGTGTAGTAATGGAAACTCATTTGAAACTGAAAGAATATTCTTGTCCTGTTTCTTGTTTGGCACATATGCTTTCATTCTAGTTTTCAGCAACCTACTCTGAGCGATATGACGGAGTTTGAATTGACATTCGCCTACAAAATTGAGGAGATGCTCAGTCGAATTGCGCATCCGGAATATCGCCAACTTCTTGTTGAGGTTTGGTTTTGTTCGATAATTGCTTTATTTGTTTCTTTTTTGTGGTAATGGGGATTGACTCGGGTTGAGACTTTTGAACTTCACGTTTTATCATCCTTTTTCTGTTTCAATCGAATTTTGAAATTATTCATTGTGTTTAATTATCGTTTGATTCAGCAATAAAGGGAACCATCGCGTTTTTAAGCAGATTAATACATAGGTTAGATCTTGAGCGACATCACAGTGAGTGGGCTTAGTGAAAGTCACGCAGCTGGTGCTGTAATGTTGGCGAGGACACTCGATTAGGGTCACCGGTTATGAGAAGTGTCTTTCTGTTTCCGTCGCTAACGGAGGGAGCATGGCCGCCCGGTCTGACGACCTCACCCATTTGGTGCCTAGCCTACTTCCTCAACCCGTCGTCTGGTGATGTTAATTACGGCGTGATTTGTCATTTGTCTTTATGAGATCTCTTTCACTTTCTTAAGCACTGCAAGCTGTAGATTGAACTTACTGAGCAGTTAGTGGAGAGCCGTACAAAGGCCGAGACTAGAGGTTTCTACAATGGCTAGAGTAACATTTTTCCGTAACTTCATCGATAATTAGTCATCCAGCGCTTCTCAGAAAGTATAACTGTGATCCCTGCATTGGCAACTACCATTCTATCGCCCGAAATAGTTTTCAAGTGGTTTCAAGGATTATTACTTTGCTCACAGTAAAAGCGCTAAGCGCATTTCGCTCATTTACTGAAAGCGTTTTCCATGTCGTAGCAGTTTGTCCAGATTTGAGCGAAAGGATTTCGACGTAGTCGGCTATTTACAGCAAAGTCGTTGTCATTAATCGAGGTGTAATGCTTCATGATAATCCGCTAACACAAGTGATTATTGGCTTTTGGATAAGCTCACCAGGAAAGCACACTAGCACAGTGCTCGTTCGAGCTACGACGTGTACCATCAGATAGGTTTGAAGGCAGGGTCAAGCGTCCAGTTGAGGGAAATTTTCAAAAAATACGACCCCCCCCCAAAAAAAGGAGCCCCAATACGACCCCCCCCCCCTTCTATACACTATTATATTATGGACACACATTGACTCATGTCCATCAATGGGCTGTGATTGAATAAAAACTGAATCAGTAATAATGAAGGCACGAGAACTGGACAAGTCTAGAAATGATCCAGAAGGGGCTCTCGATCAAAAAAACAAAAACAAAAGACTATTACCTTTGAAGTTTCGTTTCAGGCGACGGGCGACCGCCCGTTTCGGGCGACGTGCGAAGCGGTCGCGTTGGAGCGCGTTATCTTATTATCACCCCATACTAAATTCCGACATTATCAAAACACTTCAAACTTTACCTAGAGCCCATCTTTCAAGCAGCTGTGACCTGTTTTCCCAATAACTTCCTTAGACCTATCTATTGACTACTTGCTTTCCCTTATGGTTGCTTAGTTCTCGATATGGGTTTCCAGTTGAGGGTTAGTTGAGGGGAATTTCGGAGTGTTTCACTTCAAATGACCATAACTTCCTTCAAACTTAACTACATGAGTTCGTTTGGGTGAAGCAGAGTCTGCGAGGTTTTTGCTTTCGAATGACAACCTGAGCTATGCCATACCTCTGAAAGGAAGCAAGTTATTTTGAGGGAAGCCAGTTGAGGGCCAGTTGAGGGGAATTTCGGAGTGTTTTACTTCAAATGACCATAACTTCCTTCAAACTTAACTATATGAGTTCGTTTGGGTGAAGCAGAGTCTGCGAGGTTTTTGCTTTCGAATGACTACCTGAGCTATGCCACACCTCTGAAACGAAGCAAGAAAAATTCAGAAAAGCTAGTTGAGGGGACCTTTTTTTCGTCGAATTTACGAGATCTTCCCCACGAATCTTCCCAAAAATCGATTCATTGTTACTGAAATTTTTCCAGTATGCATCCTTCGCTCTCGGAGGCCTAGTGGGGAGGCGAGAAGCGTCGGTCAGCTTTTCCGTGGGATGCGCCATGCATGGGGATTTCATCCACATTCTCAATGAATACAAACGTTTCTCCGGTCCGCATAGTGGCCGCTAACACTAGATTACGTACTTGCGATCGTAGCGAGATACGAAATAAGTCCATATCATCTAATTTTTCGTTTTCATCCCATTGTTTCTAGACTGTCCATTCACGGTGGTACCCGTTTATAGATATCGCTTTCCACGGTTAATCGGTGAATTTCGGAGGTGTCTCTGTACGTGGTTTCGGTGTCAGCGGGCCAACAAAAGGGCTATTGGCGTTCACCGGTTTCGTTGCGGATCGCGCCATGCATGAGCTTCCATGATGATTAAGTTAATCTAGTTTGGGTTCGAACCCAATTAGTCAGTTTTATCATTTTTCCCTTACACTTTAGACCCTCAGCCTGAGAAATTCTGTTCATCACTGCTAACCTCAACAATTACGACCCCCCCCCCCCTTCCTAGCGGACCAAATACGACCCCCCCCTGTTGAGGATTCCTCAACGGAGGCTTGACCCTGTTTGAAGGGCCATTGTTCCAAGCGCTTTTGCTATAAATATACCCTAACAAAGTTAAGTGAAGTCAATAAGTGCCGAGCAGAGATAATAATGCGTACTCACAAGATGGGATCGCTGAGAACCCAATAGAAACCAAGTAAAGAACCAATAACCATAGAACCACTTCGTCTTTTTCGAAAGCGCTCGGAAACACCGTCTCTGAATGCTCATCAAGGTTCAGGTGAACTTCCTATGTCATCAGTCGGATCTAGTGCTTCACGATGAATTTATCCTCGACTGACATTTTGACGTTGTCGCCTTCTTCAGAGTCTGGAAAACGAGACCCCTATGACGGGTTCTTCACAAAAATTGGTCCAGTGCACTGAATTTTCGCCAGTAAGGCGATAAGGTTCGTAGTTAGTGGAAAGACTAATACAAATCGGAAGTCACTAATATTAGAAGGCTGGAAAGGTAGCGCTTGGAAATCGAAATACGTGAAGATGAAGACGCCACATAACTTCAGACATCCGCTGCATACTGAATCGGGAAATCAATGTTGTTATGCAAATCACGTTCTCGTGGATCAGTAAGAGCACTACATTGGAATACTTGTGGAGAAACTGTGATATTGGGAAGGGTTCTCGTAACATATGGCTTTAAACTGCACCTCATAGTGATTGCCATGTGTTTGTTGGCCGAATGAGGGGGTTTTTTCTCAAAATTCTCGGTGGAAAATGTAAGGAAGTCATCTCGATTTAGTTTCGATCCACACTTTGTGTGCGAATGAAAAGTCGGTCGAAGTAAGACGATTAGTAGTAGAACGATTCTTCGACTGCTGCTCTCCTTCTAAAGAAGTGTTGTCTGTGCAAAATGGGTGAACTTGCAACTGTGTTGGGCTGCGATCACATTCTTTTCTGAAAGTACGCGTCAAATCGAAGACTTGAATCTCTTCTCTACTACTTCGTCTTGTAACCGGCTGGCTTACTTCAGCATTAAATCATCACGGGGAAGGTAACGGGGATCATAACGAATAATGTGAAACATTCTTCGAAGACCGTTTGAATGAAGGGTTTTCTGGTCTTCGTGAACGTGTAAAATATAGAAAAGAATTCCGACGGGAAATCGGCATTTGGTCACTACTGGTCACTAGTGGTGCTTTAGGTTCATATGGTCGGTCATGAAAGGTTGCTCACTGCTATAATACGCAAGATAGCGCGGAAAAACCTCCACGACATGCCCAAAAAATGTCACATGGTGGGGAGACTTGTTCGAAGTCAGTGTATCAAAACGTACAAGGGGTCGTTCTCCATCAGAAGGTTGACTGTATTTGTTCAGTATGCCCTGGAGAGAGATTCACTGATAGACGTTGTTCAATATTTGTTGACATCTGTGTACAAATTCCATCGGTAAAGCTATATTTCAGCTGCTCTCCATAGTCGCTACAATACTGGAAAGGAACCCCGAGATAATGTTCATGTCAGGAGCCGTTGATTGCGATATAGTACGTTCATGCAGCTTTTTTTTACTGTTTAACTACTTGCAACCACCTTTTGATGACTTACATGATGTACTATCGAAGCACATGTAGTGAAGCTTGATGGAGCATGAACTGATTGAGCTGCCCGCCAAGACTTACACTTCTGGAATTATTTGCGATCCAGGTGTATGACCTCAGTGACGCGCACTGCCTATTTTGCGCGTCGACCATCCAGACTGAAATGCGCGCGGAATTAATCGGTTCTGCTCTGGCGTATTGTACATAGTTGAATCGCAACCCTATTCGCCCTCTCAAACGACTGTGGATTAGTCAAGATTTCTGTAACTCTTGTCAACCTTCACTCTGACTGTGGTACTGTAATTTTTATGGATGCATGACTTATTCTAAGGAGCAGTTTCAGTTATTAAGGAGGATATCCCATCCTGCTGTCCCTATCAATGCAGCATCCAAACTTTCTGTGAAAATTTCAAATTTTTCAGCTGATTAAGCAAGCGTTCCTTCTATATGCCGATGCGCAAAAAATAAGCAACAAAGAAGATCTCACTCCGTTCTATCAACTCGAGAATCTCTCTCTCCATACTTCGACGGCCACGTACTTGGGAAAGGTGGGAAATTTATCCATGCTTTGTCTTTTGTTTTGTCTTCCATAGATCCATACTTCTGCAAAATTTGCTTTCTGATCGTAAGTCAATGGCATTCTCCTCATTGAACGTTGCGGAATAGTAGTTATGGACGACAGTTTTCGTGAAGTCTTTTCGATACTGCATCCGATTGACATCTATTTTGATGCCTTAAGACATTTCTACGATTTCCGGTCCTCCGGATTATCGTGTTATTGCATCTCACTTCGAAAACGGATTCACCTGTTGTTATATGCGATCTAAGGGGACGTCACAGGAAACGAATATTGTTCTTGTTGAAAAAGATGTCGAAAGTTCGCTTCGAATGTCTCCAACGAAAATAGTAGTACTTTTGACGCAGGCACAAATAGCACTCTTGACGTAGCAGTTTAGCAAAGTTCGCGTGAAGGATTATCCAGCAAAGCAGGAAGGACGAGTATAGTGGAATATCATGCCGAAGAGATATGACGCAGTAGATAAGACTCATTGTCAGTATTGTGTTAAAGAATACTCAAAAGATCACAGGAGCATTCACTTATGGAATTTTGGAAACGCGAGATCTGTGTTTTTTCATTGTGATCTTTCAATGTTTATCTCGTATATAGTGGACAACACGAATGTCCAGGCAGAAATGTGAGTTCTCCAATGTGGAAGAGGATTAGGTACGCAAACTTCCCTATGATGTAGTTTTTAGCCCGAAACATTAGGCAGTAGCGCTCATTGTCGGCTTAAATTTACCTAGTGCATTCAGTTAAGTATTCGCACATCGGGAAATCGCTTGGCATGCATTCTGATGCCTCCGCATTGGAAACTTAATGAAAATCGTTCAAAGACGTAACCTTTGTTATTACTGTACTTTTAGGCCGTAGTGGATTACATACTGAATGGTCGGCAGTTCTCATCTGCTTTCAACATTTTCCCATCAGAGCGTCCAGCGGAACGACAAGTGGAACGAGATGACTGCAAGATGATGTGAATAGTTTCATCTAAAGCTCGACGTCTGGTGCTCAGATTCGATTTAGTCCGGAAAAGGCTAAGTTTTGCGATTTGCTCAGCACTTGCATTGTTACTCGTGGAATGGTGTGCACTAGTGGACATTACTAGAGTATATGTTACTAGTGGAATGGTCTCGATCTTTGATTACTCCGTGTTACCTGTATTTCTAGTCCTAGGTTTTTGCACAGAGTAAGTGGCATAACTGGACTGGCGAAAAATTAGGCTGACTGGCAATTAATGCAAGGCACGTCACCGCCTTTTCTAGTTCACCTACGTTCAAGGAGTTAAACTGGATCAGGACTGTTGGCTTCAATGAAAGGCGTTCCTTAGCTTCAAGATACAATTGCTATTGCAACTGATATTTGTTACTAATTATCGGAACAGTACGATTTTTTGCCACGGGTTCCAGAAAACCGAAATGCCAATAATCGACCCCTATTCTGACTATATCTGGAGATTCGTGGGTTCATGTCGAGTTGCTATGGTTGCACTCTGAAGAAATTGCTAGCCAAGTTAGATTTGCCCTTGCTCACGGTCACATGAAGAGGTTTCTGTAGATCTGGTAATGATGATGTTTGAGAAACCGAATTAATGGTCGGGCAGTACGTGGGAGGCAGGGGAGAGTTAGGAGAAGGTGAGGCTCTCAATATCCGTGTTGATTTTGTTTGACTATCTGGTCACCTTACATGCCAGTAAGCCTGTGTGGCCATGGCTTTTTGTTAGAACACTGTGTAGAGCGCTGAATCCTTAAGAGCATTTATATGGTTTTTTTTATGTTGAGACTTCACTCTGTATTACAGCGTTTTATTTTTTATAAATAAATCAAAAGCTCCATGCATTTGCAATCGGGCTAAGGATGGCGCTGAGGAAATGTGGTACAGTGCTGCATCCCTCCCCCTCTGTGTTGTTCGATGAGAACGTTCGTCAACTACCATTATGTACGCCTACTGTTCTGGAACTAGTCATGTGATAAGCATACCTACTCTTACACGACCATATGTGGTTTCAATATGATACGCATCTTGACGTTTCCCCTACCTAATCAGCATCCTTACCTATGAGCTCATATTTGCAGAAAAACTTGTCATTTTGAAACTGGCCATTAAAAATCTTGAAATGCTCATTGTACAGCAGTGTCATTGTAGGCTTAGAGATGAAATTTTGTCGTGATATTATTAGGTTATTATGTGCCAATGTTCGAGTTTAATAAATAGTTCATACCTATACATAATGGTTTATTAGGGGCATTGTGTACAAATTATTAGTTGGATGTAGCTATATCCACTGAGCATCTAAGTATGTACAGGTACACAACGAAACATTGGAACATCGTGAGATCGAAGTTCGGTGGGATCCGTGATTGTGTGGGTATACAGCGTGCGACTAAACGAATGAGAAAAAATTCTGAAGTGGTCGCTGCATCGAGGAAAGCAAAGCATTTGCCAGAAGCGGCGACAGTGGTTCTACCTGAAAAATTACAATTCAGTGGAAACGCAGATTCATATTTATCGGTACTGACATACAGGTTTTCCTAGGTCAAACGGTGATGTTTGTTGCTTCAGAAGTTCGGTATAGAGCCTGAAATCAGTTACTTTACCAAGTGGCCGCTTGGGTGCTGCAGGGTTATTGTACTTCGAAGAATCTTAGAATTTCCCTGGAAGACTCACTTCGCCTGCAGTATCTGTTGAAGATATTCAAATAGAATGTCGTGATTAAGCGGTGGAAGCAGAGGAGTGGTGACGTTTGTGGGTAGAAGAGGTGGAGAGGTGGGTAGCGACGGTGATGACGAACCAGAAGCTGACGCGGACATGTTCAGGGATGAAGAAACCACGTACGCTCTGGCCGAAGACTCGTCTGTGTAGGTGATTGTGGTTCCTTCTGTAAAATCAGTCCTCAGAGATGGGATACAGGCTTAGCCACCTGAAGAATCGCTTACCGGCAACTTGATCTCCTTTAGGAACGATTCGCAAGCGCATGTTGCCATTCTTCGAGCGGATCGTCTTTAGAACGGCCAGATTCTGTCCCGGTTGGCGATGTCGGAAGCGACGAATTAGTGCATTCGCCCGCATGCTCATCACTGATGAGCACTGAAAGTTATGTTTTCGAGTTCAATCCGGAGAGCTGACTATAAAGAGCAGTGAAATGATCACTCACTCGTTCGCAGCCACACTCGCTGAACGGGCAGACTGCTGCATGGCCTTTCAGGACCGAAATAAATCCATGTCCCTCGCATTTACGGCACGTTAGTCGCTTCACTGTAAATATATTAAGTAAAGGGCTTAGTGGAACCTCAGAAAACTGTTTGGCTACTGTCTCACTTTTGTACTTAATAATTGTTGATACGACTTCTGAGCGGCGGCGAATCCCGGACCTCCACGTGGTGCCGCTGGATAGGCAGTCTTCGGACTGCTGAACCAAACACGGGAACGCGACTAACTTTCCGGCAGGGCAGGCGACCCACCGGACGCAATCTAGCCAAAGCCATCTTCAAGAACCATGAACAGTCGCAATCATAATGCGCCCGAGTACCCGGCGCCCAATCGCTCCCTTACGTCGGCGAGGGAATCAGCGAGTAGGGCAGGGCGTGAGAAATCTCCGGTTGCAAGGCCGACTCAAAGACGAGGACCCAGGACCGTCAGAATATGTACACTGAATTGCCAAGGACTATCTCAAGCATGGAAGGAGGAACAACTATTTGATCAGCTCAACCGTGTTAAGTGGGACATACTCTGCGTGCAGGAAACGAAAAGGAGGAGCGAGAAGCGAACGAGGAGGATCGACGGCACGGAAGTGTTCATGGGAGCACGGGACGAACGCAGCGGCGTAGGGGGAGTGGGCTTTGCGGTAGCGGTGCACGTTGCACCCGCAGTACATGAAGTGAGATTTATTTCGCACAGACTGGCCCTCATCTCCCTCCAATTCGGCCGCTCTCGTGTGACAGTCATAAACACCTACGCGCCCACCAGCCAGGCGACAGAACAGGAGCGCGACGAGTTCTACTTCCAGCTACAAGATCTACTGCGCGAGACGAGGACCCGATTCACCATCATCTGCGGAGATCTTAATGCTAAACTCGGATCACGACGACCAGGCGAGTTCCGAGTTGGACCCCACGGATTCGGTGAGAGGAACGAGGCTGGCGATAGACTCGCCGACTTCATCGTCGGGAACCGGTTGTTCCATGCGAACAGCTTCTTCAGGAAGGCGGAGCGGAGGAAGTGGACCTGGAGGTCCCCGAACTGCCAGCACAGAAACGAAATCGACCACTTTCTAGTAAGTACGCGGACCTTGGTCGCCGACGTCGACGTCGTCGCCCCATTCTCAGTTGGAAGCGACCATCGAATGCTGCGCGGACGTTTCGTCACACCACACCGCCCCTTCCGCTATCACGAAAGGAAGCCACCGAGTCTATTTAACACGGAAGCAGCACACAGCTACATTGAAGACAACGTCGACACGAATTCGACGTACGAGGAGCTACTCAACACCCTGGCTGTGGCGGCCTCCATTGCCACAGTACCCGGAAAGAGCCACGAAGAACGGAGGCTCTCGAGGAGAACAAGGGAGCTGCTGCGAACACGTGCCGAGCTCGCGCTCGACCCGAGACGCCACATGGAGTTTGTAATCATCTCCAGACAATGCCGAGCCAGCTATGAACACGACTTGAAGCAGTACCGCAACCGCATCCTGGAGGAAGCAGCATCAAACAGGCGGAGCATTAAGCTTGCCAAGAGGAGCCTGACGACCGAGCGAGTGATCATCGAGGCGCTGCGGACCGATGACGGCGTCGTGACCAACCGGCCTGGCATCGAGAAGGTTGCCGTTGACTTCTATACCAAGCTTTACGAAGATCGCCTGCAAGTACCGAAAAAGGACTACCGCCCCGGAAATGTGCCTGCAGTGCTCGCCTCCGAAGTGCGTCATGCGATCTCTCAGATGCAGCCAAACCGCGCACCAGGACTTGACCGGGTGACCGCCGAGCTGCTCAAGGCAGGAGGACCGAACCTACACAGGGCGCTGGCGAGGATCTTTTCGGAGCATCTTGACGGCAAGCCTATCCCGGAGGACTGGAGAGCAGCGAAGCTGATTTTGCTGCCGAAAAAGGGATCGCGGGAACTCCTGTCCAACTGGCGTCCCATCGCTCTACTCAGCTTACTCTACAAGACCTACTCCAAGGTCCTGCTGAATAGATTGAAGAAGAGATTGGAGGAGGAACAGCCACGAGAGCAAGCGGGATTCCGGAGCGGATACAGCTGTGCAGACCACATTCAAACGGTATCCCAGCTTGTGGAACGCTGCCGAGAGTACAAGCTGCCGCTCGTGCTCACCTTCATCGACTACGAAAAGGCGTTTGACCAACTCGACCACGGATTCCTGCTACGAGCTCTGGAGAAGCTGAACACCGAGGAGGGATACCTCGCCGCGTTATCCGACTGCTATAGCAACAACTGGCTGCTTCTCAAGCTATTCTCCAATGAATTGAAGATCCCAGTGCATCGCGGAGTCAAGCAGGGCGACACCGTATCTCCTATACTATTCACTGCCGCTCTCGAAATCATATTCCGACAGCTAGACTGGGAACAGTACGGGGTCTCAATCGACGGTGAAAAGCTGACACACCTACGCTTTGCCGACGACATAGTACTGATCACAAGAACGATGGACGAGGCGGAGAAGATGTTGAATCAGTTAAACAAGGAGAGCGAGAAGGCGGGCCTGCGCATTAACATCAAGAAGACGCAATACATCCGAAACGAAACAGCAGCGGAGGCGGAACCACATGGAGCGATCAGGCTGAATGGTGAACCTATAGAGGAGGCGACCGAGTACATCTACCTTGGTAGGGCCATCAACGCCAAAAACACGCTGACTTTGGAGCTGACGAGACGAACGAGAGCCGGCTGGGCAGCATACAATAACATCAAGGAGGCGCTCAGCACACTACGGGACCGCGAGATGAAGGCCACCCTCTTCAACACATGCGTACTCCCGGCACTGTGCTACGGATCGGAGACGTGGGCATACACTAGCACGACACTGAGCCGCATCAGAACCGCCCACCGCGCGATGGAGAGACACCTGCTTGGATACACCACTTACCGGCAGAGGAACGAAGGACTGAGCAGCGAGGACATGCGCAAGAGATCAGGACTGGCAGACCCGCTCGAGTACATGGCCCGAAGCAAGCACAAGTGGGCCGGACATATTCAACGGAGGACCGACGGACGATGGACGCGAGCAGTCACCGACTGGAGACCGCGAGATGTCAAGAGGCCGATGGGCAGACCTCCGATACGCTGGGCAGACTCTATTCGACAAACCACAAGACTGTTCTACCGTTTCAGACGCGACTCCAAACCATGGCCAACTGCAGCGAGAGACCGCGATCTGTGGCGGAAGATGGGCTCCGCGCTGACAAGCCGATAGGAGCATCCAAGTATCCAAGTAAGTAAGTACGACTTCTGAGCGACGTCGTGTTCAGTGCCATTTTTAGCTCGACTGCGAGCTAATCCCCTCTTGAAAATACATGGGGAACCCAAAAGGTCACCTGTTTCATCAGCCTCATCTAAAAGTGCTGCGCTCATTCCGGAAAGTCAGCGAGGAGATTCATGAGGATATGAATTAGCCACTCAGAAACGGAAGCTAAGGCTTAACACGTTGATGAACTGCTCTGTTGGTATCTCCACGGCAATCTCCATGAATGCGCTGACGTCCGAAAAAATTTTCTGTTTCTTATGGCTTTAGGTGTGTCGTAGAGGTTTATGTTTCATTACGTGAGCACACGTAGTTCAAAGGGAGGTCTGCTTACTGTACGTGTGCAGTGGTAGGAAAAGAAAAGGTGAAAGGTGGTATCACGGAGGAGTACGGAAATATATGCAGTACAATCTAGCCAGTTCGTTTCGCTACGGCAAGTGCGATTCACTCAGAAGTATCGCTAGTAGGTAGCTCTGATGTGTGATTGCTCACACAGCAGCATTGGGTTCAAAAAAGTTCCGAATCCAATCTGTGGACGATTTGGAGGTAGTAGCATACAGAAGCTTGCGTGCAAAGCCTCGTTCCACGCTGTCCATGCGACTTTTTGGGACTCGCTCTTGTCATGCAGGGGGTGCTAAAAAAAAGTACAATAATTTTTCTCCTCCACTTTCAACCCTACTTCAATTGAACTTCAGCAAATTCTGTCGGGAAATCCCGCCCCAAATTCAAGATCACGCCTCATACTATCACTAAACTCCGTAACAGCCCTCTGCACGAACAGAATCGGGGGCTTCTTCTGCGTGAACATAATGTGCCACCTCAACTCGGTAAAATCGGAAATTTCGTCGCCTTCGTTCAGAACCTTGCCAAGGTCCGTTCACTCTGGGTAGCAAAGAGGATTCATAACCTTAAGCATTCCTTTTAGAGATCCCAGCGCCCTTGGTTTCCACGACGAGAACGTGTCGTTACCGCTGAAACCCCTCCGAAGGCAGGTTTGAGGCACAAAAATGATACTCGAATCATAGCAGCGTGGTCCGAGCAGCCAGGGCTCTGTTTCTCAAAGGGGGGTCAATCTTTAGGAAGCTTCACCCAAAAGAGCTGCCATGGAACCTGGCACCACTGTTTCAAGCGAACCTTGATACCGTAGGTGCCCTGAAACCCGAATGCGCCGACTCCGTATTTTGATGGAGGTGAAAACAGTGAGTCTCAGCTTGCTCCTGTCAGAGGAACATTTCGGGGATATTTTTATCGCTTTCGTTTCCCTATGTTTTGTATACATGGCAGATGTGAGCCGTGAACAGAATTACTTTCTTTGGCACCCTCTGAATAGATTACGATAAACTGCTGGGCCAAAGTCTACAAGGAGTGCCAAGAAAAGAGTAATTTTGTCCACGGCTCACATCCGTCAATTATACAAAACGTAGGGAAACGATAGAGAGAAAAGTTTTGGGGCAAAATACTCCCGAAATGGTCCTCTAAAAGCAGGAACAAGCCGTGGCTCCCCACGTTCACCTTTATAAAAATATGGAACTTTCATTCGGCGCAGTCGGGCTTCAGGGTACCTACAGTATCAACGTCCGCTTAAAACAATGAAGCCGTTCAGTGGTAGGTCTTTTGTCCGAAACTTCCTGAGGATTGGCCCCTCGGTTTATGGAAGTGACAGAGCCCTTGCTGCTCGGACAACGCTGCTATGATCCGAAGTACCACTTCCCATGCCTCAGACCTGCCTCTGGAGGGGTTTCAGTGGTAACTGCACGCTCTCGTTCTTGGAAACGAAGTGCGCTGGGAACGCAAAAAAACGGACTATTTAAGAACAGCACCCAGTATGAATCCGCTTAGGTACCCAGAGTGAACGGGCCTCAACAAGGTTGTGAACGAGGGCGACGAAATTTCGGATTTTGCCCAGTTGAGGTGACACATCTTGTTCACTCTTTCCTCGCCCCCGTTCCTGCTCGTGCAGAAGGCTGCCACGGAGTATAGTGATAGAGTGAGGTCTGCTCTTGAATCTGGGGATGAAAATACATCAATAGAATTTTTCGACTAAAGTGGGGTTGAAAGTGGAGGAGACATAATTACTTTTTTTGGCACCCCCTGTAGATCGCCGGGTTCGGCAGTAAGTTATATTGACTGATAAGGGTGGACGGAGTCATGAATCCCCAAGTCAGGCATAAATTTTCAAGTCAAACTCACTGGTCTTCTTCTTGAGTTGTTCGCCTCTTTGCAGAGATAGATTGTCAAACGGCGTCGTAGCGAAAATCATCGTCGCGGCGTCCTCGTCAACGGCTTTATATGATAAGTGGGCGGAACCGATTACGTAGCCGTTATCACAATCTTTTCAGCCTGTCATAATCCGCCGTCGAGGGATTCTGTTGTCCTCGTTCCTCGTGCTGTTGAGCAAAGGATCAGTGTTAGGATACACTGAGAGTCAAGCGTTTCTCAACGGGGGAGTTGCATTTGACGAAATAGGAGGATGGATGATCGTGCCTTCAGATGTCAGCGATGAGCACCAGAATCTTAATTTCAATGAGCATACGAGAAACAAAGGGTATAGCAGCGCAACCCCCGTGTGACAAAATGTACTCTAAATATCTTTTTATCTCAGGAAAGGGTATATATTGGGCAACCAAAAAAGTTCGTGCAGTTATTTCTTATTGGTCATTTCTGTGCAATGTTTTAACAAAACTGATTGTGAAAGGTGGGTAACACTGCATATGCTTTGAAGCTTGTTTTATACACAATCATTCAGTGTGTCTCATAAGTTTAAAGGCAGCATTAGGGAAAATTTGGACGAAAAGTAAAAGGAGTAGTGAATATGAAAGCCGAGATGCCTAGTAACAGGACGGTGAAGAAAAAACGGATAGAAATGGCCAGGAACCCCAGAAATAGGACCCCCTTACCACCATTAGATCTAGGCGCGGCCAACCTTTCCGTCGAGAGGCGGGTATTGGCATGTTGCCAAGTGAACACAAGGGAATGTTTGGAAATACGACAGCATCACTTTTTGGAGTGAGCTTCGAGCTAAAACTGCGAAAGCGCGCCGCAAAACCTTTGATCCTGCCGCATCTCCTTGGTCGTTCCCACCCCAGTCAATAGGGAATTACGCTATCCGGAGGCGAGACCGTTGTATCAAAGAGGCGGGACCGCTGCACGGTTGCGGCGTTTTGCGGAGCTTCTACAGCTCGGAGGAGCGCTTTTTCACCGTGATTTCGCCACAGATATCCTTCTTAGGCCGAGGACTACCATGTGGGTGACTTCTTGTAGGGATTCTTCCATTACCGCACTACCCCTAATGCTGTCTTAAAGTAGTGCGTTTTAATTTTAAAATTTTGGCACTATCATAAGGATGGTGCTATAGCTGTAGAAATTCTGCATCTATTCAAAAATCGGCGGAGGCCTATGCAGCCATCACTTAAAATCATTATGGTAGTGCTCACTGAGAGACATGCGTCCAATTCTTAGATTTGATACCATGTCAGCAGAGGGCTTTGGAGACTATGTATGCTCTGTACATGTTTTAGGTGGTGAACTTGGATTGAATAGTGACATTCATGAGCATAAAGTATAAGATAATCACGACAACGCTTTGTCATTCTCGATGGTTTTGAGATCTACCTCCTACAGCACATCTAATTTCTCGCCATTGTTGATGATTTGCTAATTTCCTACACATAACACAAATGAAACTCGCGGTGATCTCGGATTCCTACCAACGAAATTGAAGATGGTTATTCCGTTGTTAATGGTAGAGAAGCTCTCGGCCAAGCGATAATTTCCAGACATTTCTAACAAGTTGACTGTTACGAGGTGTACGTCATTGGAAAACCTGAAAGAAAATAGCTACACCGCTGTCTTTTCACCCAGAAGGATTTCGGGAGAAAGTTTTCTGTACGTAGTCGGAAGCGAAATAAGAAACTGTAGTTTCTCGAGGGTGATTCTGTTTGTAAGAGCAGAAATCAAAATTTGATGAAGCGCGGAGCTATTTGCAGAGCTGAAAGCAAAGTGCAAACGGCGCATCGCATCTGAGCGGAATGGTCACAGTCCCATACTACTGCGTATTTGTTGCGATCACTTAGTAGTGGTCTTTTGCACATTTTATTCATAGATGGCTCCTGGAATCCTGGGATGTCCTTTAGAGCACATTCCAGGATTATGGAAGTATTACAGACCCCGCCATGGTCAGAAAGTTCGACCCACACCCAATAGGCTGTACCTTTACCGAGGCTTGGGGTTAGTTCTTGGAGTGTGCAGAGCAAGAAGCAAGCGCGACTCCACCGAGCACCCCAGGACCGCCCACCCTAGACGTGACTGTTGACAGTGACGGTGGCAACGATGGCAACAACGTGGCAAATGAGGTCCACGATTGGTGCGATAATATAAGATAGGGATGAGATACCAGTGATAAAGGAGATGTCGACATGAGGGAACAGGTGATATTTCAGAGTTCCTCATGATACCATTCAGCAGGAACTGGTTCAAAGGCTCGTATTCACGCGGCAATCTCCAAGGCCAGATGTCAGGAGGCCTTGTGTCTGCCATGTTCGTGGACTCCTTTCAGATTTTTCTCTGTCGGCGTATCCCTCAGCATTCCTATTTCATGACTCAGAAATATCTATGAATAAAATGGAGGCCGTTACCCGCGAAAAGGCCAGTCGTGGCGAGTGGCAAACGCAAAGTCGACCACATGTGGCAAAAGTGCCAAAGAACGCTTTTGTAGCTTGAAATCTTTTCTTGTCCAACACATTTAACGCCTTCTCATTGTCACCTCTTCAGATGAACGTCTAATTCAGGTAAAGATATAGGTGGAGGTGGTGAAGTAAAGGGCGGCGTTCTCCTAGTCTCGCTTCGAAAAATATCAAATCCTAGACTGGTTAGCTCATACCAGCCAAGCCTCCATCTCTTTGGAATAAGTGAATTATACCAGACCGTTTGGAAGCATATGAAACACTGGATCTTACTGATTCTGTAAGTGATTGTAAAAGTGAAATCGCGAAAACTTGCACCTACGATTTCGAATAGAACTAGAATGTGTCGCACATCTCAAATAGGTCAGTACCGGAAGTTTTTCTTCAGTAAGATGCCGCCGTTACTTCATGTGCCCTTCGAGCCCTCAAATGGCTTCAAATTTCTTGAGTTTCAGTGCGAAAATCTACAGTTTTGTGTTCTCCGCGATAACTGGATCTTGAGACGACCGAATTTGACTGAGGTCTGGTTGTAAAAACAAAGGAAAGGTCTTCTACAATAAATTGTATCAGTTTAAGATGGTTCTTCGAGTTATTCGTAGGTCATTTACTTCTTTTGTACCTCATGTGCCTGTCATGCATCAAAACGAGTCCTGGGCTGACATACCCGCTTGTAGTGGAAGATTTCGTACACGTTAAGGTGTGGCCTCAAGCCTCTGAGTAAATGTCATGCGTCAGACGCATGCTTGTTCAAATGATCAGAAGCAGGTGAAGGAGAGGTTGTTCCACTGACTCAACAGGGATCCTGATGAAGAAGAGATCGGGAAAACCTAGATCGGCAAGGACGGAATTTCGGAAGCAACAGTTTTCAGAGACAGGATGGCAGAGTGACAAAAGGAGTCACGCGTACTTGCACAAACCACGAAATTAAGTTCGGAATTTAAAAAAGGCGGATCAAGCAAGCAACCACCAAATTCGCGTCACCACTCATTCTTAGAGGACCATGTGACGCCGGTCGATAAGTTCGTGATGGGTGCTTGAGGAATCAAGCCCTCCACAGACTCTATGTGGAGAACAAATGCAACATTACTCGTTCTTCCGACCATTTTACTTCCGTTTGCCGCTTCTACCACACTATATAGCTTATGTAACTTCATACCCCTCACTTTATCTGATCATTTTCCAGCTGCCGTTAATGGCGACAAGTATATAATAATGTCGAATAGACTTGTAGGCATCATAAACTTGTCACAAAAGAGCCTTTTTGTTCCTTGATTTTCGTAGCAGGTTCTTTCAAAAGATTTGTAACGGCATCGTGGCTTACGAACGTCTCCGCAAGTGGCGGCATATAATAAGAAATATGTATACATACAGTAGCGCTCAAAAGTATTCGGCTAAACGGTTCTTCACTTGAGTTTTTCACTTTTAACTTTTTTGCGAGTGGACCGATCTAGTGAGTATTCGGGGTCTTATGCTGCTTGCACACTGCTCGCGCTGATTGTGGCTACTGCCCTTCGATGTTAACTATTTCACTTTCACCTACAGAAGAAATTATGAGCTTATATCTATGTATTCCTGAGGGCGGAGTGACAGATGCCGCGCACCCCATTCTTATAGTGCGGGGATCAATTCCCGCATCAAGCCCGCCCAGGCCAACCAGGCCTGCAATCCCTCCGGGGCGGGTGAACTGGCACCGGACTAATCTGGGAGGATACATAGAAGAACTAAAGAATACATCGACTGGGCCACGCAATTCATTGCATAGGCCAAATCGCATTCACCGCTACCACGTTTTTGAATGGGAATAGAATGCGCGGCACATCCCGCAGAAGGGATTGGTTAACGCATAAAATTTTTCTTTCTGTCCTTTAGTGTATTCCTTATTTCCTGATTATCAGGAACTTGTTGTATTTTTGATGTTAATTGTTTGCAATTGTTCGCGATTATAAATCATAACCACGAAAGTAGCTCGTAATGAAGAATTTTTATCGATGGGTCAATTAAATAAGGTGGAGTAGCCAAAGTCAATTTTTAATCCCTCAAATGAAAGCTGTAATCATGTGTTCACGCTCTTGTTTTGTGTTTTCCCGTGAAGCCCAGTTGTTTGGCACCTTCTAAAGATAGCAGTGTGCTACTTTGTTCGTAAAGCATGGATTAAAGCATGGATAGTCAGAAATTTCTCGAAAAAGCAGGGTGCAACTTTGTGTTCAAAGCATGATACACTAATTGACACGTTCGCTTTTGAGCCAAAAGAGCATTGGGACTGATTAGCAGAGTTATTTTGATCATTCATTTACGAGAAGTACATACTGAGCAAATCTGTCAGAAGCCATGGAGAAAGATCTAAACAGGCTTATTCAAGGATTACTTCGAAACATAGCTATATTATGGCGACATCGTTGCTTATAAACGCGTTAAAACATTATTAAAATGGCTAGGAGAATGAGTTCAGCTCGAGTTTAGGGAACGAAAGAAAGGGCGATCCACTTTTCATTAAGTAACCCTTTTCGCAGATGAAAACTTCACCCCCGATGAAGTTCCTTTCTCTCCCCAGGTTCAGGCTAAAATTCATATCCCCTTCCTTCTACATCAAAATGCGGCTGCCATTGTCTGCTGCAGGATCGAAGTCGTGGTAGCGTCCTTTGCAATTTTTTACGTGTACATACTATGCCATCTTGTGACATAAAATGCGAAGTCGCGTCTAAATTTTGAAAAATGCTGGCTTAGAAAGGAAAGGCGATTGACAGCAATCAATTTTCAATACGTACAAATGAAGAACGAAGAAAAAAGTGGGCTGGCGTTATCATTCTGAACCACCACGAAAGCGGGTTTTTTTGAAAAATAAAAATAAATAATAATAAAAATAAATAAAATAAAAATAAAAATTTTTGAAAAATTTGTTTTCTAATTTTAGCCGAAATTCGGTGTGAATGCTCGTATGCGCGCTAACATTTGCATCACCCTATGCTTTGGAAGTTTCTGTGAAACATCTTGCTGTGCGAGTTCTTGAACTACTTATAAGTGGTTGTATCATTGTACACCGCAGTGAAGTTAAAGGTGGCGCATGGGATATCCAGCAACTCCCTGTAGATTGATGATCATCAGATATGCGAAATGGAGTTGGAACTCGTTGAGGTGAAAGTGGGTGTTTTTTCAAGCACTGATGCTCATTCTTTGTCTCTCTGATAAGGGAGTTTTATACTAAATGTCAGGATAGGAGTCGAGAACTGATTTACTGGCTTGTCGATGTTCCAAGTAATTCAAATGTTTTGATGGTATCATGAAGAATAAAAGCGGTCTCATTATCAGCAATTCTTGCCTCAGTCTTTTATTTTGACGACAGACGCAACACCCATCTATACTCAACAGCAGCTCTTGTAGTCGCTGGCTGAGAGTAGACATCGCTAACTTGTTCGGAAGGCGCTGACTTCTCTGTTCACAGCGCATTGCGGTAGTATAGTGGAATCCGAGTATTCTTTGAGCTTATCGTAGTGTGTTTGGGGATCTACAAAATCCATCGCCAGCTTTTGGAAGGAAAATCTTGGGCTCTTTTATGAAAAAAAAAACAATGGTTTCGTAGAAACTCATTGAGCTTGTTTGATGAGTCTTGTGCTATCCGCCAGCCATAACATATTTTACTGAAAAGAAAATGTATACAGGAAAATAGCATTCTTCAACACTGCTGCTTTCGACCAGAATAAAACCACCTACGATATGAAAAACTTTGTGCTCATTTGAAGAAACGCTCAAAACTCGATAAAAGCAGCCAGGACCAAAGGTTAAAGGAACTTGAGTGCTAAGCCATTTCGCATGATGATAACATGATTCGAGGTGATGTCCCGTGATGTTCCTTTGATCACGGAAAGAATTAGGGCCATGACTCCAGAGCGCTTGAGATGCTGGACAATAGTATTCGGCCAAATAGGGTGCAGACCACGTTTTTGGACGATGAAGACTCAACAGAAAATATACAGGACTGTCAATGAAAGGAATAGAAGGGTAGTCAAGAAGTCTTCGTCCTCGGATGACTGTGAGTTGCCCTATAGAAGGCAAAGAAAGATATCGTAAAGAACCAATAGAGAAAGCTGCGCTCATTACAGAGTGCTCATTGAAAGTAGCGGTGGAGCATTGCACTTTCATCGGTCGGAAACCATTTTTCTAGCACTAGCGATAGATTGAGTCGAAGAAAACGGTTTGGCGAGAGCTTGGACACCCCTGATTGCCACTAATATTTCATCTTTTGCCCTATCTTATGCAAAATTCTTCTCTCTTTCCTGGGAACATCATGCCTCGATTATATAACCTTTTGAAATTTCGACCTTGTGAACGATTCCTTACTGTCAGAGGAAGTTGTGGCATTGTAAGCACATTATCCGTATTTCTGCCACAAAGTCAAATGTTAAAAGAGGAATGTTTTCCCGAGAACAAATCTGTAATCGTCAGCTGAGCCGTCGTCTATGACGCAGGTAGCAGATCAAACGGCGCCAATGGCGGCTTAGTATTTCATAAGGTGATTTTCGGCGTTATGGGAATCTTCCGAAGTTGAGTTCTATGCAACATATCAGGAAATATGACACTTTATACTCCGATAGGGAATAATATGGGATGAAAATGGAATTATTCCGTGCAAATTCTAAGACATTCATTACTTCATTTCCCCAATTACACTTTAGTAGCCTCTGTCGAGTAAAAGATAAGTGTATTGCCCTGGAGCATACTTTTGCTTTCTCAAAACGACAGTGGAGAAGAGTAGTTGCAGTAATAGTGGCCGGCGGTCTTCAATATTAGACCCTTTTATTCAATGTTGAATCGTTTAGCAATAGCAATGCGACCTGACGCATGCAGTTACTTGTGGTGGCTAGCAGCTTTTCGAGTCAGTGTAATCATCTTCTCATTCTGTAAGCAACACCGATTTCAAAAGAAAGGAAGCCCTCGTGGGCTGATCCGAGTTTTGATAACCGGACAATGCTAGTAGAAGGGGAGCTACTTTTTGCTACGCCACCTGCACCGTGAGTCAGAATTGAAGTGTTATATCCATAGTAATGCATTGAATTCTGCAGTATTTATCGAATAAAACTGACAAAACAATGAGTGGTTGCGGTGTGCGTCCTATCTCAGTTCTCTTGGAGTTGTAGTAAGCGTTAACAATGTTCACTGGGCTCCGCGTGGTCGTTTTCCTTGTGCTCAGAGTTCTACTGCATTTCTTGTAGGTGGCCCTTTGGTCCTCATCTTCATTTGGACAGAAGCCCAGCCGTGTCCAGCCGCATGCCCATTTCAATATTCTCATTTCAGTTGCATGCAGCTGCCTTTCATGTATTTTTGTTATGGGGAAGCATTCGCTATTGTACAGCATTGCAGGTCCTATCACTGTTCGGTATACCTCGCGCTGGAGCGTCCTGCAGCACTACTGATCGCACAGGATTTCTATGGACTCCCTCCACTTTATCTACACCGCGCTTCTCCATGATTTCTTCTCTGCCTAGGTCGCCATATCTCAAATCACTCCAGAGATTAGGGAAGCTCTTCCTTCGACGGCTTTTCCACGGCAGTCCACTATTGGTAATGTGCATTCTGCAAAACTTATGAAATTGGTCCTTCTGACGTTCAGTCGGCGTCCATTCTGAGCCAGCCTGCCCTGCTAATTCTGTACTTTTGCCTGGAGTTCCTCCCTGCATTTCCCCACCGGGGCAGTGTCATCTTCGTACAGGATGATTTTCAGTGGCCATTCAATGAGCTCTTTCACCATCACATCCGGGGTGGGGAGGAAGAGTATCAGGCTCAGATGAGGTCCTCGTTGTACCTTTACCGTGATATCTACTTCATTTGACGACCCGTGTAGAGTGCGTACAGCTGCTGTAGCCCCATCGCACATATTCCTTATGAGGGCGACCAGCCGTTCCGGTACATACCGTTCTGAACACATTCCAGAGTAGGCCTGAGGAGAAGGTCGAAGGCCTTTTCGAGGTCGAGGAATTAGTTAGCATGGTCTTCGTTTCTCTAGATACTTCTCCGTCACCTGCCTGGGATGATGGTGCCATCAACTTGTTAGCGATAGTTGGTGCAGTCCATTCACCCTTTCGTTTGAAGATAAGAACTATAGTAAGTCCTCCACCCATCTGGAAACTTTCACTCAGCGACTGCGGTGTTTAAGAATCGAGTGAGCCATTCTATACCGAACTCTTCTAGCGCCTCCCACGCACCTATCGGTATCCCAACTGGACTCACCGTCTTCCTAATTGTCATTGTTCCTAGCATGCGGCGGACTCCCTCACTCGTCCAAGGTAGGATGGGAGCAATCGTGGCCTTGTTTGGACTTTCGTTACGGGGGAACACCTTTTTCAGAGGCCTATCGAAGTGCTCCTGCCCCTTCCTTTTCACCTCGGTTGGCTTCCTTCGGTCGCCACCGTCGCTGCCTCTACGGTTTTTACCATTTCAATGTCCGGAGTGGTCAATGTAGAGCTTTGGCCAACCTAAAGACGACATTTCCGTCTCTGAGCCGTCCGACATTTCACTCCTGTATTCTTGGCTTCGGCTACGACTGCTTAGCAAGCTTCTTGCAAATTTTATAGGCGGATAGGTCTGCTGGTCTCCGTTTTTCTGCCAGCCTTTATATGTTTCTTTTTCAGCTTCACCACTCGCTGGACTTGCTCGTCCAGAACCATGCCGCTGTCTTCGCCTGAAGCCAACCCGAGTTACATCGTAGGGTGACCTTGGCGGCCCTACTCCAGTTTTCTGAACCGGGCTGGACAGGTGTAGAAGCGCATTGACAGCAGGACAGGTGCATGATCCTCCTTTTTGGGTCGCCCCTCTTTACCCTGTGTGGCTTCTACCATCGTATCCTACTCTCAGTTATTACCTCTGTTTTTTTGGGAGGCTCCACGGCAACGTTCGCGGGGAAGGGCCTGTGCTGAATGGCCAGTTCCTCACCGCGCCGTACCTCGATGTCCTTTACACATTTGAGGAAGGTCTTTTTACGAGCACAACGTCTACCGTTTGCTCACCCCCGCTGCTGCAGGCTATCTTCTGAGCTTCTCTTTCGCGAAGAACACTATACACAAATGGTTAGGCCGTGGGTTGTCGCCAAGTCTAAGTTCGTTTCGAGTCACCTGCTACGGTATCGTCTTCCGGTACTGATCTTATGGCTTCTTCAGATAGAACTCGTCTTTTTCAACCTTGGGGCAGCAGCTTGCAGTGCGCACACGGCTATTATGATTCAGCATCCATCCTTATAGCCATGATTCAGTCATTAATTCGATTCACGGCAGATACACGGTTCTTGAGGGGCTCTGCCACTGCTATGGCTACGCAGTTACGTTTGGTGTCTCCTCCGAAAATTTTGACACCATCACCAATCTCCCCTACCTTGGCTCCTTTCCAGGGCGTCTTCTGAAGGCACGTAACTTGGATGTGGCTAATCAAGTCAGCAACCTCTTGTAACTTGTCAGTTAGCGACCCCACATTAAGAGTCGATTCGAACTAACTTCCTTGACCGAGGTCGTTCTTCCCTCGTTAGCCCTCGCATACTGACCACAGAACTCGGGCGAGCGATTTGCGCGCCACTACCGGGAGACGTCCTACCATTATCACTAATCCTTTTTGCGACGTTTGTTGTGGCTGGGGTTCTCTGGTCTCGGCGGAGATCGAACCCACTAGTTGAGTGTGCGTACGTGTGCCTACCCTCTATTCCACTCGGCTATCTCTGCTTTTCCTTCAAAGCCTCAAATCTATCTAATCCCGAAAATTTAATTTTGATTTTTGAAAATTGATTTTGTTGTTATCTACAAAAAATAGAGATCGAACTTTCCGATAGATGGAAAAATACAACAAAAATATGTTCGAAATCAACTTATTGTATTTATAATTCCATGTTCTCACTATTCGCGTTGGTGCCCAAGTGACACTCGTAAAAAAGGCGCAGTCAAAGTCCTTTACGAAAAATCGCTATTTTTATCGCAGACAGTGAATTGCTCTTTTACCCACTCGTTCCCCTTTACGTGAGACGCACCTGATTCGATATCGATACTTGCTCAAATCAGGTAAACGTATGACGAGATCATTGCTGAGTTCATGAACAGATGATCGTTTTATTTTCTTCAGATAATCTCGGAAATCACTTCCTCATGCCTCACTTATCCCTTGTGACAGCGACGGTGACTAGCAGTGATAACGTGCTTTTTGCAAAATTCAGACCCGAGCCATCTCTACAACTTCAAAACAGCTCGTGTGCAAGGCCGCTGTCATACTCACCGCCGGCAAGGCATGCTTGCGTTCACAGGAAGCGAGGGAGAGTGGCTCGGGGGAATGGGCTGTGTACCCTCACGTCAGGATTTCGTACCGCTGCATGTCGCAAGCGAAGGTATGCGGACGAGCTTAAGGCGCCATGTTTTGGGGTCCCGAAGCGACTACGAGTCAATTGCGTATCGCGCCCCTAGCATTACCGTGTAATCGTTTTGAGAACCAACTACCGCGACGCGCATAACTCGCACAGATTGTGCCGCGCGGCGATCGTCGTTGTGCGAATTCCTGACGTAAGGATACACATCCGGGGGAACGAGGAAGGTGCAACGATGAAGCAAGCAACGAGGCAGGGTAGCATAGGGTAGCATAGGCGGACGCAGAGATACGCTGCCACGCCCAGCTGTCGGCACCGCGGAGTACGACCGCGGCATAACGTCCGTAGTGAACTACAATAACGCCGTCAATGGTTAATGTAATGGTTAAGGTAACGGTAACGGAACCTCTGCAGGTCATATGTTGAGAAAAGAGTAAGGATAGTAGGCATCTGAAATGATCAAACATTCTTAGAACGTCACTCACTCAGTGCCGTGAATCAGGATTCTTTCGAAACTTGCAAAGGGTTAGCCGGCTTTCAGGGCAGGGCATCTATCCTTTCGGTTCCTAGTCGATCTCACTTATACGGGGTGGGTGGGGTGACGGTTGGGACACACGAATCTAGGCCGTGACCCTGTGACAGCCTGTGGCCTTTGCCCTGTGACATGAATAATTCAAACAATTTGACTATACAACGAAACAGACTTGCAAGGAGGACACGATTTACATGAACAAATTGTCTGAATTATTTAAGGCTTAAGTCAAAGGCCACAGGCTGTTACAGGGTCACGGCCTAGATTCGTGTGTCCCAACCTACACCCAGGGTGGGTGCCACTGGGGCTGAAAATTCGCATGGCCGTGTGTGGCGCAAGCGATAGGCACCGTATTAGTGGGGTGTTGGATGGATTGCGCCTAAAATAGGTGTTGGACATCGTCACTGTTTCAGGATCCAACCAAACCAATAACGCCATGGGCCCGTCGGTCGCACTCATCGCGTCCTACGCCGGACGCCATTACGAACATCTGCCCCAGTAGAACACTCTCGCTTATATGGAATGGACGGATTGCTTGGTAGTTGAAGTAGCTAATCGCTTCGATCTTCAGTCTACGCATTATCCATGAATACAGTCACCAATTGCACTCACTCCATCTCTGTACTATTAAGCAAGAGAGACTGCAGCGAAACTCATTTTCTTTATACTGGCAGTTGAGTACAACTGATTGAAGGCACATTGCATTAGAGGGATGTTCCATTCTCGTTGGGCTAATAAATCCGTCCGCTACAAGTAAGGCTGGGTCAGTCTCTATAAGAGCAGCAATCCAAAAAACGATGTAACCCATTTTCTTTGTACATTTGTTAGTTCTGCTCGAGGAAAGGTCCACAGCAACGTTCGAGGGAGCCAATGGAACCACTGTGCTTACACCTGCCAAGGTAAGGCTGTGGAAAGAATCTGCTTCTTCTAACAGTGCTCATCAGATGGCAACTGTCGTTGCTCTTATTAGGGTGTCCACAAAGTTCGTTGGCCATTTGTAAACAGCGTCGCGTTACGCAACGCGTTGTGATTTTGCATAATGATTTCGCAATACTGAAAGTACTCGCGATGGGCTATCTTCTGAACTCGCTAGCTCTCGATTTCCTTTCCTGCTCTTCCCACAATAAAGCAGTGAAGATGAGTGATAGTCACCACTACTACTACAACCTGGGTATCTCCAGACGTCAGGCCACGACCAGGAGTCAGCAGTTTGGTGATAACACCCCTTCTAAGAACTGAATGTCAAAATGGTGGACTCGCTTCACCAATGGAAACTACATCGAAGATAAAAATCCCTACTGTATATAAAACGCTTCGTCTGTCTAACCCTCCGTCCGTCCCTCCGTCTGTCACGAAATTAGGTATCATATGAAAAACGACCTGTGGAGATGGGGCCAAGTGTGGTATGGGTAGGGCATGGGACAGGAAGTAAAGACCACACATGGACCAAATTAAGCTCCGCCCACGGGGGCGGGGCGTGACCTGGAATGTTCCGTTTTCAAACCAAAAACTGTAAATTGGGTTTGAATGCGCTCCAAACGTGGGGAAAGGTGGATTAAGGTCAGGAATGAGTTTTTTGAAGTCGTGAAAGATGCGTGCGCACATGGGCGGGGCATACGTGGTGGTGGGCGGAGCTTGGACGTCACGTGAAAAACGACCTGTGGAGACGGGGACAAGCGTGGTATGGGTAGGGCATGGGACAAGAAGTAAAGAGCACACATGGACCAAATCAAGCTCCGCCCACGGAGGCGGGGCATGACCTAGAATGTCCCGTTTTCAGACCGAAAACTGTTAATTGGTTTCCAATATGACACAAACGTGGGGAAAGGTGGATTAAGGTCAGGAATGAGTTTTTTTGAAGTCATGAAAGATGCGTGCGCACATGGGCGGGGCATATGTGGTGATGGACGGAGCTTGGACATCACGTGAAAAACGACCTGTGGAGACGAGGACAAGCGTGGGATGGGTAGGGCATGGGACAAGAAGTAAGGAGCATCTATGTACCAATTTAGGCTCCTCCCAGGGTGAGCAGAGAGTGCAGTGAAATGCTCTGTTCTCAAGAAAAAGAGCAATTTCGATTGACATACTGACGCACATGTTGTTTCGCGCACAGTAGTGTGCGCCCGCCAACTGGTCAGTGATAAGTGATAAAATCAGTGGCGTCGTCCACTACAGCATCCTATCCAACAATGCCACAGTGACGGCAGAGACCCTCTCTTAATAATTGCAGGAGGTCAAGGTGAAAGCTGCCGCCTTGTCCCAGAAACTTGCAAATCCGTGGTTGCTCTGGGACAACGCGCGCCCCCACGAAGCGAAAGATACTCAGGCCGTCCTGGACAGGCCGGGCATCAACACGGTCACGCATCTACAGTATAGCCCGGACATCAGTCCATGCGATTACCACATCTTCCGGTCCATGCAAAATTTCTTGGACGGAAAACAGCTGAAGAACGAGGGCGACCTCGAGGACGTGATCGAGGACTGGGTCGAGTCGCGGCCGGCCGGCTTTTGGGAGGATCGAGTTGCCTCTCTACCCGTTCGCTGGCGAAGGGTGCTGGGTATGTATGGAGGTTATATCATGGACCGGTAAGTTCAACTTGGTGAGTTATCTTTACAAGCTCTGGAAAAAACGAATGGCCAACGAACTTTGCGGACACCCTAATATTAACAACCCATTTTATCGGCTATGTAGTTGCACCAGTAAAGAGCACTGTGCAATCGGAGGCCGCCGTTATACTTTGCGAATATTTTGTAATTCGCTTACAGTTAGAGTGACCATTATAGTGCTATACATGGATCCAACGACTCCGTGACTTAGGCTATCGCACAATCAAGAGTGTGTACCCTTATGTCAGGATTTCGCACCTCGGCATGCCGCAAGCGAAGCAATGCGGACGAGCTAAGGGCGTCATTTTGTTGGGTCTCGAAGCGATTACAGGTCAACTGCGTATCGCGCCCCTAGATTAGCGTGTAATCGCTCTATGACCCAACTACCGCGACGCGCACAGCTCGCACACATTGCTTCGCACACCTGGTCGTGCGAAATCCTGACATAGGGGTACACACCCCACTATCACAGTTTCGCTGGATTTATGCATGTGACGGTAGTCTAATGAAGATTGAGGAATGTTTGCCTTCTTTCAGTAAGGGGCGGCATTGCTTCGCACGAACTGCGAAGGGGTTTATGCCATCGTAGCCAAAATTCGCGTGGCCGCGTTTGACGCGCGACGATACAGTGTGAGATAAAGGCGCCATACTATTGGGTCCTGAAGCGATTGCGCATGAAATGGGACGCAGAGCATCGTCATCGCTTTAGGGCCCGACCAATATGGCGCGCATGACTCACACCCATCGCGCTACGAATTTTCGTGCGAACAGCCTTCATCAGAGTTTTGAATACTTTATTATAACTCCTTGTGTTCACGAACAAAGGAACTACTAATAACGTCAAGCGATTAATTACTTGATCATACAAATATTAATGAAAGACGATTCGGTACATGGTACCTACGATAACCAGGACAATTTCACATGACAGTGAGCGAAGAAGAGAAAACGCCTTTCCATCGGGATCCAAAAAGCACAGTACTAAAATGTCGATTAATACGTCATAGTACGAATGAGCACGGTCTTAAGTCGCCAAATAGAATCAATTCAGGCATACTTGAAATACTCTCAAACTTTATACTTTGTTCAGTTAGTTTTTGAAATCCCATGGATGAAGGTTGTTGTCGAGTTTGAAAACCGGACAATTGAAGCAGTTCTTCTGCCACTGTAGTGGGCTTGCTCGAGCCGAAATCATCGAAATCTAAGTATTAAAAGGTAAATATCTGTTTCAGTTTCAATATACGACCAAATTTCCGAAACGATTCAAGAAAACAGGTGCTCCTTGGCACGTTTAGGGTTTTTAATTGACCGTCTGTTAGTGCCAACATAACTGCAGTTTTTTGAAGTTTACCACCTGTTACGATGAGCTGATCAAAGCTGTCTATGGCAAGTATTATTATAGTATTCGGTTAAAATAGCGTAGAAGTGGGAAGTACACGGTACAGACCTGATTGTCCCTGAGCGGTTGAAGGTGATTGCCTGCTATCCATGGAAGCAGGCGAGAATAGTCGGTCAGAAGAACGATCACAACATCGAAAACGATCCTGACCAGCCACAAGAGAACGACACCACCGGCCAATGTTTCCAGACGAATCAGTGTATCGATGTACTGGAACGAACTTCATTCAACGTGGGACATTGATGAAAACGTTCATTGATGAGAAAAAAAGCATGCGAATCGAATAATTCGCTCGAAGTACTTTTGAGAATGTAGCAGTAAAGAGTCGCGAAAGAGATGGTTATCAGTGGGAAACTTTATAGTTCACTGTTAACGATTAAGCAAGACACATCTTTTCAGTATGACCCATAGTCCACGCGGAACTGGCACGAAAGCAATTTGTATGACATTTTCTTGCGTGTTTCGATGGGGTGTGTACCCTTATGTCAGGATTTTCGCACGACTACGAGCGGCGTGCGACGCAGTGTGTGCGAGCTATGCGCTTCGCGGTAGTTGGGTCTTAGAACGTTTACAGAGCAATGCTAGGGATGCGATACGCAGTTGACTTGTTATCGCTTCGGGACCCAACAACATGGCGCCTTTATGTAGGTCGTCCGCATTGCTTCGCTTGCGACATGTCGCGGTGCGAAACTCTGACATAAGGGTACACACTCGTTTCGTTCATGTATCTGTATTCACAGTTCCAGATTTCCGTGTTCGACAATTTTAGCACCCCAGCAACCTACTATGGACATACCCAGTTCGCGAATTATATTTTTTTCTCACAAATTTCTTCCATCGCTTCTGGATTGCACTTTAGGAACTGCTTATTGTGTTCCATTGCCTAGAATATGCATACATGTGAATTTTGCTTTGCTCATTCGTTTCTCTTCAAACTGCATTAATTAGCAGTAGAAGAATTTCGTTCCCTCTTTTCGAGTGACTTTGCTGCTTTGGTGAAAAGTAAATCACATCCATGCAAGAGGTCTTGAGAATGGAAACTGGAATGTAGAAATGCCTAGTTTTGATGGTAATTGTTGATGGTAATCGTTTCCGAAGGGCGGAGGTGGTGTAGTGACAGGTGGCGCGCACCCCACTCTCATGGTGCGGGGATCAAATCCCGCGTCAACGCCCGCCCAGGCCAACCAAGCCTTCCATCCCTACGGGGTCGGTGAATTGGTACCAGACTTGTCTGGGAGGATAAAAGCACTGACTTGAACATCGGCTGGCCACCGCAAGTCATTGTATAGGCCACATCACATTCACCAGCCTTCACGATTCCGAATGGAACTAGAATGTGCGGCGCATCCCAAGGGATTGATTAACGCCAAAAACTTTATCCTTTTTATTAATTGTTTCCGAAAAAACGGAGGAACAGTAAACATACTTTTTGAGAGCCACGTTTTTTTCTCAATGAAAATCCAGCTGTTTCAGACTATATCACCCATACAAAAGAAAGTTGCCGATAGGACAACGTATCTAATTGTAAGGACTAGTACCGCGTATGCCAGTTGCTCTGCCCTACGTGAGTTATCACCATAATATTCTGCTGTTGTGAACAGTAGCGCATTGTACGGGTGATTTCATGATAGGGAAGCTGAACTCGGGTGCGTATCAAATCATAGCGGCTGGCCGCTGTCAGATATTTCCAAAAATGTACGATCAGAACTTCAGTACAAATACCGAATAACTTTTTTTTGCTTCCCGTCTCATCGATCATCGAAGACCCAACTTTCCTCCGATCGGCAATTCATTTTTGAGAATCACGATCATGCAATGCCTGAATGCGAGCTTAATTTGCTATCTTGTCATTAAGTCGTGTAGATGTCACACAGCAGGTGAAGGGAGGCACTGCACCGGGTTTTGGAGGAGACGCACTGTTTCAACAGGCCGGGGCTTGAGCGCCGCGCCGTGTGTCGCGTAATGCGCCGTGGGCGACGCGACCTTATGAGCTAATGAAAAAGTTCCTGGTCTCTCGAATCTCTCACTAAGCTTTGCAAATACTTACTCTTTTCAAACACCATACTCATTTGTTTCCAGTTTTCCATTGGTAACATACTTTGGCCAAGACAATGAGTTTTTCCACAGGCCTGTCATGTGAACACTTCTAAGGGGTATTTCATGTTCGTTTAGGGTGGAGTCGAGCTGTCATTATTGGGTTTAGGAGAGGAGCGTATGCAAGCCGTAGGGACCAACCGAATATGTATATGCCCACAAAGTGATGAAGTTTTGCATCTCACTTTCATGTTGGCGGGAGACGAACGCTCAGCCGCCGGCGACGTTGCCTAATCGCAGAGTCAAAATCGCAAACTCTGACGGTGACCTTAGGATCGTGGATCGCCGCTCGCAGCAGATTCTGGGCGACTTCGATACGGCGTGGTACGGTGAGCGCGACGGTTTCGCACTGGGGCGTAATTGTTTCGCCTCTACTGCTGCTTTTTCGTACAATTCGCTTCTTCCCTTCCGGTCGCTTTCGCTAACCAAGGTATACGGTTAGGCCTCATCTGTTTGACGTTGTCACTCACCCACGTTTAAACAAAGAGCTAAGCAACGGATTAAACGAAGGCGCGCCCCAGTGCAATGCTGCGTCGCGGATACCGTACCACGCAGTGTTGAAGTTGCCAGCAATGTGTCACTCGCGGCGATCCCTGATTCTAACGCTGCACTCCCATGTGGCCCATGGTTGCCGAGAACACGTTGAAACCCTTCATTAAGACAAAATGACGGACGCCCCATCGTGGTTGCTCAAAGCATGTTGCTGCGGATTACCAATAGAAATGAGCACTCCTGGATCTTTTAGGGCGAATGGATAGTTCATGCGCGTCCACTCTTACACTTTGCCATTCCCATGGCTAACAATATCTCGGCCCGTAAGAGTGTGAGGATGGAACCCTGCATAAACCCAACGCAATTTTATGCAAGAGTACCCTCTGCGGAGCTTAGGCATGAGCAATTTCCGTTCTCCTTATTTCTCCTCTCTTTGCTTCTTATACTCTCCCCTCTGCTCAAATAACAGATCCATGCTCATAATAAGGCGAAAATAAAGTCAAAATTCGCAAATTCCCACTCACCCCGATAATATCACAGTCTTCTCTCATCGACTTTCTGATCTTGTTATACAGGTAGACGTTGTGAAAGATTACGGCGGCCCCGGCGAGCACGAGCATGGACACGATTACGTACAGCGCCAGATGTCCACCGAAGTAGAAGAACCGATACATCTTCTTCCTGGTGACTTCGGGTTCGTTGCGCATTCTGAGAAATAATAATCAAGAATGAAGTTGAGGGATTTTTTGGAAAATCACCCACTTTTCACGATAGGCAATCGATTTCATATTGAGCAGAACGATAATGTAGCTGGTGAGCACAATAATGACAGACACAGCGATGACACCGATTGCTACTATTAGCAACGGCTTCTCGCAGTTTCCATATGTACAAACTGTAAATGTACCACGTTACAGACATTTACAGTCCATTTCACAGCGCTAGATAGAGCGTGGACTTCGGTGGGAGTGTGTGGTGGAGGGGGTCGATTTGTCGAATTTTCGCTTCATGGCGTCGCATTCGCGGCGCCACCAGTACGAGTCGTTTGGAATTCCGCCAAGACGCAATCGGCTGGTACCGTGAAGGATCTTCAAAGACTGCAGTTTGAATGCTTTGAAAGTTCGCCAATGTTGTTGTTGTTGCAGTTACAACAGATAAAGCTGCAAACGACTCGCACTCTCCGGCCACACGGAAATTCGACTAATCGACCCCCATCTGTGGCGGGGTCATGATGTTTGGTACACTCTCATCCAAGCCCGTAGGCCACGCCCTATCTAGCGCTGTGAAATGGACTGTAATGCGTTGGGACGCGAGATGCACGGAGCCGAAGACCACCTCTTCGCAGGAACATCGTTCTCAGTTAAAATATTCGGGTTGCTCACCACTATCGCTTTTGCCTCGATCGATAACTACAGTTGTAAGTGGAGCAAAGGCGGCTGCATAGAGAATCGACATCAACCAAATCAAAGCAACACCAGTGCTTACTCGACGGACCGTGCACAGAGAAGAAAAGCCATATGGACGAGTCACGCTGACCTGGAAATGGTCCCTTCAGTCAAGATATACCCAAAGAAAATGCAGTTTCGAAAGGAAGTTGAGCCACACGAAGAGAAGAGAGACCCTTCGTCAACGATGCATCATGTAGGCACCGTGGCAAGGTTCCGTTACTGTTGCATGTTGCCGATCTATTCATTTCCCTTTCAAAAACGACAGAGGATAGGATGCTCAGAGACAATGGGTTCCAGGGGGCAGTTACTTCAATGGCTGAAAATGCAGCAAGGAGAGTAATGCGACAGTGAAAGGAGCTAAGTAGCGCCGAAAATTCGAGAAGTAAGCCGTGTTGACCTCGGCGGTTGACGTGATTACAAGCGTGCCGCATCACTGACGTATCTGTAACACGTAGCTGCCGTACGCAGCATTTGACACCTTTACTAGGAGGCGGAGCAATGATGTAAAGGCGAATAGATTCCTTCTAAACAGCTCGGAACGCGCCACATCCTGCTTTCGGATAACAGGCTTTCCTCCATTAGTTTTCCTACAGAGCCGAATTGAGGTAACCTCTTTCTTACTCCCAGTGTGTCGTTTGCACATACAGTCCGTATGTTCAGACGAGACCGAAGATTACTCGCCTTTTTTGGAAAAGCATTACGCGTGGGACGGGGCGCGCGATACGAGCAGGAATAAAATTCTGCGCTATTTTAGCAAGCTCCAAAGAGAAGAGCTAACCAACTCATAAACTTGCTCTCGTAGAGCCGGAACTCCCGGACAGCAGATGTTCCTTGCCACTACTCCTTTTGATTTTGAATCCAGTATTTTCACCTATAAACGGTACAGTGGTGAACCAGCCAAAAGTGGAGCTTACCTGTCGCAGTGCGATAACGAGGAGATGCGAGAGGCTCAGGTGGACGAAACCAAAGGTTGACACGCATAAGAAGAGTGCGAGGATCGTGTAGGAAGCCGAATACTGGTTGGCCATGAACGAAGCAGCGCATAATAGCGAGCATGAGAATACATCAGCCACAGTGCGACTTAAGACGACGCTGGAACCACAAAAAATTGATGGGTGCTCAATTCCATAACAAAGTGATCGTAAAGGCAGTGGCGCGACAATTTTGGGAATGAATGATTAAAGTCAACAGATTAGAAAAATCCAAAAGCATCAAGTCCCCTCAAAAAGAGATTTTTAGTCGCTCAGTCGCCTAATTCAGGTAGTGCGAGATATGCCGATTATGAATTAAAGACACAAAGACGCACAGGTGCACTTCCTAGCTGTAGGGCCGCTGCTCGTTCACTACTGCGCGGAGAGCAACACAGAATGATCTGAGCCCATCTATGGGACTAGTTAGAGGTTTATAGCTGCTATCGCTGCAGAAACCTTATGTTATGGGACCCTCGTACTGTATCTAATCTGGGCCTGCAAGTCAGTTATACACCAGTTACCTCCAGAGAGGAGGGTGAGTAACGCCAAGGCAACTGCTCTATCATGTATCCCCTTTGGCCACCACTAGACGTCATTTTATCAAACAGTGGAACAATTGAGAAATGTGAGCCGAGGTGCCCACTGGTGCAACACTGGAAAAAGAACGGATTGAGATCGTCAAAAAGGAGATTTATAAATGGGGAAACAGCATTATCACTCCTTCTCCTTCGCCCATCTGCATCCCTAGTCGCTGCGGGGAGTGCTGTCAGCGTCGCCGTGCCCTCACAACAAATCGCGCACGTGAACGGCAGCGCTGCGATTTTGGAAGCCCACCTATGGCGCACAGGAACAGCCTGAGAAGTCTCAAGACACTTCTAAACGACCTGCCACCAGTAGCGATGAGGGCATACTCCACTTTGGTTCGAGGCGGAGGATTTGAGTTCCAACGAAGGTGGGGTATGACTGCTAGCAAAGACCTCGTTTTCATAAGAAGAAAACGTGCAGACCCTTTTTTGCGAGTATTATTAGGTTGTAAGGAAAGTTCTGGCCGCTTTTTCGCGTTCACAAGATAAATTCAAATATCAGAGTGCGTCAACATGAATCAGCTGACATGTTGTGCTCCTTAGATAGACAAAAAGTTGCTCTTTCCAAATATATGTTTTATTTGGGATGCCACAAGGTTTTCGAATTATTAGGGAAACTATGAAGTAGTGCGAAAATGGCACTTTTAAGGTGACTTCATTTCACGGGTTCTTGTTTAGCCGAGTCTCAGTGAAGAGGACCACAAATGTGAATACTGCAAGAGGAGGGGGCGAAGCATTGGATGGAACACTTTGTCTCTGGTTTCAGAAGTGCAGAGATGAGAACGAGCTGCTTGGATTTCCAATTGATCAAATCGCTTTAACTAAAACGACAGAAGGCGATGAGCGTCCATATTTGTAGGGGATATCCACAAGTATTGGTCCTCAACAAGCAAACTCAGTTGACCACCTTAAGTAGCCTTTATTTGAAAAAATCCAAGAAAATGGGTGCCGCGAGACCACTCACGGCAGTTATGCGCATGCACGTTTTTCACTAATCCACTTCCAGTAACTGAAGCAGTTGCAGGCTGAAGCCCTCACTTGTCCATCACATTCACCAGATCTAGCGCTAACTAAGCTCCACTTCACCAAACATCTGGACAGCTCCTTCAGTAGCAGTGTGTTCAGAAAGAGTTGCAATTTGGAGTCGACTTTTTTTGCTTTCGCGCAACATAAATCATCAGCCTTTCATCGAATTGAGAGATGTAGGTACGCATAATGTTGCTAAGAGCGAATAGCAAATAGAATGGTGCTTATTCTGTGAAAAAAGATGCACTCTGAGCAGAGTTATGATCCCCCGAAGTTGAAATTTCGAAAACCGGACAAAACTTTCCTTACAACCTAATATATTAGCTTGAAACCTTCATGCAAACTGCACACCGTCAACCAAAATGATTCTTGTGCTCCATCTTGGTATGATAAATCTGAGCGACACTCGAACCCTCAATTAGCAAATCAGTGAAATCTGACTAAATGTTCACGCTGAGTGCTGATGTCTGGGGCCCCGTTGTTGTAATGAGGGTAGAAAATAATTTCCAAACAAATAAAACTCGTCGTTTTACAACACGACCGACTATTTTCACCGACAACTCATCAAGTCGTCATGAAGTAGTCTGTCCGCGAAGTGACTGATCCTACTCGTTGCTCTTGTTAGTGTAAGCCACGTGGGTATATTTTCTACCGGATCAAATAAGGTTGATTCAAAGGCAATGAAAGGGGTAATGTGAGTCATGACAATTCTTGACGTTGGTCATCTAAATGAAGGCTACAGAAAGACTACATGTATGGGGCGAAGTTTCAGGTGAAATTTCCGGTGGAATTTCCAGCTCCGTGAGAGCCTCTTACCCAACAGCCGTCACCTTCCTAACATACCCCCACCTTTCGTTAACGTGTTCCGCCCCCTCCGGACGGCGGTGGGATATGGGTCTTTTTGAGTTCGCGACGGTATCATTCGTTTTTTCCTTTACATTTTTGCCTTTATTTGATACAATGGTGCCTCCTACCACAGTTTCTGAGATTTCAAAAGAAAGTCATTGCCAGGGTTTGCCATGGTGAACCACACGCGTCGTTGTGATTCGCAAAGACTGTTTTGACGAATGTTTGCGGTCCTCGGCAAAGTCGAGTAGCCAGTGTGACTGCGATGTTTGCTAAGTTTCCCTCGACCTTCTTTACTCACCCGTCCTACCACGCAATTGTTTCGTTAGCCATTTTTCGAGGGTTCCGGGTCCGGAGAATAAAGTTGTAGCGGAGAGGATTATGTTTAGATCTGCTGCATTTACTGAGAAGTCTTCCATTATGTTACAGAAGCAATTAAGCGAAGGAGTCACGGGACACGTCATTCGCTCTGTCATGTCGCTGTTTCCCAGGGAATCGAGAGATTGTGAATGACTCAATGGTTTGATGGAAACATCAGTTTCGGCGAGAATCACTTATGCAGCAAGGCATGACATAATCATTCGAGCACATTGTCGCCTTTTCAGAAGGGTTTTCACATAATACTAGGGAACCTGATTTCAATCCGTTCCATCTCTATGAAGTACAATGTTTGGCCATTCATTTGGAATGAGCATATGAATTGATGCACAAGTGGAAGATTTGTTTGAAATGTTAACCGAGTGTCGTGAAAATTGTGGAACCAGTGATAAACGAAATGCGACACGGTATTACCTGTATTTCCTAGATGGCAATCGGCGTCTGACCAGGGCAAAAATAATGAGACCGCAAAGGATGATGCAGGCCAAAAAGGATATTATCGATATTGCCGGTACCACACTGAGAATCGTTGATGTTGTCTGAAAAGATAGAAAAAGATAAAAAGAAAGTGAATCAATTTTTCATCTCTGTGCAGATTTTGGGATTCAACAGTTAGGACTACGTAAATGGCCGCGTTTGCACCTAATAAATCACTTGTGAAATGATCACCGTTGTTTCTTTCAAGTCCCATCCTTAAACAGTAGCGTGAACCTAAAGCTTTGTATACGTCGCAGATTAGCACATAAAATGTTGACTTGAAAATGGTGAGAAAAAAGCTGAATTCGCCGCATATCTTTGAGCAGGTGGGAGAACTTGGTGTAGTAAAAAGCTGGGCGCTACTAGTCGCATGGTCCGGAATGAATGCTGACCTGGTCAACGTCTGCTGTTGATTCGCTAATTTACGACCATACTCGTCCAGAGAAATAAGAACATGGATTTGTACATCGGCTGCCCTTCCCCCACCCCTACCTGCCCCCATCTTCTACAGTTCATGGCACCATGTCCAGTGACATTCATTTGCTGTTACGACTCGTACTTCGACTCCTAATTGAGATTGAAATAGATTTCGAGGAAACTAGGCCCTATCCTTTTCAGAGCAGCATATACTAAAAGCAATATATGTAGAGTACGGTCCAGCGTTACAACCTTACAACCTCGTTAAAAGTTTTGAAAACAGTACAGCCTTGACTAACGTAAAAATAGAATAAGGTGGGATCCTAATTAGGGAACATTACAGCGATTCAACAAGTTTTGGTACTTTATTAGCAAGCTCATAATACTTTTTAAATGAGACCAGTGTTAGTGAAAATGTGTGCAATGATTAAATTTTTTTTACATATAGCCATATTTTGGCATCAACAAAAACCACTTGAAAATAATGGAGTTTTGTTATTGCAGTCCTCATGCGAGCTCCAGATTCAGAATTGGGGTCATACAAGCATTATTGTTTAAGTTGAATTTCTTCGCAAATATTCACTCACTACCGCGGTGACCTATTTTGTTTCAATATGATGTGGCTTTCTGAAAAGAGTCCCCTGCATCCGAAACACAAGTACGTTCTGGGTTCGAGCATGTGCTCAAGGGGTCGAGTGCGGCAAGGCAGTTTTGCTGCAGCCAGCTGGCTCGAACCGGAGTGAGTAACGTGGGCAGGGTGCAGCGCTGGAAGGGAATCTCGCTGATCGGGCTGAAGTGCCCACTTTGAATGAAAAAAGCCAACCGTTCGAAGGAATGCAGCATACAGTCGTTGAAAATCAAAGAAACATCTGCCGACGAGAGAAATTGGCGACTTTTACACATACACACACACATATTCATGGAGTACAGTAAAAAACACAAAATTCTACTGAGAAGCTCCATATAGCCTCAATTCTGCATTACCACGAAAGGGATTGTGTAAGGTTATTGGAAGTATTGGTTGTTCCAGAACGCTACACAAAGCTGCAGTAGTAGAGGGTTCACTGCACGCCTGAAAGTCGCTCAGTCTGTAATCAGCTCGCGGAGTACATCAAATTGTTCTCAGTGGTTACGTGCCCCTTTCTTCCATCTATTTGGCGAATGACTGCTACTTTTCTGATTTGAAATACGGCAGGAATACCTTTTCGAATGGGGGTGGGGTTGCACTTGTTCACTACAACGCAGCGGAGGGTTGCCTTTATCCAACTCGGGCTCAAACCATTGAAGGTTCTTAATGAAAAAAGTAGGGACCGATATAACTAGAGATCGGGAGATGAACGGCATAAGAAAGTGACCACTAGTATGCGTTTTTAAGGCTAACAAAGTTGCTATAACCGCTGGCAATAAAACTAGGCAAACACGACGATATGAATCACCACAGTTCAGCATTCCTTTTTGATCGTTCATTACCTTTGTTGTACTTTTAGAGTGTTCTTTGACTTCTGCAGCCAGTGGGCAATAGAAATCGTATGTAATAAATAAATAGTAAACTAAGCGATTGTGATGACTTCTCCTTTACGAGAATATGGGATGGCTTTGTTTTGAACACCAACCAACCCAAAGGGAAAACAAGTAGTCTTACCTGATTGATTTTCTCCTTCCTGTGCACGGCATTGCGGAACTCGTCCGTGTCAAGATTGATTGTACAGAGCAATGCAAGATCTTCAAACGACGCCATCTAAATGGTCATTGCAGCCGTTCGTGACGTCGTGTGGGCTAAATGTTGATCGGTTTCTCGTCGGCGGCGACTGTCGGCGAGGATCATTCGACGGGTTCTCGCGTGCAAGAGAAGAGGAGGAACACAAACTGACACCGTCGACGGGCGGATTGAAAACGATCAGAGGTGAATCGTAAAGAGGGCGAAACTGGTTACTGTGTAAATTATCTGTGCCTGCACTCTATGTACTTGAAACAACAACGAAAACGAACGGAATTTCAAGGCATCCGCTTTAGAACCAATGATAAAGACCGAACATCAGGAGAGTGACCAGGCAGTCTTTAGAAAATAGTCACTGACTGCGTGCGACCTGTTAAGATGGGAACTGTCCGAATGTTAGGTGATGGTGGCGTGGTGTTCGTCCGTAAAGACAAATAGGGAAGACTCGAGCGAAAGTGGGTAAATAAACCGAGCGAGATCAGAGCTCTTTTCTATTATGTCACTAACGAACGCCGTGGTCATCTTCGTGTGCGGCAATCAGTCAACAGCTTCGATTCGAGCCGACTGAGCCACGTACTCTGAAGCATTGTGAGTGAACCAAATGTAATCGCTCTAGAAACCTTGTCGTGGAAAGGCGTACAAAGTGACGACCATTTATATACCAACTCAATTGGAGGAGAAACCTCAAATCGAAGGATATATTACACAGCGCCCAGATCTGTGGATGGCATTGTGTTCAGTGGTCCCCACGAAGGGATTCTGCTAGCGGCTTTTCAGCAGTTGCTGAACGGTACGCAGCCATTTTCAGGTGCAAAACGCAGAGCTCCTTAAAGTTTAGGCCCATTAATAACAGACATCATTGCTGCGGTTAATGGCCAAGCTCTTATATACCCAAAACGCCAAGGCATCATTGTAAGTTGATGAGTGGTTCGTTACAAAACTCAGCACAGATGTTTGATTGCAGACCACTCAAAGGAAGGTGTTTCCCGAAAATAATCGCTTTCACTCAGGTATGTAGGTGGGAATGCTATCAGTTCAATAATTTTCCTAAACCGTTAAAGGCACCCAAAACTGAGAAAAAGTATACAAAACAACATTGCTCGTGTGCTTTGTATTATCTGTGATAAGCTCAGCTGAAGGACTAGAGCACTTCAATGTGCTTCTCTCATCCAGAGTAGTGACACTAGTACTGCAGAGATTCATATCGCTCTTATGGGCAATTTAAGTGCGAAACACTTGATACGCATGGCCCAGGATTGAATTGCTCCAATCCAACGTGCCTTCCTTTCAATATAAGGTGAATCGGTGGAAAGCTTTGGGTCGAAAAACAAAACATTCATGAGACACTCCTAGTGGGAACACTAATCCAGAAGGACCTCACAGCAAGAGGTGACCGTGGATGCGACCAGTTGGTCTTACGAATGAAATGATCGGTAGTGAATAGAAACAGGAATATCACGGAGAGAGGTACGTATGTGGGCTTCACGTAGCAGAAAGTAGAAGAAAGCTTATTCCGGGCTGAATCTAAATATTCACTTGATTGCTTTCGATGACAAACAACCCCACCCTGCATGTACCCTAAAGTCCCATAGATAAGAGCGGCCCGTAGATAAGAGCGGTTTGTGCTAGAAAATGAAAATCGACGTTTGTATAAGTTTTTCTTCAGCGCTGTGTGCTCATGATTATCGCATTATTTGCCTACAGCTTTACCTTTACTCTTACTGTTCTCTATACTTTTTCTATTGCTATTTTTTATTAGGTTGTAAGGAAAGTTGTGGCCGCATTCGCGCGTTCACAAGATAAACTCAAATTTCGAAGCGCGTCTACATGAATTAAATTACAAGTTGTGCTCCCTAGATAGAGAAAAAGTTGCTCTTTCTGAATATATGCTTTTCTTGAAATGTTACAAGTTTCGAGTTATTGGGGAAATTATAAAGTACTGCGAAAGTGGCACTTTTTAGATGACTTCACGAGTTTTTGTTTAGCTGAGTCCCAGCGAAGGTGACCACAACTGTGAGTGCTGCAAGAGGAGGGTGTGAAGCACTGGATGGAACACTATGCCCCTGGTTTCAGAAGTGCAGAAATGAAAACGAGTTGCTCGAATTTTCAGTTGATCAAATCGCTTTAACTAAAGCGACAGAAAGCGATAAGCGCCCATACTTGTTGGGAATATCCACAAGTATTGGCCCTCAACAAACAAGCTTGACCAACCACCTCAAGTAGCCTTGATTTGGACAAACCCAAAGAAATGGGTGCCGAGGGACCCCTCAGGGCAGCTATGCGCAAGCGCATTTTCCACAAATCCTCTTCCAGTAATTGAAGCAGTTGAAGGCTGAAGCCATTACTCGTCTATCATATTCACCAGATCTAGCGCTAACTATGCCCCACTTTTCCAAACATCTGGACAGCTTCTTCAGCAGCAGTGTGTTCGGAAAGAATGATGGTTTGAAGTCGACTTTTTTTTGTTTTCGCGCTCTAAGAATCATCAGGCCCTCTTCAAAATAAGATATGCAAATATCCATAATACTTCCAAAAGTGTAGCGAATCAAATGATGCTAATTCTGTGAGAAAAGATGCAGTCTGAGCCGAGTTATGATCTCCCGAAGTTGAAATTGCGAAACCGGCTATGAGAAATCTAATTTTACTGTTGCATTTAGAGTGGCTGCTGCTGGAGAGAAATTTGAAACAATGCTAATCTTTAAATTTTTTTAAAGAATTTTTAAGAATTTTTTTAACCGGTAAATCAAACCGCTCTTATCTATGGGACTTTAGGGTAATACCACACGGGTGCGCTACCAATCCTTAAGGCATACATTTTTTTTCTTTCTGTGTACAGTCCACCTGTGAAAGCCGGACAGTCCACTTGTAGAGGCTGCACCCTTACTGCAGCGCGACAGTGAGTCATCACGGCACTAAGCCCGTTAGAGCCGGGCTTAAGAAGCTTGTCATACCCCCTCTTGAAGTGATGGCTGGTAGAATGTGTGTAGGCTTACGAACATTTGCAATGGGAAACACGGAAACTCTAACAGTGAAAGACTTGATAGCAGGCAAATTATATCAATGAAATTTGAGTGATATCATCGCGAAAAGCCCATTACTGAGCTACAATGATTATAAGAGGACAGTGGTCATTGTTGTTCTTGGGGTTTTTTCTTAGGCAGTGTTCATAGTTCACGATTCAGGCGATCACGCGATTCAGGCGGTAGGAAAAAGATACATATTGATTGGGTGATTCAGGCGATCACGCGATCGCGTGGATCGCGCGATTGCCCGAATCACTTAATCAATATATGCCTTTTCTTTTCCGCCTGAATCGTGAACTATGAACACTGCCTTATTCCTTTTCAGTGTTGAACAATGGCACCTCCACTTTCACAGCAGAGCGCGATAACTCCAAGTTGATTTCAAGGTTTACTCCTGATGGAAAATGCTCGTTGGTATGGCTCGCTTTTATAGGTGGCCGAAAGGGTGGTGTTGCCGGCAGCCTTTCAGCAATATAAGTCCAACTCTCTATCGTTTGACAAAGAAAAAACTACATCTGAGATTTACCAATGATTTCCCAGGGTCACCACACTCGTAAGGGAAAGATACCAGGTCGAAGTGGTCATTTGCAAGGAGACACATATCGGTCTATGCCTTTTGAACGTTATAACGCTGAAGCTGCTTTCAGAATCTGCCAATTGGTTCTCTCAGCGGAGTTATGGAGGATTTCTGAACGTACCTCTTCCACACGTATGAGCGTGTTCCTCACCTCATCGCGCATACATATAAGAGAGTCCACAACAGGAGTAAAGTGCAGAGGTAGACGTGGCAATTCCCGAGCTTTAGACTATGGATGGGATCATCATGGAAGCATTTCTTTGCTCACCAAGAGGCTCTCTTTTATGTCAAGGACACGTCCCCAAATGTGTTGTCATGTACAGGGTGGTCCACAGTAAGTAAGACGGATAAGAAAAATTCTCTTTTAGGCATTCGTATCCCTCATGTAGAATTTAAACGGTTTATTTTCTAATTTAGCTTGATTAGTGCAATGTGGATACTTTGTTCCATCACATTTCATGTGGACCACGCTATACAAACACCAACTACATATTATACCCGTTCTTCGCACACCTCACTAACCCTATCTGCAAGATCGTTGAGAGCTCGAAATACAGCTTGAATGAGCAGGCTCCCGCAACGCACGAATTAGGCGTTGTTGCACGAAACGATTACGATATTCGTGACCAGGGGGTCAAATTATCACTATGTGCAATTTTTCAACCAAATGGAATTTTTGAGCCATCTTCGAAAAGCTATGTAGGGATGGTCATGGGGTAGATAATGAATTTTTTAATATTTAATATAAGAAGGCCATCAACCATGACCAAGAAAAACTAAACAATCCATTCAGACGCACATCTCACTAAATTTACGCGACAAGCGCCAGATAAGAGCATTCGCTTAGCAATATCGATGACTTTCCCTTTGTTTGAAGTGTTGCCACCCAATGCCCATGAACATTTCCGAGCTTTGGTTGAATTCACGAATTGGGTAAAAACTTGTCCCATCGGATAAGTTGATTTCCTGAACGCAAAAATCACACTGGTTTTGCATGAAAACGGTGACTCGCGCGCTATGGCTTCCGAACGTACCATGTAATAGTATTACTTATTCAGATAAACGACCATAACTGCCTTCAGAGAATAGTTTGGCAGATTCGAAACACAGTTCCGAAATCAGCGTCCAAAAGCGCATCGAGTGATCTGTGTCTTATTGGAAAGGCCCACTTTGACCTGGTATCCTCTCCTTGTCAGTGTTGATGTTGGAGTGCTGAAGAACGCACAAGCGTAAAACAATCGGAGACAATCTTTCGGAGCTCTAAAAGCAGAGCTTTCTTGACTATGACTTTTTTCTGGCTGCGGCAGCTCGCTTTGCTCTGATCCCAGTTGTGTGAGGGTAAAAACCACTTTCTTCCCTGCAATCTGATCTCTGCAAGCATAGGTAGTTCTCGACCAAAAGCTTGCACGTTAGCAGCATTCCTTCCTGGAGCCATCAAACAATCGGGCCCGGGAATTCTATAGCGCTCTACGATTACCTTTTTAACACAGGAGAAATGAGTGAAAAATCAGTCGATTCTAAAAAGCCTGATTTTCAAAACATCAAGGGTTCCCTGCAGCCAAAACGATAGTATCCACGAAGCTCCCACGCAAAACTCACTCTAGAGAACTATATATCTGCTTCAAGCCGACTCTATGCCTTACTCTAGGCGTAATCGCTTCAGGACTCAACTAGACCTGAAGCGCCGTGCTTTGCATCATTTTCGTCGTCCTGTACTTTGCTCAATTGGTGTCGCGCGTCAAACGTAGCCACGCGAATTCTCTGCCCCAATGGCACACATCCGTAACCGCAACCATGCCCCGCCGCGACAGACACGCCGGCAGCAGAGTAAAAGCGGCCTTACAAGGGAAGGACCCCAGGTCGAAGTGGCCATTCGGAATGGGGTACATATGTTCCGATGGATTTTCGGACACTGATCTCGAATCTGCATTCCGAATTGCCAAACGATTCTCTGAGCAGAGTTATGGAGGTTTCTTTGAAAAAACAGTACTATTATATGGTAGTCGTTGACATGAAATAGTGCCTCGCCAATGAGATCTAACGTGTAGTCGTTCATTCAGAAAAGCGTCCATAACCCTGCTCAGAGAATCGTTTGGCAAATTTGGAATGCAGATTCGAGATCAGCGTCCGAAAATCCATCGGACCATACGTACCTCATTCCGAATGGCCACTTCGACCTTGGGTCCAACCCTTGTTAGCATTTACGTATAGTGGCCCAGGCCATTCATATTGCATATGAGGGTTTTATCAGCTGTTACTTGTCAAAAATTGATCCTGGAGGTTCCATGATAAATCCATTACAGATGACGAGGCACTGAACATTCCTCACGCCTAGTGACTGACATAAAAAGTTCATCACTCTCCCGCAATTCTCTGATGTGATCTGCGTTTTTCTTCATCCTGCTAATTTCAAAAAGAAAATCAGCTAACGCACAACGTGTTCTCAGCGAAAAATCCCTGTGGTTACCATAGTTCGCCTTCCATGGGATGCTTTTTGTACCATCTTCTCCCTCTCTCGCACTAGACGCTCAATTTAGTGTTTAAAAAAATAGAGTCAGTGCTCGTGTTAAAGCATTTTATTACTTCGCAAGCATTGCACGTAAATACAATAAAATACCTCTTTTATACAAATCATCTAACAAATCTATTGAATAGTAAAACAAAAATATATGGCAATAGGACTGAGCTGAAAATACGATGTTTCTAGCCGTCGTACACGAATACGAAACAACCCTCTGAACTAATAAAGCATTGACCACTTGCTGATACAGGATAGTAGGAGGCTATATAGAGAATAGCGATGAGAACGAAAGGCACAGAAGGGGCAAGATATAATATGCAATATGATGTGCTGAAGGAAATGGATCATTTACGGCTCGATTGCGAATGGTGAGCCAGGAATCTCCTGAAATATTGTCAACAATAAGTGTACTCAGGTTGAAGCTACGTAAAGCTACGTAATCAAAGGTGTGATTTCAGTTTGCAGTATTAAATATTGGTCATTAATAATGATTTCAGTCTGCAGTATTAAATATTGGTCCTTAATAATAACCGAGTAGTGCGCGAATAACGCAATAGAATCATGTAGTGGGGAAAGGGTCGATACTGAGCAACCGACAAGTCCATATAGTACAGTTCCACATTGTGATAAGCGTAGTACTGAGCGCTAGCCCAACTGGTACCTCTGCAAATACTTAACACTATTTGGAACTTCACGTTATTTAGTAGTCAAAACATCCCGTTGCTACTGATATAGGAGTACAATGTACAGATATTCAGTTGCTAACCATTTAGTGTTTGACATATTGGGTACCGCTAAAGAAGGCTCACTTTTCGGAGGTTCATATGATTTAGCGGTAGATATCTATTGTTATATCGACGACAATGTAATTGGATTAGGAATAAAACGTGTTTATCCAGTAATTCAACACTTTGGCTGAAATGGTCACTACTGGTAGCTAAGACAGCTTAGGGATCGATAAATTTGTGTTCACCTGTAAATGGGAACATTTCACTAACAGCCGGAAAAGCGAAACGGACTTGGTGACTTTGCCTTCCGACGCTTCCTAGCACATTAGCCTTTTGACGCTCCTTACCGGATCTTGTAAACCGTTATCAGTTTAGATCACCCGCTATGAATGTCCCCGTCCCATCCCGCAAAACACCTGTGAGTGCTAGCGCCCTGAGATGGCGCCCCTTGCAAAATTCAGGATCCCACTTTGCTGCGACGCGAGATCTGAATTTTCGGTCAAACTGAAACCCATACACACCAACAGACACACTTACGAGGAAGGTCTTCCAACTCATGACGCGCTTTTTGAAAGCTGTTTTTTGCATGTATGGGGGTGCGTGCAAGAATCATATAACTGATGTCCATTTTTGCTGAGCGGCCCTACGAATGCCAAAAAAGGGGTTGATGGTTCGATCCCCACTGACGACAAATTTTTGACAAAATGACAAAATGACAAAACAAATGCAAAACTTCGGCAGGGCCGGGACCCGAACCACCAACCAATGCCTTTCGATCGCTCGAGAGTCCATCGTCGTATCCAGTAGGCCACTCGACCGCTGCACCATACCCACATCGGGGAACCGTTGCGAAACTGCTGCACACTTTTAGTACATGGTGGAGGTAAGATTTTATTTTTTCCCGTATTTGACTTTGTTTTGGATGTGAAATGGAAGAACACCTTTGGATCTGCACATGGTCAGGGTTACAATGAGTATGCATTACAACAAGTGGGTTAAAATCGCCTTTTTGGGGAAAAATTTTTTTACTCCTTTTTTGGCATTCGTAGGGTCGCTCAGCAAAAATGAAAGTTAGTTATATGTTTCATGTAAGTACCCCCATATAATGGAAAAAACCGTTTCCCAAAAGCGCATCATGACCTGAAAGACCTCCCTTGTTAGCCGATTACATAAAGTAGGATATTGGTTCACTGATAGCAAAGGTGAGCTAATTGGGCTATTACGTGATCCGCTCAATAAAAACGGCTCGACAGAACCAATAAAACCACCTTCACACTCTACGGCGCCGTGGCGGGGCGTAGCTCCGTCGCCCTGCATTCCCGCCGGCGTCGCTCTGCCATACTACGTGTGAACGCAGCCACGCCTTGCCGCCGAGCGCCACCTCGAAATATGAAGGCCGCTCATGCAGGTATCATGGATGACAGAAAGAACACGGCGACGTGTTCTTCCAAAGTCTGTTCAAGTACTAGGTTGAGAAAATTTTTTTGGAAAAACATGTATTCCATTTGATGTACTAAAGCAGAATAATCTCTAACGCTGCCTCTAGAGGCAGTGGTAGGGTTAATTCGGTTGCATCATCAAATCCAATCATTGATACTGACCGGAGGACGTGTTCACCACGAAAGCTGACACGTCAAGCACCACGACATTCCGATCGATACGGCATTAATAAGATACAGTGAGTATCACTCTGCTATCATGCTCATTACCCTACACCTCAGCTATTCCTCGGCAAAGTCGAACCTAGGAGGGGCCGCCATAAGAAAAGGCGGCCTGGCCTGGTGAGACCGCCTCCCCCACTACTCAAAGAGGCGCCTTCCGCGGGGATTTCGCCATACATAGTCCTCTCAAACCATAAATTTTTCGGTGAATGACTTCTTTTGGGATTCCTTATCGCCCACATTACCCCTATTACTGTCTTTAGAAGCAACGGGAGAAGGGCAAAGAACGGAAGCGATTTTGAAACTTTGTCCCTTGAAAACGGACATTCGAACTCGGAAAAGCTATCTAAAGCAAAAATCGTGTTGAAAAAAGTACTTTTGAAGAGCTACTGCGATTTCAGCGCGCTTCACCTCGATCTGCGCGCCTCAGGCAGGCCGAACCATTGTCATTTGATATCGCGTAAGGCAAAATTGATTCCAGTCAAGAAGATGTTAAACAAATGGAACGCCACACAACAGCAAGCAAGTGAAACAATTAAAGCAAGAATGAGAAAAAGAGGTGTTTATAGTAATACAGGGTGGGGCAAAATTACGGAAACTAGGCACGGCCGCGGGAACTTTGACCCCGGGGGCGCTTTTCGCCTTTGAAAAACTCTTGCTAATTTTTATTCGATTCAGCGCAACCTTCTCTACTAACTAGCACAAAAAATTTCGTATTTGATCTAAAATTACAAGGCCATCCCCTCACCGGACTTCCATCATCGACCTGCACCTTCAAGGATTCCGAGCGGTTGACATCTCCCGCCGTCCAAGGTACCAAGAAGCCTTGTGTCGAAAACAATCGCAATGTTTACAGAATTGGGAAACCTTTCCGACCAACCAGGACGTGAGAGACCTACTTCTATCACGACCAAGGCGAAAATCAAGAAGATGCGCGATCATCTGCGTGGTCTTCGTTCACCCGCTGGTCTTCGTCCACAAGGAGTTAAGGTCAACGGGAAAAACTATTTGGACATTTTGAAGAACGAAGTCCTACTGTGGGCCCAGAGGCACGTGCCCCTGCTCACGAGGCCAAGATTGTTCAAGAGTGGTGCAAGGAAAATTTTCCAGATTCTATCGCTTTTGATGAGCGGCATCCCAGTTCACCGGACCTCAACCCACTCGATTTCTCTGTATGGAGCGTCCTCGAGTCTAAAGCATGCTCAAACCCCATCGCGACCTCAATTCTCTGGAGGCAGCACTGGAGAAAGCATGGGATGGGTTGGACGAAGACCACCTCCACGCCACGGCCGAAGCGTTTCCGGAGCGTCTTCGAGCCTGTGTCGAAGTAAATGCGCTTGCTTTGAATAAAAAGAAGTGGGTTTAATTCAGTTTTTTTCTGGGAAATAAATCGATAATGGTTACTTTTTTGTTCAAGCTGAAATAAAGTTTTTGGGTGGCACCAATTTAGTTTCCGTAATTTTGCCCCACCCTGTAATAAAAAATCAGTTCAAAAACACATACACACTCAACGAGTTGACGAGGCGTTGTGTATGCAATTGCGACCACTAACGAACTGCAAGACAACCTAAGTCCATTACAGAAGCCAGAATCGCAAATTGCGCGAGTATAGTGGAGCACGGTGTGCACTATGAATTTCCAAAGAATTCAAACCCATGCGTCTTTGTGTGAGCACTAGCACCCACTCCGCCGGTAATAACGGGCCGTACTCTGTCCCATACATGTTTCCGAATTAGCAAAATTGGAAGACAATAAACGCACCTCTTCCCCGTATTTGATGAAGATGAAGCCCTTTATACGCTCTGGTACTTTGTAGGTGACAATGTAGTGACCGCTACCGTGATGTTTTACAGTAACTTCTTCACAAGGTCCCTTCGTCGTCACCACTCCAACCATCAGAATATTTGGTCCTATACAAAAGCAGAGTGAAATATGCATAGTACCTACACTATGCCTACTACAAAGGGAAACGTCCAACAAATTTTTACGTCTCACCTGCTAAAGCAGTATCAATCGTGAATGTCGCAGGTCTACCAGGGAAGAATTTGTTCAAACCAGCACCTTTCACCTCAACCTTAAATTGACGTATACATAATGAAATATTCAAGAGAACGTGTGTTAGCTACCTTCGAAGCGTCTCCTTTATATTCTGGAACTGTGACAACGGTTCCTTTGGGAGTTTTTGCCACAGCATCTATCTTGACGAAAGATGACTCGTTGTAGCCACTTCCTCCTAGCACCTTTCCATCAACAGGAATCTTGAACGGGGAGCCAGGTATGTGTATTCCTGAATTTCGAATTTGTGTTACAGGCATTACTCGAGAAAGGTGGTTCACTTTAATCAGTGGAGGCCTCCACTAATTGCTGCCTAACTAGCCCAAGAAAGAACAGCAATACGCAAGGCTTGCAGCAATAACATGTGCATACATGTCAGAGGGAGGGAGGGAGGGGAGGGGGTGTGACGAGAGGTGTCAACGGCACAGTTAACGTCCACGAAAATTTACGATTCTACGATTCAAGGTCCTTCCAAGATCACTTTGATAGATGCTGTGCATAAACAAAACGCGAAAGGAACTGAGAATTTTTTTTTTGTCCAAAGCAGAAATCGAAAAAGCTGGAAGAAGAGCAACCTATTCGAATTCGCGACCAAGCAGCATTTGAATAGCTGTTGGTTCGAAGAGAGCAATTCAATTTCCGCGCCTCATGTTGATTTGCTTCCTATTCTGCGCTCCTGACCACATGAGTGTCGCCTCTTTACTTCTAGAGCCATGGCGGCTCCGTCTTCCCCAATGTCCCCTACTCGTCGGACGTTAATATGAGGACACTGTGTCTCAGCCGGATACTCGTTTTTCACATGGTCCTCTGTATGCAAATGCAACATAAAACTACAGGTAACTGAATAACTCGAGCTTCCCTTCAAAACCTCCACCTTGCAAAGTGGTGGATCGGAGAGACTAGCTAAGCCATATCGAGAAAATTCGCTGACATTCGGGTCACAGGTTTTTACTTCACTTCCACGAATTCGAGAGAGACAGATAGAACGATTAAAAGCGTACAATTAAAGCAGAGCGTACCATTATATTTGATTGCTGCATAGTAGTCTCCGGGTGCCAGTGGGGTATAACGAACTTTGTAGCCGCGCTCGAGCTATAAAGATGAAACATAGAAATCAATCAAGAACAGGGAACATTCACTGGAAGGCACTGAAGTTTCAATAAAGATTCAATAGTGCATGCGTGTGCAAATAGGTATGAAAGGTAGGCAAGCGTGCGAACATCAACATATATAGGGTTGTAGGATGATTTTTATGACATTCCTCCCCCCACGATTTTTTTCGGAAGCTTCCATAAACTTCTATGGGTAGGATTCACGAAGGCACAGTCACCAGTTCATTTATTTCAACTGTTTTGCTTGAATTATCCCAATCTTTATGTCTGCGACAGAAATGACTATCTTTCGAGAAGGACTGTGGTGCTTCTTGTCTACGACAGTCGCCTGGGCTCTCACGGAAACGACGGGTCATGAAAACTATAACTACGATGAGCTGACTTCAAACATAACACTTTTTTCTCCCAACTTGAAAATCCACTTTTTGATTTTTCTCAATCTCAAATATTAACTATATCTCGATGTATCAATTAATAGAGACCAATAACAGAACTATTTTTAGGGATAGCTTCTGGCGTAAAAAAATGGATCCAGGAAAGGAAAAAATCTGAAATATTTTGCAAAATTTCTCCACAACTAAAACCTCATAAGTGAAGGGAACAGATGATGTCAAATGCAGAGTGTGTGCGACAATTTGAGTGCTAAGCGAGGTCGAGCATATCATTTCTGAAGGACGAAGGGTGTGGAATGGACAGAATCCTGGATTAAGAAATCGAAAAAATGTTCGAGCAGAAACAGATTATTTCCAAGAACTTCCGTGTACATTTCTTTGTTCAATACCTCCAAATTGAAAACAAATTACCACACCCACCTCGTAAGCATTGAGCGTTGCTTTGCTTGGACCATCCAACTGCACTGTGAGGGTTCCAGCACCAGCATTTGATGTAACAACGATGAATTCACATTTCTAAACATAAGTCGATAAGAACAAACCGCCAAATAAAGGAAAACTAATGGTGTGTACTAGAAAAGAACGGTACCTGCCCAGTTGAACCTTTCTTAATGCCGTCGCCCGTGACACTGATTGCCGTCGGGTCGCACTGATCACGTCCTCCAACCCTCAAACGGAAGGGCGAATCTCTCATAGGTGCTCCGTCCAAAGTAACGTGAATATAGTGATTACCAGCCTTAAAGATCAGAACCATAAAATGCCGTTTTCAGGTACTATTACGGTAACCGCGTTCACCTCTTTGGGAAGGAATCGCATCGCGTAACTTTCACCATCCTCAATTGGAACGATGTCGATAGTTTCTATCTCGTTGCTCGGCGTCACTACCTAAACAATCATGACATTTGAGTGGCGAAAGAACTGAGGTGATCCGAGTAAATTACCTTTGCTTCGAGATGTCCGTTTGCACGATGAGTAAGTACAGTGAATGTGAATGCCTTTCCTGCCGGGATTCCTTGGTCATGGAATTGAGCCAGCTCCAACTTACGCACCTCACCTGTGGCTGGCGCGATAAACACCTGAAGATAGTATCCCCATGGAAAATATGCCAGAGAATAAAAAAGATTAAAAAATGAAAACTCATGCCTTAAACGGTGAATCCGTGATATGCTGGTCGTTGAACTTAACTCCAACAATGTATTCACCAGGCTCTGCCACTTTATATCTCACGTGACAATTCCCATCCTAAATGAGAGAATAAATGATAGAATAGTTCAAAATACGATTACAAGTATAGCAAATGCGATAGTTAATGGCACCTACGCTAAAAACAAGTAAGTAGATTACTTTTTTGGGGTGGGTAGGTCCTTGGATAACTACTAAGGCTGCACCTTTGCTGCGCGGCTGCACGGTGCACCCACACAATATAGTGCCTGTTTGAACACATCCAAGCCGCGCCCACTCAACCAAATAACACCTGGCCTAAGAGGAACCACCTAAAGAGGAAGCTGCCTTCATAATCGAAATAGCTGTTTCATTGAATTATCTTTATCGCAAGTTTCTTTCTACACGTGAAGGCCACGTAGGAAATTTGTGCGTTAAGGCCACGAGCGATTTGGTTGGATGGGTGCGGCTTGCTTGAGTTCAAACAAGTACCACACAATGAAGGTGCACGTGCAGCAGCCACTGCGGTGCAGCCTGAGCAGTTTTTCAAAGACCTACTTGCCCCAAGAAAGTAAGCCACTAATCTGATTGTCGCGTGGTGTGTCTTAAAAGGCAGCATTTGGGGAAAGTCGAACGAAAAATAAATGAAGTAGTGAATGTGAAAGGCGAGATGCCTAGTAACAGGACAGTGAAGAAACAACGGATGGAACTGCCAAAAACCCAAGAAAAGGACCCCTTTTCCACTGTTGATTCTCGACGCGGACGACCTGCCCGTCAAGAGTCGGATAGTCCGATCTAGTTTTCCATTGGCATGTTTCCAAGTAAACACGAGGGAATGTTTGAAAATACGACGGCATCTATTTTTTTGGAGTGAGCTTTAAGCTAAAACTACGAAAGCGCGCCGCAAAACCTTCGATCCTGCCGCATCTCCTTGGCCGCTCCCACCCAAGTCAATCGGGAATTACGTCATCCGGAGGCGGGATCGACTTATCAAGAGGCGGGACAGATGGGCGATGCGGCGTTACAGCTCGAAGGGGCGCTTTTTCACCGGAATTTCGCCACAGGTAGCCTTCTTAGGCCCAGGACTACCATGTGAGTGACTTCTTGTAGGGATTTCGCGTCTTCTGCGACGGACGGCTCGTCCGCATCACCGAGAACAGAAATTTGACACAGGCTCACCTTGTGATCTTCGAATTCCATTTGTGGTTTGCTTGGACCCTCCATTGACACGACCAGATTACCAGGTCCTGCCTCACGAGTGTAAATATTGAACGTTTGCAGGGAATTCGTTTCACCGCGAACGACGCCCTGTCCTGATGCTCTGACCTATACAAAAAGCGTTCGGTAAAAACTGCTTGGAATCAGGGATGCAAAAAATAAGGCGCGCACCTTGTGAGCCCCTCCTTCCGCAAACGGTCCAACGGTGAATTGAAAAGGTGAGCCATAAATATGAGCATCTTTGTTCAAAATTGACAGATGATGCACACCTTCCATTTTGGGGAAGAATCTAAAAAACTCAATCTGATAAGCGCCAAAGATACTGAACGGAAGGTGATGGAGGTGCTCGCACTTTGTGATCACCAACTTTGCAGAAAATATGGCTCATTAAGAAGAATAGTTCAATGGGATTTAAAGTTGATTTTGTTAACTGCTAGAAATCCAGTTACCATGAACTTTTTTTTTTTCGAACGGAGTCATAATGATACTGACTTCGCTCACATCTATGCACCGAGTACATTGCGAAGCTTTCAAGAGCTACGAAAACCCACTCCTCCGGGATTACTGAGTGTTGTGGGCCGGCGGGCCCAAGTGTATACCCTGTCAGAATTTCGCATCGCGGCAGCGTGCGACGCAAAATTCTGACAGCTATGTGCGCCGTATGTATTATTAGTTGGCTGCCGCACACTACTGTGCGCGGAACACCATGGGGGCCAGTAGGTCGATCGAGATTGCTCTCTCTCGAGAACAGAGCATTTCAGTGCGTGCCCCGCCAACCGTGGGCGGAACTTGAGTTGGCCTATGTGTGCTCTTTACTTCTCGTCCCATGCCCTACCCATACCACACTTGTCTCCATCTCCACAGGTTGTTATTCACATAACTTCTAATTTCGTGACAGACGGACGGAGGGACAGCTAGACGAAGCATTTTATATAGTAGGGATAGTTGGGAGACCTAGAACGATTACGGTGTATTACGACGACACAGCAACTGCTTTCGAGATCCAACTACGTATATGTGACGTCGGTAATCCGCGACTGCACACGAAGTGCGAAACCTTGAGTTAAAGTACACAAGCGGCAAAAGACTTCCCAACAATCAGTCATGCGTCTGGGAAGCCTCCTACGCTCTACTTGAGTAACTTAAGTAGACTCCACGAACCTTACTTGGAAGAATTGATCTCCCAAATCTCGCATCTCGACATCCTCGGTGTGTCCTTTAGGATCTAAAATCCTTGCACAACTGTCCATTGGAGCGACATTCGGCAGCTTCATATACAACAGCGCTTCCTTCCCAACCAGCGCCATTCCAGCCTAAGGACATTTCATGATGTCAGTTAGTATAAGCTCAGTCATCACTACACTAAAACGAAGGAAGTCACCTGCTCAGCCTTTCGAGAAATTTCCTCTCGCTTTCTTCCAGCACCTTTCCCAGTACACTGTACAGTGAACGGACTGTCTGAAAAAGATCTGTTAACAAAGCAGAACCATACTACTTCAGGTTGGCTTGGTGGCATTATCTTCAACCCAATCAGGGTCTCAACCCATTACTTGTTCTCAGGGAGCGACCACACTGAGACCGGGACCATGATGATCTCGCACACAGGGAAAGCAATGTTCATGCAGTACTTCACACACCCTCAAAGTTAACAGCGTAGAAACACCACATACAATTGCACAGTTTTCGAATCTCATCCTACATTAAACGGAGAAATAACTAGGAGGTGAAACATCAAAGACATAAAGAGGTTGTTCAAACCTTCTGTGGGTGGACGGACTCATCTGCTACTACAAAATCCCGTAAACTTACCGAGGGCTGCTACCCATTACGGCGTTAAGGTGCCAAGTCACTTGTCTCCCCCTCCGATCAATTTCACGACCCTTTCGTGCGGTTCTGTCACCTTTATGAAACACCATTGCAATACAGGGAGAAGTCCTATACAAGTGCATTGGGAAGTTATTTCTTCACTGACAAGCCAATCAAAAATTGTGGCTTCATTATCGAATGCTTTGACCCAAATAAGATTGACCACCCACTGAGCGCAAAATTGTGATAGAATAGCCACGTCTACTGTAGCGATGGCCAAATTTGACGATTCAAGTAGCCACAGTTTTTAGCGTTAGCTCATCGAAAAAAAAAACGAGCGACTGACCTTCTAACCTCAGACAAAACACCCACCTTTCACATGGCTGTCTGCAAATTTGACAGCAACCACATAGACACCGGGCTCTGTTGGTTTATAGAGTACTTTTATTAGTCCAGCTTTTACCTCCTTACAACTGAGTTCGGCTTTCGATGGACCTTGAACAGACACAGACAGTCCGCCATAACCTGCAAATCACCAGTCATTGGTGCAACCCTTCCGTTGCTCTAGTAGTGAGTGCCCCAATAGACTGAACAATGAAAAAAACAGATAGCAGTTGCCGGACTCGGTGATCAATGACGTATCGTTGAACAACTCGGAAACATACGCATGAATAAACGAACACTGACACCACAGAAAATAGGAGAAAACGAACCAGCTTTACTAGTATCGATGAGGATCTCATTGTCTTTCATGCATTCAGCGTTCTTCTTACCAGGTCCGCTCACTTCAACTCTGCTCGCATCTCCTACCTGAGATTTGTCCACCTGGAAGAAAAACAAGAATTAAGCCATGCCAGCCCGCGACAGCAACAACCCCAACTTACTTTGATCTTGAAAGGCGCTTTTGGCAAGAGTTTCCCATCCCTCTTCACTGAAATGAGGTGCTCGCCCGCCTCACGAGGCGTGAAAGAAACACCTTAAAACAACGTTCACATTAATCTTGAAAATTCTAGCTCAATGGCTGCCACTTTTTTGAAGACTGGAGGTGAAGCGCCTGACTGACGATACATTAGGTGGGAGGCAGAGAGCCATGAGAGATGGGACTGCACCCGTGACTATCACTGGGGCGACCTTTGATCTTTGCTTCAACCCTGGCAGTATATCTATCGAGCGCAGATCTTTGTACGAGTACAAAGAAGAATAATGAGAATAGAATAGAATCTAATATCGCAGATGCATCGCAATGCGACTTCGCTGTTACAATTACTTGAGAGAGCAAGCCTATGCTCAAAACATATTTTTAACCTTCTAGACTAGTCTGGTTTCAATCCACCGACCCTGGAAAGCTGAAAGACTTGACGTTAATGGCCTCGTGGGCAATAATCCGAGATTTTATCTACGGACTGAGAGCACTTCCTCTACATCACCTCCATCCACAAGGTATGAATTACAAGTAAGTCTCACATATCCCAACGGACATAGCTCATTGTCAGCGTGGAAACCTAGTGGAAGTTGAGTTTTGCAAGAACAACCATATAGCCCGATACGATACTCCATAGTGGCAGCACTGACTGTAAGAAGTGGAGTTCGAAGAAGGAGATTGAGCCAAAACCTTAGGAGTGAAGATAGTCTCATACCCATACTTCAACTAACATCAAGGTCTAGCTACGAGTATGGTTTTAGATTTGGCGTCATAACAACGATAAGTGATTACCAAGCCTTCCTCCTTCGATTAGTCGTACAAAGCAGGGTTCTTCAATTCCAGATGGCGATTTGATAGAAGCTGAAATACCCTTCAGCTCCGACTGGGTGATGTTCAACGCCACTTCTGATGTCGACCCAACAGACAGATGGGCACGTTTCTATAAAAAAAGGTAAAGGCGAGAAAAATAGAACGAAGGAAAGAAAACATACGATCATAACGAACTTATGCCTTACAAAATGGTGCCATATTGCCAAAGGATGCCATATTAGTTACAGTTTAAAAAAATATCAAGAGAATATGTTCCTAAAAAGTGTTAAAAAAGGAGGGTGTAGTCGAAGACCATTTCGTTTATCTCCAATCCATTGCCGAGGCGTGAAAGCACGGCTTTCTTTCGTATCGATTCACCCATATTCTGCATGGCTGCACCACGGCGCTCCTATTGGAGCTTTTGAACGTAGGACTTCATACGGAGGGGGAGCCACTCACCTGTCCTTCACCTGCGACTAATACGGTGAATGGTGAATCATGAACTTCTTTTCCACCAAGCTTCACATGAACCTTGTATTCTCCCGGTACTGGAGGTATCCAAGTAACAGAGCACGTACCATCCTGAATAAAAAAAAGGTTTCCACAGAGTTATGCAACTAGGTGCTCCTCTATACTACCTTGTTGTCGTGGATCTTGATTCTGCTTTGTGCGGGGCCTTCAATCGTGACGGACAATTCCTTCGCTGCAGTTCCCTTTGCGCAAACGGTGAAGGCGGCTGGCTCCCCGACAATCGAGTTCTGAAGTCCAGGTCCGTAGACGGTGGCATATCCGCCATCATAGCTGTCGACGTAGAAACGCAGCGGACTTCCCTATAAAAATTAGTAAATCTTTACAAAAAGCTTCGAACCAGTGAAAAGTATTACCGTAATATGAGCTCCATCCTGCACGATAGCCAGCTCATGTGATCCATGCTTTTTTGGCACATACTTCACTTGAATCGTGCCTGGAAAGAGGAATGGATGTCTAAAATTCATCTCTCCTTGAATTAAAGACACCGGAAGGGGCAAATTAGGCAGATTGAGGAATATGAAGGTAGGGATGCTCACAAGGGAAGGATAACAGATCGGAGTTGTCATTTGCAATGAGACCCTTCGACGCGCTTTTGGACGCTGATTTCAACAAATCTATGCTCCAAATCTGCCAGAAGTTTCTCTGCACCAGTGATTTTCCTTATCAGATCTAGTTCAACAACCCCTCGAAAGCAATGAAAGAAGTAGCAAGGACAAATATAATGGTCCACGAGATAGCCATTGTGCCAGAATATTAGCAGTGAAAGTGCGACAGTGCATTCTGCAATTGTCTTCTTTCTAATGGAACCCTCGGAAACGGTAGTCCTCGATGAAATGAACAGGTTCATCGAGCCACACAACAGAGAAACGTTCGAATGAACGCGTATGTAACACCGTTTTTTTTACTGTGGGGCGTAGGTTCAGTACCTAATTCGGCTAATAATGGACGGAATTAAATACACGAAACTACAACGACGTGGGGAACAACAATCTTTGAAGGCAGCGGAAGGGATGGAGGGCAAAGAAAGAAAGCATATTTGGAATCACTGTCCTCCGTAAATGAAAAGACTAGGTATGAGAGCGAACGTGTAGCGAAACTCTCGTTGAAAAGCTCTCTCCTAGACGCTATTACGATCCTAACACCTTCATGCGCTTGCGCTATTGCCTTTTGATGGGCGTTCGTTCGAAGATCGAATTCGAAGAAATGATGTCGTGAAGCGCAACTTTGATTTCACACATGATGACGTCATACAAATGAAACAACAACAACAAAAAGTGAAATAATGAAAGCGAAAATAAGCGAAGGAATAGGAATAATAAAGATTTCATGACAAAAAATGCCCACTTAAAGTAAGACACTTTAAATAAATCGCACATTCGACATCTGCAATTACATCACATCCAAACTGCAAGCTTCAAACAGTTTAGATAGACCAAGATAACCCTCTTCCGGTGTATTTCAAAACCACATTCTTGATCACGAAATGTAAGTATAAAATATGGGTGCTTGCAGGAACCCACACGCGCTTCGACATGTTTGACTAGGCATCGAAACAGTATGACTTAGGAAAGAGGCAACTCCGAAGGGAGGATTGCTTCCCCAGAGAAATTATTCAAAGATGTCGATGTGTTCTACGGTTGGTGAAACATTTCCGTCACTTATATATTCCCCATGGCACATGGTGATGAATGCAAAGCATTGGCGGTGGCCTACGGCACTGCCAGTTCCCTACAACAGGCTTTAAATGCACATCACGCAATAATCAGACTAGTGGATCAGTTTCTTAAAGCAAGTGGGTCCTTGGATAACCGCTCAGACTCCATATTTCTTGCGACTGCACGGTGTACCCCCACGGTGTTGTGCCTGCGTGAACCCAACCGAGCTACGCCCACCAAACCAAATCAATCCTGCCCGTAGACAAAAATTTCCATTGTGGGAGCTGTTTTCATTATCGAGATGGCTGTTTCATCGAATTATCCTCTCTTGTTGCAAGTTTCCTTCTCCACGTGAATGCCACGTTGGAAACTTCTTTATCTAAGGCTAGGTGTGATTCGTTTTGGTGGGCGCCGCAACAAAGGTGCAATCTGAGCAGCTATCCTAGAACCTAGTTGCCCCAAGAAAGTAAGCCACTGATCTGATTGTCGTGGGTGTGTCTTCGCGCGTAAAATCAATGGCAGCAAGTGAGAGATGCTGTATTCCTCATTGTGTTAAGATCCACACAAGCGTATCAATTTTCAAGCGATTCTCGACTAGCATCAGCCGCCTATGCACAAAGACCGTCCTTGCACTATGTTTTGAGCTTGTAATTTCCACGCATAAGTTGACGACGTGAACTGGAAGAAGTTTTGGTACATCGCTTGTTTTTTTGGAGCATGAACTCTTTCCTTCTCGAATGCCATTGCACGATCAATGTGGATGAATCGCTACTTTTCAACAGCGAGATGCAGAGGTCAGAGGAAACAGAGTGAGCATCTTTACGGCCGATAACTAATGATTATCATGACCATTCTGAATGGTGACTTTCCTGATTATTCTGTTGTCGTTGTTAGCGTTACCACTACTGTCATTGCTATCTCTGTTTCGCATCTAGTCTTCCGTTCGAGCAAACATTTTCTATCGCGCATTCCTCTCCCTATACTCCCGACAATGTGCGCCTTCCTTGTGCACTTCATGAGCGATTCGCTCGGTCGGCCCCGAACTTTCTTTTTCATTTTCCTACAGTATCATCCCAATATATGCGGAGAATGCTTTGAAAGCGCTTTGGCAATACAATGTAGCAAAAACTGCAACATCTGCGCTTTCGAACGCAATTTTCAAATACTCGAATCGAACACCGCAGGTTTATCGCTAACAGGGCAGATGTCATAAGCTGTATCAAATTTTATGGGCAGTCGTCCAGTAAAAACACCATTATCCACACGAGATGGAACTTAAAGCGAGAAAGCTGTTCGAAAACGGTCATACTGTGGCACTTCAAAATGCGATCTATTCACTCCTAGTTGCTAGCCGACCTCAGTTGGAGGAACCGTGCACGGGATATGAGTTTCTCTGTCACCCATACATTTATGTTATATTTGCTTAATAAGGGTCGCATGCAAAGTTCCATGTCAAAGAATCCGGCTAAGTTAAAAGTTTCCTTCCAGTATTAAGCGAAATGTGTAAGCTTGATTATGCAGTTAAGTGTTTTGCACACTGCAATGCAATTTATTCAACCTTTTAGCAATGGTCTTATTTTGGCATTTGCCTTTTCTTCTCTTATTCACTCGTTCACTTTTACTTTACTCTCTGTTTCCCATACCAAAAAAAAAAAAAACGAAATCTAACAAGGAACCTACCCTAAAGTCTGATAAATAAGTCCGCCCGCACGCGGTGTCGCGCGCGGCAGCGGCGAACGCTGGCGCGGTCTTCAAAGGACAGTCGCGATGCACCCTTTAACGTTAAAAACGACAGAATTGTAGAAACTCTTTATTAAACTTCATTTATGATATTAAAAAAAACCACGTATCGAAATCTTTTTTTAACCCGTGTAACAATGATCATTCATCTCAAATTTTCTACGCAACCTCCATTCATCGTCACATACATTCATAACATTTAAATTCTCACACATCTCATCTCACATGACTCTGTGTTCAAGGCCCTTGGGAAGCTGTTGACAATCGTCGCCTCAGAAATTGAGTAGAAACTGTCGCAAACTAAAGCAGCTACCTCTCAGTAGCTCTGCTCTACGTGGATTATCGATAAAATCTTACAACAATTTCACTATTCCCCCGTATACTGCTGATCATAAGTTGTTCAGGCATTTCAAAGAGCTCGATAGCTAGAGGGAGAACTTACATCAGGTGCAAACTTGACGCGGCAAGCAGAAGCTCGGTTAGCAGGGGAAAAATAAGGTGAAAGACGCATATCTGCGAGGCTCTGTGCACCATTATCATAACAAGAATGAGGAGAAGTTTTTACTCAACCGCTACTTCATCGCGAAAGCCATCGCTGCATTGTAACCGCCGCTGAACAACGATTCTCCTCTCACTCGTTCACTTTCCTTTGCCAACTGTGAAGTTCCTGTGTTCACCTTTTGTACGACCTCAACTTTACTTGCTATTCGCTTTTGTATTAGCAACTACAATATACAACACAATATAAAATCGTTATTAATACAATCCACAAATCCTCAATTTCCTTCATCACTGGTTCCTTGAAGACCGCGGTCGCCTGTGCCGCGCGCGACACCGACACTTTATCTATCAGACTTTAGGGTATTTGTAGGAGCACTGTAGCTCTAGCACAAATGCGCTACGCCAATCGGAACAGGATAACTACGCGCGATCGTCGCAAGCCACATGCGACAGCGCGAACTGTCTGTCCTAATAGCATACACCCCACGCTTTCTGAGATGGTCGATATCGCACTCCCTCCTCCCGATGATCCTCGTCAAAACAAATGTTGTTCTAAAGTCGTGTTCCTAGAAACAGAAAAGTCGTTGATCGATAGTCATAGAGTTCCTATGCTATACAAAGTATGGTTTTTGATTGAAAAACGACGACTTTTTCAGACCTGATCGCTTCCAAATAACTGTAAAAACGAGTACCTATAAGGAGCTTTCTCCTAGAATACGTCGCTTTCGATGAACGTGAGTTCTCCACTTTCATTTACGTTTGTTTTAATGTTTTGGTAGATGCTGTTAGATGCTGTCTTTTCACAGCAGGCTGTTTGCGAAGTGAATATTACTGATAGGATGGTGAGGTAGGGTTTAAACTTGATTTGCACAGCACAAACCCGAGTTCGACTCCCGTTTGAGACGATGTGTTCCGCTCATGGTTTGTTGTAACAAGGTCAGAAATCGCCTTATCACTGCACCATCTGTTCAGCTCTGCTTTTTCATCGTAAAAATGTCTATCACAAGAAAACAAAAATGTGGCAAAAGTCAATGTCAAAATCTGAGTTACACAAAAACCCTCTTCTTTAAAGGTACCCAAAATGATGTTCCACAACAAAAAAGTGATGTAGGAGCAAAATTAGAGAGACGCGAACGATTAGTCTGTTTCAGGCTTCTGAGAGTTTTGATGATGGCATGAAAACAGCGGAATCGAATCCGTCCGATACAATTCAACTTAACAGCCATGAGAACGTGTTTCCACATGGAGCCTGACTGGAATAACAGAGGGGCTTCTAACACCTCCTGTCGCTTTTTCGCAAGACACGGCAAATCACAATCAATCACCTGCGACATAAGCTCGCTTTTGCTTTTCTATTTTGCAGATACTGAAAATTTTCTTCTAGAATCACGAGGTAGTAAGGAGTTATTCTGACCGGTTGTGGAAAGTAGAGATGCTAAGTAGTGCAATAAAAGAGAATGATGCGGTCAGAACCGCAGAAATTGAACTTTTTCTCTCTAACTCACACCAATCGACAACGATCTCTGGCGTCCTCTGCATCATTAAGGAGCATTAAGAGGGGTGATGTAGATAGCGAGGCCATGCGAGCCGTGCGACCCCTCCCTTTGGCTAGTCCGCAATCGGCACCCTTTCTACGTTGGTGCAGCTGGGTGAATGCCTGAATCGCACCTTTCAACGCGAATTTCACCCCAAATCGCACTTTAAAAGTTATTCCACACTTCATGTAGAACGTGTCGTAACAGTTCTGGTTTCTCTCAATACCCTGACGAAGTTTTCAATTACTTGATCCTCTGAGTTTCTGAGATCGTAATCGCTCGCAATATGGATCAAACTGTGGTTCGGTTAAGAATTCAGAAAACCATCACTTCTGGTAAAACCTACGGAACAACAACTGTCGAGGGATACCCAAATACACTGAAGGCCGGCATGAATACTCCGTAGGACTGCAGAAATGCTTGAATGCGACAATGCGAGAGATGCAAGACATGAGAACCGTTCCGCAAAATTACAAGCGGATTCCCATTCCAGCGATGATCCATGTGGATGAATCTTGCCATCACTCCAACTTCATGAAAAAAATTTAGAAAATTCGCAGAATTGAAACCATGTGTCTCTTCGTGGAATTAGCTCCTCTTCGCGATTTACGAACAATCGTGTTTAAAGCAACATTACAAAACAACAGAGAAGCGCAATATATGCTTAACGATTGTACTGCTAATCTTGAATTTCCAAGGAATAAAACCTACAGATTACACCTGCACTACAGGGAGATAGAATGCGTTGTAAACTGGATGAAAAACAAGAGAGACGACAATTCAAAAAGCTGCTCTGAAAGCTGAAACGAACAGAAAGAAAACTTGAATTACCGTCGTGATTGTCGACAATCTCAGCTTGATCGGTTTCCTTGGATGGCATGGTAACAATTGCTTTCAACGACGATGGTCGTACTGATGGTGGGACTTTGAGCTGAAATATTCAGAACTTTTCCATGTGACTGACCACTAATCTATCACACAATGAAGAATGACGTCTTAATACCGGACCAAAACCAATTCTTCACCAGGAAGTTTCCATTGAGAAGCCCTTAATTTCTCGTATCTGTATCTTTCCGTGCCATTCTCGGAGCTTCACGCGCGTCCTACAGGAGGTGGGGAGAGTTACAAAAAGTTGCACAACTAATCATCTCTGTGTGGTTAATCGCCACGCGTATATATTTGTCTGAGCCTTCGTGGAGGAAAGAAGAAGCTCTTCCCCCCCCCCTCCCCCTTTAGCTGAGTTAAAATACCGCCCGCCCGTAGCCACTTCGCACCTGCGATAGAATCACTATATACAGTATGGCATTTTGAGACGCTACTATCCTGATGGTGTACTTGCAGTCGCTTTCGTTTTTCTTTAGCCGACCGATTCTAATCCCTACTGTTCTTGAGGCAGTTTTCATTTCTGGACACCTTTCTGCTGGGCTAACAACTAGTGCGACGTCAGTACACCGCAGGCTGACTATGACTGATAAGAAGGCCTTTATATAAAGTGCCATCACAGCATTAGATTGATAGTTCTATACCATATAGTTGCTCACCCTAAGTGATGGTTTGTTTCTGTCTACTGCCTCACCTCAGTCACTCATTTGCGTTCGGACGGGCATGCAGACTGATAGCATACCTACCCATATGCCGACATAGACAGACACAGTTAGTGGTCTGCACTAAAGAATGATACTACTCACAGTAAATTCTCTTGTTAAGAGTCCGGTAGAACTTGGTGATGATGGCTGACTTGATGTTGAGTAGCCAGGTCGCTTATACTCGTACGAATTTTTGGCAGTCTCTGTACTGTGCGAAGATGCAAGGTATCGACTTGGCGAGGTGGTGTAATCCTTAGTGCTATTGACGTTGTTACTGCTGCTTACACCAGAAGTGTAGCGATATCCGTGTTTCTCAACAACAGAATCCTCTGAAGTGAGAGAATTGACGGAGCGCAAGTGGTTCGAGGAGACCGCCTGAAACTGATTGAATTGAAAACAATGTATGTTGAGCGTGTTTTCTCATTCACTCTGGACAGAACGATAACTAATGTGGGATCAGTGTGAGGAAGGAGGGGGCATGCGTATTGTGGTGCAATTACCGTATTACACCGTGCACGGGAATGTGATTTTCGCCTGCGATAAGGTGATGTGGATGGATTTAACAATTTCCTTGCAGGTCAAAAGGGCTGAAACGTGACGTGCAACTCTACAATACATGCACCTCCCCACTTCCTTCTAACACTGAAGAGCTCACGCTACGTAAATCGTTTCAATGGATGAAAAGCAGATCAGCACAGACTGATAACAATGACGACGAGTTAAGAACAGTTTTTTCGTGGGTTGAGGCAGGACCAGGGGCACCGATAACAAACGAATAATGCGTCGCCTACGAGATCTGTATGTATCAACAAAGCTATCTGCGTGATATAAGCGCAGAGCGTCGAGGGGCAGACGAATGAACGCACAACAACTGTTTCCGAGGCCAGCAACCCTAGCACAAGACGACAGACATAAAAATTAGAGCCGACTGCCACTAAGTTTGCACAGCAATAAATTATAAATTCACCAAAACAACGTGATGTAGGCAGTAAGACACTCCGATAGTTTGGAGGTGCAGGGACGGGGAGTGGGCACCTTCTTCCCCGCCATGTTAGTACACAGGAGATAAGTGCATTTCAATGGCATGTTGATTGTTCATACTGTAGAAGATAAACGCATTTCAACCTCATCAACTCAGCTGGAAAGAATTATGGGGCCCGTCTGTGTGCGAATAACGAAATGAATTTCACTTTTTCTCCGATAACTGCTTTTTTTCACGCAGTGTGATCCATTGCGTGATGCATCTCAGCACGGTCGATTGGCGCCTAATAATTTCCTGATCCTTCTAGCAATATGAAAACCACCTCATCCCACAGTTATCTCGAAGCGGCGCTACCATTTTCGCCTCGCCCGTTATTTCAGGGACTTTTGTAAAATCGAGTCTGATAAAATCAGGGGTAAAGGTTTAACAAAAGGAGCATTCAAAGATCTATATTAGCAGAACGTCTAATTAATGGCATTAATCATGAGTGTTTTGGGCACATTATTACACTCAACGGTGAAATTGAAATGGAGTCGAGGGACACGATAATGGAGAAGAACTAAAGACAGTTCCAAGGAAAATAAAGAGGGAGTGAAAATAAGGCGTTCCCAACTAGAAGTTCGTTCTGGATCACAGACCAGGAGAAGACGTCAGGATTATTGGTATCACGCGAAGAATCATCTGTTACCCTTTGCTGACGTCGCCCTCATCATTAGCTTCCCTCATATTTCATCTTATCTTGTTCGAAAGACTTTTTTGCTACAGCTGTCGCCAACCACGTCGAAACAGAGGTGGGCTTCGTTGTCCGTTGCGGTCTGAGAAGACCTATAGCTACTATGACAATCTTTCCCTGGGTGGATGCAACCTCCCCACTTGTGGGCTAATCTGTCTGCCAAGGGTCTCGAACACCTTACTCGCGAACTGTGCCGTTGTTAAGCCTCAGTCCCGTCAATATAAAAGCCGGAGCATACAGATTACCTATGAACAGAAGTCACCGTGATGACTCAAGCGGTAATTGGCCATTACATGGATTTTGATGAAGAGAGATTGGCTTACCTCTCGCCTCGATCAGTTCACATATCAATGCATATTTAAACAGAACATTGGTCTTTCAACCCTCCAAAAAGCCACTAGGTGAAACCACGAAGTGATCATGGCTCACTGCGCTTGTGACGCTGTACCAAAAACACGATGCAAGATGCTTTCTTATAGAAAAAAACTCCCGATCAAGTGAAGCATTTCACACAAACGCGTGATTAAAGATCGCATTTGCGCTCCAAAAAGAGCATGTAGTACAGCTGCAAAGGCTCTCGCCACACTCATCAGATGACACATTTTTAAAAAACGCGTGTTAAGTGTGAAGTACAGTTAACTAGGTAAGAGGCCAGTAGATCGACTGCAAAGAGAAGAATGAAGCAATTAATGCCTTGTTAGATTTTCCACAAGTACTCTAGGAACAAGATTCAGGAGCAACTTGGTTCATAACCATTAACAGAGTGAACGGATCTAGGAAAACCTGAAACAACCCGCACAGGTTTCCACAGCTTTTTCCTCCAATCGCGCTTTCACATCATTGGCCCATCACCAACAACAGGAAGACTGAGACAACCTATGCAAAGGAAGTAAGCGACAGCAAAGCTTCAGCAGGAGTCGAGGTGTAGTCAGAGGAGGGAGGCGTCTGTGGCGGTCCCCAAGTCCCATACGTAACAATGAGAACAACACAATTGTACCAATCTTGGCACCTGACTTCATCGAACCACAAGCTCTAATCCGACGCACATCAGCGCACCGATTACAGCTCGGCTCGTGTGAAAATTCCGCGGTTAAAAGGATCTAGTACCTATGAAAATGAGTGGGATAACAACAGGGAGTAAAAAAAGAGCACAAAATAATAACTACACAAGAAAAAAAAATATCTACCCAAGAAACTTGAGCGCGAGATAATATCTACTCAACGAATAAGCAACGAAAGAACAACGGCAAATGTCGTATGTTGTCGTCAATAACAACCATGCGTTTCAGGGCAAAACAGCATCGGGTGTGCAGTAAGGCAACGGGCAGTGTAGCAGCAGACTCCCCACGAGCTCAACGATTACTCAACAATGTGTCGAGAGACGTCATTGCTTCGCATTAGCCCGTCCCCTCAGTAAGCCGCCGACCCGACGACACATAATATGGAATGTTGACGGGTTCCGGCAGCTATTAAAGCAGCAACATCATGAGGATACTAAGCCCTGACCTCATATGTGATCTCGTCCACCTTGTCACCTCCATAGTACACGTCCAGAGTATTGACACCTGGCTTGGTTGGTCGGAATTTGACGATATCACGATGTCGATCAGGCCCGATTTTCTTAGATTCCAAGTCTAAAACGGCGAACTAATGCTAAGCTTTATCTTAGGAATATGCCTCTCTCGTGGAGAAAAGAAACCGACCGAATTTCACTGCAGCTGGGTTCCTCGGAACGACTGCTAAATGCGCTCCAGAATCATGGTGAACACGGTCATAGGATACGATGCTCAGCTCCCCGAGCGGCACGTGAATACCAGCAAGTTTGTCTGCAATAAAAGGAATTCTCATAATCCTCAACAATTTGAAAAACAGTACTTAGTCGTTGAAAATTACCATCGAACTAACTCGAAGTGAAGGTGCCTTGGAAACTGCGCATGTTTTTCAACAATGTAGCCGCCTGTTGGCAGGCGCCATGAGTACAATATGACGCCTTCCAACGCAGCGCTTATGTAATGCTTGCCACGTATGCATTAGATCGTTCGATGCACAGCCAATTTCGGAGCGTTTCCGTCTCGCAGCCGTCCCACTCTTTCAAACATACCCACCCACACATAAATTGAGAAAAAAAATTTGAACGTCGTCGTCAACGTCACCCTGACGCTTAGAAGATTCAACGAAAAGCGCTTCAAAACCATTTACATGATTTTCCCTTGGTGCAACAAGTCTCATAGTATTCTCTGCTTTGGCTTTACACTTTGACATTCCACCTGCTTCTGAACTAACATTATGACAGAGACGAGATCGCCTGGCAGTGCTTGTGTACTTAAAACTGCATAGGTGACCATCAACAGAACAATTATGAGCCCCTGCTTCCAGAAATGACTTGAGATGTACTTCCCGGTACAGCGTCTGTTAAATTAGTAAGCTTTCTCTTTCTAGCGTTGGTGTTGTAATTGTAATCAATGAGAGAGCCCATTAGTATCATAAGTAGTTTAGTCCATTTGTTTCATACAAAGTTTAGTTCACTAGTTTCATACGTAGTTCAGACAGATGAATCTATCGAGTTTTATGATGCGCTTTTCGTGCTCCTTCGATAGCTGACTCTAAAAATTGTACAGATCGACTCACATTACAATCTACAATATTTCCTTAATCCTATTCGCGCCCAAGCTGTCTGCTTTCTACCTCACTTCAAGCGAATTCACACGCTGTAGCTAGAATGCATGTCAGACGAATCGTTCAGCAATAGACCCTTTGCGAATGTTATACGATAGTTCCACGTTTAAACAGGTGTGCAGCACTGGGGTGACCCTCAGTCCTCGATATTTATCGCGCCGTTTCTCTAACTCTAACAAATAGCAAGCTAATGTTATTTGAATATGAATGGTTTTACTTTAGAAGGCGCGAAGACGTGACTACGCGCACTGTCGCGGCAACTTTGTCTTAATTATTTTTGAAGTGTTACATATCGCCAAGTAAGTTCGGAAATAAATTCCGGAGTGTGCGCTTCTGGAAATGGGGGAAGACGAACGCTTTTAAAGCTCAAAAGCACAGAAATAAGCTTGCTGCGCTATCGCTTTCAATAGTGGGGGCTAAAACTTCAAATGTTTTCCAATTGCACAAACGCTTGAATCTGGACTTTCCATGCTAACTTAAGCCTCCGTTATTCTTATTGTTCTAGAAGATGATCAACGAAAGAAAAGAGTTGAACAAAGGCCGGAGAGGGAGAAAAGAGTGACCATAGCCCACCATAGTAGCCATGCCAGACGGGTGTAATTAGTTGTTTAGCTACTGTATGCACATCAATACCGACTTAAAAGCACCGGTAGGGGTAACGAGAAAGTGAGAGCCGGGAATACATGCGCTCTGAAAACCAATTCTCGACTTTAGAAGAGGTTATGAGTGACGGAAGTCGCATAAAAAGCGCAGCTTGGGGTCTTGGTTTTACTGGTATGAATAAATGTCCAGTGAAGCATGGTCTTTGAATAATTCAAAAATCCCCAGAACCTCCCTTTCTTCTCCGAACTTTGGTGCTAGCTGTTTCCGGAAGCTCAGTCGTGCTAGCCAAATTTGAGCAAAAATTTCTTTGTGCAGAACGAGTGTAAGCTGTTTTCGACGCTTCTGTTCGAGTCTTGGTCAATTTTCATTTTTCCGTACCACCTACTGACCTTGGGTCTTTTATCTCGAAACGTGCCGCGCTTATTGGGCACCAGTTTTCAAATAATGTCAGAGATAAACAATCCAGAGAACCTTCATAAAGAACTCTTAGGGAGAGGATAGGGGTAAGAAGAAAGTGATAACGGTGAATACACGTTCCCTGAAAGCAAACCTTTCGCTTCAGAAGAGGTAATGAGTGGCGAAACTCGCATCGAAAGAGCGCAGCTTCGAATCTCGGTTTCAATGGTTTGTTTCATTTCGTTCTTTCTCTACTATTACATTGCTGAGCACCCCTACTTCCGCATTCCACATTCCAACAAATTAACTTCTTCCAGTGCATTTAGAGGCAGTGATAGAGAATTCAGGCCGAATATGGAAAGATCATCAAATATGAAGTGCACGTGCTCAGTAGTACGAAAATTAGAGGGAAAACGAAATGAAATGGTCGACAGCCCGAGAAACAAAACCCCCTTGCCGCCGCTCTTTCTCGAAAGAGCCAGGTATTTTCATCCCTAAAGTAAAGAGCAGATCTCACTCTATCACTGTTCTTCGTTACAGCCTTCTGCACGAGCAGGTACGGTTGCTTGTTCCGAGTGAACAAGATATGTCACCTCAGCTGGGTGAAATTCGAAACTTTGTCGCCCTCGTTCACAGCCTTGCTAGAGTCCGTGCACTCTGGGTACCTGAGGGGATTCATGCTGGGTGGTGTTCTTGGATATTCCGTTTTCTCCGAGTTCCCATCGCCCTTCGTTTCCAAGGGCTAGAACGTGCCATTAGCACTGAAACCCCTCCGGGGGCAGGTAGGAGGCTTGAAAAAATGATACTTCGGATCATAGCAGCCTTGTTCAAGCAGCAAGAGCCCTGTGACTTCCATAATCCGAAGGGCCAATCCTTAGGAAGCTTCCCACAAAAGACCTACCACGGAATCTGGCTCCACTGTTTTATGGGGACCTTGATACCGTGTGTGCTCTGAATCCCGACTGCGCCGCATGAAGGCTCCATATTCTTAAAAGTGAAAGTAGTGAGTCTCTGCTTGTTCCCGTTTCCAGAGGAGCATTTCGGGAATATTTTGCCCCAAGACTTTTATCTCTTTCGTTTCCCCTATGTTTTGTGGAGCTTAAGAACAGCGGGAAGAAGTAGGTTTCCTTAGACTTGACGACGGGTCAATTGTAACTTCTGATTCAGATAGGGCCGAATTACTTGCTGACGTTTTTGAAGCTGCTTATTCTAACCCCAATTTGGGTAGTCCTCCTCGCTTGCAGTCCAACAGCTTTCCAGGCATGCATGACTCCATATGGTTCAATCGTAGTGAGATCTCTGACTTGCTCTCTAAGTGGCCTAACTGCTCATCCAACACGCCTGACGATATTCCGTTCCCGTTTATCAAGCTAGTCTTCTCGCAAATTTCTGCTCCGCTTGAGTGTCTCTTTAATCTGATCTTTTCTCGTGCTGAAGTTACCTGCAGATGGAAGCATGCCATAGTTGTCCCGCTTAGGAAAAAGCCTCCCTTTCATGATCCGCAAAATTACAGGCCCATAAGCATTACTTCCTTGTTCTGTAGGTTATTCGAAAAGATTATGAAAAAGAAGATTGACCACTACTTGGTTGTAAACAATGTTTTGCCTAGATGTCAGCATGGCTTCAGGAAAGGCAAATCCACGGAAACGCTGATGCTTGAGTCAATAAATGATTGGACCACACTCCTAGATTCCAAGCAAAATATAGACGTGGTTTATTTCTATTTCCAAAAAGCTTTTGATAAAGTCCCACATAAACTTCTTCTCCTTGAATTAATTAATGTGGGGATCCATCCTAGGATAGTCACTTGGATAGAAGCGTTTCTCTGTATGCGCACTTTTCAGGTTACGGTGAACCATTGTCTGTCCACCATTCGCTATGCTCCCTCCGGGGTTCCCCAAGGGGGAGTTTTGTCACCACTCCTCTTTGCAATTTATGTGTATGATTTGCCTGAAGCTGCTGAAATTGCGGAAATTAAATGCAAAATGTTTGCTGATGATATTAAAATTTTCGGGATCGATAATGGTCAATCGGTTCACTATTACAAGAAGCCATAGAAGCTGTGTCTCAGTGGTCTTCGGTTTGGAAACTTCCACTCTCGCCAGCCAAATCAAAAATCATTCACCTAGGACAAAGTGACCCTCATTCTATTTACTACATTTCTGGAACTCCTGTTGAAAAAGTCAGTTCTACTAGAGATCTAGGTTTTACAGTTGATGCAAATCTCTCTTTTGACGAGCACTGTAGGAACTTAGTCAATAGAGCGGAGCACCGACTTTACCTTTTGTTCAAATCATTGTCTTCCAAGGACCCTTCACTACTCATCCACGCCTACAAGATATACGTTCGATCTATGCTTGAGTATGGCACTTGCGTATTTTCTCCAACCAATTCTTCTTTAAGCAAGAGAATAGAGAGTGTTCAAAGCAGCTTCACCAGGAAAGTGTTCATACGGGCACTGGGTTTCACTTATAACAGCATCCCTCGTGGCCTTATCAGAAACAAAATGCTCCATCTTGATACCCTTCATCTCAGAAGAAAAAAGAATGATCTCTTAATGGTTTACAATTTTACATGGACTAGTAGACCTCAAAGTAAGTAAATTTTTCCGTTTAAGACATTCCACGACCAGAGGTCCAACTCTTAAAATTGTCCTCGAGCGACCCAAGTCCTCACTCAGACGCAAGTTTTTCACCTTCAGGGCAGCTTCTGAGTATATCAAAATGAGCAAAAACAACTCCATACCGGGATCTCTTAGCGGCTTCAAAAAGGAGCTTTGCCGTTACCTACGTTGTATCAGCTAATACACTCCTCTTGCTCTAGCCTCACTTCTCCTTTCCGTTTACCATGTTGTTTCATGTTTGCTTTGTAATCTTATTCATATTCCCTTTCAGCTTTCAGTGTTTGCATTTTATTGAAGTTAGTGTTCTGTTTCTCAGGACTTATTGTGGATTGCTTCTTTTTACATGTACATGCTTACATGTAATAAATTTGAATTTGAATTTGAATTTGAACAACAATTAATTACTCCGTTCCAGCATGCCTTAGAAACTGCTTTCAAGGAGGGATAAGAAGAGAATGAGCGAAGAAATCAGGGGCGTACAAAGAAAATGTTACGAGAAAATGTTACGCCCGCTCATAATGGGCAGAAGTTTGTATACTCAGGCCCATTGAGGACGGGGCGTGCCAAAATCAAATTTTTTTTCAATTCAGTCCTAAACGGCTCAAAATCAGGGAAGGATGATGGCGGTCAGCGATGAACCTTCGAGAGGGACCCGCCCATGTGAGCAGAGCGTAGTTTGAATGGGCGGTTCTGCAATGAAATTTTGTACCTCGGTTTCCCTGCAACCTAAATATTAGGTATCAAACGACCTGTGGAGATGGAGACAAGTGTGGTATGGGTAGGACAAGGGACAAGAAGTAAAGAGCAAACATAGGCCATGATAAGCTCCGCCCACGGGGGCGGATCGTATTTCGTGTCCCTTGCCCTACCCATACCATACCTGGAACGTTCCATTTTCAGACCGAAAATTGTTAATTGGATTTGATTGTGCCCCAAACGTGGCGGGAAGATGGATTGAGGTCAGGCCTGCGCACAGTGGGCGGAGCATTTGTGGTGGTGGGCGGAGCTAGGAAGTAGCATGAAAACAACCTGTGGAGATGGGAAGTGCGATATGGGTACGGCATGGGACAAGAAGTAAAGAGCACACATTGACCATGTTGAGCTCCGCACACGGCGGGCGGAACATGCCCTGGAAGGTTCCGTATTCAGACCGAAAACTGTTAATTGGGTTCCAGTAATGACCCAAACATGGGGAAAAGATGGATTTAGGTAGTGATGAGTTTTTGGATGAGTCAAGGAAGGATCCCAGACACAGTGGTTGGAGTGTCTCATGGAGCTCGGACGTTACATGAAAAACATCCCGTGGAGATGGAGTAAATCTCGAAAAGGTTAGGGCGTGGGACAGGAAGTAAAGTGCACACATGAACCACGTCAAGCCCCACCCATGGTGGGCGGTGTGTGCACTAAAATACTCTTTTCTCAAGAAAAAGAGCAATTTCGATCGACGTATTGGTGCCCATGGTGTTTCGCGCACAGTAAGTGCGCCAGCCAACTGGCAAAAATATATATCAATAAACAAGTGATAATAGAATTGTGCCGGCTTGTCGAGGGGTTGATAGGTATGGTAAGCAGGTAGTTATTGAAGCAGTCAGGTATTCACTCCAACACGCGTGAAAATCGTCTCCCCCTATGGCGCCGGAGCAGCCGGCCCGTTTCTAGTCGGATCGCATTGTATCTGCTTACTACGGGCCTCATGTAAAATTCCACGCAAAAAACAAGGAACCGACTGAGATAAAGCTCCTAGAAGGAACGTCTGAGGAGATGGGGCTGTCCATGGAGGGGAAACGGTCGGGAAAACGCAGTGTAGGGAGCGAATCCACATGTTTGACGGTTACGGCTGAGAGGTTCTGCGTCTGCAATTCAAACGAGGTACTATCATTTCATATTTTCGACTTTTGCGTCAAAACAGAATACTTTTTGACACACCGAATCAAGTAAATGAATTTGAGGAGTTAGAATCATGTAATTTCTGTGCCGCTCGATCCTCCGAATGACTAAACGTTGCGCGGCGACAAGAGTGCAGCCTAAATGAGGCCCAATGTGTTCGCCCAGAGAGAGGCTAGAATATGCTGCTCATCGCGGGATGTGTCTCTAATTCTCAGATTTCCATTCCGGTCCGAAAACAACAAATCGTCGAGAGATCGTCATACCAGTAGCATTCCACATTGCAAAAAAGAAGTTTCACTACAGAGACAGGTAATCAGTCGAACAGTCTGCTCCACAAATTCTTAGCCAATCGCTCAAAACAACTGCTGTTCCGCAAATTCTCGGTCGTCTCCATAAATTATGATTATACCAGGAAGGTTTTCGAGAAAAGCTCTTGTACTATCCAGTTGCATTTATATTTTCATAAATCATCCTATCCTAATCGGCTAAGGGTGTGTTGGTATGTGTGTTTGACCGGATTCATACTTCGCATCGCAGCAATTGTGGGATCCTGATTTTAACATATGGTATAGGGGATGGTGAGGGGACCTTAGCGGTGGTGGACAGGAAGTGATAGTATCTGATAAGGGCTGATAAGGAGCATCGGAGTGCGAAGTCGCCATATCTATTCCTCTTTTCGGGTCGATCCTGGAGCGCCGACACACAAGTGTTTCGAGGCTGAGACAGGGACATAAATGGTGGATGATCCAAATTGATAACGGTTGATAAGCATCTGCGTCAGTAGACGAATGACAATTAAGTCCGTTTGGCTTTCACGGCTGACAGTGGAATTTCACACTCACAGGTATTGTAGGGTACGGATACCTTAATGGTGACTCAGCAAAACGATAACGGCATACCGGGCTGGTAGAGCCATTGGAAAGTGGGTAGGATAAAATCTGGTACACCGCTTATTCTACTATTTAACCGCTATAGTAAAAGCGTCTGATGCTCAGCATCATAGGTAGACCTAGTTTTCTTGTTTTCTGATCAGTTGCCAATGAATCGACCGCCGAATGCCAGAAGCTTTAAATAGTGGTGCACGTCTTTGATACTGCGATCTAAATGGATGATCAAGATACGATCCAGATTTGAGATAGCAAAGCAAACGACTCAAACTCTCACACAGTGCCAGCAACAATACTGGGCATCGACCGCTAGACTATGCAAAATTCCAAGTACTGGTGCATATGCATATGGATGCATATGTTGCAGGGCAGGACTCGCCAAGATTAGCAGATACGAAAAACTAAAGATGAGCATGAAAACAAATCACCATCCGGAAAGTCAGAAAGCTAACGTTATTGAATTCTAAGGTTCCAGTTACGCGAAGCATACCATATTACGTGGTAAACTCAGGCGCCACTATGAGAAGTTTTTTACCCTGCGGCGACTGACTGTCGCACATGTAATGATGACAAGGCCAAGAATAATAAGAATAAAACTTCACTGCAGCTGACACTGCTTGAAACTGGTTCTAGAAAATGAAAGGACGAGTTTTCTGAAGTCCGTGAGCTCGTCTGCAGCGCTCTATAACGAGATAGTTTATCCCACCAGTTCGCTGGTAACACCCCCGTTTTTGAAGTCATAATAGGTGATGAGGAATCTTTAGATTGATGAAGAATATGAACGAAACCCACTCGAACGAGTCATCCCAAATGAATAGTGCCTAACCACAACAAAGTTTTCCTTCATTACTCTCACTTCACAAAATAATATTATAATTTGTTGGGGAGATCATGCCCTTATGTAATATCCGGTTTACAGCTTTATTTTTTCCATGAGTTTGCTAAATATACGAATAAAAATTATTCCGAGAATCCGGAATGGCATGCTAGAAAAAACGATGGAAGGACTGTTCAGAAATCTCGAATATACCGAGAAGACACAGATCAGCGAAAAGGAACTTTTCGACGAATAGCATCGCTCGAATTGACCTGAAACAGAATAATCGGCTCTATTCAACTATAACTATCCCAGGGCCCGCGATTAGGTCAATAAGATAATTTTCGCTGAAGCTCCAGCTATAGTGTCATTTGCGGTGCTGATCACGATATGGAATCCATTCGACGTGGGGCTAATCTGGTGCAATGGCAATAAAATGGTGCAGCAAGTGGTGTCCACCAAAATCGCTGAAACTTGCCCTATGAGGCATATTTGGGGTGCTGATCGCAGATATGGCACCCGTTTGAACTGGCGCCATTCAGTGCCAGTGCGCGGTCTTAATGGCATAGTGGCACCATACCATCCACGCAACTTTCGCCTAGGCCTTCAGATCCTTTCCCTCTCCACTAGGGAAGGATGCCAGTCGAAGCGGCTATCTGCAATAAGGTACAAATCACTCGACGGACTTTTGGACACAGTTTTCATATTTGTATTCAAAACCAGACAAACGGTTTTCTGAACAGATTCATGGAGATTTTTTCGAATTAATAATACTATTCTGATACACGGTAAGTTTGGGAGCCCATAGCGCATGAGACAGACGTTTTCGCGCAAAACCAGATGTTTTCTTGCTTAAAGGCACAGTTCACGATAATATGATTATCTAATTCCATCCCCGAGTAGTTAGCCGCTTCCACAAGAGCAACATGTGTGCCATCACCGCGGCGCGAGGGTGAGTGCTAAACGCGTGAAGAACCCGTAAATGAGATGGCGGCCACCGTCTCAAGATGACCCACACCCATCTTATGATTTGCCAATAGGGAAACGGTGGCATGTACGTGTATAAGAGGCATGATATCGACTGCGATAAGGAAAGATAGGGAGAAATTCCATAGAAACAGCGAACTTATCGGATGATATTATTACGCAAAAACTTATCAAATGTTTGCCTCTGGTCTGAAGGCTCGTCGAAGCCAAAGGTCAGGGGCACCTAATTACCATTGTTTTTGTATGTGTTCTTCAGCACCTCCAGAGTCCTTATGGAGCGAGACGACGCACGAAAATTATCGTGAACTGTGCCTTTAATGAAACAAATCACCCTATGGGACAAGGTTTTAGACATTTCGACTGACCAAGTTTCGGAAAAATTCATGGGAGCGCTCTTATCTGACGCTTGTTACGTAAATTTAGTGCCACGAGCTTCCGTTCTTTTTAGCAAAAAATTTCAGAAAATTATGACTTGTACCACGGCCATCCTCGATTTTCCAAAGTTAGGTTCAAAACTCGATTTGGCTGAAAATTTGCAGAGGGGTGAATCGACCCTCTGAACACGAATATCATAATCGTTTTACTCAGCAACGCCTAAGAGTGCGCTACGGAAGTGTAGTCACATAAACGAGCTGGATCACGAAGTTCTTTATCTTGAGGATGGGATAGTGAGGTAGGCGGAAAATGAATATGACAGTTACTGTAGATGATAACACTTTTGGGATATTTTTCAGACATGAGAGAGAAAGCCTTAGAAAAAGCTAACAAACTGCCTTCATGGGGATCCCATCCATGCTCCCACCATACACGAATGTCTACGACTACCTCTGTGCTACTGCTGCTGGTAAGCGTTGAACTTCCCTTGTATTCATCTACGACATATGGGAGAAACACGCTCGAACACATGGGAACGATGCATTTAGGAAAACCTCGATAACTCCATACAGAGAATGTGAGGCAGATTTTTAGTACAGATTTGAAATCAGCGTGCAAAAGCTCAGAGAGGTGTCTGTCTCATTACGATTGGCCACTTCGACCGAGCATCCTTCCCTTATTGGACGATAACATAAGCTTGAGCGTGCAAATTCATGGTTGCAGGATAGTATCATGTGAAAGATGACAGCGAGAAGGTGGTGCCTTCCTGCAACATTAGCAACACTACAATCACGAATGAAGGAGACTGACGTCATCTTGAGCCAACGGCGCCAGCCCAAACTCGATGCCTGATTCGTCAATGCGTCAAAATCAATACAAAAGAATCCCTAGATGACAATTTTAATGGTTGACGAAAAAAGTTGTAGCAGCAACTTGGCGCACTTGCATCATATTGGCTCAACGTGGAAAACGGATGACATTTTCGTGATCTGCACTCCCTGCTTTCCAAATAACCCCTATAGGCAAACTTTGAGCGAAATACTTCCATTTTTGACCAACTCGTGATGTTTGGGCTAGCGATACTTGAATAGTGCCGATTATCTTAACGGCCCTTCGTGCATGCACATAGTGGACTGTAAAGTTACCATTCAAAGAAAGAGAATCAGAATGACCTTCCAGGAAACGATTTGCAAGCAAAAAAAAACCGTTTGTAGTGGACAGTGGTCGATGTGAAACTTTCCACCAACACTACCAATTAATCTCTTTTTTTCTATTCAAGTACGGGCGTACACAGGATTTTCGAAGAGATTCTCCTCCGGTTTGTGGCTACTGTGGAACATTATGTTATGAAGGACATCCCACATCCTCCAAACGGAGGACCTCAGCTGCACCGTCATGGCACGAAAACGTCGAGAACTTTTCGTCATGGCTGGGCTTCCAACGGCCTTTACCTATCACTTTACTGTCACTCCAAACTCACAAAGAAATGTGTCCTTGAACCTCAGGATTGGAAATAGACAGATGTGCCCCATAACCATAGCTACAGTCTGAAACTATGTGCCCTGGATAGGCTGCACCTAAGAAATTGCCTGGAGCAGCTTGCGGTTTGCTCAAATATCGTAGATCTTTTAAGCTAAGTCGACGGCGGCAGATTAATTAATATTCTGTGCACTATAGAGAGACAGTCTTCCCCTTCTGTTTTCAAAAGGACGTCTCGAAATATACTCCCTGAGGCTTCTACGCGCAAGGTAAGCTTCAACGTAGTAACAAGATTTTTCGAGTCCTCTCAACATCCAGCTTTCCTGGCGTAATACATTCGAAATCAGCATCCCGACACCTACTTGACGTGACCTCTTGAACAAACGACTTCCCGTCATTTTTTAAAAATCTGTCTAACAGTCGAAGCATTCTCGATGTCCATGAAGCCCATCACTGCGCACACAACGGCTGAAAGCCACCAGCGAGGGGTCAATTGTTCACAACAGCACACTTACCAAAGCCACCCAGTAAAGACTCAAGAAAACATTCTTAATGGTACCCATTATTTCGCTACGGCAGCAAAACAACACCATAAGCCATTATCGCGATTAGAATGTGGCCAGACTTCGCAGTCGCATGCTTGCAATGTTTTTGTTTTCTACGAAACATGACTTCTCACTGAAACAGTGAAACAAAGGCCGTTGACTGAAATATTGCTCAGCAATATTTCAGTCACACTTTTTCAGCAGGCCTCATTTACACAGAATCTTCAAAGAGATGTTGCTAGGCAATATTTCAGTCAACGGTTTTTCAGCAGGCCTCATTGATTACCGAGTGAAACGCGCTCTTCACTTAGTGACACCTGTGCTGGCCTTTGGTATTTAGCAATGGCAGAGAAAGCCCATTGCAGATAAACTATAGATTGACAGGAGACATTTTCAACTGTCGTGCTTAGAGAAATACACCTTTCCAATTAGACATGTTGTAAATGCAAAGCGTAAATGCTTACGCGGTTTATTGCGCTGCGTCAGCAACTGTGCAATCCACCAAGTCCGTATGAGGTACCAGACGAGTGCACGCCGCGTATTAGAGCTTTTACTGATTTCATGACTTAATCCTCCATAAACTGCCTATGGCTCTTGGCACCTACATATGCATTTACGTCCGTTAATTCATCAAACATCTCTTCCGTCTATTATGTGTCTTCACTGCGCTACTTTAGCCACGATGGGATGGGCTGAGCGTTTGTATGTTCCATACCCTCGTGCACAGTCGCACTGGTTATTCACACCAGTTCTATAGCATACGTCACCTCACTGTTTTCTCCGCCTCGAAACACATAGTGGAAGAGGTAAGGATTAACTGAATTTCCATCACTTTGCATCAGATTTGCAACAACGGAAGGAATATTGCTTAGAACTTCTGTTAAAAACTACCTGTTAATTTGACATCGTTCTTATCCCCAGACTTCTTCGCGTACACAGTAATCGGTGGATCAACCTTTTCGCCATTTATGATAATGTCTGCTTTGTAATTACCAGCCATGTCAGTTGGCCATCGAAGTTCGTATTGCTTTGTATCTGCTCTCTCCTCCAACACACAATCACGAGGCCTCGAGTCAGGACCCTGAAATGCACGTCTCTCTTTGTCACCAGGAAACAAACCGAAATAGATAGATATTCAAGCTTTGATGGCCCAAAAGCGACATCTCACGGCTCATTGTGATTTTTGGGCGGAACTTTGAACCACTTCAATCGAATTTCAGCAAATTCTGACGAGGTATTTCCATCCACAAATTCAAGAGCAGACCTCATTGTATCACTAAACTCCGCAACAGCCTTCAGCACAAACAAGATCGGGGGATTATTCGAGTGAACAGATGCGTCACCACAACACAGCAAAATCGGAGATTACGTCGCCCTCGTTCAGAACCCTGCTAAGGTTCGTTCACTCTGCTTACCTGAGGGAATCCATATCGGGTGGTGTTCTTAAACATTCCGTTTTTCCGAGTTCCCAGCGCCCTTAGCTTCCAAGAGCCAGGACGTGCAGTTACCACTGAAACGCCTCCGGAGGCGGGTTTGAGGCATGAAAAATGATACTTCGGATCATAGCAACGCTCTATGATTTCAATGGAACGATAGCCAATCCCTAGGAACCTTCCTACAAAAGACCTACTACAGAACCTGGCTCCACTGTTCTAAGTGAAACTTGATACCGTAGGTGCTCTGAAGCGCGACTGCGAGGACTGAAGGCTCCGTATTTTGATGAAGGGGAAAGTAGTAAGTCTCATCTTGCTCCTGTTCCTAGAGAAACATTTCGCGAATAGTTTGCCCCGATACTTTCATCTCCTTCGTCTCCTTAGATTTTGTATACATGGCGGATGTGAGCCGTGAGAAAAATTACCTCTTTTGGCACCCCTGTATGCCCAAAACACGCGACAATCAGCTGCTGCAAACGTTGAAGGACTGTAATATAAGACGGAAATGCATTAGACTGTTTGTGTCTCCATCAAAATACATGGCTTGAGAAAATGGAGATAATTTAATTAGCAACAGAAAACAAAGCAGTAGAAAGAGGTGGATTGAGGCACAATCAGAGGTATTTAGAGTACATAGATATACACATACTCCATTTGTATAGGTGAAACGAACAGATAGCATATAACAGACTACATCGAAAAATGGGATAATCGATAATTTCCGATGTTCATAAACTATCGACCACTGCTTGCACTATTGTTTTCTGGTAGGTCCGCCTCATAATGTTTTCACATACTTCTTTGTGAACGAAATTCTATAGCATACGCTGTCAACATCACCTCCGCTAACCTCCTTTAACTGCCCTTTAACAATAGAAATACCAGTTTTCTGCATAAAACTGTTATGGAAGACGAGGGTATAGACAAAGTCCTACGGGAAAGTCTCGATTCAAAACGCTTGTGGGCCATCTCTAGAGGCACAGGACTAAATGACTAAAAGGACTAATGACGTGAATCAACTTATGAGGACAATTGCAATAAAATTTGCCTTGAAGGAAACTCTTCAAGTCCTCTCAACCAAGGGTACCCTTTCTTTTCCATCAACATCGTTAATTAGACCGAAAGCATACCTTTCATGAATCTTCAAATTTTCTGATGTGAGCACACAACGGCAAAGATTTGATGCTAGCAGCTGTTTTATAAAAATGTTAAACTTAGAAAATTCAGCTTCCACTGAAACACTTTAAAAAAAAGCAGAAAGCGCTAGAAGACGCCACACGGGTTCAACTAGTCAATGTTCAACGAGTAAAGGTAAAAAAGACACGTGCTATTGCGACTGCCCTTGCAAGTGAGGTAAAACATGGCTCAGCTAGCACTCGCACAAAAACAAAAAAACGTGTTCCACAACAACAACGCCATCTCAGAGCCTATGCCGGCCAATCAATTAAAAGGAGTGGAACACAAGTATGTGCCATGTTCTAAGCAAAACTAAAGGATTATTACGCTTATTGAAACTCAAGCCTATTGCATAGAGGGATGGAATCGTGGAACTTGAGAGAGTTTAATAAAGTGCGAAAAAAAAAACAGTCAACAGCGTCAAAAATGCGATAGCATGACGACTAGACAAACAGGCGCTGATAGCGGCCACGGAGCGTGGTCCCTAATTAGACTCATTTCTCTGCATTATGGTCAGGCAAGCTCGCTACCAGAAAAGTAGGACGAAATAACGTCAAGAACGGCTCCGAAGAATGAAATTCGTGGACGTTTCATAGCCCCGCTTTCAGGAACATGACATTTAAAAAAATAATTTCGAATTGTTATACGTGGAATCACCAGACATGAAACATTTTGCGATGAAGAGTAATGGATCAATGTCGAATTGATTTGTCAAGGAATGAGCAAACCCGGAATGAAGCTAAAGTACCTATTAAAATGAAAGAATAAAAAAAAAAACAAACCTCATTAGAGCTGCGGGATAATTCACTACGGGAAGTCAACCGCACCACGTACGTGGCATGGTACATAGCAGACAGTGTACGCACGGCCGTGTTGCCTCTTATCACTGCAGCCGCTGATTAACAATAACAACTATAAAAAGTGGACGCACCACAACCGACGCTTTCACATCAGTAACTCTGCCGCACTTCGAGACATCAACAAACACAGTAGCCTCGCGTGAAGCGAACACATCGATAGGATCCGCTGAAATAGAAAACAAATGAAAGGAAAAGCAAACAAAAAGTGAACTGAAATTTTGGTCACGTGGAAAAGTCAACGAACGACTCACTGAGACCATCCACTCCACACACTTTCACTTTGTTTACTTCTGTCTCAGGAAGCAGCTTGATTCGATAAGGGCTGAATGTTTCAAAAGCGTATGCTTCAGAACAATTTTACTTTCTGATTCTAACAGATGGACAAATTTGATGGTTAGGACACACCTGCTAGGAATTGGTTTACCGTCATACATAATTTCGACCGGTATCACTGATCCAGGCTCACCGACTGGTGTAAATCGAGCATGATACAAACGCCTTGAACCCTTTTCCTTCTCCAACAACGGTTGTTGGTAAACTGCATGAAAAACTTTCCAGAACAAACGCATTCAAAACACAATGGAATGCTATTTTGTCTGACAATGCAAAAACCCAGTAAACTGGAATTCTAAATAAAGCTTAGAAACACATCGATTCAAATTCCGCTGTATTGCCCATGTGACTGTCCTATATGAGCAAATATAATGCAATGAAATCGAAACTCTTGGCTCGATTATTGGAAAAATGCGGAATTTAGAAGTCATGATTTGGATGAGGAGCTTCGCTCTTCAGTATGCAGCAAGGGCTGTTTTTTTAACGAATGACATAAAACATACTGGGCGGTACGGTGACGCTAATGGGGGCTTCCGCAGTCTGCGATGCGTCGATACTGAATGAAACAGGACTTCCGACACGTGCTTCTAATAACATGTCCGGTCGTAGCCCACTGACCGAAATGCGAGAGGGATCATTAGGCATGTCGGCAATGACATGGAACGGCGATCCTGAAACATTCACATCTCTGTAAACATTTTCATAAAATCGCGTTACAATTATGGGATTTGTGCGAGCACAGCTCATATCGAACCAACCAGGGATATGCTGCTTATCTTCATCCTTTCCATAAGAGATTCCTACGGTATATTCACCCGGCACCGGTGCGACGTACTCAACCGAACAAGTACCATCTGAGTTATCGATACATTTGTTTTTCGCTTCTGCAGGACCCATAAACTGCACATACAGTTCACCATCACCGGCATTCTGAAAACATCGTATTTTAACTGTAGAAAAACCAGATCTACGAACAGGACTGCGAGACGATGACAATTGATGAGCTTCCTTCATGATTAACGTGATTTGCACTTCATGTGTTTGCCACACAACTCTGCTTGTCTGACGTGTGCAATGCAAATTTGAGGGGGCAATTAAGCGAGGATGATGTTTACCGCAAACATCAAACGTGGAGATAATTCCTTTTTAATCTGCTGCAAAAAAGCATTTGCTGCTACCGGTGCCGACCCTGCTGCATTCGTTGGAAGAGGGGGAGGGGTGATGAAGGAGGAATGACCAGTGGTGAGAAGTTGCCAGGACGCGCGCTAACGCGAGAGCAAGTGAGTTAAAAATTCACGGGTTCTAGAGCGAACAGAACTATTTTGAAATATGTAAACGTGAGCAACGTGATCGCATAAATGCACTCGCACAGCAAATCTTTATGAATGATGTCTCTACGAGCAATCATTACTCAGATTCTATGTAGCACAGCCAATGAAGGAGTGAATGTTCTCCACAGTACGCGAAAGGCCTCAAAAACAGATAATGTTCTATTTAAATGGGCGTAACATCCTTCACGGGCCCTAGACAGCGAAGGGGTAATATTAGGTCGAAAGCTCACGTTGGACGGAATACTAAATATGAACTCACTGGCTACGTTTCTGACACGAAACGGGTTTGGCGACATTTGCCTTTTCACGCTCCTTTTCGAATCTTGTCGACCGTTATCAACTTGGATCACCCACGATTAATGTCCTCGTCCACCCTTCTAAACACCCAGGTGTGTCAGCACTTTGGGACGGATGCGAAAGACGAAGCAAATTTGGTGGTATCACCTTTTAATTGTAAAATTCAGGATCCCAGCTTAGCTGCGACACGAGATTGATTTCGTGACAGACAGACACACACATACTAAGCGAGCAAAGAAACTCCGGGTGACACACGGGATGTCAAATAATTCTGGTTAAAGGCAGTGACAGGGGAAATTCGGACGAAAAGTAAAAAGAGGTGAATATAAAAGTCGAGATGCCTAGTAATAGGACAGCGAAGAAAAACGGATGGGAATCCGAGGACCCGAGAAATAAGACCTTTCCCACCATTGATTCTCGACGTGGACGGCCTTTCCGTGAAGAAATGGGTAGTCTGGACGAGTTTTCCATCGGTGTGTTATTAAGTCGTAAACTCGTAGGGATGTTCGGAAATAAAAAAGCATCTTTTTGTGGAGTGAGCTTCAAGCCGAAACTGAGGGAGCGGGCCACAATACCTTCCACTCCCACCCCAGCCAACCAGGGATGCTCGCCGCTAGGAGGCGGACCGAGTTAGGAAAGGCGGCTGGAGCTAAATTGGCCGCCTCCGCCACAGCTCAGTGGCGCGCCTTTCACTGGTGATTTCGCCGCAACTAGGCTTCAGGACCCCTAGTTTCGAAGTGAATGAGTCCTCTTAGCGATTTCTTATCACTCACACCACTTCTGTCACTGTCCTTGAGACTTCTACATAATCGGGTTCAACTGACACTACGAAATACCATATCTACTTATCACTCTAGCCCGTCCAAGATGGTCCCCCTTCAAGGCAGTCGCAGACATTGCTGGGCCCTATATGAAAAAAGTCGAGGTCTTTAGTGGCACAAAAGTGAAGAAACGGGTCAGAAATACGAGAAATAAAACCCTCTCTACATCGCTAATTCCGGGGTCAGTCACGATGAAAAAGGGTGAGCCACTCTAAAACGGGTGGAAGCTGGTGGAAAAAGCGTCTTCTTCAAAGCTCAAAGGCTCCATTCGCATGAAATTTGTCACATGCAATCTTCTCAGACTTCTAGCATACATCTAGGTGACACACTTTGGGAACTTTCCATGATTCCCCTATAAGTCTTTAGCTGTTCCAGTAAGTCCATATTTACTTCAGCAGGAAGAGGGTTGGACAGAAAGACAGATCAAGCCAATCATAGTCTACATCCCAACCTCTCCGCGTCCGTGCCTCTTGGCCTTTGGTTAAAGGCACACCACTCGATTGTCAGATTAGTGCCTTACTGCTGAATTATTTCATTTTATCGCAAGATTCCTTTTCCGTGAGCGCCACGTTGGCAATTGGTTCGTCCATGGCGATGCGATTTGGTTTCGAGGCGGGGGGGGGGGGGCCTGGCTTTGTGTTCAAGCAAGCAGAACACAGCGAGTGTGCACGTGCAGCCGCAACAAAGATGCAGTCTGAGCAGTTATCCAGGGACCTTCTTGCTTAAAGGAATCGTCCACGGAAAACTGTTACCCATGTATTTATGTTGTATTTGCCTAATGTTGGCCTCATGCAAAATTTCACGCGAAAAAATGTGAATCTGGCTGAGATGCAGCACCACAAAGTGCGGTCCCAGTGGGCGGGGCCTCCGTGTAAAAGCCTCGTACCGCGTCCGCCGTGGTCGGAGACGCATTGTAGGAACAGAAGGTTACGTAAACAGTCCTACTCTTCGTTCCCAACGGCGGCGGAAGACGGGACGAGGCTTTTACACGGAGGCCCCGTCCACTGGGACCGCACTTTGTGGTGCTGTATCTCAGCCAGATTCACATTTTTTCGCGTGAAATTTTGCATGAGGCCAAAATTAGGCAAATACAACATAAACATATGGGTAACACAAAAACTCATTTTCCGTGGACGATTCCTTTAAGGAGAGTAAACCCTAATCCGATTGATGCATTCCTAAATCGTCCGTCTACTACTGTGTGCGCTGGAGCGATCACCAGGAACCCAACCACACTTTGACGGCACATTTAGAATTAGCTCGAACTGGTGAAGCATTGGATCGCGTAATTAGTAGAGGTGCTGAGGAATACGCCGACAAAGAAAAATCTGGGAGAAACCCCCGAGAATGGCAAATTCAAGGCCTCCGGTTATCTAGCCTTGTACGAGATTACCGGACGAAAGTGAGCCATTTTCCCCTTATCAACGTTTCCGTTACTATTGGAATTGTATCTTTATCTTATCGCATGATTAATAGGCTTCGTTGGCCACGCTGTTGCCAGCGTTGCCAGCGCCACTGCCACCAATTACGTCTGCGATGGGCGGGCCTGGGCTGCATGGAGTAGCCCTTCTTTTGACTTTCTACCTTCCAGAAACACACCTTGGCAAAGACACATGGTATTAGGTGTATGCAGAATAAATGGCCGACACGTAATTGGCTATAACTTCGCTCAGACACAAATTTATTTGTCGAAATAAAAACCATTCGAATCTACAGAATTTTGCCACCGATCTGGTAAGGAAAATATACCATCACGATCAAATTCTGGATTGCGAGAATCAATAAAGTCAAGAATGGCATTTTTACCATGCATAATTTTTCTGCCGCAGGTTTGCATCGGGAACCCGGAAAAAGTGGTAATCCGTCAGGGATAGGTCTGGGGAATAAGGGGGGTGAGGGAGAGGCTCGATGCCTAACTGCATCATTTTTTTACTGGGTGCGCAAAACAACACAAAACCCCACAGTTCGCAAGTCACCCGGCAGAAACTGATCGAGACTCTCCCTCACCCCCCTTATTCCTCAGACCTATCTCTGACGAATTACCACTTTTTCCCGGTTCTAGATGCAAACCTGGGTCAGAAGGAGTTCGCCGAAACGATGCATGTTGAAAATGCCATGGTTGACTTCATTAATTTTCGCAATCCAGAATTTGATCATGATGGCATATTTTCTTTACCAGATCGTTGGCAAGGTTGTGTAGATTCGAATAGTTTTTATTTCGACAAATAAAGTTGTGTCTGAGCGAAATTATGGCGTTTTGAAAAAAGTAGTCCGTTTTGGCCATTCATTCTGCATAGACCTAATACATGCCTGTAGGTCGAATATTTTGACTATGCTAAGCTAGCGCAAGCACAGTCACACAACACAAAATTATCATGTTTCAGGAACTTCATCGTGTCGGTGCACATGTAGAAGGAAGTAATCAAACGGGGTGTTGGTGGGGCAGTGATGGCACCAGAAGTCGTCAGTAAGAAACGCTGCCGTCGACAAGCGTGCCGTCCCTGGCCATTCCCAGGTTTGGAATGCTAGTGCGAGCCATGTTTCCTTAAAGCTTGTTGCAGAACATTAGCGTTCAGTGGTCTGGGGGTGTAGACACAACGACAGTAATGGTTAATACTGCGAAATGGAGAGATGTAAAAAAGAACAGAGAAAATAAAAATGTGCCGGACCTGCGAAAACAGAAGCTCTGCTGCTCTTTTTTCCACAATGGACGAAATCCCACAATAGCAGCTGACGCCAAAGACACCGGAAGGGGTAAACTTGGCAGATCAAAGAATATGAGGGGTGCTCAGCAGTGTAATGGTAGACAAGGAAAGAAATAAAACAGTGAAGTGTCCGAGAAATAAGATCACAAAAACTCTTTTTGTCTTTTGCGCCGCTCTAAATCACTAACCGGTGGGGTAGATGCAGACGAGTAAGGGGCTAAATCATCCGGCCGCGATGTTTTCCCGTCCTAGCCGGCACATCCCCACCTCCCCTCCCCCCGCCGGATGAGTGGCAGCCCGACTCGCAGTGCTGCAGGATCGTGAAAAGACTCACAGGAAGTGTAGCAATAGCTATAGTCGTCAGTTGTCGATTTCCGTGAGTCATCAAACGGCAATGTTTTATTTATTCCTTGTGAAACTTTACTTTTCTTTCAAAACATAAGGTTACTTTTCTGAAAATACATAAGGCTTTGTTTAGTCTTGTCTTGAAAAAAGTGGGAATCATTCAAAACATGAGTCCTGTTACAATGATGTTTCTAGAATGGTGGTCTACGCGATGGCGAAATAAAAGCAGGTGACTGCAACGATGGGCTGCCTTCTGCTCCTTCCGCTTTAGCATCGAGTTCCCCTCGTCAGAATCGTGGATCGCCGTACGCCAGATTTCGGACGACTCAACGTTGCGTGGGACGGTATTCGCGACGCAGCTTTGCACTGGGATGCAATTGTTGCATCTTCGCCTCACGCGTTGCGTTGCCCTCGGTTCAAACGTGGGTGAGTGAATAAGACCTAACCGTAAACCTTATCTATCGAAATCAAATAACTGACGAGCGGATTGTACGAAGAGGTAGTATAAACAGAACAATTGCGCCCAACTACGAAACCGTGTCGCATTTACGGTACCACCCACGCCGCATTGAAGCCGCCCCGAATCTGCTGCGCGCAGCGATCCACGATCCTAACGCTCGTCTCCTGCGGAAGCGGAACCAAGCATCAATAACTGCCATTTCTATCACAGTTTCTGCAAAAAGTGTGAATGCATACAAACGTAATACTCAGCCATCCTCCTACAACGCGAGAATTATCGAAGAATCTGAAGGAGGTTCTAAATATCCCTAAAAGATTGTATTTCTCTGCTCGGACAGAATCATTCACACCAGTGGCAAAAAAAGCTGACAAAGTCTCCGGACTCATAACGTACAATATCTTCGATCACACCTTGCTCTTTCATGAACTCAAAAATATGGAATGTGAGCAGGTAGACTTCGAGGAATGGTGTTCATGAGAAAATTGGGAGCACATAACGAAAAATCCGAGGCTGACGTAGAACTCTGCCATTGTTCAAGCTCACCTGCACGCTAATATCAAACTTCGCAGGATTTCCAACAACGGCTCTTTTCAAGCCGTCACCGGTAGCATAACATTTCGAAGCATCGTGCCCAGGTCGCACGTTGATATTTGCTTCCTTCACAAGCACGTTATCGAAAAGCACCTAAAAAAGAGACCGTATGCAGACGTCCATTCAATAATATCAATATGTAATGACTGTAAAACTCACCTTAACATTAACTTTACCAATGTCATGGGCTACAAATAATCCGCTCGAAGATGTTGGTCCCGAACGTCTCAGTGGTATCATCACATTTCTTCCGTTGATGGTGGCTATTACTTGTGCACCGCGAACACGTGGAATAAGATTTCCGATGTCGACGCCAATATTGAAACGATGACCTCGGAGAACATCACCTTAAACATATCATATGTATTACTGATGAAAACAGGGGCGGAGGTGGTGTAGTGACAGGTGACGCGCACCTCACTCTCGTGGTGCGGGGATCAAATCCCGCATCAACGCCTGCCAAGGCCAACCAAGCCTTCCATCCCTCCGGGATCGGTAAACTGGTACCAGACTCGTCTGGAAGGATAAAAGCACTGACTTGTACATCGGCTGGCCACCGCAAGTCACTGTATAGGCCATGTCACATTCACCCGCCATCACGATTCTGGATGGAACTAGAATGTGCGGCGCATCCCACAGAAGAGATTGATTAACGTCAAAAACTTTTGAATTTTTTACTGAAGAAGACAGCGATCGTCGACACCAGTTTCAGTTTAGCTATCATATTGCCATAACCTTTCTATTTGCATAACTCCCATTCCATCAGATCCGCCAAAAAAGCTCTTGAAACTGACGAGTTAGAGCAGCCGTTAAAGTAACAACCAGGTAAGTCTCATAATAACCTATATAAAAACTAAGAGTTCAGTGTGTCTGTTATTTTCTTTGTCTCCCCACCCAAAATGGACATGATTTGAGAAACTATCGGGAAAGATCGGGTCAAGTGTGGGTTGGATGGGGCGTGTACCCTTATGTCAGGACTTCGCACGACGACGAGCGGCGTGCGACGCAGTGTGTGCGAGCTATGCGCTTCGCGGTAATTGAGTCTTAGAACGACTACACGCTATGCTAGGGGCGCGATACGCATTGACTTGTGATAGGTTCGAGACCCAACAACATGGCGCCTTTAGCTCTTCCCCATTGCTTCGCTTGCGACATGCCGCGGTGCGAAATCCTGACATAGACATAAGGGTACACACCCGGTTGGGTGGGGCATGGTAAGGGTGAAGAGAGCGCACATGAGCTATGGGGAACTCCACACACTGTGGACGAACCTGCGCTAAACTGTTCGATGTTTGGGTGGGAAATCCTATAAGTCGTTCCAGGGCCCGGACGTCGACAGAAAAAGGGGGGTGAAGGTGACTATATGGTATTTGCAGCAGTTAAGAGAGACCAGCATTCAGTGGACGGAGCTTGCAATCCACGAGGTCGTTTTCACTCATTAAATAATTATATTAGGTTGTTCCAAAAGTCTTGTAGTATTTTTTTTCGATCATCACTTTTTTTTTTCGTCCAACAAATAACAATTAGGCAACAACGTATTGTTATCGGCAACCCTCTGCCACTTTATAGAAAAATCGTTGATTCCCTTCTCCCAGAACTCTGGGTTCTAAGAGTCGAAAAAGTCAGCGATCGCCTTCGCAAGCAAGTCATAATCAACGAATTTTCTCTTGGCCAGGAAAGATTCGAGAGGATGGGTAAGGTGATAGTCAGAAGGGGCAATGTCTGGAGAGTATGGCGGGTGGGGCAGCACATCCCAGCCGAGCTCCTGTAGCTTGGCCTGGGCACTTTTCGCGAAATCGGAGGAAATTGGAGCGGGCGTCGTCATGTAGGAGGGTGGCCGTGGACTTTTCCGGCACTTTTCTCGAACAGCGACGGCGAGCTGCTGGAGCTGGTGGGTGCATACGGCAGCGGTGACTGTCTCGCCTTGTACCAGCACCTCGCGGAAAAGCATTCCTTCCGTGTCCCAGAACCAGCACAGTTCCAAGCGTGGTTTGCCTTTCATGTCAATCTCGCCGTTGCTGAAGCTGATGAGCCAGCGTTGTACGGTCTCGTAGCTCACACATCCCTTGCCCAATGCAGCGCTGATGAAGTGGCAAGCTTCCGTCGTTTTGGTGCCGCAAGACCGCTCATTTTAGATGACACCGCGAGTTGGGTGGTTATCGAAAACGGGCATTGTAGCTCTCTCCACGGGATCTGGTGGGTCAATATATATTTTCCTAGGAAGCTTGAGGAAAGTTCTACCATATTCCTGAACCGCCTGGACCTGCCTCGAAGTGAACAAGAGTTATTGGTTTTTTTTTTGGAAAAATACTACGAGACTTTTGGCACAACTTAATACTTCCGCTCCAGTGCGGTCAAGGGATCAGGTGAAAGCTGAAGCAATGTGTAACACCCAGAAAGACAAAAGTATATCAAATGGTCAAAGTAGAATCAACTTTGCTGGGATATTAGTTGAACATACTGGTTTTTAGGCAGACGGCTGAAAACGGCTTATCAACTATACCAATGAGTTAGTGCCCTCATAGAAGTTGAAAAACTACAGCATCAACCTACAAGTATAGCGGCCAAGAGATGATCAGCGAGTGGCACCATTAGGTGCGGAACTGAAAATTTTATCGAGTCATATCGGCTGACGTCGATCGAAATCAATCATCTGTGGCAAAATCGGCCCAAGAAGGAAGGATATGACATACCATTCAGTGACTACAATCGTAGAGGTTGAACCTCTACATTATCCGGCCCTGGGTACGACAATCGACAGTTATAGTTCGACTGTACCTCATTATGTACAGTCAAACGCAACCGTCGATTTTCATACGGAGGGCCGGACGATGTGATGAACTATCGATGAAGGGACAAAGTGCGGGAGCACAGAGCGCAAAGCATGTATATCGTTACCCATTGCAATGATGGGCATGTGTGGTGGAGGATTTAAATGGGCACTCCAGCGACGCAAATGTAAAATATATTTATCAGTTGACGGGAGCACACTACTGCGCGCGATTCATGGCGATGTTATGCAAAATGGGTATGTTGTGTAAAATGGGTTAGATCGGCACGACACAGTGTGTATGGAATTAAGCGGGAATTTCCTTTCCCCTGCTTTAGGCTCAGCTATTGTCTGGAAGAAAGCAGAGAATATGGCGTGATGAAAAAGCACTTCGGTGTTATTATACTTCAGTCGCTTTGCGTCAAACCCGTTTTGCACGTCATCGACATGAATGGCGCGCAGTAGTGTGCGCCAGCCAATGGTTCAGGTCATCATTGGGAGTTTGGATAGTTTAGAGATCGACAGCTTCGTATTCGGTTTCATCGATTGGCTACAATTTGTTCACTTGCTGAACATTTACTTCCTACGCATTAATGGAAGATCCATATCCCGATTAGGCAGCGTTCATACTTTTGGAAATTGCGTTTTTGCGTTTTTGTGGAAATGCGGAATTGTGGAAATGCGGACAGAGCATTAGATACGTATCGATTTCCATGCCACGAAGAGACAAGAGAATTAGAGAAAGGAGAGTGTGGAATTTGCGTTTTTGTGGAATTGCGGAATTGTGGAATTTGCGTTTTTGCGTTTTTGTGGAAAGAAGATTAGATATGTATCGATTTGCGGAACTTGCGTTTCTACGTTTTTGTGGAAATGCGGAATCGTGGAATTTGCGTTTTTGTGGAAAGAAGATTAGATACGTATCGATTTGCGGAATTTGCTTTTTTGCGTTTTTGTGGAAATGAGGAAATGGATAAGATACGTGTCGATTGCTTCGTCAGCGAACGTGGATGATAAGACAAAGCACTTTCTACTTTGAAGGAACAGATTGATCCTATACATTTTTTCAACAGTTTTGTTTCCCTTCTCGTTCACTCTTTCGTGCTCTCGACCATTCGTTTTTGATATGTGACTTTCGTCTGCTGTCACACTGTAGTGTGTCTTTGGGTGGCGTGCAAGTGTTCCGAACAGTACCGGGAGTTCATGTCAGCAGTGTTGTGTGGAGAATAATAACGACGAAATCAAGATTCTCGTGAGACTAAAACGATGTAATACGGGCTGTCACAGACTAGCCCCCCCCCCCTTCATCATAGATCGTTTCTGCTTTCAGTGAGAATTTGTATCTAGTTGAAGATGCCCTAGCTTAATTATTTGAATTACAAGTTTTCCATCTTTATTACATATTTACCTTTACAAGTATCTGCATTTATTCTTCGACGCTTATCCGTGACATGAGTGGACCAGCTACGTAGCCAAGATCTTGAATAGGTAGTAAATCAATCCTCTCGTGAAATAACCCCACTCACGGGTGTCCTGACTCCACAGTAATCATCGGAACTCTTGCAACACACTCGTGCTAAGATGAATTTCCAATAACAATCTTGAACAGATTTCAAATATGTCTGACTTTTGTGTTAGAAGTTCTTAGAGAAGGAAGTGGCAGACTTCTTCTGAATCGGTTCTAGATCGCAATTGACAATCCACCTTAGCACAACCGTGTGACATTCGATTTTGGAGAGAAACTGTACTTCTCACAAAATTATATGTCTATATCCCTGCACGAAAATGGCAGTTTATCTTCAAAGTCGACTAAAACCATTTATCAAATGTATACAAGCTCTTATTCTTTTATCCTTATTTATATAAGCTCTTTCCGAACTCAAGAAAATGAGAACAAATAGCTCCTCATCATCCGTTCGACCGTTCGCGAATGATGAGCTGCGTGGAATGACACGCACCGCGCACGTGGCTTCCACGCTTTTCACAATTCCACATTTCCACAAAAACGCAAATTCCACGATTCCGCATTTCCACAAAAACGCAAATTCCGCAAATCGATACGTATCTATTCTTCCTTCCACAAAAACGCAAAAACGCAGTTTCTCCAATCGATACGTATCTATTCTTCTTTCCACAAAAACGCAAAAACGCAAATACCAAAAGTATGAACGCTGCCTTATCGATGTTTATCGTTTTCATAAACATGCTTCACTATTTGGAATTTTACATTGTCTATCGGTCGATATCCAGTGTTGCTGTCAGTACCGCATCAGAAAATGATTCCGAGTGAATCGCTCGCTTTGCTATCACAAATATCCCTACTATATATAAAGCGCTAAGCCGTTTGTCCCTCCGTCTGTCACGAAATTAGGTATCATATGAAAAACGACCTGTGCAGATGGGGCCAAGTGTGGTATGGGTAGGGCATGGGACAGGAAGTAAAGACCACACATGGACCAAATTAAGCTCCGCCCACGGGGGCGGGGCGTGCACTGGAATGTTTGGCTTTCAGCCCGAAACTGTTGATTACGTTCGAACGTGCAACTAACGTAGGGAGAAGATGGATTTAGGTCAGGGATGAGTTTCTGAAGGTCAGGAAAGAATGCAGGGCACAGTGGGCGGAGCATAAAGTGGTGGGCGGAGCTTGGACGTTACATGAAAAACGACCTGTGGAGATGGGGACAAATGCGGTATGGGTAGGGTATGGGACACTGAGTAAAGACCACACATGGACCAAGTTAAGCTCCGCCCATAATGGGCGGGGCCGTCGTGGAATGTTCAAAAATTGTTGATTGGGTTCGAATGTGCTCCTAACGTAGGGAGAAGATGGATTTAGGTCAGGGATGAGTTTCTTAAGGTCAGGAAAGAATGCAGGGCACAGTGGGCGGGGCATTTAAAGTGGTGGGCGGAGCTTGGACGTTACATGAAAAACGACCTGTGGAGATGGGGACAAATGCGGTATGGGTAGGGTATGGGACACTAAGTAAAGACCACACATGGACCAAGTTAAGCTCCGCCCATAATGGGCGGGGCCGTCGTGGAATGTTCAAAAATTGTTGATTGGGTTCGAATGTGCCCCAAACATAGGGAGAAGATGGATCAAGGTCAGGGATGAGTTTCTGAAGGTCAGGAAAGAATGCAGGGCACAGCGGGCGGAGCATTTAAAGTGGTGGGCGGAGTTACATGAAAAACGACCTGTGGAGATGGGGACAAATGCGGTATGGGTAGGGCATGGGACACTAAGTAAAGACCACACATGGACCAAGTTAAGCTCCGCCCATAATGGGCGGGGCCGTCGTGGAATGTTCAAAAATTGTTGATAGGGTTCGAATGTGCCCCAAACATAGGGAGAAGATGGATCAAGGTCAGGGATGATTTTCTGAAGGTCAGGAAAGAATGCAGGGCACAGTGGGCGGAGCATTTAAAGTGGTGGGCGGAGTTACATGAAAAACGACCTGTGGAGATGGGGATAAGTTTGGATGGGTAGAGCATGGGACAAGAAGTGAAGACCACACATGGACTAATTTAAGCTCCGCCCACGGTGGGCTGGGTGTGCACGAAATACTCTGTCCTCAAGAAAAAGAGCAATACAGGCCGACCTACTGACGCACATGGTGTTTCGCGCACAGTAGTGTGCGCCCGCCAACTGGTAGGTTGTATCATAATTATCAATGGAGATCGCAGTATCAAACGGAATGCACCATTTATTTTTTGGAACGCTAGGCAGTTCAGCGATCAATGCAACGGTCAGAGAAGTATCAAAACATAAACAAAATATGTTCAACCAAAGGCACTGAGCATAAGACGTTTTAGCTAAAGCGGTCGTATACTAGTAGCAGCAAGCGATGTGAAGGATTTCATCCCATCCGATTCCTCACGGTATCAGCCACCGTAAGTCGTTTTCAGTTTCACTGCAGCTCCTGTACCCAATAATACCATTGAGATCCCCGTACCCTACAATACCTGCGAATGTGAACATTATTCCACTGTTAGCCGTAAAAGCGAAACGGCCTTCAGTAGAATTCACCATACGTCTCCCCTTCTTAGGCCGCGGTCATACTTTGCGTAAGTGCATTAGTTGACGCCGGTACCGGCGTCAACTAATGCACTTACGCAAAGTATGACCGCGGCCTTACCTCTTCTCACCTACATCGCTCGTTCTCAGGGAACATACCTTACGAGTTCTCACTTTCTCCTCACCCCTCCCGCTGCTTTCTGGGATGATAGACCATCACTCCCTGACTCTCAACTTTATCATCGTATTCCAATAAATCCATTCCTCCCCGAAAACGTGTTTGCCGTGCGGTTCAGATGCTAGGATTCTGGTGTTTGCAAATATGGCGAAGGGGAAAAGTTGCCGATCGTGGACGGTACGCAACATATTGCTAGGTCATGAATGTGACTTTGCTCTTCCTACAGCAACGATGACCATTTTTTCCATCGCGTGTGTAGCTCACGAATCAACAGCGAATGTAGAGCGCGCTGAAAACCATCGATGACTATCCTATATCCTATATCGACCCCTTTCCGTTCATGAAATGACCAGAAGTACCTGTAACATAATACTTTTTCACTGAAATGCGCGGGTTATCGCAATTAAATTCTCCGCTCAGTATGGAGATGCGTTCATTTTTAAGAGTTTCAAATAAAACTACAACTTTTCATAGCCTCCAGATTATCGCTAACTTCTCTTTAATTTCTGTAAGCTTTGTGACACTTCAACAAACTCATTGTCATTGAAATAATATCGAAAAAGAACTTACAATAAACAACAACTCAAAATAATCTAGTAATCACATGAGATCAAAACGTATTATACTAAAGAGAAATGTATCAGGCGCATGGAGTTGTCTTCGACGTAGACGATCCGCTGGACAGTGAAGGAAAAGAGCTTTCCGAAATCTCGTGTTCAGCCGTCAAAGAAGATGCCAGTATGGCGGGAACGGCTAGTACTTGAAATGGACTACCAGCAATATGATTACTATCAAACATCACTCGCAGAAAGTACACGCCAGGTGTTTGTGGCACATAGTACATCGTAATTGTTCCGTCATGATTGTCCACACAGTGAATCGGGGTCCTGGTCGGACCATCGACGAAAAGATCTATGTCACCGAAACCAGCGTAGGATGTGTCGATAGAAACGTGCGTTGACCGCTTCACAATCACAGGACCAAGTCCAGGTCCCGTAATTGTGACCAGATCGGCTCGAGGTGGACCACTTCTTGATACGACATATTCTGCTTCGGCCTTGCTTCCGTCCGGTACTGAGTGAAGCAGATACGGGGCTATAGCGGGGAGATCGCGGTATGTAACAGATATAGAGTAATCCCCTATTTCGGACGGAGTGAACCATACACGGAGTCCTGTTTCAGTAGATTCTATGGTCGCTTCAATAACAGATCCAGAGGGGCTGATGATCACAATTCGAGTGTTGTCACCATCCGGTGTGAAAACATGAACCTCTTGCTCACAGTTCACTGTTACGATGGCTGAAATGAGAACCATAGCGGAAAACTATAATAAAACGGCAGACGATATTATTCATGGCATCAAATGTTAGAAGTTATTGCAAGGAGTTGTTCAGAAGGCTCTCTACACCGATGTCCCTGGGGTCAGCCACGATAAGAAAGGGGCGATCCACGCTAAAATGGGTGTCAGCTGTTGAAAAGGCGTCTGCCCCAAAGCACAGAGAGGCTCCTTTCACCGTCAATTCGCCACGCATAGTTTTCACAGACTTCTAGTTTTCATCTGGTGACTCACTTTGAAAACTTCAGTACCCACTGACCCCTTTCACCGTCACTTAAAAAATTTTACCATCTTCAATACCTCAATACCATCAACGTCTTCAACCGTTTCATGCTCATCTGAACCGATCTAATCGTCTTCACTTTCCATGACTCCTTACTTGTACCCGATAAGACAAAAAGGAGCGATAATGAATAGCCATGGGTACATTAGCTGATGTCTCTGCACCCATGTTCACTTTCCACAACTCCCAATTTGACTGGGCCCCAGAGGTGAATCCAAAAGGAAAACGAACACCTGGTTAGAGACATCATTAGGGGTAATGTGGTAATGGAGAAATCCCTACAAGAAGTAACTCACATGGTAGTCCTAGGCCTAAGAAGGCTACCTGTGGCAAAATCCCGGTGAAAAAGCGCCCCTCTGAGCTGTAGAAACGGCGCAACGGACACTGATTTCTTGATCCCGCCTCCCTTGATTTCTTGATCTCGCCTCCTGATGACGTAATTCCCGATTAACTGGGGTGGGAGCGGCCAAGGACATGCGGCAGGATCGAAGGTTTTGCGGCGCGCTTTCGCAGTTTTACCTTGAAGCTCACTTCAAAAAGTAGATGCTGTCGTATTTCCAAACATTCCCTTGTGTTTACCTGGCAACATGCCTTGGAAAACTAGATCAGACTACTTCCATCTTGACGGACAGTTCGTCCGCGTCGAGAATCAACGGTGGGAAGGGGTCCTATTTCTCGGGTTTTTGGCCATTTCCATCCGTTTTTTCTCCACTGTCCTGTTACTAGGCATCTCGACTTTCTATGCACTACTTCCTCTACATTTCGTCCGACTTTCCCCTAATGATGCCTTCAAATGAATCGTCCACGGAAAAATGAGTTTTTTCGTTACCCATATTTCTATGTTGTATTTGCCTAATAAGGGCCGCGTGCAAAGTTTCACGCGAAGAAGTGGGAATCCGGCCAAGATTCAACTCCTCAATTCTTGGCCGGATGGGCGGGGCCTCCGAGCAAGTGCCCAACCCGCCGTCCGCCGCGGTCGGAGACGCACCGTAGGAATAGAAAGTATCGTAAACAGTTCCGCTCTCCGTTCCCAACCGCGGCAGACGACGGGACGGGGCTTTTACTGGGCCTCGCCCATTCGGCCAAGAATTGAGGAGTTGAATCTTGGCCGGATTCCCACTTCTTCGCGTGAAACTTTGCATGCGGCCCTTATTAGGCAAATACAACATAGAAATACGGGTGACGAAAAAACTCATTTTTCCGTGGACGATCCTTTAAATAGTGTTCGATCGATTATTTAGCTAATTTCGAACAGTCCTTGCGGTAAATCACGACTGCAACAAAATAAACACGGTGAACGCGAACAAGAACAAAGGAAGAATGACGACAAGCACCAATACAATCCTAAAAACATAACGGAAGTACAGTATATGACTGCAGCCTCACACGAATTGTTGTCATATTAACTTCAGACGAAGTCTAAAAGTGTTAGTCTAGTAAACAAGCTTTCGTTGTTTTTTTTTTTGTTTTTCGTCTGTCTTCTTAATTATCCGTGTTTGCATTTTCTTAGGATCTGATCAGAATCTCGAGCTTTCCGGGTTACCGTGTAGTACAAGCGTGCTGAAGGGCCACTCAAGGCTACGACAGCGTTTTGCACCCACAAGAGTCGGGAGCACGCACAGATTTCCAACAAGCCTCAGTGATATCGTCAACAGAGTCCTTCACTACAGGTACCATTACGCACAAATTCTTTTCCATCCAGAAAAAGTTGTGCTTCACACACGAGCATCGTAAACGGCAGAATAAAAAATCCAGTCTTCGCTGTAAACCGCCGGGGCAAGCGACCCATTGCTTTAATCAAACAAGTTGTCCTAATGCTTAGTCTGACCGATACACTTTTGGACTGTCTTACTCCAACTTCCAATTTTTGCGGCCAAATTCGAAATTCTGAAGCTCTCGATACAAGCCTTTTTCACATCTTTAATTTGATAGGGATTTTATTTCGACATCAGACAAGAGGAAGACACACGCGCGCACGGCAACCATAAGAATAACTGATGATCAACTAATGAACATGCTTGTTATGCTTGTTACCACGAAGTTTTAATCACAAAACAAAAATAACCATACTGAGCACTCCGAGATAATTAGAAAATAACGTACCATTTTCAAGACCCGTAACTCTGATTCCTGATGTGTCCACCTGTGGCTCCACATTGATTTCTATTGGAGGAACTTTGGCACCGGCGAATACCACGTTTAACTAAATACCATGGTGCATTGTAAAGGAAAACAGTGGCAAGCACTTTACTAGACAAAGCAAAGAGTAGCACGGGTAATGTCCATAAAGCATGTGATACAAGAATAGATACCTCATAAGCTCCTGGCCTAGGGGCAGTGTACTTCACAGTGAATGATCCGTCGGTATTATCCAGCACATCGATTGCGACAGCTTTACCGCTTTTATCGACAAGAGCAACCTAAGCGACTCTATTGGATCCGAGGTGTCATTGTATCCTTTATGGAAGGCTAACCTCAACGGCACCCGACCCTGCCTGTTTGGCATCAATGGTAAAATGGGTAGGCTCCTGGCTTCTCACGGGCCCTTCGACTCCAGGTCCGAAAATTCGCAGCTTCGAAATGTCGACAGGTTCGACCACGTTTACCTGAAGAATACTTTTAATACGTCTCTCCACAGAGCAAGCTCAAGAGACATAGAACCAGATTGAATTTCTGAGCCACGGCTGAAGAGGTCGCAATCCTGGCTATGCATCAAGAGCGACTGACATTACCAGTTCTTGGAAAGAGGGTGGAAACAGTGAAAACCGTTCCAATGGGTACGCAGTACCGATTGAAATAGAAAATTTCTGCGCGGAGAGGCTGAAAAGCGTATTCGACCTCTGAATGGACCAGTTTCGCAAAAGTAACCTGAGTCGAGTGCATCTAAGGCTGTTGGAGGAGAGAAATTTACAATGTTCTATCTATTGAAAATATCGAGCCCCTTGGCCGAAAAGCAAACGGAAGCTGATTCATATTAATGGGTGAGTACGGACGTAAAAAATTCGCAAATAAAAATTGCTGATGGAGTCAGACATCAAGATTACCAGCGGCTGAATAGGGTCAAGAATGGGAGCTGAACCCATCGTTGTGCGATAGCAGTGATCAACTCATACATAGTCCAAGCTAGAACGGCCGAAAAGGCATAGCGCGAAATGCTTGCAAGTAAGGTATAGCAGGGCATGGAACTGTTTTCTCCATCATGCAGAGGCTCACACATGAAGCAGAAAACCAGCATCAAATTTGGCTAAATAGTTTTTTAAGTGCCACAAAACGACTGGTGGCTCTATCCCCATGAAAATTTTTGCATTTTCCCAGTTTCTTTCCTTTCCTGTTCATATGGACCGCACTTCACACTGCGTGCACAATCCATTTTCAGTCTGCTGAAGAACCCTCTTCTTCAGTTTTTTTTTTAATTTATGCATTCGACTAGTTGTGTTTGGACCTGCCAGCTCCCATAATACAGGAACCAGGCATTTTCTCGTGGAGCACATATTCGTGCTAAAGAGATCGAACTACCTCAGGAGACAAATTTTCAGCCAAACCGAGTTTTCGACCCGACTTCGAAAAATGGGCAACAGCCATCATTTGTCTAGTAAATGCAACGAAGAGAGGCCGCTGGCGGATCCTGTGAATATTTTTGCTAATCTATGGTGTGCATGTGGAAGGCGTCCATTCAGCACACTTTCCACTGGATTCCATCGAAGTATTTCGTTCGTACAATTAGAAAAATATAAAACCGCAAAAAAAAAACCAGAATAGGCCGGAAAATCCCCCTTCTCTCTCGTCCTCTGCGTCACTAGCCGGAGTGGACTGAAGATAGGCCAGAGTATGTACCAGGCGGCCGCGATCGTTGTTCCGCCCCTACACGGCGACTCGCCCGGGCGCCTGCCGCATGATGGCATGCCGAGCTGCGGCGTCGTCCTAAGACCCCAAGCCGCGGTTTTTTAATGCGATTTTCGCCACATGTCACCTCTTATGAAGTAGGAGAACATGTACTCCCAGATCACAGTTTTCCCTTACCCCTACTGATGCCTTCAAGAGCTAATTCTGCGTTCTGAGCATGAATATCGCACTGGTTTGCACGGAAACACCTGGCTCGCATAGGTGTACCGACGGGTCCAATCGTATGTACTAACCACCGAAAGCTTGTAAATGGGGTCGTTTGGAACGGTAGAAACGGAAATTATTTTGCACCTGCATAAATAATTCAGCGTAGGACAGACAAAAACCAAAGAATGCAAAAGCCCTGACCATAAACGGTGCCCAACTAGAAGTACCTTCCATACTATTTCAATGATAGTTTATCGCGCTGTCCATTCGACCACTCGCTGCTGCAGGTGCATGGACCTCTGTGTGCATCACCTATGAGTTTTTCGTGCCCTTTCAAGCAAATACCACAGGTGGCTCCAATTTTGGTATCCACATCGCACTGATTTTGATGCAGGTTTTAAAAGCCTCTTTCAATATCCATGTATTGGGTCATTTCATAAGTAGTGTCGTTTTCTTTCAAGCAAAAATATTTGCCATAAAATCACAAGTTTTTGCAGCATATCATACATCATTCAAAAGAAAATTTTCTGCTCTACAAAATGACATGTTTAGTTTTCAGGTATATTAGAATGGCGCCGACATTTAGCCTGGCGAAGAGGTAGGACCAGCAGACCAAAATCGGCAAAACCGGCAATCAATTAAAACATCATATTTTACTTGAGGAAAACTGATCAGTCATGTGTTCCGTACTTGGCCGCGACCTCTTCTACAAGTTCCACCAGTCGGTTGCTCAAAAAGTTACGTTTGTGTGTTTGTTTGTTTATTGACGTAAGCAACGGCCCATGTAATTATAATAGGTAATACCATAAACAGTGGAACCATCAAAGAAACCTTACAACTGCGGATCACGTCGCTCTTTTTCCACATTTAGTTTTCCCGCCACAACTCGGTGATTTTTGGCACTTTTCGAACCAAGGCAAGAAAATTTTCTCAATCAATCAGGAGGAAGAGCGGGGAAATGTTAAGATCAGGTAGTGAGTAGGAACATGGAAATACCACTGATCGGATTGCTTAATTTTCTCATGAAAAAATAAATTGTAAAAAAAATGTCAACTGGACCCCTGTCACATGGTATTAAAATTCAATCTGAATCGCAGCCAAAACAAACTAGGAAGATGTTTTCGATACAACAGAAAAAGTTCTTCGGAATGGTTCATAGAACAACACCATGCAAGGAGCTTGAAAGAAAAAATTTCATTTTGAATTAGTGTGGGTGCTTTCGAAAAAAGGATTTCAGAAAAAAACGACACGACTTCTGGATCAGCTAAATATCAGAAGTTGTAGAAGAGGTCAAGACTGAGTACGCGACTCATGACTGGTTGATTTTCCTGAAGAGAAATGTAGTGTTTCAATTGATTGCCGGTTAAGCCAATTTTTGTCGGCTGGACCTACCTCCTCGCCAGCCTAAATGTCGGCCCCATTCTGACAAGCTCAAAAACTGAACATGCCATTTCGTAGAGCAGGGAAATTTCTTTCAAATAATATACGACATGCTGCAAAAATTCGTGATTTGACAGGTGAAATTTTATGTTTGAAAAAACGACATTACTTATGGAATGACCCAATACTTAACGCCACAACTGGCAGAACTGCGATATTGCTTCCTCCTCACCAGTCCTAACACTCAGTTTTCATAATCTCAGAATTATTTTGCCTAATTCACCACAAGTTTTTTATTTATGTTGTGACCCTACATTATGGAGAAAACCGTTTTGGAAAAGCTCACCATGCCCTGATGTACCTTTAGAGCATTGCCACAAGACTAGGAGCATCTTTTGATAGGGTAGGGCAGGGCAGTATTATGGGCTCGGGTCGCCAGAGCTCGCTCCGTTCACATTTCGCGCGCAACCAATTCACAACGGATATAGCAAGGTACGTCTCAAGCGCGATTCAACTCGTCTTGGCCTACAACTCATCATCGCGGAACACGTCACACAGATTTACTCTACTGCTCACATCTTCAGCCACAGTGCTATCCCGATGGTGCTATAAGCCGGATATTAGAAAACGATTAACCATGTAATAACAGAGCTGTTACCGACCGGAAATGGTGATCCGGGTATCGCAACACCATTCAGACTTGCGTTGAGGTGGTGTTTTCCAGCAGATTTAGGCACAAAGCTGTAGCCATAGATACCACTGTCAATTTGTGAGCCAGTGAGAGGTATAGGATATAGATCTTTGTCTAACACTTCAACCACTGGAGCAACATTACTTGCTGAAAGGAAAACGTTAACACACGAGGTACAATAACAGGAAAATCATACCTCCACTATGTCGGGTGTCAATTCGAAATGATACTGGTTTTCCAGGCGAGAAATCGGTTTCCTGATCGAGGCAAGTAAGCTGCGTCGCCGATGGGTGGAAGCCGGCAAGAGCCGGTTCAACCATCAAGACGAAAGGAGATTCGGCTATGTGTTCACCACCTGCTAAGACATTGACCTTGTAAACACCGGGTTCCTTGGGCTGAAAAATAAAACTGAGAAAGTGCATGCAAGAACACGAGAAGAGCTTTAAAAATGTGTAGTTTCATGAAGGGCTGAGAGGAATCTCATCTACTCATCAAAGCCATAGAAAGATGGGCGAAAGGGGAATACCAGTAGCCGATAAATTTTAACAAGTTGACGACCGCGCGCTTTTTCCCACGCTTATGACATGCCTCGCGACTTCAAAATGAGTGTTCCTCTTCATGGAACACTTTCGTTTGATATTTTTCCATATTGAAATTGTAGTTTAGATGCACAGACCACGTTTGAGCTGAGTTGTGACCATATGCGGCTGCTAAGGTTGTTCTTTCTTAACTGGAGGTATTTGGAACAATAGCAGTAATTTAGTGTAAAAATATCGAATTAAATGATTACAGCCTCAAGAAGGTTGTTTTGGTACGATAATGGCACTGCACCAGCCTCATGAATCGCTTATCTTCTATATGTGCCAGAGGAACGCGTTCAGTACCATTTACTTCCCCGTCATTTGAGTATAACTCAACCACTAAGAGCAATCTCTAGTTATGAGGCCGATGCTTTTAATCAATGTATACGTATGAAGTATACATAATAAAAAATTAGATTCAAATAATTGAATAGAAGCTCTTAAGTGGCTCTGATATGGCACCATGTCACATAGTTGTCGACGTGCTAACATCAACAAAAGGTTCAGCTTTAGCTTCATCCCCATAAGAACACATTTGCAAGCATTAAAGGTACAACTAACGATAATCGGGGTTGTCGTCTCCGCCACGCAAACAGATCTATCCACAGCTGCAAAGATGGTAGCTTTAGCGCTACCAGAAGGAGGGTAATGTAGAAAGCACAGAAGGAGAAGTGCACTACTACCCACGCCGTGTGGTTACCCTCTGCATCTACGTTCTTCCTTCTCCCGTACTTTTTATCAGCTTTTCCATCGGACGCCTTCATTTCGGCAACTACGAAATTAATGATAGCAAGGATAGTCCAAGTCCGAGTTCTGGGCAGTTTTCCTCTCCTGGCTAGTGATCACATAGCCCGTCTGTTTTCATAAGTGAGCACAAAAGCTCAGACCAGTCTCTCGTACATTGTACCCTGGAGTTGGGCTCAATTCGTCCAAAGGCAGCATTAGGGGAAATTTGGACGAAAAGTAAAAGAAGTAGTGCATAGCAAAGTCGAGGTGCCTAGTAACAGGATAGTGGAGAAACAAGAAGCGCATACTGTGAACGAAATTTCCATTGGCATTTAACCACGTACAAATGGAATGTTTGGAAATACGACAGCATCTAGTATATTCTGGAGAAGCTTCAAGCTAAAATAGCGATAGCGCGCCGCAATACTTACAGTCTCGCCGCATATCCTTGGACGCTCCCATCGTAGCCAACCAGGAATCACGTCGCCTGGAGACGGAGACGGTCATCCAAGGGCGTCAGGTGTTATCCGTTGCGCGTTTCTGCAGCTCGGTGGCGCGCTTTTTCACCGTTACTTCTACATAGATAGCCTTCTTAGATTCATAGTCTCATGTAGGTAACTTCTTTCAAGGATTTCTCAAAAACCACGTTATCCTGATGCTGTCTTACAAAATGTGTCATAGTAGCATTGCCTTTCTTCCGTAACATATCCACTTGATGATGCAACCATATTCAAGTTTTTTTATACACAAATTGGAAAGTACCACCGAATCATCCCTCGAGAAGACGCGGAGCTATTTGACAGGTGTGGACCATGTCTTCTCGTTCAGCTTTACAAGTCTCAATGAAGGCTTTAACACTGGGAAAATTTGGTGGAGCCTACCGTGTAAGAAACAAGAGCGGATCCTTGGCCACGATCCTGACAAACGATGTCAGTTTTACTCGGTCCTTCGATTGAGAACGCTGTAATTCATATATTATTGCAGGTCAAATTGATATACCGATATTTCAGCAATTATACCCAATCTGTCAGCGTCGCCATTGGTCTCGACACCGAAAACGCTCTGCTGATCTGCGATTCCTCCCTGTAATCCTGGCCCAAAAGCACGCACTCGAGACTTCGTAGGCGGCGAGACGTCAATCTGAATTTCGACACTCAGAAATTTAACTGGATGAGTACTTAGTGCCACCGACCTTATATGGACTTTGTCCGATCGGTTCAGTTTTCGTAGCTACGTGTACTGTATGTCCTCCAACGGTCTGCGGTGTATAAGTGAATGTGGAATGCGACCCTTTCTTCTGTTGCTTCACTGGCACTTCGACATCATCATCTGCAACAGACTTTTTTTTAGAAACAGAGCGGGAGACTCGAACAGTTTCCAAGAGCAAAATAAAATAAAGGAAAAACCTTGGATGATACCTGTGAACACTCGGACGTGCAAGTCGTCCAAAACTTCCGCAGATGAACCTTTGACGCTGACGTGAACGGGCACAGTTTCGCCAACCCTGATTCCCTCTCTACTGATACCACGCCCCCATACAGAGAAGCTATCTGAAAATGGATATAAACATAACCTTCGCTTCAGAAACGTGAAGTGGTAGAGTTGAACACGTAAAGATCAATGCTAAAGGGACAAATTTATTACTGTCGCACATGGTGCCGTAGGCACCACATATTATCGAAAGCCACTTCGTGGTCAATTGGGTTGAATACTAGTACGTTTTTTTCTCTGTGAGGTTCTGTTCTTCACCCCATCATGTTGCTTGTAAATCATCTCTCCAGCTTTCCCAGGACTCATCAGTATGTATGTTATTTACACAAATCAATTACCCAGCTAAAACCAGAACCCTCAATCTCATCTTCTACTCACATCACTATTCACAAATGACACACTATTAGTTCTTCATAATATCAATGTAACGCTCGCCCACCAATTTCTCCATTGCTTTTCAATCAACTTTAGCTCCAGCTCTCCCATACTTTTCGCTTTGAAAATCTAAACCATTTACGAAGTTAGCTGGCGCGTTTGCCATAATACTGCGTTGAGTTTTGATCACCTCTACCTCATCACGAATTGCGCCATGTCAAAACGAGAATGTATAATTTGCTTTAACATAAATTATTCCTTTGCAGCGCGATTGTCTGGAAACATTATTTCGGCTGATCATGACGGACAACACAAAACAAGTGACTCGTTACAGAACAGAACATAATTTTCCTCTAGAACTTAGCTTCGACGATAATCTTGCAATTCACCACCGCTTTGAAATGACACAACATCTAGAGCCATCTACATACCCTGTGCAACTGCTCGATTGCTCTTTGAGTATTTTCTTGGAAAATGAATATAATAAGCACTACTGGCGTTTAAAAAAATCGTTCACAGAAAAAGGAATTCCTCTATTAGTCATACGTTTGAGTTGTATTGGTCTAATGTGGGCAGCATTCAAAGTTTCACGCGAGAAAATGTGCGTTTGGCTGAGATACAACACCACAAAGTCTCGGTCGGGCGAGCAGGGCCTCCGAGCAAATGCCCACCCGTCGTCCGCTGCGAACGAAGACGTACTGTAGGAACAGGAAGTCACGTTGACAGTCCCACTCCCCATTCGCAACCACGGCGGACAATGGGACGGAGCTTTTACTCAGAGGCCCCGGCCAGCCCGCCAAAACCTTGCGTGCCGTATATTATCGGATTCACATTTTCGCGTGAAACTTTGCATGTAGCCCACATTAGGTAAATACAAACAAACATATGTGTAACAAAGAAAAACTCATTTGCCGTGAACGATTCCTTAGGTGAGACTCTAGCAGCTGAATTACAAATTTTCCATATGTGTGCCCAATGTTTCCGCGCATGCAGCGCCTACTATGTGGAAGGCGTAGCTTTGATTATTTGAGTTCCTGACGTATGTACCCATGCACTAACTATCAAACTCCAGACATGCCCTTTATGAATTGTTTTTCTGGTGGTTCCGAATTTCGTGACAGATGTGTACATCTTGACTAATGTCCCACCCAACGCAGCTGAAAGGCCTATAGTTGTAGCCTATAGTACGCAGCCTATAGTTGTACTGGAACCAAACGCAATTCTATGTTGTGAGCTTCGCCCATTCTAGATACGCTCCTTCCACTATGGACTCCCAGCTTTCCACTCTTGAGCCATTTTGAAACTGAATTAGAAATTTTCACTTCAAACCGAAGTTTCAGCGCACGTCCCGACCGTGGTGGACAGGGCGTAGTACAGTTTATTTGCGCTCTCTTGGCATTGTTCATGTGCGCCCTCTTTCCCTCTTTGAACGGAACTTTTAAGCTGTGCTAGAACCAAACTACAAATTTTTGTTTAAAGCCACGCCCATTTGAAATACGCTCCGCCCACCGAGCTTATAGGCTTCATGGAATTGTGCCACCGACCTTATCACAACGTCTCTCTACGTTGGGCCATCTCAGGACTCCATTGGATCATTTTCAGCTATTGTCACAATTTCAGCGCACGCCCCGCCCACTGTGGGCGGGGCGTGCGCTGAAAGTATCCCGTGTGCGCCTCTTTTTTCTTCGCTCATGCACTCATGCGAACGGAGTTGTGAATTTTTGTTCTGAGCGCCACCTATTCAAATTACGCCCCGCCCACCGCACTTGTAGGCTTATTGATTCACAACATTCTCTTTCTTTCGAAAAAGTTATACATATGTATCATTGGACAGAGTTTCTTCGGTTCAAACAGTTGCCAAAATTCGCACTTACGGCATCTCCTCTTTACCGTCTGCCATCCGGGTCAAAAAAAAAAAGCATGTACATGTACGCTACAGATGGAATTTTTCTGCTTTACAAGACACTACTTTTTGTTTCTGATCGTATAGTTGTTTCTGTTCTTAAGACAGAATATTTTGTAGATCAAAATCTGAGCTGACCTCTGCCGGTGAGATCGAATAATGTGAGGTTAATAATACGTCATTGATCACCTTCTTGTCATATGTGAAGGTCTTCTCGGTCAAATGAAACTGTTCGGAAATCTCGATTTTTAGCGAAAAAGAGTACAAATTTTTGTCGAAAGTACAAATTTTTGTTCAGTTTTTCATTTCAAAGCATCAGAGATATTAACATCGGAAGGATCCAAAAAAGGAGTAGCATAGTTTCTCGTAGCGAAAAGAGCTCCATCGAAGGCATCTATAGGTTTTTTTTCAACTCGAAGGTGGGCGAAGAAGAGGACATACCGAAAATGCACACTTCTGTCGAGAACCCCGGCTCAAGAATAACGGTCTGGAGATCGATTCATGTTACACTGAGTCAGTATTGAGAACTTTTCAATATTTTAAAACAGTTATTCGCTGTTGGTTTCAACATTTTCAGTTTCTATTAGAGCCATCTTCACTTTCGCAAGCTTCCCGCAACAGCAAAATGATTATAATTTGAAAAAAGCTACTGTAAAAATTCACGCTGCGACCTAGTCGAATGGAAATCTTCAGAATCACGTGAGAAAGAAAAAAACTAACGCCTATCTAATGCTCTCAACGGGAACGGACTTCCATGAATAGGATTACGATTATGAAAGACGTTTATAGTGTGCAATCCACTTCCCTTTGGCACATATTCGCACGTGTGCACACCTCTGCCAGGACCTTCTGTAAAAAAACAACACAACCGTTGCCATAAACTAAAAGAAACTTTTGAGAGTTTGGAAAGAGCGGAATGAGAAGTGCTCTCTAGGACCGCTGTTATTGAGGTATTCATTCAACGTGAAACTACGACATTCATGGCCTCGCGCTCCTATTTGACTTCTCTTTGGTAGGTGCAAAAGCAGCCAAACCTCAACCCGATAAATACTAATTTCGCGGGCTGAAAACTGCACCAACAAGCGTTTGCAACCTCAAAGGTGCAATTATTAGGCTGTCCCGAAAGTTCCGGAACACCTTGGCGGACAAGGGTTTTCGGGCCTTCCCACGATGGAGAGCCAGGGCATTTGTCGATTGACTTTGAGGAACGTTCCATGCCATAGGTATATAAGGATTCGCGCCTATCCACAAAAGGAATAGAGCTCGAAATGGACGAGACGTCACTCCGAGCATTGTACCTCTACGAGTCTACCGAGGGAGCCGCATGCGGAGCAAGCACAACTATCCACCGTTGGTTCACCCGCTTCCGTTCTGAAGATATAGCCCTGAAAGATCAGTAACGCAGTAGCCGTCCATCTGAGCTGACCATCAGCTTCTCAGGAGAACTGTGCAGGAGAACCCCACGGCAAGCACACGTGAAGTAGCCCTGCTATCGGTTGTGGGAACACCACAGTCGATCAGCATCTCACTCGGCTGGGATACCGGAAAGTGCTCTCGACTTGGACACCCCATGCCCTATCCGACAGCCGACATCTAGCAACATTCACCCGGGACACCTTGGCGACGCTAGGCTTGAAGTGCTACCACACCCTCCATATAGCCCCGACCTCGCACCGTCTGACTATCACCTGTTGACTGCTGACTATGACTATCCCCCTCTACAGAGCTTCCTGAAGGGTATACAGCTCAAAAAGCAGCGCGACATCGAGATGGAGGTCGAGCGTTTCTTCGCGAGGCGGTCTCAACAGTTCTGGGCGGTTGGGATTGGCAAGCTTCCGGATAGATGACAGAAGATGATAGATAGTAATGGTGAATATTTTGTTAGCTGAAATGTGTTTATTTTGCAAAGGAATAAATTTGAAAAAAAGTGGTCAAGGTGTTCCGGAACTTTCGGGACAACCTAATACATCGCAATCTGAAGAGGCCTCATACATTGCTCTTGGTGACATCATCATGTGGCGTTCGCACTCTCTTTGTGACTGCACGAAGTTCTCATTCCGCTCATTCCTTACCTCCAGAGAGCGTGAACGACCAGATGTACGAGGAAGCTAATGACCGCGTTAGAGAGAGGTCAGAGCCGCCTGCACCTTCTTCGCACGCTGGTATTACGGATTGGGTGGGAAGCACGTGCTCGGAGTGCTCTGCTGCTCGGTATCAGTGTCTTATTAGCACAGGCTCCTCACACGCACAGCACCCCACCATGCATCACAGCAAGAGTGAAATTAGAAAAATGCGCATTTTCATCAACACATTCACGACTGAGTTGGGGACTTCTCATCGATCACTTATGCCGCGCTCTAACGTTTTTGTTGAGATCACTGGTAATTGATCGTCTTCACGATGCACCAGACATACCCCAGGATGCATAGGTGTTTCACCGTTATTTTTGGTATAGAGAGATTTCCATTTTCCAAAGGAAAAAAATAATGAACAGAAGAGAGCCACTAATCGCTAGGAAAAAGGAGGGTATTCATTCACTTTGAAATTAATTAATTAGTCCGTGAGCCGGCCCATTTTCACAGTTATCGATAAGTTAACCTGAATCATCCTCGAAGGCCGAGTCGAAGGGAAAAATGCTGGGGCAATAAGAAATACCACACAACGAAAGACTGCCTAACCGTTGCAGATAGCGTAGAAATACTGCGACCAGGGTGGGGACGATCGGTCGAATTTTCGCGACGCGGAGCCGTCAGCACGACTCGCTGCAATCGGTTGGGATTCCGCTCAGCATGAAGTGGGCTGGTATCTTGAGGGATCTTCGAAAATTGCAGGTTGGAAGCTTCGCAAGCTCTTATATGTTATGGTTGTTGCTGTTTCAATGGATAAAACTACAAACAACTCGCACTCGCCGCGGGCAGCCACGCGAAACTTCGACCGTCGTCCCCCACCCTTGCGACCAATGCCCAACTTCCGCAAAAACTATCCTCGTGTGGTGACAAGCGGAAGGGTGGCGCCTTTTTATGGAGAGAGATATTATCTCTCTTTTTAGTACAATGGTTCAGTAGATAATATTTATCCTTATAGCAGCGAATGGAATATTAACCCTTAGTCGGGTAGCACGTTGAACGATATGCCCATCCTAGCCCCGCCTCCTAAGGAGCGGGGGTGACCGCGGGTTCTGGCTACAAGCCAAAACACCTCGAAGGACACTGAAGTAGCACTGTTTCTCACAGAGAATACGCATGAAGTAATAAAGTGGTAATGTAAAGTGTTAATGCTCATTAGTGTCATTTCTGTTGGTCCAAAAGTCCTTACTTACAGTGCTTATACTTTCAAAAAAGCAAATAGAAAGGTCCAGATTTAGTGTGCGAGGGCTTAAGAGAGGACAGGTAGGAGTCAGGCTACTCTTCGTCTGGTCCTAGACATTCAGGACAAATAGAGAAATGCAGTAATAATCCTACATAATTGCGGTGCTCGTATAGAATGCGGCTGAATATGTTAGAAATGCTCATAAATGATCTTTTCAGAAAAGTGCAAGTGCACGTAGTCGTGAATGTGTTACCATGGACCACGCGCTATGAATATGTGAAGTACCTATCACAGCCAGAGAACTTTCATTTCCCTTCGCATCCACTACAACAACTTCAAAAAGTCCTCGCACGGCTCCTTCGACACGTAATGGAACAACGTCACCCACGCGTACACGATCCGAGTAGGGACATAATCGTGCGACAGGGAGAGCCTATAAAGGCTTACATTTGTCATACCGAAAAGAGTATACCAATCGAAGCGAACTCGGTCGGCATAGCATAGCAAAAAATACGTATAGGTGAAAAAGCATTTGACCCACTTCCACTGTACGTGAAGCATCTTCAACAGCAGTGGTCGTTCCGAGAGCAATGTCGCGTAGGAAGAGTGACAGCTAAAGACACTTATGACAGAGGTCACCACGAAAGTACTATGCTGGTTTGAAATACATTGAGGAAGGAAATGGAAAAAGACATGAGTCCAGGATGGGAGGCAGTTTGCTGCTGTGCATTGGATGAAGGATAGAGTCGTGACACAGACTGACACAGACCATATCAAGTGGATGGATGCGCGGACGATCCCTTATTCATGATCCCGGCAAATCGTTCAGAACTACGCTAGATAATGTGGATGGTATCACCTTGTAAAAACACGTTGACGCTCGAATAAAGGGAAGGCATTTTCTAGATCATCTTGGAGGGTAATCGTTAGGAGGCGTACCGTTCGTAACTCTACACATCGAGGGGTGAGGCAAAACTGCGCCGACGACCATCTACCAGTAGTAATCCAGAGGATACCCTCCTTGAGAGAAAAGTTAACTGTTTGCCCAAAAAAGACCAGAGTAGTCGATCAACAATAATGAGCGCAAAAGAACTCACATGATGAACTCCATCGCGTAGAGGTGTGTAGATGACAAGAAATTTGTGAGGATTCTCCTCGACAACTGTATAATGAACTTCGTGTCCATCTGGATCAATGATCTTCATCTAGAATTATATAGGCGATACCATATGTTTTTTAATGAATAGCGAAACGCATGTGTAATCTGTGCTCGCTGAAGCGATAAAATCGCTGACAAATGCAGTTGCATAACTAGACTTTTCCTCTGAGTTTCATCAGACATGATGAGACGATATGGCTAAGATACCTTTGGCTTGTAACCATCACCGATAACATTAACAATAAATTCGGATGGCATGTTGACTTTCGGAAACCCATCCACGCCTTCCAAAGTTCCTGAGGCAATAGGTTCAGCTGGAGGCTCTGGCTTCTTGACAACTTGATCCAGTCTGGAAAAAGATATGTTAAGGATATGTAAGCACTTCTTCGACTCTCTCCAATTGGCAAAAACATACTTCGCCACAGGAAACTGTGAAAGATAGGTCATAACAGACATCTCATCAATTTCTGGATGAATTAGCTCTCCGGGCGTTATCAGCTGAAAAGGGTACTGTATCACATGAATAAGAAAAGGGAAGAACGAGAAAATGGAATGTTGTACTAAGGCCTCAAACTTCCTGTTGCACTCTATTCGAATCTTCAAGTCTTTTCAGAAAGCTCGAATACAGGGGTGCCAAAAAGTCACTTTTTTCCTCCACGTTCAGCACTATATCAGTCAAACTTGAGCAGATTCTTACGAGGTATTTCCGTCCGCGAAATTGAGAACACACCTTACACTATCTCCAAACCTCTTAACAGAATCCTGCATGAGCAGGATTAAGAGCTTCTTCCGAGTGAACATGATGTGTCACCCAGCCCAGAAAAATCCGAGATTACGTTACGTTCGTTCGCACCCCTGTTCATCATTCAGTTTTCTGCAGGTTCTCGACATCCTTTGTTTCCAAGAAACAGAACGTGCCAATACCACTGAAACCTTTTCGGAGGTGGGTTTCAAGCATGAAAAATGACACTTCGGATCATAGCAGCAACAGCTTTGTGACTCCTACGCACTGAATTGTTCGGATGTTTCCCACGAGAGACCCACCACGGAAGCTGGCTCTCCCTTTTTCGGGCGGATCTTGATGCCGTATGTGCCTTAAAGTCCGACTGTGCCAACTGAAGGTACCGTAATCTCATGACGGTGAGATAGTGAGCCAGAGCTTGCGTCAGCTCCTAGAGGAACATTAGAGGAATATTTTGCCCCAATACAATTACCTCTTTCTTCCCTTCCCGACGTCCGCCGCGGTCGGAGACGCACTGTGGGGATACAGAAGTTACTTAAACAGTATCATTCCCCATCTCCAAACGCAGCGGACCGTCCACGGAGAAATGAGCTTCTTTTTTATCTATGCATTTATGTTATATTAGCCTAATAAGCACCACATGCAAAAAAGTTAGAATTCGGCTCAGATACGGCTACCCTTATTCTCGGTCGGGTCGGCGGGGCCTCCAAGTAAAAGCCCCTTCCCGTCGTCTGCCGCGGTTGCGAAAGAAGAGTGGGACTGTCTACGTAACTTCCTGTTCACAATGCGTCTTCGACTGAGGCGGACGACGGGAAAGGATACCTACTCGAAGGTTCCGCCTTCCTGCCGCCACCTTACGGAGCTGTATCTTAGCCGGATCTCACTTCTTCGCGTCAAACTCTGCATGGGCCCTCATTAGGCAAATACAACATAAATATTTAGGTAACTAAGAAACTCATTTTCAGTGCAAGCTTCCTTTTAATAGCCGTCTATTCGTTATGGTAGATACAGGACAGCGTTGTTTGCACGACAGCTGATTGTTCCGGTTTAGAGGAATCGTCCACGGAAAAATGAGTTTTTATTTTACCCATACATTTATGCTGTATTTGCCTAATGTGGGCCGCATGCAGAGTTTCTCGTGAAAGGATGTGAATCCGACTAAGATACAGCATCACAGAAACTTGGTCGGGTGGGCGGGACCTTCCAGAAAATGCCCACCCCGCCGTCCGCCGCGGTCGGAGGCGCATTGTAGGAGCATGAAGCAACGTAAACAGTCCCACTCCCCGTCCTCAACCTCGGCGGACGACGGGACGGGGCTTTTACTTGAAGGCCCGCCCACGCGGCCAAAATCTTGGGGAGCTGTATCTCAGCCGAATTTTCACTTTTTCGCGTGAAACTTTGAATGCCGCTTTCACTAGGCAATACAACATAAACATAAGGGTAACAAAGAAACTAGTTCTTACGTAAACAACGATTCCTTTACGGTTACTTGAACTGGTCTTTAAAATACGCTCTTCTCTGTCTAAGTGTATTAACGAAGAAGGGTTCGAGAATTCGCGCACGGAATTTGTTAGCGTTTCAATTCACGGCCATAAGGATCAAACATAGAGTTATGTGAACAGCTGATTCGCAACAAGTCAAGAGCATTGCTTCGGAATGCTACATCTCCCTTTATTTCATCATTTTCCCACATTTCTTTTCCAGGAGCGAGTGTCGAAGCTGACTCAATGTTTATGGTCATGAATTTGCTTACCACGAGCAGCGAGCGTCACCAAAACACAGTAATCACAGGTCTATAGAATTCACCTCATCGAAAGCTTATTCAATCCGTGTACGTAGATTCGTTTACCATAAGGTGTGAGTACTCAGGGATGAACAGCTACGCAGACAGGTACTTAAAAAATTTTTTTTCGCATTTGGGTTCATTCTGAGCTTCCTTTCTTTCCTGCTTTCATGATCGTGATCCACTAACTCCCTCAATCGTCACTGTTTCTCCCCAACCTCGAAGTCGAACGGTCTCGATCCCTCACTCCACTATACATAGCACACATTGAACTACATTTTGTCATACGTTTCAATCATATAATAATAGCCCTCACTTTACAAGGTGCGCCAGGATTGAACATATCGTAAAAGATAGAAGATAAACTTGTTAATCAATCCCTTGTTAAGTCGCGTCCCGCACTCTTTTTCCTATGTCAGCACACTCACTCAAGGTGACAGAATATTGTCAACCATTCTGTGAGGAACAGTTTTTATCTGAGAGCGGTTCAAAGCTGTGAAAATGGGAATGCGGTCATGCACATTCTGTCTCGAAAAACACTAGAAATGGTGACGATACGCAGTGCCGGGAGACGCTGCTGCAATACATTCTCGCGTTTTTTTTTTGGCTCGAATTCCGATCAAACCTAGCTTTCGTGCAACCACGTTCAACCATAGTCAAATTCATGTGTAAGACAGTAGACAAAATTGCTATAATAGGTTGAGTACTACCGTGAACTTGCCCAGTATGTGAACTGAACCGTGAACCTGCCCAGCCCAGCATCTCACGATACTTTCCACGGTACTATGTTTATTCAACGCTTTTTTCATTTCAGCTGGCTTACTATTAATGGCAGGCCTTGGCTTCGCTTTAGAGGCAGGAACACCGTCGAGTTTATATTATTATGTATCAGTGCAGCTGCTATTCCAATCACTTTACTAACAATTGTGATTATCATAAGAACAACCCCGCAAAAGCTGAAGCGATATCAGTGGATATTGTTGAACCTAACGGTCAGTGACACTCCACGGGAAATTTACAGTGTAAATGATTCAAAAGAATTTCAGAGACCTTGTATTACCCACGTATAATCACTTAAAAAAACGCTAAGCTTTCTCAGAAAAATTGTATGTGTTTTAAAGAATACACGCTATAGAAAATTCGTTCAGGTTACTATATTTTTGGCAGACATCACAATATGTTTTCTATTCGATCCGATAACGCTATTCCCAGAAATTGCGTGCTACTCTGAATCATGGTTTGCAAACATATCTGAGGACGCCAATTACATACTTTTTGTAAGTAAAGTAATTTTGATGCTTTCAGAGCTTTTTTATCGTTTTGAAGATCGTGTTTCTCTTCTACGTAGAAGATCTTGCTTCTTCTCCGTACTCGTAGCCCCGCGTTGTATCGAAAATCGGTTCCGGACCAGACAGCCTTCCCTTCCAAGATCAGTCTGACTGTTTGCAGCAGTTGAAGCGGGCGTGCGTGCCCCAAGTAGGCGGTGCTTACCAACAATTCATAAACCGGTTCTGGAGCAGCCCAAAGACTGGAAAAAATCTGAGAATCCTGCGATGATCAAACCATTTTGAACATTTTGTAAATGACCTTGCGCGGAGGGCTGGTCAATGCTATAGACTACACCACTAATCAAAGGTGAGCAAATGTGCAAAGGTAGGCACTTCGTAGAATACAGAGCCTATCCGCCTATTGGTAAAAAGCGCTGTAGGCGAGTAGTACCAGAAAAACAGTGGCGCAAGTGTAGAACGTTTACACAGAGCCAACTGCTCACAATTGTGGTGTGTGCGCAGTGGAGATTCGCAACTCAACTGGTGATAGAACATGCTTCAGAATGCTAGAGGAAGGCGTATGAAGTGAACATTGTTCACGCCTGCCGTGCGATGCGACCAGCATCGAAGATAAAGGAACTGAATCTAAGGTCACCGTGAGGGTAAATATGGAAGAAAATGACGACAAATAAAGGTGCTCAAAGATGGGGATAATAGTACTAATCCTCCACCCATCCCGTATCTTCCCCTCAGCGGTTACGGTGTCAAGGATTCGAGTGAGCCAGTCGATCCCGTATTCTCCTAGTACCTTCCATACATCCCGGCACCCACCTCCCCACCTGGACCAATCGCCTTCCCTATCTTCATTCTCCTTGGCATGTGACACTTCTCCATTCGTCCAGAATAGGAGTGGACCAGCTGTAGCCCTCCTCTTTGGGTCTCCGTTACAAAGAAGCTCCTTGTTTAGTAGCCCATAGGAGAAATCCTATCACCTCTATTTCGTCTCGACTGGCCTCTTCAGGATGGCACTGCTGCTGCTTGCATAACCTTTATAACCGTGATGTCTTGGGTGGCTCGGTGTCACGCGCTGGCCAACCTGACGACGAATTTCTCCTCCTCTCTACTCTCCAATCTCTCTCTCTTTCTATGCTTCCTTCTGTTTCACTACTCGTTGAGCCTACCCGGTCCGAAATCATGCTTTATCTCCTCCTAAGCCGCCCCGAGTTCCACCCAATGTATCCTTCGCATACACTAGGATAACCTCAGCGGTCGTATTTCAAGTCTCCTTAACCGAACTGCGAGGGCCCGGAAGACCGGCTTTTATCACTCGTCTCCCCAGAAAATCCACCTTCACTCTGTGTATTTTCCACCATCGTATCCTCCGCCTATGCATTAAGCAGTTAATGCCTTCGTTTTCTTAGAAAGCTCTGTGGCAATGTCTACTATAAGGAGGGATCTACGTTGAGTGAACACATGTTCACCAGAAGTGTTTTGATGTCTTTTACACTTCTGAGGGACTCTCTTCTTACGAGCACATGGTTCATTTCCGTTTGTCTCCTTCCGCTGCTGTAGGTTACCTTTCGAGTTTCAGTACGTGCTACAGATGGCTAGGTCGGGCAGTAGCCAGGTCAAGCACCCTCTCTCCCTCAAATCCAAAACCCCTCTCCCACCCCCCACCCGTGTGCTTTCCGTAGACCTTTTGTCATTCTCGACGTTGCCGTTTGGGTCGTGCGCTAGAATGTTTGATGTTTGGGATAAAATCCTGTAACTCTTTTTGAGAGAGACCGTACCCTGAGAGAATGTGTGCTAGCAAGGAGACGGCTCTCAGTTCACCGTGGCCATCAGGATGGGATGTATAACGTCTTATATAATGTCGAACGGTGATCACATGTCATAGGCACTGCAAGATACCATCCTGGCTCCTGAGCTACCCTGACCTTTGATGCCATGATCCCAAATAATTCGACCACCTCGTTGGTTTATAAAGGGTGTAAATGTGAAGCATTTTGTGAGTTTTATAGTAGGTCCATAAGAAACTATTGTAACAAAAAAATTTGCAACCTTATCCACAGCCACTCCCACCATGATCTTGATGGTGACGAAAAGATGAACTATCATTTGACATACCAGTTTGGCTGGAAAGTTGCTTTTGGGATGCATCATTAGCAGAATAATACCGCATTTGTTTAGCGCGAATTTTCTGTGGTCTTGTCATAGGCACCAACCCCCAAACAGGTTTCATAGGTAACCCATCAAAAGGTTTTTCTGATTGTAGTTCGGCTTGCTTATTGTAACCATGGATTATTGTGCAACATGAACCCTTTCTGCGAAATGACGCAATATCCATATTCTTATTTAGTGAGCGAAAAGCCTATGGAAATATGTTTTGAGAAACTGATCACGCACCTTATTCTGGCCACTCGTGCTTATGACAAAAGCAAGGAGATTTCGCGCCAACAAGTGAGTGTGGTATTCGTGTTTTGCTAATGACTTCCAAAGTGCAACTTCGCAGCCAAATTGGTATATGACATGTAGTTCACCTTTTCGTCACTATCAGGATCAGTAGCAGGGTTGCAGTGGGTACAGTGGCAAAATTTTTTTTTGTTCCAGTAATTTCGTATTGGTCTGCTATAGGTGCTCGCAAAATGCTTCACAATTTCACATTTACACGTCTTACACGGGAAGATACCGGATGGGCGGAGGATTAGTATCATTATCCCCATCTTTAAGCATAAAGGTGATACGATGGAGTGCTTTAACTATGGAGGGATCAAGCTGAGAGCACCGACGCCATCTTCATCGCCAACCAGGTGATGGAAAAGTATTGGAAGAAGCAGCGATCATGTTACCTAGCACTTTACAACCTCGAGGAAGCCTTCAACCGTCTTCCCAAACCAGTACTCCAATGCGCTTTGAGGACGGCATGTACAGGAACGGGACTTGTAGTACGAGACCAAAGCTAGCGCACGTAGTCGGCACGGGTCGTCAAATCAAGAAATCACGGTAGGAATACACCATGGATGGGCTTTGATCCCGTTTCTCTTCCTCCCCACCTCGGACGTAATAGTGAAAGATCTCTCGGAGAGACCAGTGAAGACCATTTTGTACGCAGACGACTTTGCCTTGATAGGTGGCAGCAGGGAAGAACTTCAGGTAAAGGTGCAGAAATGGCAGGACAGACTGACAGGGAACGGACTTCGATTGAAAGTCAAAGTCGAGAAGACCGAGTTCATTTGCACCGAGGACTGTCCGGAAGACCATCAAAAAGGTGGAAGAATTCCTTTTCTCAGAGACTGATGTGGCGGTTGAAGGTACGATGGACCATGCTCTGAAGGCCCGATTAAATGCGGCTCGGATAAGATGGAGGTAGTCTACATATAGGAATCCTGTGATATCGACGGTGTCTCATGACGCTCGAGGGAAGGTGTAAAGAACAGTGGTAAGGTCTGCAATGCTGTAAGGTATTCAATGCTGACATAACAGATATGCATATAATGCAGCTACACACAGCTGAAATGAGGATATCAAGACGGACATGTGACTGGACGCGACTTGACAAGGAATGATGCCGTGAGAACAGTCATGTAAACACTCCTGTTCACTCGAAGGAGCAGCGGGAGCGATGGTCTGGACACGTGCTGAGAAGACCAGAGGACTACCCTATAAGGAAGGCATCAGAGTTCGAAGTGCAAGGTAAGCCATTATGTGGAGCCCTAAAGAAGAGGTGGAGGGACATTATCATGAGTAACCTTTTCGAAGTGAGGACCATGACGTGAAGCGCCTTGGAAAGGAACAAATGACGACGTTTGACGAGAACAGCGGAATCTGCGACGGCGCGGGGCTAACGCTAGGGGAAAGGAGAAGGAAAAGAATAGGGATTCTCTGTCATCTCCCCATCACTGGAGATGTACTCCGCCCTCGATCGTTCACTCGTGGATCTGAACTCGGAGACGGATAGAGTTCCATCCACTTCAGGTCGACCGCCGCTCGTATAGTTTCAGGGCATCGCGTAAATCAGAAACACTACATAGATTTTCCTTCTATCTCATAGAGAGGACAATAGTAATAAATCTCCGAGAAATCACCCCCCCCCCCTTCAATTCAACAGACAACGGATTGTGAATGTTAGTGAGGAACCCCTCTAGCATCTCCCATGCGTCTATCAGCACCACCCTACAGCCCTGCTCCACCACCCAACACACTTCTTCATCGGTCAATTGAAAGGATCCAATCGTGGTCCCTGTTCTTGGGCTCCATTGACATGGGCTTTCCTTTCGGCAGGGTAATCAACACTTCCTTCAATTCCTTAACTTCAGCAGATCGCTGTTCTTTACAGCTCACCATTTCAATCAGGTAGTGGAGTTTTCCTAGTATTAGGATGTGAGGAAGGTTTCGACCGGTTTCGCACTTTCAACTTCGGCGGACCATAACTCAGCTCAGACTGCATCTCTTCCCACAGAATAATACCATTCGATTCGCTACTTTTTTGGCAACATTACGCATACTTACGTGTTTCATTTTGATGGAGGACTGACGATTTATATCGCTTGAGGTAAAAAGAAGTCAACTCTAAATCACCAATTTCTGCACACACTGCTGGGGGAGCCGTCCACATGTTTGGGAAGGTGGGGCTTAATCAACGCTGGATGTGGAGCAAGGGCTCCAGCTGCAACTACTTCAGTTAGTGGAAGATTCGTGGAAAATGCGCTCGCGCATGGCTGCTCCGAGGAGTCGCGCGGCCCCCATTTTAGGGTTTTTTCGAACCGAGGCTACTTCAGGTGGTCAGTATTTTTGGTTGCATTTACTTTCTTATCATCCGGCCTGTCAGCATGGATCGAACTGGTATGTCCAACATATCTCCACTTCTTTACAAGGCATGCTTTGCTCTTTGGTCCCCGGTAAAATCGAGCCAGTGGTTTTGAAAAAAGTGTCCCGACACCCTATTTCACTAGGATGAGTCTGAATTCCATTTTCGGATGGGGGAGTCAGAGAATATGAGCTAGCGATGTACTTCATACGCCCCCGAAACGATAGCAGCACTTATTCGAAAATCGTTATTACATCGCGGAACTTTTCGCACCGTCGGAACTTGATCTGAAGAAAATTGCTCCCAAGTCTGACACATAATAGGAAAACAATCGAGGAGACGGAAAGATTCTCTGCATTCTGTTACGAATTATCTTTAGCTATTTCAGTATTGCGCTTAATAAGAGTATAGGATCTTATTTTCGCTGCGGAGGTTGTCTTTTTTTCGGAAGAAGCTTTCGGAAGAGGAAAGGAAACCACTAGGATAACAAACCGAAGAATGTGGGACACGCTTCTGAAGAGTCAAAAGCATCCACTGCAATACCTAGTTCTTCACTTTATCATAATTATCAGTACCAGCACTGCTTATCAGCTCTTACACTGGTATGTATTTACTTTTTTGGTCTTATGAATCAGTGCAATCAAAAGTCGCGAATCTGAAATTAGTCGCGTAGCGGATGCATCAGCAACATGGTAGCATACTAAAGGACAGTGCATGTCACCGACATCTGGAAGCATCTCAGGAAATCCAAAAAGCATCAAGCTTGAGAGTGAAAGAGCCGTTCATAAAAGCTTTAGATTACTCATCACTCCGATCTAAAATTTATCGGGCACGAAAAGAAAATTCAATCTACTCCGCGCAAGGTCAAGCATGGATCCAAGACAGGGCACTCACAGGTGTCGAGGAAAACAGCCGCATCGGTACGACCCCCCCCCCCTACGACCAAATACGATCCCCTTTTTTGACCTCTACAATACCAGTGTCGCTGGATTGCATAGTTGCAATGTGCTTTATTGCTATATAGCCTTTCCTGGAGCAAAAAGATATTTATTTTACATGTTGTCACACAGATCTGCGGTGAAATATCCTTTCCTTCTCATCCGCTTATTGAAAATTTAGATTCTAGTGCTTATCGCTGACTTCTGAAGATACGACCCCCACCACCCATTCGGTCAAAACGACCCCACTGACGAGGGATGCTCGTCTCTCGGTGTACTCTGGTCCCAGAATCGTCATATGGGCTCAGCCTGAGTTGAAGAAAAACTTCTCGACGACCTCTCTTTTCGATGAGTTGAGCCAGCGGGGTGACCTCTCCCCAATGGTTCAAAAATGGTCCGTCAATCGATGATCGTACTCGAAATCGTCGAACAGGGAGGAAAGGGCATCATACTCCCCAGAACATTTCCTCAGCTTTGGGCATGACCCTGCCCCGGAACATTTCTTTCTCTCATCTACGAGTAAGGAATACAATACGAATGCAATGAGAATTACAAAATGAAACCATTTTGCTGCTTCACCACACATGTTTTACTTTCCAGTGTATCTCAATAATTCTACTCCAATTCTCATTCTGCGCCACGCTCATCGCCTTTATACACCGATTGAAAACACTCCAACCGCTACCACCAAAACTTGAATACCTTCTACTTCAAAATACACGCTACATCACGGCTATTATCTACTTGATGGGGAACATCCCTGTCATCGCTGTTCTCGCAACTTCGTACAGAACAAAAGAAGAAATGCAGGCGATAATAGAGGTGAATTAACGCATTGTAAAGAACTCAGTTTGTTGATCTAATCTCCCACCAGTAGTGAGATTGTGAACCTCAGAAAATATAGCCATTTTCAGAGGAAACCTCACATGCAGTTTCTCAAAAGCTACGGATCATACCTTGCCGCTGAAAAAGAAGATCATAGATTTAACGAGTTCAAAACAGTATGGTTAGCTTCGGCTCTTCTGCTCATACTGTTATGTGGAATCGTAGCTGCTGTTATTGCTGTCCACCTCCACAAAAAAAGACACCTCATGAGCAGTAAAACAATGCAACTGCATCGTTACCTGATGTTCCACTTAATCACACAGGTACGTGTGTGTTATATCCACTCGGAGAAAATTGGGAACACCTTGATATAACCTTTCTCCGTTAAAAACAAAAAAAAGCACTACGACCGAAGTATACAGTGCGTTTCATAATTATAAGGTCACCCTCAAATTTTCGGTTTTCAAGAGAGGCTCCTGACCGAAAATTTTTTAAGTATTTTTTTATAGATTCCTCACCACAGAAAATCTTCCTATACTAGTTTTGATAACATTAGCTTTCAGCCCAACATTTTTATAATTTCTCATTTTTGTGCCGTTTCATAATTATAAGGTCACCCCGAAGAAACAGAGAATTAGAAAGAGTTCACAGCGCATGCGAAGGAGCTTATAATCTGTGGCCCTCTCCTGTTTGAGAACGACATTAACAAGCAGATTCGGTGAACTAGAAACTAAATTTCGGAGAACCTCACCACAGATATTGTTCCAGTCTTCAACGATTGCCTGCTTCAGCAGTTTTGCTTCCCAGAATTGACAATTAACGGGGTAAATATTATAGATGTCTTCTAGATCCACCTAATAGGACTGAGACCATGACTACATGTTATCTATGGCTGAGCGTGCGTATTTCGGGACTTTGACCGCAATTATGTACCTTGAATGACCTGCGTGAGCAACAGCATTGCCATACTTTAAAAGACAAAAAGACAATTGTGAAGAGCCGATCGGCTTCAAAAGGCAACTGATTTCTTTGTAGGATCTTCTAGCAGTCTCTGGAGTCTATTCTGCAGGTATCGGAGGCAAGGTTCAATGCAGCTTCATTGCCGAAAACCACTTAGGCCATCACCCTTCTCCCACAAAAATTGCCAAGGCTCCCGTAGATTGGCGCACTTCTCAGACCAAGCTAGTACTACCTCTACACGACAGCACCATACTTATAGAATATTTTTGGACTCAAAAATACAATTCAGATGGTATTACTTCCATGCAAGGTGCAACTGCTATGCAAATTCAGTTTTGTTCAGTCCACGCCTAAGAACAACTTTATGACTCAAAGTCGTGCAGCCTCAGGGTGTGGTGTAGGCCTCGGAAACTACTTCATTATCTCTTTGGTGATGTTTCTGCTCTTCCTCACTACTGTACGCGCTGTGGTACCGGACAAGGAATGGTTCAACTCCAAATAAATCTGCTTAATGAAGGAGGTGCTGTAGGAAGTGGTCCCCAAAATCCCTTTTTGGTGAATGACAATGACCTCGAGTGGGAGTCCAGAGACTGAAAAACATGTGGAGACATCGATTGATTCAAATGTTATATAACTGAGCACAGGAATCTTCCGATTTTTCTTGGTATTGCTCTCAAACTGAGCCTAGCTCGACGAGAATCCAAAATTTGGGCTTTTCTCTCGGAACATAGCAGCTAGCCACAAGATGATTGAGCATGTAACACGAAGATGTATTTGGAATACATATCCACCTTCACAGACTTGCAGGAGCCTCAACTTTTTTTCTTTTTTCAGGGTGACCTTATAATTATGAAACGGTGCAAAAAACGAAAAATACTCTTAAAAACATAAGGTAAACGAGACTGCAACCAAAAATCGGACACGGGGGTTATTTCAGGTGAGGAATCCGTCCATGAGACTGAAAAGATTCCTTAATGGGGTGTTGTTGAGAAAACCCAAAATTCAGGGGTGACCTCATAATTATGAAACGCACTGTATTCACCGTACTGACCGATGACTTCTCCCTTCCATGACGCAAATGAGGGATGTACTCCTTGAAAAATTCCTTCGCCTAACTGTCCGTAACTTCCTTCGCCTGACTACTCGTAAGACTTTCGTATTACTTCATTATCTAAACCTTTACGTCGATGTCCATGCTTTTCACCATCAGGCACATAATCGCCGTTACACGAAGATAGAACATCAAAAACTTTGCTTGATAGCTGCTGCTAAGTGTGACAGCCTTTTCTAATGTCTCCGAAATTGCATTACATGCAAAAGCGTTGGCGACATTTTTGGTTCGACACCTTCAAAAAAAAAGGTTGACTTTATATTAGAAACAGTAAGCTGACAGCATCATTGCAAGCAGGGCGTCAAGAGATACGTTTCCGAATATGTATTGGGTCATCATATACTACGATATCTCCTTCAAATGAAAATCTTTCCACAATGCCATGAATTGAGCAAGAGCTCGCATATGTTTGAAAGAGATCTATTTGCTCTGCGAAAAAGTATGCTTGCCAGGATTCGAAATACGGTTGAATTCCTTGCTATCGAAGTGGTAAGTCCAGCACACAAACTTGACCAAGGCAGCAACTACAGGGTGTCCCAAAATTATGGGCGCCTGAACTCGTAATTTTCGGATTCCTCTATACAATTGTATCAATCCTTTTTCTTTCATTTGCTGCTCAGTGGGTGCATAGGATCTTCTTCTACCAAGGTGCATGCTCGTCAGGGTGAAGCTCATGGTATTTTCGAAATTTCAGAAGTTTTTCAAATACACTTGGTGGTCATTCGCTTCAACGGTGACACGCAAATCGCCGTACTTTTGTTCGAGCGAAACAATTTCCACGTTCTGAACCGATGAGGGCAACTCACTGTGGCCAACAACGTCTGGTAGGGTATACCATGTCGATAGAGGGTTTGGATTCCAGCAATGGGTCCCAGTAATGATTGAGGGTCCAATGATGACATGCTGTTGGTTTCCATCAATTTCGGCGTAAAGCTTGCGGGAATGTGAACATGAGGAACTGGCTGTTGGACATAATAAAGCACTATCCTCACTAGTCTTTCGCAAAAATACTTGGTGAGTTTAGCGGCAAAACGCTTTAGTTTATAGAACCAAATTGATACAAAAGCGCTGCCGACTTGATTTTTCCGAATTCATCACTTTTCGAAACGTTCGCCAGATTTCTCAAGACATGATTCCATTGATCTACTGCCAGGGTCCTCAACTAGAGGCAAGGTCTGACGAGTCAGACATCCTAGTATGGAGACACATAAGGTAACCCTGAGAAAGATACATATGGGAAGGAATGTATGGAAAAAGCTGCGTGTCAAGGGCGGTTGAGTGATAGAGAGACTTTGAGCCTGTATCCTTGTCGGGGCAGAGAAACTTATGATATGACTGCTGTGTCTTGTTGCATAAGGTGTGGGTAAAGTTGTGAATGGGCTGATTTTCCATCCACTCTATTGACGCCAACAAAATATTGCAATACATTGGCGCCCATAATTTTGGGACACCCTGTAATTATAACCCTGCATTTAAGTGAACAACACATGCTCATTGGAGCCCATTTTATCAGCACTGAGCCAAAAAGCCGACCGAATAGATTTCAGAACCAGACAGCCAACCGTAAAATTCACTTCTCCCTTTGAGATTTCAAGAAACAGAAGATCACAGATTTTTATAGTATCGTCCAATTCTGCCACGTAACGTCTACGGATGCGAAGTGCACTCGTCCGGCCGGCATCTACCCAAAGGCACCTTTGAATGTGAAATAGCGTTCGATTTAGACCAAGCTTGCGCAGTGGAGGTGTTAATACACTTCCACTGTGCCCTTGCCCAGTGAACACCACAGTGGAGGTGTTAATACACCTCCACTGTGGTGTTCACTGGACAAGGGCACAAACAGGAGCAGAATGGTGGAGGCTTTTGGTGAGCGAGTTTCTTGAACGGAAGCCGAACGGCAAGGCTACAATACACTTCAAGCCACCTCACACTGGAGAAATCGTACATGAGATGAACAGCAAAGTCAACAGTGCAAAACCTAACTAAGCATGTCATCAGATTTTTTCTCTGTTACATTTCAAAGATTGCACTCTTAAGGTTAGTGAATTCAGAATGATTAGTTGAAAGATATGAGATGGAAGAATTTATTCCATTCACTGTTCCAGGTTCTAGCACCAGCACTGAGCGTTCTCCTGCCAATTATGATACTGTTCTCCACACGCTACTTCCAAGTACCATTCGGCGCTATGTGTCAGTTTTCCATGCAACTTGAAAAAATCGTCCAAAGAAACTCAGGCACTTCTGCTACCCATCCATCCATGTTGTGCTTGCTTACAAAAGGGCGCATGCAAAGCTTCACACGGAAAAACAAGAGTTCAGATGAGGGAGAGCCCCAAAGTGACGTCCGACAGAGTGAGGCGTCCAAGGAGGCACGGTCAGGAGGGCTCTGGGAGCAAAGAAGCGACGGTCACGAGGAAAGAGAAGCACGAAGCAAGAACTATGCTCTCCCCAGCTAGGACTGTTCAGTTGCTGCTTGGCGGGAATTAAACAAAATGCTCTCCCCCAAATTTTTATTTCTATTTTTGAACATAGGAAATTCTCAGTTCTTTTTATTTCTATTCATTTGCTGTAAAGTGACACCGAGAAGAACTAGAATCACAGAGTTTCCGTGGACGATTCTTTGAAGCACATATTATTACATCACATTATTGTACGTAGAATATACTTCATCACGTTTAGTTTGGAACAGCGTAATCTCTCAAGTGGTTGCGTTACACAGCCCAGTGAATACAATCACGATTCTCTTTGCTACCAGGCACTATCGAGCTGCTCTGTTCAAACCCTTCAAATGCATTCTCAACATTGCTTACGGCAGAAAGATCGCCAGCACCGTCTCCAGTAGGAGAGTGAATTTAACAAGAGCATGGCAAAACAACACAGGTCGATTTAGGTCAAACTCGTCAAATTGATATTCGTGCACATACTTATGTCCAAATTTGTACTGAATAATCAGGTCATTGTTTGAGAGCCCTAGGAGCACCGTGACTTACGCTTGTGTTATGTGTGTACGCCAAGTAAATTAGCTAAAAACTAATCTTGTACAAGAATGGAAGTTGTGATGAAAGCAACAAAGAACCTGCTGATGCTACAACTCGTCAGCAAGGGCAAGTTCTCTGGTGGTTATATCACCTTGCACATTATTATCATTATCAAACTGCTGCATTTCCAAAGACAGGGTAGATGAAAGCAGTTTCGGCCGATTAAGATATATGAAATAGGCGTATAAAATACTGCAGTAGCAAACGAAGTGAATTAGTCAAAAACTCGGAAGATAGATCCACCTCCCACACCATCGGGGACGTGCTTCACCGCCCTCTGCATCACTGAAGGGGGTGATGCAGCAATGAGGTCAATGGAGCCAGCGTTCGCCGTAGCCACTCAGCGCAGCAAAGGCAACCAGACGAGGCCGTGAGGAAAGATCCTAGGCGCTTTTTTCAGAGCGAGTTTTTTTCACAGGCCATCTCTTTGAAACCCACCATTTCCTTCACAGAAAACATGTTTTCCTGAGTCAGGTTTTTTACGTCATCTCTAATGCTATCTTCAAAGCACTGGGTGCGATAACCAGTCAGGCGTTCCGAACTAGGGTGCATGTTCCCCTAGGAAGAGCTGTAGAAGGAAAAATCAAAGAAGTGGCCCAAATGCAGAGAATGGGTCCGTGCTACATCCGCCGATTCTGACCGCGATCATTGCACATGAAACGCATCACAGGCGCATGATCAGAGTCAAGCAGATCGAAGAGGTTAAGCAGCTGCGTGCAGCACACGGCGCTCGCTCAATGGCATAGCACAAAAGCTCCAAAAAGAACCGCTAAGTCACTTCGAAAATGCCTTCTCGTGGGTAAGGGTCAATGTGGAAGAAGGGTAGTAGCAGAACACAATGTAATGACCCAGTGGAGAGTGAGGGAGCTTCGAAGTGGGTGAAACAATTCCCTTGTGCAGACGAGGTCCCTTTGAGAAGTGGTTCACCCTCTTCAGACTTTCCCCCCTCTTTGTGCCTAGGCTAGTTCCCGCTGCTGCCCGTCCTGCACATTGATCCAGTGTTCTACATACTATCTGCTTGGACATTCCGCGTTCATTCACGGTATATCGTGAATTCATCTCCCTCCTGACCAAATGATGGGCCCACACTTCCACAATCTTGAGCTTCACATCGGCTAAATTACCCGATCACTCTAGTGACAGTTACAGGAAATCTTACCGGAGCAACACCCAGTCGATCTTGTGCAATCTGCATAGCCTTTTGTGTGTTCTCCAACGCATGTTCTGGTGTCCACTGATCCCAATTCAAAACAGCACTCGGTACCATCGCATTCACCTAAAAAATACATGTTACAGCAACTTCTAGCTGAGATAAATAAAATAGCAATTCAGATGTCGTTTGCGCATGAAATCGTATGTATGTTGTACCGCATCCACATTCATGTTCATACTGACCAAACTTCTGAATTATTCGTACAAGATATGAAGGGTCGTATGAAACGGATCAACCCTTTTCATAACACTTTAAATAAGCAAAATTCGTGTTTAATTCATGAATGTTCTGACATCAAGCCATTAAAAAATTATTGCATACACTAACCAGAGCTCCAATAGCAATGCCGTCATTCCAGTCTGATGTGAAGTTGGTGAGAGGCATCCCTGCGGGGAGCTTGCTACGGATCCAATTGAGCAACTTTTGCTTTGGGGTTTCTTCTGGCTGCCCATCGTTCTTCTCCTAAGATTGTTTGTAAAGTTCGCGGAGGTAAAACGTTACAACAAAGTCAGTATAAGGGCATCCAACCACATTCCCGAAACTGCCATCATCTACCCTTGGCCCTCTATAGTCACCAATAGAAACATACAGACAAACAGAGTTTTGATATTTAGTAGAGGCTGCACTGTATTTAACCTGATCTACGCCACACACAAATTATGAAAAAGGCAAACGGCTGGACGAAAAGATAAAAACGCTCTGCCTGAGAGCATCGCATGCTAGTAATACAATTGAAGTTATAGAAAGGGAAAATATGCTAGCGCTGCACAATGGAAAGGAGCCACCGAAATAACCGATTTTTTACATCCGAACGCAGATGAGCTCACCATGCATATATGGAAAGACAGAAGATTTCGAGAAAAACTGAACGCAGCTTGGTTTTCGGCTAATAAAGGACAAGTAGAAGCTCACTGAAAGCGCTTACCTGCACCCAACCCATTGATATTGAGTAGTGCAAAATCAATGTCCATATCAGTCCAAGAATCAGCTTCTTATTTTGATCCACGATATGTGAACTATCTAAACAGTTCTGTACACTACTGCTTGCTTCTGCCAAGATTAAAGGTAAACGTAAATGCTCCCACACTAGAACCTACCGATATTTACAATTTTGATATGTTCAACTTCTTGGAAGAACCTTAACGCGAGAGACACATTTTCGAGCTTCTGTGAACGAAAGTTGACCTAAACTAACCGTGTCACGTGTATGGAAACATCCTTGAGGAAACTACCCACCTTTTTGTTGAATCGACCAACATTCTTTTGTGATAGCACAGTGGCAAGGCTTATGAGCTTCAAACCATCGGAAAAGTCGGTTTCCTAGACACGAAATCCATACAATGCTCTCTGCATACTCCTCAATTCCTAATATTCTATACTAAACCTCTACACATTTTCGATCCGGAGATCTAGATGTGCAATAAAATACAAGTTATACATCGCAATAAAAAAGAATCCAATACAGTAAGAAAAACTGAAGAAAAATGAAACTTACCAAGCTGTGAATAGAATCTCCAGCTTTCTTGAGATGGTTGTTTACCCAGCGGGTGAATGTGTTCTGCTGGATGATTTTCCACTCGGCATCATCAAGCCTTATTGCAGGAATAACCTGTGTACATATTTAAAAAATAGAACGAAATCAAAAGCTGTCAAAAATAAAACACAAGCTTCGACTACAAAAGAAGCACAGCGCAAGCTCAATTTCCTTGAGATACCTCTTGCTCCTGGTCGAGGTCACGAGCTTTTCCGTGAGGATGAGGATCATACATTAACCGGCTGTTTGTACTTTCTTTTTAAGTCCTTCACCTATAAACTGAGCAATTAATGGTAGAGCCTGACATAGAGTTGAGGTAAAGCTCGGAGTGCAATCGAAATGACAATAGAACGACGCGAAAGAGAACCCTACTGACATCGCTTCTTGAGCTATCTTGATTCTAGCAAGGAGGTCTATTGTTAGTAGGTACCAGTTATCAGAGAATGCAAGGACTGAATTAGTAGATCATAAGAATCGCGCACTCATGAAATCGGCGATATAAGGTGTAAATAAGATATAAATTGGTCTTGAGCCATGGGAAAATGGGAAATTCGGCGAAAATCATGAGGTACCAACTGAATTCTTTTATCACAATGAATTTGGAAGAACAGGAGAACTGCTGCTATTTTATCCATGCACTTGGAAAAAAAGGCGAAAAGGAACAGATAGTGATCGTGACATTTTTTTGATTTATGAACACCTATACGAAACGGTGTAAGAAGTTCATACAAGTGTGGCGCGAAGTGGCAGTAGTGTATGTTACCAACAAAGGGCCAACGGACCTCGGAAACAGCATAGGTTCTCGTGGCACTCAAATTGTTATAAACAAGCATGGAATAGTATAGTCGGGTGCTGATGATAGTGAGGGGAGCACTCATACCAGGGGGATGGGGAGTGACGATTGTTCCTAAACCCATATGTATATTTTTACCTAAGCCTTATTTGAGGGGTCGGGGTTCTCTATCTCAAATAAGCACACAACCGAGGATCACGCAAGGAGCCTTGACAAATATAGCGCCGGATGCCAAGCATGGAGTGCCCCTCTTCTCACCCAATAAGCACCTAGTGTTGTACATGAAATATAACGGTGAGCCCAGTGGTGTTACGGTGATCAGCGTGGGGTGTGGTGCCAGATACTGACAGCTAGCTCTAACTTTACTGCACCCAAGAACCCATTCTAGCGCACATGCCACCTGTTTGTGAGTAACGTCTAAAACAAAAGCGAGAAAAGCTCTGCATTTCGTGCTAAATGATGTGAAGCATTATTTCATTTCACCTCGTCGTACCCCACATTTCAACCCTTTGTCAACGAAGTCCACCGCTTGTGCTGCCTTCATACCCAATTGAACGAAATTTCTGGCGCATCGGCGCATCCGCGATTTAAGGTTTTTGGCGATGCCACGTACCGCCACGTCAGTTCACTTGCAGTGTGGCAAATCGCCAAAATCGCGGATGCGCCGACCCGCCAACACTCTTAGATCGCGGATGCGCTAATACCCTCATATCGATACGTACCTTATGCATGACGCAAATGCGCCAATTCTCTTGAATCGCGGATGCGCAAATGCGCTCATTTTCTCGATCGATACGTATATTTAAATTTACGCCGATGGGCCAAAAAGATCCCATTCAGTTGGGTATGAACGCAGCTTGGAATTGCACTTCGACTGAAGGAGCAACCGCACTCCATAAAGTCTGTTCACACGCCTTTCACTGCGGCTTGCATCACACAGTGGATCCTTGGATCCGTTCCCCTTTTCGAATCCCGTACTTATTGCACCCATTGCCTTTGAAAAATCAACACTGTTCAACTATAACTACCCTAAACACAGCAAGTCGGTCAAAAAATAATTTATTGAGACTTTTCCTGCAAGGGTCATTTGGGGGGCCAATCACAAAAGTAACATCCGTTTTTGATGTTGGTGCAACTGCACCAAATTGGTACAACAAGATTTTCTTATCTTTTTATCGCCTGCTACGTTCCAGCAACCATCAATCTGCACAGTGAAGCGTATATTTTCGCCGAAGTTGTAGGCTTAAACAAAATTCGCTGAATAGTGGTTCCCCTACTGCATCAGCACCATTGCATGACACTAAACGACTATAGCGCCTTAAACCGATGCCGTATCATAATCAGCATCCTAAATATAATTGTGGGACAAGTTTGCGCGATTTTGATGAGAAGAAGTTGTTCCACCAATTCGGTGCAATACCACCAAACTGGCGCCAACGTCAAATACGGATGTCATATTCAGGATCAGCCTGTTGAATAACCACTTTTGGACCCACTCTATCTGGTTATCTGGTTTAGTAATAGTTATCTGGTTTAGTAATAGTTGAGCAGCTCCAGAAAGTGGGAGACGATAAAACTATGATCATTATCACGTTGAGCAAGATCAAGACAAATCTCATGGAATTTTAAAATACACATTCGCACAACGTATCATCGAAATTTATAGAGGCTGTCGCATTTTGTATTCCTTATTTTCCTTTCAAATAAGATAGCACTGAAAAAGCAAATGAAGCATTGCAAATTCAAACGAAATATCAAGCAACAAAACAGGTGATTTTTTATGTACATACATAAAAAGTGGTTTCATGTGTGTAGTTTCAAACACATACATGTAGCTTCATGTACATACAAAAAAGTTCAATTTGCTAATTTCAAGGTTTCTTATCAAACGATCACAAGCGATATTTCTGCCAGAGACATACTTGCACATCACAAATTTTACCTACTTTCCAAGGCTTTTCAGAGCACGTCAACAAGACCCTAAGGTTTAACGGTTTAGCGGTGATCCATGATTCTGACAGAAAAGAGAATACTGAGTTTGAGGGGATGCTGTAATGAAGACAACACGGCAGCTGAGGGCGAAGAGCGGGTCATGGGATTGACTAAGAAAACGGATGGAAGATTTTCGTGACACGGAAAATTGCATCGAAACAAGCAAAAACATGGTGGAACCGGGTGAAACACGAAAGAAACACGTAAACGAAATCGCTAGACAATGTTCAGACCACGGAACTTCCAGCAGAAATCTTGGTGGAATTATTACATACAGTCCATTTCGAAAAAACTGAAGGGGCATGTCCCACGGACTTGGATAAACGTGTATCAAACCTCTCAACCCTCTCACCCCGCCACACACTCTCACTCTCGCCACGTACCTTCACTCTCGCCATCCACCCGTCCGTATGACACGCCCCGTCAGTTTTTCCGAAATGGACTGTAGACACTGGACGCATGGCAGTTGGTCACACGTAATCGATCAAGTAGCACGTAGCCGCGCACTCGAGTTCTTCGTAATGAGGCAGAAATTATCAAAAACAGCGACTACCGTGAAATTTAACTTTAAAGGCACCGGTAGGGGTAAGTAGAAAGGCAAAACTACGAATACATGTTCTCTGAAAACAATCATTCCACCTCAGAAGGCGTGATGTGTGGCAAACGCATTGAAAAAGCGCGACTTGAGGCCTAGTCACGATCACGTAGCACGGTGTGTCGTTTTGCAGCTCATCAGCCGGGAAATTTGCCGGCGAGGGCAGTACAACGTTCGCGGCCGGCTGATTTAGTCCCTCGCCCGGCTGCACTCTATCCCCGGTAGCGACGCAGAGGGATGCGATAGAGCAGGGGCACTGGTCTTCTTATTTCACGACTTTTCCCTCTTTCATACCAATCTTTCTCTATGGTTACACAGCTAAGCACTTCTACGTTCATTTTCCACAGTCTGCTAAATATGCCCCTACCAGTGACCTGGTGTCTTCAAAACTAAGCTTTGAACTTCAAAGCTAAACTTTTCGGTAATGCGGTTTCTGATGCCAGCACTGCTCTGCTCACGCAAGGAATGGTAACGCATCCTCTGTCAGCCTACTTGATCTCAAACTGTTTGCTACCCAGCAATTCCGAAGACTTTTTAGATGTGGTTCATCGATGGAGTAAGTTCTCATTTTATACGGTAAGCTAGATCAAATTTCTATGCTCAACCGTGCGTCTTTGACTTGCTATTGATTCTGATTGATTACCAATGATCACTAAGCGTCGGCTGCCACCACTGAGCGAGGTGGGTGAAAAAACGGTCGTGCAGCTGACGGGTTTATGGCTTGGATTGAGGGTGGACGCAGCACTAATCTGTCGCGCATGGCGTAGGCAAAGAAGGGGAATGCACTTTGGTAGAAGACTATTAAAACGAAAAAAAAGATTAGCAATGCGTTTGGCGAGGAGGTGGGAGCACGGCAGAAAGCTAGCATTCTGGGTTGGCTGACGCGAGCGACACGTGGCGCAAACTAACGCAACACGCACCACCGTGTGATACCACATCAACTCCTGGTTATCTAGCGGGTAAGAGGATAGTATTCACATAGTGGGGATGTATTCAAGGCTCGTCATCGCTGAATGTGGCCGCAACTGTGGATGTATCTCGCATAATCACTAAAAACGACACTGTCTTCAGGCAGGGGTCATAGTTTTGGAATTTGCGGAATTGCAGAATTGCGGAACTCGCGAAAAGCATCAGATAGGTATCGACTGGGAGAACTGCGGAATTTGCGGAATTGTTGAAAGAGAATAGATACGTATCGAAAGGGAGAATTGTGGAGCCTGCGGGAATGCAGAATCGTGGAATCTGCGGGAATGAAGACACTTCCTGCTTCTTATTTTCTCTAATCCTCTCGCCTCTTCGTAGCATGGCAATCAATACGAATATAATGCTTTTCCGCAAATTCCACAATTCCGCATTTCCATAATCCCGCAGATTCCGCAATCCTCCCAATCGATACCTATTGAATGTCTTTCCGCAAATTCCCCAATTCTGCAATTCTGCAAATTCTAGAACTATGAACGCTGCCTAACTACGATGCTATTTCTATGCGGTGCGATGAAGTGGTCAACGATCAGACTGCTAAGAAAACCATTCCTTGCTAAGATGGAGCTGCATAAATTATGCTGATAACATTGTAAACTAGTGGGCGATATTTATTGCCAGTGAACTCCTTCAGACTTTTTCGATGCGAGGAAGAAAAGTAAGCCAATGAGTTTGCATTGAATCTTGCCGAAACCCACCCTTAACGCTTAACCAAGAAGCGTAGTCAACATGTTATGTAGGCCACTCGCTTTATGACATACATGGAAGGCTGTAAATAGGTATGCAGGGCACCTGCTGTGCTTGGTTCGCAAACTTTTCCACCTGGCTGGGTATGGAAAAAATAGAAAGCAATCAGCAGCGTTGATAGACAACACCGCACGAAGTTTTTTCGTCTCTGCTGCGCATAATGGGAGTTTGGGAAGCCAAATGCTTTCTCTGCAACTACTGATTTTCAATTTTGGCCGGCTGGAATATGAGAGTCGAGATACTCTTGTTACACCAACAGTAAGGGAAGAACGGAATGAAAGAAACCGAAATCCGAAACACGGCTTTTCCACCCGTTATCGACGTGCTTTCGCACCCTCCATCTTAGGGATGACGTAGACGGCGGTGCAGCCAGCCGTGAATATTGCCGCGCCCCCTACAGCTACTCGGCCATAGGAACCCCTCGGATAGAAACGTATGAAAGTGAAAACGCCATAGAACCCCTTTTCAAAGCTCGCCATTACATTTGACGAGTACATGTCTTCCCAGTTCTAGTTTTTTCTACTATCCCTAATGGCGTGTTGAAGTTGAAAACCTTCGCTGAACGGGAATGTGAAACAAGCCGATTCTGTGATTTGGCGTACGACTGAGTGAATATTGTTTTCAATTAGTGAGTTAGAGAGACATGAAAAGGAACAGCAGGGGTTTCAAGGCTTCAGAACGAGTGAGCGGCACCAGGTCCATTCTATTTCGTGAAATCCCTTAGCATGCGGATGTAATGCTCCATTCCATGGAAACAAAAGGCAAGGGGAAACAGTTGAAAAAAAGAAACAAGAGTTATTCCCTCCACTGATGACTACAGAAGCGGGGCACAACTGCAGAATTTGGGCAACCGCCTCGGAGTAGTGCGTAATTTCTCACGAAAAAAGTTAATTTCCTTTGAACAAATCTGGATGTACGGAATTTCCCTATTTCTTTTTTTCTTTCGTTTACACTGACGCTCCATTAAAGGAACCAGAAAGGGGTCCAAAACAAGAGGAAGATACCAAGAAATGAGCATTTTGTAACGAACACTCAAGGTTAGAAGCGATAATCGTTGAAAAACCCGGATTCAAAGGCGCGACTCCGTGGTGTGTATTCGCACCACCTTCGCATCAACACACTGACTTTCCGAGTTGTCCGCTGTAGGAGACGGGCCGCGGGCCAACGTTAATTTTAGCATCTGACTCCCAGCGCAGTGGAGTGCCCCTTCCCAACTACATTAGCATCCATGTAAGTACATTTAGAAACAATACAAGAAAGAACAAAAGGAAAAGTAGAAGAAAAGTACAACTTTGTAACAAAAACATCTCCTCTTGGCACCATGCCTAGGCGTGAAATTGGCGAGTTTGTGCAATGGCACTCCCCTTAAACTCCTCCGAACTATGACTGTTCTACCGTGAACCAAAAATTACCCCCTTTCGGTGTCTTTAAGCACGTCTGTATCTATTTATGTTCGGACCCAAGTAATAAGAAGATGTGTTCAAAAAGATATGCAGAAGGACACGCCATTTACTCGCACACGATGATCAACTTCAATCGCAACTTTTTAGTGTCAGCTTAATTCACTTAAAGGCAGCATTAGGGGAAAGTCGGGCGAAAAGTAAAAGAAGTAGTGCATATGAAAACCGAGATGCTTAGTAATGGAACAGTGGAGAAAAAACGAATGGAAATGGCCGAAAACCCGAGAAATAGGACCCCTTTCCCACCGTTGATTCTTGACGTGGACGACCTATCCGTCGAGAGGCGGATACTCCGAAAGAAAATTCCATTGGCATGCTGTCAAGTAAACACTTGGCCGCTCTCATCGTAGCCAACCAGGTATCACGTCATCAGGAGGCGGGATCGACTGATGAAAGGGCGGAACAGATGAGCGGTCGCGGCGTTTTGCGGCGTTTCTACAGCTCGGAGGGATGCTTTTTCACCGGGGTTTCGCCACAGTAGCCTTCTTAGGCGTGTGACTACCATGTGAGTGACTTCTTATAGGGATTTCTCCGTTACCGCATTACCCCTAATGCCGTCTTTGATTTAATGTCAGGAACGCTAAATCTGCACGTACAACATAGTAAAACACTCATCAAATAAAGAAAGACAAGAATTTAAAAAGGCCTCGAGAGGATGCCCACCGTCTTAAATATTTTCAATGCTCTACAAATCATTTTTACCCTCTAACATCAAGACTACTTCCACTTATTCATTACACCAGTTTAGCTCTGGGCAGCTAGTATGCTTTTGTTCGAAATCCTTGTTAAAGACACCGTAAGGGAGTAATTTTGGCTTACGGTAGAACAGACGTAGTGTGGACGAGTTCAAGTGGCCGCCATTGCACAAACTCGCCAATTTGACGCCTTGGCATGGTGCCAAGAGAAGATGCTTCCATTATAAAGTTGTTCATTCCTTTTACCTTCTCCTTTGTTCTTTATTATATTGTTTCTAGATGTACTTACATGAATGTTAATGTAGTTGGAAATGGCCGCTCCACTGCGCTGGGAGTCAGGTGCTACAACTAAAGTTGGCCCGCGGCCGTCTCCTACAGCGGACAACTCGGAACGCCAGTGCGATGATGCGAATGAGGCGCGAATACACACCGCAGCGATGCACTTTTGAGTTCGGGTTTTTCCACCGATTATCGCTTCTAACCTTCTGCGTTCGTTACGGAATGCTCATTTCTTTGTATGTTTCTCCTGTTTCGGACCCCCTCCCGGTTCCTTTAACTTCTTGATCACCATCTTGACAGAATTGCTTGTGGAATGACTTCGCCTAATTGTTTTCGCTGCCTGTTGATTTTTTCAACTATATCTATCACGTCCAACGAATGCAGTGATTTTAAACCAAAAACATTTTCATCACTTACCATGAATAACTGGACCATCCGATCCTCCTGCCTGTGTAGGTGATAAGGGCATTACATATAAAACCAAGCGTGTAATTGCGTAATGTACACGATAACCGTAATCTCCCGAATATAAATATTTGATCGCTTGTGACTGCGGTGTTTGAATGTTTCTTTTTGCTTCATTTTTGATATTTCATGGTAAAGCAGTAGCACTATCTGTTGTTGTGGGTTCTTTTTTGATCCGTTATGGGTGGGGAAAGTCAGACACGACCTCACATGTTGTAACGCTCAAGTAACGGGACTGTTCAACTACCAGCTGGGCTAGCGCACATTACTGCGCGCGTAACATCATGAGCGTCAGTGGGTAGATAGGAATTGTTCTTTTCTATGAATTTACTCGCCACCCATTACCAAACCACGTTCCGCCCATCGTGGGCGGAGCTTAACTTGGCCTATGTGTCCTCTTTACTCTTGTACCATACCATACCCATCCCAGACTCGTTCCCATCTCCACATGTTGTTTTTCATGTAACATCTAAACTCCGCCTACCATCACAAGTGCTCCTGCACTGTGCTCAGGCCTCTTCCATGACTTTTAGAAACTCATCGCTGATCTTAATCTACCTTTCCCCCGCGTTCGAGTGATATTGGAACCTAATTAACGACTTTAGGTCTGAAACGGAACATTCCACTGCACGCTCCGCCCACTGCGGGCGGAGCTTGACTTGGTTCATTGTGCTCTTTACTCCTTGTCCCATGCCCTACCCATCCCAAGTTTGTCCCCATCTCCACAGGTGTTTTTCATGTTATGACTAATTTCATGACAGACGGACGGACAGACAGAAAGACGAAGCGTTTTTTATATGATAGTGATAAGGCAAAGCAAACTTTTCACTGACCTACTTCGTGCATACAAAGGATAATGAAACACTTGAAATATTATGAAACACTGTAACGGAGAGGAACGGATCGCATTGGGACCGTTTAATTCATAAGGGAACGTTCAGCTTGACGTGATACAAAACAAAAAAAATAGTATCAAAATAGTTTCAAAATCTCATCGTGAGACCAGGATCAAAAACCGAACCACAGGCACACAAACATAACGGTCAGCGTGAAGAATGACAGTGACGAAGGTATCGAATTTCACGATTCAAACAAGAACGGAAACGGAGGAATTTCACAGCACATCCATACCGAACACTGGACAGCTTGGATTTCCACAAAAGAGAGCAACAGTCAATTGAAGGTTCGGAATCATATATTCAGAAGATTTAATGTAAAGAAATGAGGATGTTAGAGTATTGGTATGACCATAAACGCTGCGCCATAACATAAACCACATCGAAAGTGCACGGTCCAGGCACTTTCGTTGTGAGGCTAATGCTCACTCAATATTAGCGTTCCTTTGTGTTGGTCAACACTGCGCTGTTTTTAGGCGTTTGTTTTAGAGAGTTGTGAGAGCTGTGAGATCTGTGACTTTGAAAATGGAAATACCTTTGAATGGTCTAAAAACTGAACTGAGTATGAGAAAATATCGAAAAGAAGCAAAATTGTAAGTAGGCATTCGTTCCAGGAATTACAGGCACCGGGCGTGGGCAGGAAAGGAAGCTCCTTCCGCGACTTCAACTGACCTCACAAAGGCAGTTGGAGTCGCGGAAGGAGCTCTTTTCTCTCCCCAGGCTTAGCCTAAGCAGGTGAGACAGGTGCTCTGTCATGTAGGAGGGAATATGAACTGTAACCTAAGCCTAGGATAGGAATGAGCTTCGGCGTCGGCCAGGAGTTGAGTCCCCAGCCCCTCTCCCTCGATTTTAATTGACCCTCTTTATCTCTTTAATTTCGCTTAAAATTGTCACTCAGGGATTATTGTGGATGGCGATCACAGATATGACATTGCTTTTGAGCAGACACCACTTGGCTCCGTGGCTCTAGTTTTGTGCGTTTGTGGACATATTGGGGGTCAGTGAAACGGGGGAGGAAAGGACACGCGACTTCCCACCAGCATCGATATCGCAGGGCGTGTCCTCTAGCCGTCTGGGCTCCGCCTGATCTGCCCAGCCTTTTTGGGGAAGGAGCTTGACAGCGTTGTGAGCGATCTAGAGGCGTGTCTCCAGCCTTATGGGGTCTGCTGGCTCTCCCCAGGTATCATAGACCCCATATTGGTGCTATGTAACTGAGGGGCAAGGGCAGTCGCTTTCTCACTGCTTTCTTCCACTTAATATTACCTAAAATCATCCACCTGCATACTCAAGAGTATATTTTATCGAGCCTCATATAGAAGGAGTTTTCTTTTTCTCACAAGGTTTAGGCAAAGATGGCAGGCAGAGCGTAGTGCCCCTGTTACACTAGTACCGCTGCAGTGGCCTGAACGAGGCCAGCGCCTCGAACGTATGCCATATTCGTAATCAGCATCTCAAGACATCTGAGTTTCGGCGATTGGTGAGAGGAAGTTATTGCAGCAATTTGGTGCAATTGCACCTACTTGGCAGCAACGCCAAAAACGGACCACGTGATCAACCCAAATAACCCTTATAGGGAAAGTTTGAGCAAAAAATTATTTCTTCCATCAAATAGCGGCTTCTGGAATAGTCGTTTTGTAGTACTTAAAACCTTTCTCGAACAGCCAAAATACGATCCCAATCGAGGATTCGTGACGCAGCTTGATTCGTAGTCCCTACATCACTGGCCGGAGCTAATCCAGTATTTCCAGCTTTCGGTCAAAAATTTCCCGAGTTATCGCATTTTCGGCCTTTTCAGTCCTCTTCCGCTTTCTTGTGACTGTCATCTTATCGATTACTCCACGGAATCACAGCTAATACCGCTGTTCGCTGTAGAAAAAAGCCGACTCTTACCCGTTATTAGCACGCGCAAACGAGGCATCATGAAGGTCGTCCGGATAAGTACGACCGAATTCCAGCTTGACACTGGAGATCGACAGACGTCTCAACGGTGACATGTTAAGGAGAACGGTTGCATTCCGGGGGGATCCAAGAGTCAGGGTGATCGAATCACACGGCGGCCTCCTACGAAATAATGTATGACAGCTGTTGTGCTTCTTTTCTAATACGATATCCATCAACTGACTTGGAGAGCAATTGGAAACATGAACTTTTCGTGCGTGATTCCTTGATTTGCCTCTGAAGCAGGAAGACCGCTTTCGCCGCGCACACGCTGCAGTTCGACCGCTCTGGCACCTTCCCAATGCTTTTCGCTGTACACCTCTTCCCCTATTACACGTACAAAAGTTGCGTCTCCTGCTCCCCGTTTCCCCAGCCGACTTTAATTGACCCCTTTCCAAAAGCTTTCAAAGGTTTTTGTGCATGACACCATCAAGTCTATTTTTTATAAGACCACTAGAATGCAATTTTCAGAATGCATGTTCTCCAGATTGATTAGAAAGCGTGGTAATTCCGAGACTGGTCGTTTCGGTATTTTTCTCCTCTCAGACAAGCCTACGCACCATTCACCCAAACGATGAGACAGTGGATTCAAATGGTGCAGAGGGGCGAAAAGGTATGTATGTAGGTGATGAGGTGATCTCACATACTCCTCGGGGTTTTCCGTTTGATCCAGTCCGTTCCCTGCTGTTATACTACTTAGCGCATCGATTTAGTCCACGATCAGCTAAAATTTTTCCAGTGTCTTCAAGCTTTGAGGAGACTATGATCAGTGCAAATTTGGTCCTCACTTCTGAAAAAAAAGCTGAAAATGCTGATAAGAATCATTTCGTATGAAGGTTAGCAAGGGAACAGGCCAAAATTAGTAATGAAGAAAGCGCGCTCTAACACGTGCGGCTATACATCCTTTAGTCGATGGATCGCCCAGTTGAAGAAAGATCGATCTACTCCGACCAGTTCCAAAATTAAATGGAAGCCATGAATAAATTAATAAAATGGATTATGATCGAAATGATCGTCACTTCGACGCAATACACGTGCTTTTAGTGGAGAAGCTAAACAAACTAGCGAATCATTGAGAAGGTACTAAGCACTATATCAAAATATAAGATCTTTCACATTAAACATTAATATTAAGCATGAAACACTGCATTAAAACATATCTCACAGGCATCGCACCTTACCTAGCTGGTGATTGGTGACATAAAGAGTATCCCCCCCCACCCAACTTCACGTCGTCAGACAGAAAGGAGCAGGTGGGTGGTTGTGATGTAGTTCGACTGGTGCTCCTGTCATTCAGGTGGGTGGTGGCTAACCTGCTGACATAGACAAAGTCTGACTCATTTTTATGACGTCGGATACGAAGTCACGGCGGGTCCTCCACTAAAGATAGTTTCAGATGGACAATTTGAATTCTTTCACCCACATTCAACGGTTATCAATTCAAAGGAAATACTCGCAGAAACTTCGAAATCTGACAGGTGAGGTGAAGAATGGATGGACAAAGAGCTACAAAAAAGTTTAAAAAGCGTCACAAAATTGTAGGGCAATCAGATCTATCGAAAGCACAACTGCAGCTGCAGCTGGCTTCTCACCGGAAATGTCACTTACGACTTTCAGATGCTGATGCTGACTCGCATATGGACGAAGGGCAAGGGAGACACGTCGTAAAATAGCAGTGCAGATCAGGTCAGCATCAGTATAGAAGTCCTTAATAGAGCAAATAGACTGACTGCTGAGATGTCCGTTAAAAAAATGAAGTTAAGCGCGATGGCTAACAAAGGATTTCATTCATAGACGGATGTAAATCATTTTTTCATTTGTGCACAAATCGCAATGAGCTTCCTTGGGGCAGCCTATGCCAGTAACGCACCGCCACACAGAGCATAAAAGATAAAACGTGTGGCATCACGCAACCCCATCCTAGCATGCGCCACACGTTCCGCTTACTTTCAGAATCGCAGCGGCACTTGAATGCGACTAGGCGTAACGACTTGCACGCTTAGGCGATGTTACAAGTCTGTGTTGTCGTCCTCCCCGACGAGTCTGATACCAAATGTTTAAAATGTGAAGGGTAAATAGGCTCGTGGGCAGGACAGACATTGATCAGGACTATGATCGTGCTGGCGGGAATAGCATCATGCGCCACTGCATGATCATAGCCATAACTTAGTCAAGAATCTTTGTTTGCTTATTCTTTAATTCTGATATGAAGCAGTGCCAGAGGGTGAGACCTACCAAGTCTTCTACGTGGCTTCCTTCCTGAGGGACCGACCGCTTGGCGTTTGTTGGAGAAGAGAAGAAGTTGGAAACGAACGCGACAACACAAGCAAAATAAAAATTAAAAACGTTAAAGTAGCACACATATTTATAAAATACTAATGGTAATGTTAGCGCATAGTAATTACTGCGGGGTGGGGGGGGGGGAGATAATGCAGTGAGAGATGGGGCGCACTCCCACTCTTGTAGTACGGGGATCAAATCCCGTATCAAATTCACCTCATCGGGGTAGGTGGATTGCAACTAAACTCGTCGTGAGGATAAAAGCACTGAATTATACATCCGCTGGCCCACGTCAATCGTTATATAAACCAAATCGCCTTCATCTGTCTCCAGTTCTGAAAACAGACCAGAATGTGTGGCGCAACCGGCAGAGGGGAATGAGTAACGCCGTAAACTCCGTCCTCTTCACTTTTATAAATGAGGCAGGAACAATCTGACTTTTACTCTACCAGGTGGAGTGAGTAGCTACCGAGAAACGGAGGGTGCAATACAGCCGGAGTAACCGCATACCATGTACCCACGCAATAATTCACGTTAATCATGCTGAGATCACCGAAGGAACTTAAAACAAAGTGAAAATTTAGCAGTAACTAGTGGTGCTCATAAATTGTTAAATAGCGTTATCTGGCGATGATGTTCAACTGATTTCGGCAAAATAAGGTCAACCATGGCCACACAATATCTTCGTTGAGCGCGAAATAAATTTGAAGGATGGCTGATGGTAGCAGGCTCTTGGCAGATAAAATAGCCATTGACACAGAATGTGCTTGATGTACTTGTGAAGACGAGAGAGAAAAGCTTCATTGGCAAAGAAGTGGGTGGGTCGGCAAGGGATGATCTAGCAGTGTTTGGGAAAAAGGTCAAAGAAATTACGGTGAAAACCATGGCACCGAGTAGTGAAGAAGTACTCATAAGAAAGTGGAGCATTGCTGACCGGCGATGTGCCTGCATTGCGGTGTCGAATAATCATTCGCGCAAACAGAAAGCGCAGTGTGATGGCCAAGGATAGACCCTGTTTCATGGTTTCAGCCAGCCCCGCCCTTCGTCAGGGCGCCATCCCTCTGGCCGCCTGCTATCACTATCGCTAGGTGTGGGGCACTGGCTTTTTTCTCATGATAGCGAACGTTTAAGGCGCAAAATTAGAATACTTCAAAAGAAATGAAGCAGGTCCGAATCGCACGTGCTCAGAGAGCAACAAAAAGGGCAACATTTTGGCTGGTACTTTACATCTTCCACCTTTCACGTCTCTGGAACCGTAAAAGCGTCAAATAACAGAGAAAAACGCAGTCTGCTAGTGGAACGACCTCATGACGGAGCCGACAGAAACTCTGAAATTTTTTTCGAATCACATGAGGAATGGTTGCTCTCAATACCGGTTGTTTGCTGGTTAATCTGCAATGTTGATGGGCTGAAGGCTCCGCATAGCTCTTGCGCTGCGCACAAGATCGAGCCTCGCCGAGATCTACACAGCCCTACCATACCGATAGTCCAGAATGCGCGGTTGGCACCAGAGCGGTTTAACAGCTTTAGGCTGAATGATCCCATTACCGTTAACTTCCCTACAGCCCTCATTTTCGCTGCCTCCTAGACCTATATCGTGAATATTTTGCACAGAACCTGTTCTAGTTTCAAAGAGAGTGGAGCTTGTTGGGAATCGATATAATTTGTACGACATTTTTATATGATTTCTATGGGGACCGGAGTGAGCAGCTGAGGCACCAAGAGGTATACGGGGACCGTAAAGATGACGCAATGTTCAAAACTCTGAAGACATCAAGTCCTTAGCACTGAGCCAAGAGGTGTTTCTTAACTTGCTGCTTATGTTTTTTAATCTATAAGACTCAGGTATCGTCCACTATTTTCCGGACGAGAGAAACATTCTTCAGGAGAAGCAGATAATTGAAATTCGAAAATTTCAATTGTGGTTAATGAATGTGCTTTCAATGGGACCTCTGCCTTCTAATTATACATATCAACAGACATAGTTACTTTCGTTCGCAGAAATTTAATTACATTGGAACGAAGCCACGACATAACATACCTATGTATTGAAATGTGATCATAAATTAACATTAAATACGCTGCATATCACTTATGAATATTCAAAAACATAACGTGCACGAAGTGGACGGAAAATTTCGAAACATGACAGGAAAAGCAGATGGATCAATTACAATTTCTAGAAAATGGCTAAACTATGTATGTATATGAGAGCAAGTCTTTCAAGGTACATATATAAATTTAGATTATGCAACCACAAAAGAAGTTCGGGATGGACTCCAAGAAAAAAGGGTAATCTGAGATTTTTGTCACTGTTGTGCTATGAATTTTGCGTTTTCAAGAAATTTCCAAGAAATACTTATGAAATCTTTTCGATAAATGCGAATATTTCTGAAGAGACACAGGACAGAGGCAACCTTGAAGACACTATGTGGAGAAATTTGGGGGTTAAGCAGAAGAAAATGTGATTAGTATGTGAAGAGCGTACTGCTGCTTTTTGAGAGGGCATACATAATTAAATATGGCATGGCGTACCTATATAAGGCATGCCGACGCCGTCAGCCTAGCTCCTCCCAGAGTGAGTGCATCATTTGCTGCGTATGACCAACAAACAACACAGATCCACGTGGCTCTGATCGATACGTGACCTATAGAGTGCTCATAGAAACACGTTCCCCTTAGAGGGTCTCGAATTCTTGACCTATTCTCCTGCTTACAAATGCACCGCTGGCGGTGAGCACCTCTACTTCTTTATCCAGATCTGACCCATTTACACCTCGTTCAACTTTTAAGCCGTATAGATCGCCAGCGCTATGCTTGTAAAAACATCGGATCTCATAGGAACTATGAAAGGGGCCTGTTTATGGGTTTTTTTTTTCAAATAACGTTAAAGACACCAGAAGGGCATAATTTTGGCTTATGGTAGAACAGACGTAGTGTGGACGAGTTTAAGTGGCCGCCATTGCACAAACTCGCCAATTTGACTACATTGTTTCTAGATGTACTTACATGAATGCTAATGTTGTGGGAAGTGGCAATAAGAAGCGGAATAGCCCAAACGTTCGACGCTGATCAATATGCTTGTGATGTATACATAGTTCTTCTCACATCCACCAGACATTGCAGGTACATTTTAGTTTTGCAGATCTAGCAAATCATGACTTGGGGATGTGAGACAATTTCGATTCAAGCCTCACCTTAGCCTATTTGGCCCCAAATCTTGCAGTCCGAAAACAAAGACGATATTCGAATCGCGGACTGCGGCGAAAATCGAGATTAATCATCCAAATATTTACGAACAGCAAAAATGCCGAATATCTATGGCTGACCTTTTTGTTGGCTGGTACACCAGGAAATTTATATGTCCCAACCCATCGAAAGGAGGACTTCCAAAGTACATTGGTCAGCGCCCAGTGCTTCATCCCGCAGATTAACCACGAAAAGACCGACACTCAATTCCACGGGGTAACCAATGAAGCCATTATACCTTAGGCTTCATGGGAAATTGCGTTTTTTTTCTTGCAGTTCCTTTTCTTGTTTTTTCTTCTTCTGTGACTTTTGAAACCATTATGGTAAAACAGGAAATGGTGGTTCCCGTCACACTTTCCAAACTTCTTCACTATACACGTGGTACAGGCACAGCTCCTCTTTTCATTAATAAATGCAGCACACCCAGAAGAACCGATTTCGTGCTACCCACGGAAAACACCAACGTCATTCAGGGGATTTCTCGACAACAAAAGAATAGTGTGAAATTGCTCTAGTAATATTTTTTTGTTCAGTGCTAATGCAGTAAAAACTCTCAGAGGAAGAAGGCACTGAAAAAATGCAGTTTGTTCGATGGCAATTATCATCTAGTGGGGCATGATACAGGCGCCCATCTTGACAGTTCTTATGTTGGTAGAAGAGCAGGGAGCTCCAACTAACACCTCCTACTAATCAGTAAATTCTTCACCACCAGGATCAAGCGAAAGGGACAAACCTCCGTCGAGATCCTCGACAGAGGGATCTATTCGGTCACTGGGAGGGGAGGGTGTCGTACTCGTTGATGTAGACAGTGATCAACGGAAATACTCAGACTGAGGATACAAAGTGTAAAGGAGTGATTCGATAAAATTGGCTAATCTGGGTTCAAATGAAACTACTATTCAGTTTAATCTTCACTTAAAAATTCAAAGGAACAGAAAGCAGCATCCCTCAAATAGGAAACAAGGTAAAACCCTCTCTTTAAAGACACCAGAAGGAGGTAATTTTGGCCTACGGTAGAACAGACGTAGTGTGGACGAGTTCAAGTGGCCGCCATTGCACAAACTCCCCAATTTGACGCCGTGGCATGGTGCCAAGAGAAGATGTTTCTTTTACAAATTTGTTTTTTCCTTTTACTTTTTCCTTTATTCTTTCTAACACTGTTTCTAGATGTACTTACATGAATGCTAATGTAGTTGGGAATGGCCACTCCACTGCGCTGGGCGTCAGGTGCTACAACTAATGTTGGACCGCAGCCCGTCTCCTACAGCGGGCAACTCGGAAAGTCAGTGCGATGGTGCGAATGAGGCGCGAATACACACCGCAGCGATGCACTTTTGATTTCGGGTTTTTTCACCGATTATCGCTTCTAACCTTCTGCGTTCCTTACAAAATGCTCATTTCTTTGTATTTTTCTCTTGTTTCGGACCCCTTCTGGTTCCTTCAATAGAAATGTCTAGATGAGATCGTAGAGAGGAGAGGGCCGGAAAAGCGTTTGTGTTCACTGAGAATGTGGATGAAACCCATGCAAGGCGCATCTTGCATCGGAGCCAGCCGAGAACAACTATCCTCTCCTTCGTCATCTGGAGCAAAGGATGAGTACTGAAGGTATAACAGACACAATGGATCATTTTCTCCAAGGAGTCATAGGAAGATTCGCCTTACGAAAAAATTTCTTGACTGGGTTCCCTAATATCTTTTTTCGAAAACATTGTACGGCTCAAAAAGTATGCGAAAAGCGACGACATCGCAGACCCCACGCAACAAGTTTGCACTCATAAGGTTGAATTTGAAGGAAGTTACCACCATTCGAAGTGAAGCACTTCGAGATTTTTCAGAATTTTCCTCGGCTGAATTTCCATATAAGGGTTACGCAACCATTAGGGAATCTAGGCGACCATTAGATTGTTTGAATAGTATTAATAAAACAGCTCACAGTACTTTAAAAGACTGATTTTTAGTTAGGATACAGGTATTCAAAAATGCTTGCATTTACTATTGGGAAGATACCGCGCCCCATCTGATCGCCACGTCGCTGCCGCAGTAGCGACGCGGCGATTGCAGTGAAGCGCATCACATGGCTCCTATTTAATTTTCAACTTTTCTATACTTGTTTTTTTCATTCTTTATCCCAGCTGGACTTACATGACTTCTAAGCCCTCTCCTCCGTCGTCATAGGACAAATATACTATCAGTGGTCGGCGGCGCTTTCGTCTCGGAATAACATCATTGGATCTTGTTGAATTTTTTTAGACACTTTTGTTCTGCAATATACATACGTGTTGAGTTCTGTAGATTCCTATTTCCCTATTTTGTCAAGTGTTTGATCTGAGTGCTTTTTTTTACCATGGGCTCCTAACTTCCGATGAATCGCATTGGGTGAGTAGAAACCACAGAAATAGTGATACCTAAAGAAAGGGGGAAGTGTCGTATGGAAGCCCCCCCCCTCAGGTAGATTTTTTTTTTTCAAATTTCCTCGGTGTCACGCTTGACACTGGCCACGAAGCAGCTTCAAAGAGACAGCGCTAAATTCACCAAGTTCGTTACTATAGATGAACTCACTAAGGTGGTCATATGAAGAGAATATCAGCCGCGGCTGTCTTCTAAGAAGTTCGAGCCCATGACATAAGGGGCGTGTTGTGAGCGTCATTTTTATGACTGTGGGCCCACCATCCCACAACGGACCGCTTTCGAGGAACTCCAAGTGCGAGAAGAGTTTTCGAATCTATTGCGAGGAGTGGACACAGCAATGTAGGAAAGAAATACTTGAGACAGCCTGAACGAATGCGCCATCAAACTAGCAATAGAAGTACAGTAGCGCTCAAAAGTATTCGGCCAAACACTTTTGTCATAACTTTTTTTCTACTTAACCAAAATTGACAAAATTTTGTTGTGTGGTGCCTGCACCTATTGTCCACATTTCCTTCTACTTGAGTGCCGCTTGACTCTTTTCATGGCTTTTTACAAAAATTTACTACAAGACCACCGAAAAAAAAGAAAAAGAAAAAGGAAAAAAAAGCAAAAGGCTTGGTCAAGGAAAACGGTATTCTTCACAAAAACAAAACGAGCAAGCCTCACAGAACATTAATATTTTGTAGAAAGACCATAACTTTTGATGTCAGCGGCACAGCGGGACGGCTTAGGTATGCACTTCAAAAACAAAAAATTGTATTTAACCACGTAGCTTACACCGTTGAGCGCCAAAATAGTATATTTAGTATGCAGTTTCTCCAAGTACAACATACTAAAACTTCTCTTAGATCGGCCCAGTCGCAAAAAAGTTACAAGTGAAAAACCCAAGTGAACAACCATTTGGCCGAATACTTTTGAGCGCTGCTGTAGTTTCAGAGAGAAGCAAATGTAGGGACTCGATCAGCGACGGTTTTCGCGAGAGTTGCGTGGTGATGATCGCATACTTTTCTGGAAAATAATCAGTGGTGCATTCGAAGAGAACAGCAATGGGTTTTTTCAGGGATGCCGCAGGAAACAAACGGAAGACATGGCAATGCAAAAGCCTTATCCTTGAAGCGTAACTGCGAGGTACCACAATAATTTCCAAAAAATAACGGTAGAGTCAGGAAAATAATTGGCCGATCAAGATTCGAGGAAACGAAAAATAGAGAAAATGGATTCGAGCAAACGAAAAATAGAGAAGCATGTAGTGCATATTTTCTCTGCGTTGGGTGATTTCAAGTGATAGAATCGATTAGACTCGCTCGATCTCATCAGCGTGTAAACACACGCACTTCTCTGACCGGCAAGAAATCGCCGATACCCGAAAAACGTGGGATCGGCGACATTTATCAAATGGTTGGGCGAGTCCACAAGCAGCAACGACTGTGGTGACTATGAGTTCTCCAAGCGGCGGCTAGTTCAAGCGAGGTCAAGAGTGATAGACCCATTAAACAGTTACTTGGGAGCATTGTTAAACACAAAAAAGTCAAACACTCCCTTGTTCAATAAGGGTACGACAGGAACGTTAGCGTTTGTCACGAAGGAAAGCACAAATAGTGCCAGCCATGTTAACGCAGTGAGTGCGTTATTCTGTGGCAATGTCCGGTGCGAAAAACTGCTTCCTGACCTTTTGACAATATGAAGAACCAGTTCTGCATGAGAGTGTAGGCAGTAGGGCTTAACTAAATAAAAAGTCGAGCAAGAAAATAAGATGAAGGATCTAGTGGTTTGTCGCCCTCTTGGCTGGAAATAATTCATACTGAGATCAGAAGTAAAAATGGGAGTGGTGTTGCGTTACGAATGCGCCACATTGACGTCGGCTATCGATAAGATCTAATCGTTTTCGATAAATGGTAAGGTTCGCAACGATAAGACAGCGACGATTAGATGTGTGGTCACGGAAAGAGGGTTTCACAGACCGTAAAAATGTGTTTTAAGTACACAATGCTATGGATCCGGAAAAATTGTGGGGAGTCACCCGCACCAGCGCAAAAAAAAATCACGTTATCTCGACCCTCCGAAAACATAAACTACCAAGTGATAAGCCATTGCCAATGTAAAGATGGCTTGAAAACAAAATGTAAGCTGCTTAAAAACTCAAAATCTTCACTACTTGGAGACTGTTTTTGTTACAACTTTTCGCGCTATAGGGCAATCGTGAGTTGAGGTGATGTGCACACAAGTTCCCACATGATCTGGGTATAAAAGACGGACCACTGCCCAAGTAGCTAATATATCCCAACCATTCCAACGGAATCGGTAATTCCACACTCACATAAAAGGGCAAGAAGCATTAAATCAAATATGGTTCAGGGAAGCAATGGAGGGAATTTTCTGTATCTTATAATCCCCTTTGATCGTCCGTGGAAGTAGGGGTGCGCCTATCCTGCCAAATGATGTCGATGGTATCGATGGATGGAGAATAAGAGTGAATTACTACTCAGACACCATCTCTAACGGAATGCATTACTACACCTCATATCAACAGAATAAAGAAGAAGCAGAAAAATCAGGGTAGACCTTGGAAAGAGAAATGTAAAAATCAATGATCAGAAACAGAAGTTGTAGAGGAAGGTGGAAGATGAGAACTGTAATAGAGAAGAATCAATCCCTCCTGTGGGATGTGCGTTCAACTGGGTGAGGAATATTTCCAGCGGTTTTCTTTAACCCCGTTTTCAACCGTTCCCTTCATCTTTCAACAAAGCTATATATGTTTTCGAAGAGCTTTTTTTGCTCTACAAAATGCTACTGTCTGTTTTTCGTTTCCTTCGACTACCTAATAATTATGAGGTTTGGAAATGAAGTGAACTGAAGGCAAAAATTGGCACTCTCGACATCTCACATTCGTCGCCTACCATCGAGATCAAAAAATCTATGCGCATAGGCCTTAGATATTGCTTTTTCAGCTCTACAAAATGGTACTACTCTTTATTTGAATCGCTCAACTTTTCGCTGTTTTTAGGACTCACAAATGCACTACTCGCAAAAGTGGGCACTTTGGTTATCTTCTCTTCCTCGCCTACCGACGAGATTGGAGAGGATCTCCACATATGCATTCGATAGAGCTTTTTTTGTTCTATAAGATGACACCACTAATCTTTTGTATCCTCTCATATTTTAGCATATATGAACAAGTCTCCACCTGTTCTTCAATTTAAAATTGCATAGTGAAAATGAACTTTTCTGGCGGAGTGCTTCATATCATTCGCTAAAGCTCTTTTTGCTCCACAAGGTGGTGTTTATGGCTTTCGATCGGATAAATTTTTGCCATTTTTTAGATCATTTAAAAGTCGACGAAATCTAGCATTTTATCGCATGGTGTCCAAAATGCTCGATTTCGTCGACTTTTAAATGATCTAAAAAATGGAAAAAATTTATTCGATCGAAAGCCATAAATACCATCTTGCAAAGCAAAAAAGCTCTATCGAGTGATATGATTCATTTTCACTATGCAATTTTAAATTGAAGAACAGGTGGAGACTTGTTCATATATGCTAAAATATGAGAGGATACAAAAGATTAGTGGTGTCATCTTATAGAGCAAAAAAAGCTCTATCGAATGCATATATGGAGATCCTCTCCATCTCGTCGGTAGGCGAGGAAGAGAAGATAACGAAAGTGCACACTTTTGTGAATACTGCATTTGTGAGTCTTAAAAACAGCGAAAAGTTGAGCGATTCAAATAAAGAGTAGTACCATTTTGTAGAGCTGAAAAAGCATTATCTAAGGCATATGCGCATAGATTTTTCGATCCCGATGGTAGGCGACGAATATGAGGTGTCGAGAGTGCCAATTTTTGCCTTCAGTTCACTTCATTTCCAAACCTCATAATTATTAGGTAGTCGAAGGAAACGAAAAAGAGACAGTAGCATTTTGTAGAGCAAAAAAAGCTCTATCGAAGACATATATAACCTTTGTTGAAGGATGAAGGGAACGGTTGAAAACGGGGTTAAAGAAAACCGCGGGAACTTATTCCTCGACCCAATAGTTCCATACAGGATCGTGGTGGCACGTGGATGTGATTTGGCCTATACAGTGACTTGCAGGAGCCATAGGATGTACAGGTCAGTGCTTTTATACTCCCAGGCGAGTGTGATATGTACCAATTCACCAACCCCGAAAGGTGGAAGGCTTGGTTCACCTGATGGGTGTTGATGTGGACTTTGTTTCTCGCATCATGAGAGTGGGAGTGCGCAGTACCTGTCACTACATCACCTCCGCCCTATGTTAGGAGTAGTTATGACCGAACATCTATAGATTATTGAATACGAAGCCCTTGTGCTTACTATCATGAATTTGAAGAAAAACGGATAACGGTCAAAAACCCAAGATATAAAAGCCCTGCTTACAGTTGACTGGGAGACGACTGTTAAGATCGTGGATCGCCGCAAGTTGTAGGCGACTTTGATGGGGCGTATTACCCGCCTCTGCTGCTGCTCCTTCATCAATCAATTTTTTCTCTTCTAGTCGATTTCGCTGTTTAAGGCTTACGCTTAGGCCTTATTCACTTACCCACGTTTGAACAAAGGGCAGTGAAACGTATGAGGCGGATGCGTAACGATTGCGTCGCAGAGGAAAGCTGCGTCCGTACCACGCAGCATGGAAGCCGCGAGGTCCTCTGAGTGTGGTGATCCACGATACTATCGCTACACACCCTCGTTGACTCCCGGAGGAGGCATGCTTTGTGAGCAAAAGGGGCGGACGTTGTTAAAGCAAGTGCAATGTTGAGGAAGAGGCTCTTCGTCAGAAATTTCGCGACATATAGTTTTTCTAGGATCGTGGTTTCCACCGTAAGAGCTTTCATTACTCCCTTTGCCCCTACCACCGTTTTTAACTTTTATTCGCTGTTCACAGTACTCATAAATTTATCATTACAGCAGAGGGATGGCGATCAAAGTCACACGTATTGAACTGCAGGAAGAGGGTTATCACCGTAGGACAGTGCGGTAATCGGTCATTACATACATATCGACACGTGGCAAGCACACGGGTGGGTACCACCTCAATCATGTAGGACGCAATTTTTTCTCCTGAGCCTACTGCTGACTTTTTCGAATACTGTTACTCGTATTCAGAGTACAGATGGGCTCTAACTTTTATGTTAAATGTAAAATTTTTCTGCAGCTCGTGAAAACTTCTCTAACTTGAGGCGGTTTCTTAATGTCCCTCGGGTGGAACTGCTGCATCAAAATGGAACACAACACTGCTGAGCTGCTGGAATGTTTGGATTTGTACGCTTGCGGCAATTGAGTCTTCAAAAAGCCCTACGATGCTAAAATCACACAAATGCCACCAGCGTTCCAATTTTCATAAGTAACTAACGTTCCTACTGGATTGATAGAAAGTTTCTAACTGATTTTCTTATCATGGGTTGAACTTTTTGGTTTATTTCTTACTTTCTAAGCTACGAATGGTAATATACGAATACGAGGAAACATTTAATAATAAAACCAGTTTTCGAGAATTACGATGAGTTTTTGGTGTAAACGATGCAAATGAAATGAAAACCAAAAAACTATGAAAATTTTGCAAAATTCTCCTTAAAACATTATGAATCCATTTTTGGAAGTCAAGTGTGGAACAAATAGTTACGGAAAAAACGCAACGCGTTCATTATGTGGGAAGAACTGGCTCGAACCAGCCATGAGTAGCTTGTAAGAAAGGTAGTCAGACGGAAGCGGACATGGCCTAGAACCAGCGAGCTCATTTGCAACAGGTTCTTGGATGCCAAGGTCATTGCCAACTAGGACTGGAAAATAAGTCGCAAAAACACAGCTGAAGTGCGCATGCACCTATTCTCGCAATCAGACATATTGAATTTAAAATTATGGATAGAAAAGAGATATTGATACTACAAGATTTAGACTGATCTTCAGCTTGTGCAAAACCGCTGAGCAAAATGATGCAGAATGAAATCTTCTGTGAACGCTGTGGCAACAAAATCACAACATGAGCTTTTCAGCTGTCAGGATGGGAGCCTTATAATGGCTCGAGCATTAATTGCATTGTTGTGAAGATGTTCAGGAAAACGTGAAACTTCATCATAAACCGGTTCTTGAATTACACAGACGGCCAGATAAGTGCGCCTGATAAAATTTGCACTCTAATTGAGTGCAATTAAGTTAGAAGGGAGCACAGTTAATCTAGAAGGGAGCAGTTTCGAATCCTGAAGCTCATGTAGAAGAGAAAATCTTATGACAATCATTTTTATAATATAATTTGTATAAAATACGTTGCTATACTATAATATTTGTTGTATAACTTACAGACAGCGTACGGCTAGTGGTAGCGATAATGTGAGTAATGAGATCTCTTACAGTGAGTTACCTAGATGAAAGCCGAGTCTGGAGAAATTACATGAGGCCAAATCTTCGGTGAAAAGGAGCGCTGCGAGCTCAGTAAAAGCCGCATTTCCCACCAGCCGTCACCGAACTTGACATACCCACCCCTTACACTAACGTGGCCTGCCCCTTTCGGAATCGATGGTGGAGAAGGAGCCTTATTTTTCGGGTTTCTGAAGTTTCGCACTGTTTTTTCTTCATTCGCATTACTAAGCGCCTCGATTTTCATGTACAGCAATCTTTTTATGTTCGACTCGTACTATCCCAACCACTATCTTTAATACACTTCATTATTTCAAGCCTGAAGAAGGTGTTAATCACCGAAATTTGCAAAATATTTGAAAAAAAAAAACTTTTTAAGTCTTTTAAGAGGACTTCTGAGTTCCTTGATTGTATGTTTTGGAGTCTAACACTGTTGCTGGACATCCAGAACATCATGAGGCTCCGGAGCAGCACAATATTAGAGCATCTCATGAAAATCGTAATACGGCCTCGTAACGAACATTACGGAACATTTAAAGCAAAAACAAGGATAGCGTCTTTGCGTTAGATTTTTCTTAATGAGCGGATTCGCTCTGAACAAAGCAATCGCTTTGATGAGAAACCTGTCAAAAGTTGAGTACGTTTCATAAGTATAGACGCACCTTAAATATGTCCTGAAACAGCTCCAAACAAATTCCTGCATGGAGATTCCGACACTGCTAGATGCTATCACCCGAAATATCATAGTCTACAACCGCTTGCATTTTCACAGAAAAAAAAATTCGGACATATCAGGCATATAACCAGGTCCTCCTTGTTTCGATATGAGTTCGAATTTCTTCTGAGCCCTACGATTCCGGACCATGCAAAAATCGATCGACAACTCTCGAAGAACGCCGTAGCTGCCGAGCGACTTTGGGATTGCTCAGTCCTGCCGTGTGCACAGCGCGGATTTGAGCCTGCTCAGCTTCCGATAATGGAGAACCTCGTGGCATTTACGGATATGTTGCAGAACCCCCATCGCTATTTACCGCTGTTTCGAAACGGGAATTTTTCCTAGTAAACTATCCTGTTTTATCATAATTTCTGAAGTGCGTCTATACTTATGAAACGCTATTTTTGGTAGCAAAATGCCAAAAAAGCTCAATATTCCATTCCGCGCAAGTCTTTCACTACAAAGGTTTTCGAGCATGCTGATTCTAGTAGTGACAAGATCTTTTGTCAAGGACCTCTATGATGTTCGGGTATAGTGTTTTTGAGGGTGCGTCTATACTTATGAAACGCACTGTATAAACAGAACAGAGACACCGAGCGTCAATTTTCGTACATAGACCATCCATAGATGAAACTAGTTGACATGGATGAGCTCAGGCGTTCCTACTCACCTGGCTCGAGTTTAAGAAATTTAGAACTTCTCTCACAGCAAACCGCTCCATAGAGAATGGGTGATTCAGCGAGATCCATCTGATCTAACGTATGTATGCACATCTTTCACTGGTTAATATTGCCATCGAGAAAATTCATTAATTCAACACTCTGAATATATACTCCTTTTCGGAGCGCTTTGTTGGGCGTGGCCTCGGACATGGGTGAGCGGCGAGAGTGAGAGTGCGTGGCAAGAGCGAGAGTGTGTGTCGAGATGAGAGTTTAATAAACTCTCACCCGAGTCCGTAGACCACGCCCTATCAGTCGCTTCGAAATGAACTGTACTTTTCTCTTTCAAGAGGTGTTCTTATATCCCAGAATGATATTATACTTTGAAATCCAATATTTGAAGGTAACGCTCTTATGTATGATACACAATACCTCGTTATCATCCAAGATATCCGGGTGGGTGAATTGGTAGGAGTATGTCTGTGTGTCTTTTTGTTTTTCACGAAATTTGTGTCTCACGTTACAGCAAAGCTGGGACCCTGATTTTTGCAGGTGATGTGGGGGTAGGACATGGACCTAAGCGGTGGGTGATCGTGTCGATAGCAGTTTAGGAGTGTTAAAAGGTGACTGTCGTCAAATTCGTTTTGCTTTTCGCATTGATCCTAGAACGTCGACAGGTCTTTTGTGTGGTGGGACGGGTACATTAATGGTAGGTGACCTACTATTGATAATGGTTGATAAGATTCGATAAGGAGCATAAGAAGGCAAGAATGGACAAATCCGTCTCGCTTTTCCGGCTCATAGTGAGTGCTCACAGTCATAGGTGTTAGAGGAGGTGAACAGGAGCTCCAATGGTGACCGATCGAAACTGATAAGGATAAGGGTTAATAAGAGTCATTAGCAAGCGGGGGGAAGGAAATCCGGCTCACCCTACGATATGACCCTATAGTTATGGTCGGATGGTCGGTACCAGTGGGTGGGCATTTTTCGTTAAAGGGCTGATGCAACGTTGTATCGACCGCTATACTGTTATGCCGTCTTTTTTTGAGAATGAGGTCCATATGAATGATCGAGATGCGATCTGGATTCATATTAATTGCGAAGCAAGTCAATTTTTTTTATGCGAATCTAGGAGCAACAATGCGTGTCGACTACTAGACTATCTGATATTCCAAAGAGAGGTGCATGTTCAGAAAAATGATAAGCAACATGACACATGGCAAATGAATCTGACAACAATATAAGAATTAGATGCTCACTGCCACCACTCGATGCAATCGAACCCAAAATGATCGATTGCTACATTATTTACACTCGAAAAGGTGACCACTACAGTCAAAATGGTAGGTGACTAATGGGTCAACGAGTTTAGTTCCTTATCCGATACCAATTGTGGCAGGGGATATCGAATGCTGAATCATCTAGACTTCCCAAAAGTGGTAGATGTGATTTGCAGCGGTAAACACTGAATTCTCAACTACCAATGAGAGTCAAAGGCATACCACGCGATAATCGGTTTGATGGTTTACTTTTGAATGAACAGGAAGGGATGCAATCGAACTCAAAATGGAAGGGGTCCGAAGAAATGGTCATTTTGTAACGAACATTTGAAGTTAGAAGATAATCGGTGTAAAAACCCGGATTCAGAAGCGCGGCGCTGTGGTGCATATTCGCTCACATTCGCATCAACGCCCTGACTTTCCGAGCTGTCCGCTGTAGAGACGTCCTTTGTTGTCTCGTAGAGTGTATTTCATTCATTAGTGATGATGTGAAATAAGTGCAGCAACTTACAGCAACAAACAAGTAAAACAATTAGGTGAAAAATAAGCAAGCGTAAGAAAGTGTGATTACAACTAAAACCTAATTAATTCACTTTCGACGTCTTGGCAAGGTGACGTGTGAATAGCGGCCACGGTTCTCCCATACTGTAAAGGAAAACTGCCCTCCTCCCGGTGTCTTTAAGAAACAAGCAGATCCTTGGATAACTGCTTACTCAGCACTTTTTTTGCGGCTGTACGGTGCACTCTCACGGGGTTCTGTCCCCTCGAACACAACCAAGCCACATCCATCCAACCAAATCACACCTGGCTTTAAACGAACAAATTTCCAACGCAAAAGCTGTCTTCATCAAGTCGAACAAATTTAGAGTGCAAAAACTGCCTTCATCATTGGAATGGATGTTAACTGAAGTATCTTCTATTCTCGTAAGTTTCCTTCTCCACTTAAGCGCTACGTTGAAAATTTGTTCGTCTGAGGCCAGATGTGATTTGGATGGGTGGGCGTGGCTTGGGTGCGTTCAAGCAGACATAACACTGTGAGGGTGCACCTTCTAGCCGCAACAAAGGTGTAGCCTGAGCAGTTATCCAAGGACCTACAGTAATGGTCAAAAATATATGCTGTTTTGGATTCCAGCCGTAACCTTGGTTGACGTTTACATTTTTCATTCATTTTTTTGTCTTTTGAAGACAGTTGGTAGTCAATGAAGCAAAGCATACAGCAGAGTGGGGTGCAGGGTGAAGGGTGAAGTTTTATTCATCTGCAAACTTTGAAAATGGCCAACTGTGTGCCTCCGGGCTGCCATGATTCCAAATGTGGTGTAAGAAAGTCTAAGCCCTATTTAGTGCCACGTTCTGCACACCTGATCGGTTCGGTAAGTTATAAGTTTTTTATTGCTAGCCGAATTTTTTGATGGGTGTGGTCATTTTCAGAGTCTTCGGTTAAAATATTTCAATTTTCACCCTGTACCAATAATAGATACTCCGCTCTTCGAGTACCAATTGCCTTCAGAACGCGAAAAATTGAATGGGAAATGTAAACGTCGATGAGAGTTATGGTTAGAATCCGACCGCATGTATTTTGACGCAACTGCACCTGCTTCAAGAAGGTAAAATCCGATTACTGCGTGGTGCGTACTGAATACTCAACAAAAAAATACAATTCATGTTCCGATATCAGAAGTAAGGAGGGAATGCTTTGACCGCTGGACTACGTGAAATCCCGAAAAGTGGAAGTGTGAGACCAGGTAAGTGGCCCTCAGCACTGCGCTTATCACAGTGTGGAATTGTGCTATATGGACTTATTTGATATCGGTTGGCTGTTCCTTATTACAGAATTCTACCCTGTGGCTCGCGCAGCACCGTGCGATAGCTCAAGTGGTTGATAATAATTGACAACTGGTAATCATTAAGTAGCAGCTTTGCATTCTCGAGAAATGGCGATAGGTAACTTGCATACAAGTTTATTTCCTAGTAATGTTCAGCTCAAAATGAAACCCAAACGATCGGTATGTACCTTGGTGGCACACATTGGTCAGTGCAGAAGGGTAATGCGCATACCACTACATATCTCTACAGTTCATGAAGTTGAATTTCTGATGCATCCACCCTGGGTGACCCATCGCTTCGCTTTTGTCATTCTTTTTTTCAATTCACAAATTTCATCCATCTTGGTGAAATGATGCATATCATTATGCTCACGAAAATGTTCCAAAAGAAAAATGAAAAAAATTAATGTTAACTCGAGTTTGTATGATTAGAGCAAAGTCAGTGGTCTTCCGAAATCTCTGTGAGTCAGATTCCGGGCCTGACGATGGGAAAGACAAGACAATTCATCGAGAGCATGTTCGAGATCTACCATTCATTCATCCTGCCAAATCATTCTCGAATTCCATATGGCGAACCCTGGGTTGAGGTGCCTAACTTTTCGCTCATGAGAGCCCATAAAAGGCGTTGGTTTATATAGACAGCAGCACGGTGGTCATGCCTATCCCAGTCACAGGAATATCATTCAATCAAACATCAGCATGACATACCTCAGCATTTACGCCTAATTGCATAACAAGGCAAAGAAGCTTCTATAGAAGTGCTCGAAGAGAAAACAACTTTCTACCTATCTGTGAAGCCGCACAACATGATAGGAGTATGCAAAAATAAGTCATGGTTCCTCTGTGGAATTCATCGGCTATAAAAGTTTTCATTTTGACATCCGTGCATTTTCAATATCCTGTCGAAGACTTTTTGTGACCGTCAGAAAGTCACGCGTTCGTCATGGCCTATTGATCCGCGAAATAGCTTGTGAAGGGGTTGGTTGATATTCCTCTGAATAGGGCGGCTCAGAGCCATGTCAAGCTATGCCGAGGAAAATTTCTAGAAAATATGTATAATCCCATCGAGGACGACGGTTCCGACGCTACCTGTTCTTATATTTATGGTTCGCCTCAATTATTTATTTATTTATTCATTTATTTATTTATTTGTACACTTGACCAAGCGCGCCACCGAGGGAATGACAAGGATTAATTTCAAAAAAATGGTGTAATCAAACCAATCGAATAAATCACCAATAACAGTGCACCGAATTTTCAACAGAAGTGTGCCAAGGCTCCGTAATGCAATGGTAGCCGGTAGTAATAAAAATGAAGAGTAATCACATCCTGACTTGCCAGTAAGTTGGCTATGGTGCCTCACTACAGTAGGAGCCTTATCGGTTTAAAAACTATTCGTAAAAGGGTTTGTTGTCGGGAATTCACTTGGATTTGAAAAAAAAAACTATACCCTTCTTCAACCAGTGATACGACCCCTGAAGATTGGTCGACACACGCTTGATTCTGGCTCAAGATCCTTTCCTTTGTCTCCCACTAGAGCAGCGCACAGAGCGAGATACTTTTCGTCATTTCTGTCATTGTAGAAAGAAATACCTAGGTGAAATGCCTTAGTAGGTTTTAGAACTGCAAGAAACGTAGATTGGAGATTTAAATAGGCTGCCCTTGGAGAAGTTGTTTTCGGGTCAGAAATTCGGTTGTTCTCTCGAATTTCGCTGTTGCTTCCACGACTACCACCCTTCTTGAGCAATTTTACTACGTATGTAGCAACGCTGAGGCTACCGACTGACGACCTTTTTTTGAAAGACTCCCTACCTATAGGAAGAGGTAGCCGATGATGAGTCGACCGGGGGTCGTATTCCTAAGAAAATTCGACATCAGCCCTAAGCCAACTTGCAACTCTGAGCCCCAATATCTCGGCAAACTACATTCCAAGTCAATAGTCCCCTCGAGTTTTCAAAAAAAAAACCAGATTCGCGTTTTTTAGTTTTTCCTTACTATATCTCGGTTCGTTTCCGCTTAATCTTCCTATAAAAACATATTTTTCGAATCAGCTCTACAAGGTGGTCTATTCGAATTTCCAAAAAGCAAACTTTTCACGTTTTCGCATGCACAAAGTGCCAGTGGGCACTCACTAGCCAACGACGCACGCTATAATCATAACCAGGAGACAAAGCCGCCGCTAACATAGCTCAACGAGTCATATGGCTGCTATCCTACTCGAAACTTGATGCAATCACGTTTTTATTCTTTGATGATGATATTGACTCTTTTGTATCACTTTGCTCTTTTGCTATAGTAGTCATCATATATCAGCGGTTAAAAGAAGTCGTTTTAGGTTTCTTACTCATTCAAGAAAATTTTAACTGTTCCGGTGAACTGTATCAAGCTGTGAAATGTATCAACTGATTTGTGTATAAAGTCCAAACATCATGACCATTAGTGAGATTATCATTCCTTTTCGAGCATTTTGCCATTTTGCCAGCTCTATGAGAAGTGCATAAGTCTCCAATGGCATCACTCAATTTCCTCAATAAAAATCAAAGATGACAAATCAAAAGCATAGCAATTACTGGCAATTCACTTTCACAGACTAATAAAACCTTCTAAAAACCATTTTCCATTTAACGAATTTCGAAACTATCATTAAAACCCCAGGAGTGCACTTTACGGGTACCAATCACAACCACCATGTCGCCTAGCTCGTTTGGCCATCACAGTGGCAAATCACTGTAGAAGGGTCGATCAGTACCTGTCATGGGATTTCGGCGAGCTGACTATTTGCTGCGAAATCGAGGGGTCGGATATGATAGAATCGCAGAACGTTTGAGAAGGAAGAAAAGTTTAACTCCTGATGTTGTGTATAAACTTCACACATTTGTCTAGTACGATTGCCTCACAAGGTTGCCTTCAAACGAAAAACCTACGTTTAAATTTCGAAGGAGGGGTTTGTGATATGAGGCTCGGCGGTAAAAAGGTTCGGTAAAATGCTGGCATTTAAGACCTATGCCCTTTTTTATAGAACTATAATACTACGTTTTCCAACTAATTGGTCAATACAATGGCCACTGTCAAGGCCGACCAATACCTGTCTAGGAGACCTCGGCAAGCTGACTTATTGTCACGGGATCGATAGGTCAGACATAGTAGAATGGCAAAATGTTTGAAATGGCATAATAATCTAACTCATGGTCATGATGTATGGACTTTATACAATGATCAATTGTAATACAGTTGTCCCAGAAGAGCAGAGATTTTCCTGAGTGAAGCAAGATCGTTGAAACTCAAAGAACAAGTTTTCGACCAATCGTAAATGATGACTACCATGGCAAAAGGGCGAGCTGATAGAAGAACTGTCATTATCATCACCAAAAAGTGAAAACTTGGTTTTCATTAATTTTCGAATAGTATAGCAGTCTTATGAGTTGTTAAGCTATCTTAGCGGCAGCTTTGCCTTCTGGTTATAATTATAGCGCGCGTCGTTCGCTAATGAGTGATCACTGGCACTTTGTGCATGCGAGAACGTAGAAAAAAGCTTTCTTAAAAGTTTGAACAAACCACCTCGTGGAGCGTGATGAGCTAATTCGAAAAATATGTATTCATAAGGAGATTAAGTGGGAACGAACCGAGTTATAGTTTAAAAACATTGATAATCAGCGAATCCCAGGTTTTTTTTTCGGAAACTTACGGACGGTATTGTACAAGAAGACAGTATGACGTGGGTGCATGTGTAGAGCTTCCCACGCTTTTCAGAGGGATCAGCCTAACACTATTTTGATTATCTATCACATGATCAAATATTGCTGATAAGGCTGTGGTACGCAGCTTCCACATTTATACATAACTAATACACATTCATACATAATAACTAATATAATTTTAACGAAGTAGACAATCACGAGGGCCACTGCCGGAGCTAATCACTGAAGACTATCTCCTGAACTGGCTATAATGAAAATGGGAACAAAATGTTCTGATCGGAGGCAATTGTGAAGTATTGGATCGCAGTTTAATAAAAGAAAACGATTCTCGATGCCGTTAAATAATTGAAAACATGTGGATATGGAGGTTTTTGCAAGTCTGGGTTGAAAATCGGAGAAGCAAAAGTGGGAACAAGGTGTGTCGCAAGTTGTGATGGTGGCCGGGAAAAGCTTTCTCTGGATGACGCTGACGACGACAGCTGACAGCTCAAGCATCGATCGCATGCTCAGTAAATCATCGCTACCGGCACCGAGTGATCCCCTACGGATTTTCCGGGCATTTCTAAGGTGGTTCTAGCGAGCGGCTGCACTTTGGAATTCAAATTTTTGCGACACGATGATGCGCTGGGACATTACGGAAGATCGTTAAAGGCATTGATAGGGGAAAATCGGATGAGATGTGAAAAAAGTGAATGTGATGGTCGAGATGATAGGTAATACGATGGTGAAGAGAAGACGGAAGTAAATTGTCAGAAACCGAAAAATTAGGACCCCCTCTCATCACTGATTCTCGACGCGAACGACCATTCCAAGAGACGGGTAGTTCGCACAACTCTTCCAGTGACATGTAGCCAAGCAATCAATGCACAAAAACAGCATGGAACCAATGCAAAAACTGAGAAGGCATCCCATCGTTAACTGCAAACGAGCGAAGAGAACTAGTGAGAAATAATGGAAAAAATAATAGAAAAAAAATAACTCGCAATTTTTACGAGTAGCCAACAGAGACAAAAAAACAACAATGAAAAATATAACTAGCTGCTTAGAAAACAGTCTGCAACATTCCTGTTTATGGATGCGCGCTGCAACCGCTCCAACCCTGCCGCAGCTCCTTGGTTACTCCCACCCCAGCCAATCCAGCCAATCAGGGATGCTCGACGCTAGAAGGCGGATCGGGCCAAGAAAAGCGGCTGGAGTTTAAAAGGCCGCCTCTGCCACAGCTCAGAGGCTCGCCATTCGCGGCGGATTTGGACACAGATAGGCTTACTAGACCCCTAGTTTTCAGGAGATTGATTCATTTTAGGGATTACTTATCACTCACGTTACCCCTATCGCTGTCTTTGAAAATATTTATCAGCGAGGCTATCCACACGTGTATTCTCGGATGAAAAACTATGGAAGTTGTATGTAACTCAGCTTAAACACCATCGTTTGTAGCCAAGCAAAAAAAACAATAGATTCAACACATATTTCACGTCAATCACCGAGCAAAACTTATCATTTCATTCAAAAAAATTCTTCTAGAGTCCAAAGTGCTTAAAGGTGATTTTGACATTCTTCTCTTTTTGAACCACCCCTTCAGGTATTGCTTCGATGTTCCAAAAGTTGTATTACACTTGGATTCATGCAAGGTTCGCATGAAATAGAGCGGAAGGCGAAGGGGGAGCGATGACCTTTCACTGAAGGAAAGCGCATTTTCCTGCGAACCATGGTCGGTAATATGGTACTGCTCCACTGCTAAGCAATGGGTGTGCAGCCCTATCTCGAATTTACGCGTAGCCGCGCGCAGCAAGTGCGGGTTGGTTCCTTCGCGTGTTGCGTACACTCCTTTAAAAGTCTTACGCCTGAATATTATTTCTTGATTAGGATTCTCATCTTGTAATGCTACTGTTTCTTTACTTCCCACCTCACTATTTCTACTCTGCTCACTACTCTGTTTTCTTAGGGTGCAAGTTATTGTTTTTAGATAATGATGAGATGAACAGCAATTTTTTCACAGAGCCCCATCGTACCAAACCATGGTATCTTGCGTGGAACCTCAACCGACCGCGGCAAGTGGTGCTGATGGCGCCGCGAATGCGACGCGGCAAAGCGAAAATTCGACGTAAGTGTACACACCAGTGTACACTTCGTACACAGGTTGCTAACTGGATCATGGGATTTGTAGGAAACTACGCCTAAGATAGTGACCAAAGGTTGCACTTTGGGCCTTTGTCTCTTTAAGCGTGCATCTTTGAGGATACTATCTTATACGTGGCTTGCCAACATATCTTCCGAATCTAGTCGCCATTTTTCGAAGCCATATATCGTGGTTTTCTGTGGTCTCGAATAACGACTAGGACAGCGTTCGTTTGGAAAACTTCCTAAAGTTGTGCAACCAGAAGAACGAGCATATTTTTCTCCACAAAATGATACCTGAATCGTTTGAAAACATATGAAAAGTTACGAGGAAACAGTCAACTTGCAAAAAGGCGAGAACTTATTGCGAGACGTAATAGTGGCACCGGTACGACCTTCTGAATGAGCTATGTGGCCTCCCAAAAAAGGCGGTAAGCACAAGGAATCGTCATCGTTAACATGTACGCTCCTAGCGTGCGGACCAGGGCCGCGCGCACGAGGATTTCTAAAAAAAACATGTGAGTGTGGTGGAGACAACATTTCATTTTACGCTGACATCCAGCCTTGTATGATAAATGCAGCTGTGAAGGCAGGATAACGCATTTCCTTCAATAGTTACGCTGCGTTTATAGTGTGCGTAACCGTGATACGCACGATCGTGCGGTTGTATGCTTGGTTTCGCGCACTCTTACTTGAGCGTGCTACTTCCCTCTACAACACGCAGTTCAAGTAATATTAGGTGAAAAAAGTTTTCGCCGGTTTTGTGAATTGTGATTTTCAGTAGCATCTTCCGGGATTTTTGTACTATACCCTACAGAAGAAACTCTGCTTGTTCGTATATCCACGAACCCTCAAGAATTCCACGAGCATCGTTTTAGCTGTTATTTGGACCACAGAAAACCACCATTCCTGAAAAGCGTCAGATTCAGCTCAAAATATGATGAAAGGGTTGTTATCAAGCAAAGCATGGTAGAAGAGCAGCTTTGCAAAACCACCTCAGAAAAACAAAGGTTCAGTATAAGGGCCCTCTGGATGGCTCACCGACGCAATAGTTGATCACATTAAATGAATTGCTAATTCTGAATGCTCATCTGCAATTTCAGCAACAATACTTGGACTCCATACACCACTCTGAAGTCCCTGTCCGCAAAAGATGGCAAGAAGGCGCTCGTCAATGAGACCTAACGAACTGACAGCTCGACACGTAACGGGGCTCATGAAATCGTGCAGTTTTCCCCTTCAGCGCCTTAGGAAGAAGCCGTTTCCAGGAGTGATCAAGTGTCCCATGCTCTCCGTACGGCATTGTAGAAGGGGTCCCTAAATGGATACAAAACACGGGTCAGTCTGATGGAACTCGTTCGTGACATTTCAGGAAGATTATGGTCACTCTTTGAGTATCCACCGTACCTGTGATACCCGATTTTGGGGAAAATCTGGCTTTTCTGAACTTTCCCATAGTCTAAACGTATTTATGCTCCCATGACAGAATTGTATTTCTTACTTGTAAAAAAGCAAGAATCATATCGAATCCATAGCAGATGGATCAAATGTCTGCAGTATGGGAATCATTACCAGCCTATACCCTCTAATTGCATATAGGTTTCAGATGAAATCCCTAGGTCGTACAGTAACAAAGAGTAGAATAACGAAAATGACACTATGACCACATGAGATGCCCGATGACGTTTCCATAAGGTAATCAAAAGCCTGCCGCCCACCAGCGTTGAGGAGATCAGTGATAACGACCACAGGGAAGCCTTATCGGAGACCACCCGTGCCGCTGCGAAATGGGATTTTTTGCTACGAATGATGTACAGGGGGTGCCAAAAAAAGAGTAATTTCCCACCAAGCATACAAAACAGAAGGTAATGAAGGAGATAAAAGTATTAGATCAGAACATTCCTGAAATGTTCCTCTAGAAGCAGAAGCGAGCTGTGGCTTACTACTTCCACCATCATGGAAACATGGAGCCTTCAGTCAGCACAGCCGTCTAGAGCACCTACGGCATCAAGGCCCGCCTGAAACAGCGAAGCCAGCTTCCGTGGTGGATCTCTCGTGAGAAACTTCCTGAGGACTGATCCTTCGATTCATAGCAGTCACAAAGCTCTTACTGCTCGGACACCGCTGCTATGATGCGAAGTGTCATTTTTCATGCCTCAAGTCCGCTCCGGAGGGGATGCAATGGTGATGGTCGTTTTGGTTCTTGGAAACCAAGGAGGGTGGGAGCGTGAAAAGAACGGAGTACCTAAGGGCACCACCCAATATGAATTCCCTCAGGTATCCAGAGTGGACGGACCTCAGCAAGGTTGTGAACGAGGGCGACGAAATTTCGCAGTTTGCCAAGTTGAGGTGACACATCATCTTCAATCGGAAGAAGCTCCCGATTTTGCGCGTGCAGAAGGCTGTTGCGGAGGTTAGTGATAGTGAGTGTGTTCTAGGATTTGGGGATGGAAATACCTCGGCAGAATCTGCTGAAGTCCGACTAAAGTAGGGTTGAAAGTGTAGACGAAAAAGTGACGATTTTTTCGGCTCCCCTTGTATATGCTGAATGAGATGTTCTTATCTCTTCTTTTCTACCTTTATAATGAGAACTCGAATACTTCTCCAGAGAAATCGGTCGCTTAAGAGCTATAAATCAACCGCGACAATTGCACCTTTGAACAGTTATTTCGAACGTCCACTGACAACCACATGTAGCCGATTAACTTTCCCGTGCTGGTCACCCAGCATCTATATTTTTCGACTTGTTCCAGGCTCGCAAGACGAGGGGATCAGAGGGGCACTGGAATTATTACCAGTCAGAGAATTCGAATTTGCATCGGCTATACCAGAAGAGTTAATAGCAGTGGTAACAAGAATTTTGGTTTTACGTTGAAATTGAGCGTAGATGTACAGTCCATTTCCAGACGGCTGGCAGGGCGAGGCCTACGGACTTGTATCGATCTCTCTCACCCCGCCACACACTCTCACTCAACTCTGTAGGCCACGCCCTGCCAGCCTTCGGGAACTGGACTGTATATAATGCGGGAGTAGAAAACGTAACGGGTGATCGCGGACTCGAGAAGCAGGACCCCTGTCTCACTTGCAGAACGTGTTTTCGCAGGCGCTTCGATCGCAGTCAGCTGATCTGTCACGTATGGAGTAGCACGGCACACGACGCGCTCAATTAGAGGCCTAGTCGACCGTGCAAAGAGCGTACCGTTCAAACTGCGCGATATGCGTTTGTCAGAATGCCTACTCTTCATTACTTGGCGTAGGTCCTCCTGGTGAACACCATTTTATCGCACTCAACTTCTGTGAGACTCGTCGAATTTCTATGAGCTTGAGCATGTGCATAAAGCTGTCGGTTATTTGCAGCTAGCACACATCTATTGGAAGATATTAATGAGAGCGTAGAGTCCAAGTAGAAAGCATCACTGAATGATGTCCAGGTGTTATCGCAATACGGGGAGGGGGGACGCGGAATCATGAAAGCGTTGCATATCAAATCATCATGGAGAGATCTTCGAGGGGTCAATCTACACACTGAGGGTCATTTTTGCCTGAGCCTTATTGCATATAGAATGGGTTCCTTTCCCTTCCGGACTTAGGGTAAAGGAGCCGGAAGGGGTCCGAAACAAGAGAAAGATGCAAAGAAATGAGCATTTTGTAACGAACACAGAAGGTTAGAAGCGATAATCGTGAAAACACCCGAATTCAAAAGCGCATCGCCGCGGTGTGTATTCGCATCCAATTCGCATCTTTTCACAGACCTTCCGAGTTGTCCGCTGTAGGAGAGGGGCCGCGGGCCAACGTTAGTTGTAGCACCTGACTCCCAGCGCAGTGGAGTGGACATTCCTAACTACATTAGCATTCGTGTAAGTACATCTAGAAACAATATAAGAAGGAACAAAGTAAAAAGTAAAAGGAAAAAACAACTTAGTAGAAACATTACCCTTGGCACTATGCCAAGGCGTCAAATTGGCCAGTTTGTGCAATGGCGGTCACTTCAACTCGTCCGAACCACGTCTGTTCTACCGTAGACCAAAATTATCCCCTTCTGGTGTCTTTAAAATAATGTCAATTCTGAGATGCCCCCCTCCCCTCATTGCGATAGCACCGATGTCCAATATAGCAAGAGAAAAAAGTGCTCCGCAAAAAAAAATAAATGCTGATGCATACAAATCGCAGACTGGCAGTGATATGAATAGCCGCTGCGAGGGCTTAGTAATGCTGACCCCGGAACAATCACGCATGCGCCTCACAGTCATTCGAATTAACTGCATAGCATCCGAACAATTGCGAAATTCCGCGAATTCCAAAGTGATTCGACACTGTTAACCTTTCCCGATGTTCACTTGTTAAGCCGTTTCTGTCGATTTAGTCCCTTCAGTTTAAGGCATCCAAATGGGTCCAGTTTGTGACTCTTAATATTTTTATTTTTTATTTTTCATTCAGCATAATATAGACGACAATGGTATATTATGTCAGCGTATGGGTACACTCCTATAAATTTTTTAGCGTCCTGGTAGAAGAAGATAATACGTCAATTCTGAGATCATATTCTTCCGAGAGTGATTCCCTATCGAGAAAAAAAAACACCAGAAGAGAATAGATAGTAGTCAGATAGCGCGGGTCTGGGCTTGTAGGATGGACGAGGATGGGGTTGTAGGATGGATGAGGAAGAATTTCCCGCACGTGGTTCACTGAATATAGGAATTAAGGAAGAGGGAGAATGGGTGACATTGTATGAGGATACGTGAATCAATTCATCGAATGTTGCCACCCAAAACTAGTGGCTCACTCCGGTGTGCTAAGGTCCTTACAGAGCGCAGCCAGCGCAGTTCGCACGGCAGCGTGACGAAGACGACACGATGCGTATGAGTAGTCAAAACGATAACACGGGAGTGCTAGAGGCGCCATGTAGTGATGACATTAGCTCGCAAGCATCACTTCACCTGAAGAGTGGGACTTTTCTACCGGATTTTCGTTAACACCTTCACCTCTCATCTCTCTCGCACATACCTCGCACTGGCAGCCTGAGTTGCCTTGCACATCCTCAAAGACTCATCGCGACTATATAGGCTTGCTCCGTTAGTTTCGTGTAATGTCGAGAAGAGTTAGTATGCACTGCAGTCAATTAAGCAAGGTAACCCACCTTGCCAGGGCGAGGGAGGTGTGAGGTGGGTGCGAGGCAAAGCTGCTAATTGTAAGGAGTATTCTGCATAAGTCTCACCCCTATCAAAACTCGCGCGACGCGGCATACTATCACTCTTTTGCACGACATCTATACAGGGGGTGCCAAAAAAAGTAATTTTGCCCACGGCTCACATCTCCCAATTATACAAAACATAGGGAAACGAAAGAAATGAAAGTATTGGGGCAAAATATTCCCGAAGTGTTCCTCTAAAAGCAGGAACAAACTGAGACTCACTACTTTCATTTTCATAAAAATATAGAACCTTTAAGCGGCGCAGTCGGGCTTCGGAGCACCCACGGTATCAAGGTCCCCTTAAAACAGTGGAGCCGGGTTCCATGGTAGGTCTTTTGTGGGAAGCTTCCTAAGGATTGGCCCTTCGGTTCATGGAGGTCCCAGAGCCCTTCTGCTTGGACAAGGCTGCTATGACACGTTTTGGCTCTTGGAAACAAAGGGCGCTGGGAACCCGGAAAAAACGGGACCCTAAATAACACCACCCAGTATGAATCCCCTTAGGTACCCAGAGTGAACGGACCTCAGCAAGGTTGTGAACGAGGGCGACGAAATTTCGGATTTTGCCCGGTTGAGGTGACACATCTTGTTCACTATTTCCTCGCTCCCGTTCCTGCTCGTGCAGAAGGCTGCCACGGAGTATATTGATAGAGTGAGGTCTGCTCTTGAATCTGGGGATGTGAAGACCTCAACAGAATTTGCTGTAGTTCGACTAAAGAGGGGTGAAAGTGGACGAGACAAAATTACTTTTTTTGGCACCCCCTGTAAACATTTCTTGGTCGTGCCTGTCGCACTACATTACACCGCTCATCAGTCAGTCGAGTCCTTCGAACTAATCAGCGAAGTTAGGGTAGTGTTGCGTTTGCTTCATGACTAAACTTGAAATGTGGCTCGATTTGGCCTTACGCAAATCTGATGGTGCAAGCACGCAAAGCAACAAATCTAAAGCTTCAAAGGCACTGATAGTGTTGCTTGATGCTTGCTGGAGATGAAAGTAGAGGTGCTTGGTAGGGAGTAGGTGGGTAAGGAAAGAAGGGACTGGAACGACGAGGAGGTGTAGCACAGTCGCGAAAAATGGTCATGGCGTAATTGGGTCCTAGACCTCTATCGCATACACCATCTATGCTAAAAATGCCTTTGTGGGAACTAGCTAGAACCGGGTGTGTTGGTACAGTTCAACTAGGTCAAGTCACGCGAGCGACCAGTGGCCACGCCGTTCAGAACGTAGCCATTACGCAGCGGTACCATTGAGGCGCTTGACGCGCGCCGTGACGCAATTTGCGTACCGCTGTGGTATCCTTGGACTGAGGCACACACGCCAGAAGCAAAACCCGGTCATTTCAACTTTAAGAGAAGCTTTCATCCATTGAAAAGATCTACACTCCGGGTCAGTGAGTGCTGCATCGAGACGATGCTTGGTGACATACAACACTGATAGCTGCGTTGTACCACACAATTATGAATGACTTTGAATTGGAAATGGCGGGTCGGCCGGACGTTTTTCCAGTATTGTTGTCACTTATTCTGCAGCATGAAGACACGTAAACAATGAAATGATGCCTACTGAGTGTGAGAGCTGAAGGGATATGCGTCACGAGTGTTCATCCAGAGCACCGCGCTACGCGGCTTAGGTCAACGCAACGCACGTGGCAAATTCTTTCTGGTCTCGTTGTGTACTAGCCCTATTAGCTGAACCGGTACACACAGGAACAGCAGAAAACTGGTCCTGATGTACATCCGAGGTGCGAGTGGTGATCGGAAGTCAGTTTACTGTCATAACAACAGATATCTCGAGAAGGTCTCTTAGGAACGTGGCAGTGTTTTATGCTCAATAAAGATTAACGCAATGTGTTTAACAATCAGTTGATAAAAACTCGTAAACAAACTACCTACCAGAAATTTGTATCACTAGACTGAACAGTTGTTGAACACCCACTGCTTATGGTGTGACCGTTAACGAACAAACCGTTTTTCTGTCTGTAGCAAGGTATCCCTGCAAGGATTCCAATGGAACCTCCTTATATGGTATAGTCGCCTACAGTGCAAGTAAGTCAAATGAGACAGATCAAAGATGCATGCATGCCTTGAAGAAGGGAGCGGGTCAAGAAAGAGAAAAGAAAGGAAGTCGTTGACGAACACCCATTGAGCAATTCCTGTGAGTGTATCGCTAGGGCAGAATTTTGATGATGTGAGGTGTGACGCTCTAGGGGGCTGCAAGACACGGTAACGTTTTGCGTTTCAACTATTGGGTAGTCTAAAAAGTCTTTTCGTATTTTTAAATACCGCTTTTTCCCTCCAAACTGCTTTCCAGCAACCTCTTCTGTACATACACATGTAGCATAATTCCACACGCATCTATAGGTATTATTGTCTTCCATCTCCCGGATAACCTTTTTCGCCAAAATAAACATATCAAAGGTCAACCTCATTTTCAATACAGAAATTTTTCTTTGAATGGCGTTAGACAGTTAAAGGAAAAGGTGATAATCCGATGGAGCAAGATTAGGGCTATAAGGTGGATGGGGCAGCAATTTTTATCCAAGCTCGAGAATTTTTTGGCGAGTCACTGTCTCAATAGTGGGAAGACTTGCCAAAAAATCGCCTCGCCACAAAATTCTCGAGCTTGGGTAAAAATTGCCGCCTCATCCACCTTATGGATCTGATCTTGCTCCATCGGATTACCACCTTTTCTTTTCCCTGTCTAACGCCATTCAAAAAACATTTTTTGTATTGAAAATGAGGTTGACATTTAATATGTTTACTTTGCCGAAAAAGGGGAGACGGAAGACAGTAATACCTATAGATGCGTGTGGAATTGTACTACATGTGTATGTACAGAAGATTGCTGGAAAGCAGTTTGGAGGGAAAAAGCAGTATTTAAAAATACGAAAAGACTTTTTAGACTACCCAATATTATATGTACACTAGGTGGCTGGCGCACATTACTGTGCGCGAAACACCGTGTGCGTCAGTAGGTCCAAATTGCTATTTTCCTCAAAAACAGAGTATTTCAGTGCATGCCCCGCCAGCGTGTGAGGAGCTTAACTTGGTCCATGTGTGATCTTTATTTCCTGCACCATGCCCTAGCCATACCATATTTGTCCCCATCTCCACAGGTCGTTTTTCATGTAACGTGCAAGCTCCGCCCCCGCCCAAAATGCTCCGCCCACTCTGCCCAGAATTCTTTCTTGACCTTAACAAACTCATCGCACACCTAAATTCATCTACTCCCTACGTTTGGGGCACATTCGAACGCAATCAACAATTCTCGCGTGAAAACGGAACATTCCACTGCACTCCCTGCCCACTGTGGGCGGAGCTTGAATTGGTTCGTGTAAGGTCTCTACTTCCTGTCCCATGCCCTACCCATACCACACTTGTGCCCATCGTACAGACAGACGACGCGTTTTATATATAGTAGGATAGCGCGCCTTCGGCTCGCACGGTAGCATGTCCGTTGCGAATCCAATTTTCCACTGAACACAGAGAAGCGGAGGCGCATGATTTGAGGCCCACCATGAAATCACAGTGCACGGCACACGACACTCATTTTGATCACTTATGTCTGCGCGAGAATAAAAATAATTGCCAAAAATTACTCCCTGAAAAAAAAACCCGAGGAAGTTTTGTCTTAATTGTGAAGTTCAGTTGAGCAGAATATTAAGCGAAGTAGAACTGAAAAACACAATGTAGCAGCGGTATCCACTGACAATCAGCTCCAACTAAGCCAACGGAGGAACAAACGCGATTGGCTCCATGAAATGCGGCAATCGATAGCCATTGGAGCATCAGAGGAACGCTCAGTGATAAAGTAGGGAGCATATGGGCGCCTAATTACGTTGATTAGCGTGTTCCAATAGTTGATGAAATTGCGAGAGAATCTCTTTTCGTCAAGAGAGGTTCCGAAAACACTAGAACTAGCAAAAGCGAGGAACTCTGAAAATCGTTGAAGTCTAGTATCAGCCATGAGAGAGACTGATAATGTCAAAACTGAAGGTGAATAGATGTTCAAAGTGACCTATCACGACGTCCTGGACAGGCGGCACATGGATTCCTCCAAAACAAACTGTTGTTCAACTCTTTCTCAACGTAGGCACGAGCCATTTCTCTTTCAAGCTTACCAAATAGAACGAGTTGCTCAGATAGACAGTTAGTCTCACTTCAGCGACGCAGTCCTACGCCAACTATTGCATGAGCTGCATTTATAATCTGTGACCTTATCGGTTTGTTCTGAAGCTGATGTCCTCTGGCATTCCCTCCTTTTCACAACCTTTTATCTTTCGCGACAAAAACTACGAATCTTCAGAACTCATGAATTTTGACACTATTTTTGCTATCCATGGCTGATGATTTCAAATATTTTATGGTTGGAAATGGAATGCGACCAAGTCACAAATTATGAATGGAGCGCACGCATCCAACGTTCGCGCTGAGTCATGCGAATTTAAGGAATCTCACCACCGAGAAGAAGATCTTTCAGGTTTTCGTTTGACTTCCGCTCAGCAATCACTTTGAACCAGCCACTGTCAGCAGTGGAGTGACGTGCCTTGTTACCCTAATCCTCGATTATTTGTCCAATGCAGCTGATTCCCTGGTTTTCGATCGTAGTAGAAAGTGGATCTGCGGGTTCACTGAATTACTTGTGTGTCAGATGTTCTGAGCATTACTCATACCAATATTGACTGTGCAAAGCACAGGTGATTGATAAGAATTGCGCGTTCCCGAATGACGTGTACCATATGCTTCCCTCACAACATTATTCACCGGGACCCTTATTTTTGGGCGCTTCGAACCATTATTCCCTCTTCACTGAATCATCACCGTACTGACACAGACTACCGTGAATGCACGCTTAAATGAAGAGGATTACTATCAAAAGCGATCACTTGGAGAGATTAACGTGTTCCTTGGCCAAGCCCCGGCCCAGTGCAAAAAACGTTGTAAAGTGATTGCGGAAAAATGTCTCCCGAACTTGTCTCCGCTGTGTCAGGGAAAAATGCTATTCAGGTTCCGCACACATCGGCTTACGCACTAGGGTCACTAGCTCATAAAATGTGATTTAGTTTTTTTCCGTGAAAATCATTCTCATTCCATTAAGAGGGCTGAAAGGAATTCAACCTGAACACATAAAGGCAGTGAAGGGTGTATATCGCTAGGACAGAACCGTCGCGTGGCCGTGTTCGGCACGCGACGGGATGGTGCGAGCTATGCGCGCCGTATTGGATGGGTCTTGAAGCGATGACAGTGCTCTGCGTCTCATTCTATGCGTAATCGCTTCAGGACTCAACTAATACGGCGGAGGGTGTAGGTTGGGACACACGAATCTAGGCCGTGACCCTGCAACAGCCTTTGGCTTTTGACCTAAGCCTTAAATAATTCAGACAATTTGTTCATGTAAATCGTGTCCTCCTTGCAAGTCTGTTCCGTTGTATAGTCAAATTGTCTGAATTATTCATGCCACAGGGCAAAGGCCACAGGCTGTCACAGGGTCACGGCCTAGATTCGTGTGTCCCGAACGTCACCCATACGGCGGGCATAGCTCGCACCATCCCTTCGCGTGCCGAACACGGCCGCGCGACGGTTCTGTCCTGGCGATATACACCCAGGCAGTGAAAGGGGTAATTCGGGCCGAATATGGAAGATGTCAAAGATAAAGGTCGACACGCTCAACAGTGCGAAAGTGCAGAAAAACGGATTGAAGTGGGCAAAAACCAAAGAAATAGACCTCCTTTCCGCCGTTTAAACTCAAAAAGAACGGGTCGGACCAAAAAAGGGGCAAGCTGGTGAGCATGGGTAAACTATGTTACTGATCGACCTTCTCCACACCGTACGGCAATGAATCGTCAGCAAACTGGTGGTACGGATTGCGTAAGGGTAGCTGAAGAGCAAAAAGTCACTTGATTAAGGTTTCAGCTCCACGTGAACGGCATCACTACGCGCGACTAGCGCAGTGGTGGTCCGGTATGAATTGGCCGCGCGCGAAGAAGCGCGGCCGTCGACCATTCACGCGACCTGACCCAGAACGAGTGCACTACAACTCGGCTGACATAAACATTTCGAGTGCATTGAAATGTGCGCAAATCTGCGGGTGGGGGTCACGAGGTCGAATTTCCGCGCGGCCGCGGCGCGAGCGGCGCGGCTGTTGCGAGTGCCAGTGGCAGGGCATGGCAGACTTCATGCGAGGCAGTGTGGCATGAGTGGAAGCGCAGACGTGACGCATCACGCTCGGCCGTTCTCCCATGGGCAATCGATACGGCGAGTCGTACTGCTGACGCCGCGAGTGCACCGTGGCGAAGCGGAAATTCGACCTTGTGACACCCACCCCAAATCTGCCAACGACACAGTCTAGGTCCCATCATCCGCTCTTTTTCAGCCTGAAATAGCAGGAGAAAGGCATAATGCTTTGAAATCATTTTACTGATAGGAGCGCGTCGGGTGATGTGCAGCAGGGACGGGGACTTACATCCAAATAGACTAAAGCATGATGCGGAGCATAATACTAATAAGCACATCGACCTTCGTTTTTAATGATCCTTCCTTACTCGGCCCAAATTACCCCTATCAGCCTCTGAGATGTTACGTAGCATTGAGATCTTTACGGTCCCACCTAAACGATGATCTCGGACAATCCATTTTTTTCAACTTTCGGTGACTGAAATACGACCGAAAGCTGCGCGGTGTATGCAGAAACACTGCCATCTTGGAGCGTAGACCACAATCGACGTTTACGGGATAACTCACACTCCTTGCCATGATCCCTACCGAGAAAGACTAAAGCGCACACCATTGCAGGACAGCAGCTGAATAAGTATCGTGCAGCTAAACAAGCAATATGACCAGCGGGATGGACGATTCGGTCCCACATCATGGAGTGTTTTTGAATGGCTGAGCCACTGAGAGAGAGTACCGGCAAGAGAAAAAAAAGCGCGATGTGATCGAGAATTTCAGATTGAGTTCAAGTTTTTCGCAGACTTCATGCGCCTTCAGCCGGAAATTCGGTCGCAGCACTCAGTTTTTGTAATTTGTACTAACCAGGTGAGCTTCGCGATCCCGCATCCGGCCCTCCGCACGAAAATGGACAGTGACGGCACCTAATGCTATAATGCTGCAAGGGTTCAACTTTTACAACTGTAATCACTAGTTCTATTGGGCTCTCACTCGAGGATAAGCGGTTTTCAGCCGTCTGCACAATAACCAGTATTTTTAACCAATGTTCCAACTTCGCCTACCATGGTCGTTTGGTATATTTTTGTCACTCTTGCTGTCCACAATACTTCAGCTTTTATCCGGCTCCTATACCGCTCTGGAAGGGAAGTATAACTTTTTTGAGAAAAAACACGATTTCGTCCGTTGCAAACTCCACCCACTGAAAGTGGGTCTCCCTTAACTGGTCCACATTTTTTTCGACGTCCGAGCCCTTTTGGAACGATTCATAGACTTTTTCATCCAACCACAAAACATCTTGACGCAGGCCCTGAGCGCTCTGTACGTCTCCAACCGTGCCCCACCCAACACACACCTGACCCAACCTCTCCCACTTGTTTCTCACGTTATGTTGAGTTACGAAGGGACAGACAGATAAAACAACAGGCACACCAAACTCTTGGTTTATTATATGCTATGGTATAAATATATACAGTAGTGATGATATCCACAAAAAGCAAGTCTCGCACTAAGCAGAAAGTTCTCATAGAAGTTAAAGGCACAGTTCACGGTAAATTTCGTGCCTCGTCGCGCTCCATTAAGACCCTGGGAGTGCTAAAGAAACAGTGTAGAGAAAAAACGGGGGAAATTTTCGAAAAACCTGGAAAATGATGTGTTTCTGACCTTTGGATTCAACGAGTTTGTAGCTTACAAGCAAGTAATTTTCGGAAAAGTTTTACGTGATAATATCCGATAAGGTTGTTTTTACAATGGGAGTATTTCCTATCATTTCTTATCGCAGTCGATATCATGCCTCTCATACACGTAAAAGCCACCGCTTACCAGCTGGCTGAATCGGTGTGGGCCATCTTAAGACGGTGGCCGTCATCTTATTCACATGTTCCTTACGCGTTAAGCACTCACCCTCGCGCCGTGATGATGGCACACGCTTTGCCCTTGTGGGAGGGGCTATCTACTCGCTGATGGAACCAAGGTACTCATATTATCGTGAACTGTGCCTTTAATTTTAATCAAATTGCCTATCAAAATTAAAAACAAGGTTGGCGTACCATTGTAGATGCTACTTTTTTCCTCTGCCCCAGGTGGAATAGGAACTATTTCTCAGCCACATGATTCAGGCGAAAATATACACTTGATGTAAAATATACGCGCAGATTAACACGTGGTTAAACGTTGTTCAACATTCTACCGGATGCCCCCTTCCTCAATGCGATGAATCGCCGCCCTTTGATTGGGCTTATTGCAGTAATGCCTAACAGACCCCACCTTCCGTCCCCCCCCCCCCCTTGCAAGCAACGGGGACGATCGCGTCCTGGCGCGTTCCTGATGTGACGTGATCACTTCAAAAGCACTTCGAGTGCGTGGCGCATTTCCGGGAATGATCCGCAAATGTCGAAAACAACCGAGACATGCACGCATTCGACGTAATCGCACAGGACTAAAATGAATGAGAAGTGATATGGATAGCAATGCTAGTGATAGCGGACCGTATAAAAGGGGCTCAGCCGGGATTTGCATCATTTCGGCTGCTGACTATAATGTATCTGGTTCTACTGATGTGTGTTCTCGACCAGACCCAAGGGTTCAGCCGCTATCAGAAACCGACAACTCCATTCCAAGCACCCAAGCCGGAAAAACCATCCTACTGCGATTGGCCACCAGAAAGTTCGTCATCACGTTCCCGAACAGCTTAGCTGGATGTACTTATCGTAATGCAGGTACTCGGATCAAATCGCAAATGTCAGAGGTTAAGTTTGGTTACAACTCCATGGAGCTGATCAAAACAAAACCCGATATGAGGACAGCGATAGCGAATCCAGGTGATAAATCAATTCAACAGATTGAAAACTCATGGTCTTTCCGTGGAGCCAGACGTAAAAACAAAGTAACCAGACACTGTCCTGTTATTATTGCAAAAAATGCCATTGATTATTGCACTCACATCGTCTAATTTTAGATTGGTGGACATCTTCGATGCACTAACTCCACAAGAGCAAGAGTATTGGAAGGATAATTTCCCCTGTGACTTTTTTGTTGAAAAGCCAGCGAAGATGCGAAAGAGAAACACATAGATTGCCTTATCAGTAAAAATAAATCTTGTTGTAGATGGTGCTCGAGCTGCAAGCGAGTAGTTTCTGTGGGTATCGGCTAACGCAAGACCACATTAATAATCTAAGAACATTATGAGCTAAAGAGTTACTTCAATGCAAAACAAGTCATTCCACAAACGTTTGAATTCACAAAACAGCTGATATGGCAATGGTGGGGGGGGGGGGGGGGAGACACTTCAAATGTTGCACACCTAAGATATGGCTCACCAGTTGGCTGGCGCACACTACTGCGCGCGATTCATGGCGATGATGTACAGAATGGGTTTGATCGGCCCGACCACGGTTGTGTACGGAATTGAGCGGAAATTCTTTTTTCTGCTTTCATCTGAGCTATTGATATGGAAAAAAAGCACAGAAGATAACGTGATAAAAAGCATTTCGCTATCAATGTACTTCAGTTGCTTTGCAAAGAACCAATTTTGCAAGCCATCGACATGAAACGCGCCCAGTAGTGTGCGCCAGCCAACGTTTTAGGTCATCATTGGTAGTTTGGGTAGTTTAAAGATAGATAGTTTTGTATTCAGTTGCATCGATTGGTGATAATTTGTTTGCTTGCTGTGCATCTGACTCCTACACAGTGATGCTACATCCATATCCCGATAATCGATGTTTACCGTCTTGGTATACACGCTTCACTATTCGAAAATTTCATAGCGGTCGATACCCAGGGTTGCTGACAGTACCGCATGAGAAAATGGATCTGAGTGAACCGCTTGCTTTGCTATAGGTTGTGTCATGCTTATTAATGTAGATCGCAGTATCAAGAGAAATGCACCATTTTTTGGAATGCTAGGCAATTCGGCGGTCGATACATCGGCGAGTGATATCAGAACGACAAACAAAATATATTCATTCACCAAATGGCATCGTATAGTAGTAGCAATCGATGTAAAGGATCCCATCCCATAGAACTCCAATTGGTTCTTATCAGCCACTGTTAGCCGTTGTCAGTTTCACTGAGGCCCCTGTATCCAACGATACCATTGAGATCCCCGTAGCCTACAATATGTGCGAATGTGAACATTCCACTGTAAGCCGCAAAAGCGAACCGGCCTTGGTGGCATTTCTCTTCTAACGCTCCTAATCGAATCTTATCAACTGTTATCAACTTTGATCACCCACCACTGATGTTCCTGTCCCAACACTCAAAACACCTATGAATATCGGCGCTCTGGGATCAACCGGAAAGGCGAAATGGATTAGACGACTCTAGCCTTTTCACGCTCATTATCAAATCTTATCAACCGTTATCAGGCCGGAGCACCCACTATTAATGTCCCTGGCCCACCCTGCTAAACACCCATTGTCAGCTCTCTTGGATCAACGCGAAAGGCAAAGCGACTCTGACGAAATTTGCCTTCTCATACTCCTTATCAAATCTTATTAACCGTTATCGAGCTGGATCACCCACCATTAATGTCCCCGTCCCACTCCGTAAAACACCTGTGAGTATGAACGCTCTAGGATCAATGCGAAAAGCGAAACAGAATCGACAACACTAGCCTTTTGAGCTCCTTCTCGAATCTAATCAACCGTTAACAATGCGAGTCACTCACCATTAATGTCCCTGGCCCACCCTGCTAAACACCTGTGAGTGTCAGCGCTCTGGAATCAACGCGAAAGGCAAAACGGATTTGTCTTCTGAGGCTCCTCATCAGCCCTTATCAGTTGCTATCACTTTCGGTCCCTCACCGTTGTTGATGTCCCCGTACCACTCCCTACATCATGTGAAATTCATGGTCCTAGCTTTACTGCGACGCGAGATATGAATTTCCCGCCATTCACCTCTCGAAGCTCCTTATCAGCCCTTATCAGTTGCTATCACTTACGGTCCCTCATTGTTGATGTTACCATATCACCCCCTATATCACTTCAAAAACTCAGGGTTTCAGCTTTACTGCGACGCGAGATATCAATTTCGTCACAGACATACGGACACACACACAAACAAATACACACACACACACACACAGACATACTAAGCGAATTATATATAGTAGGATAGTTCGCAATTAGAGCGATCGCGTAACCGTCTGTCCACTTAATCAATACGAATCTTTTCATTCCGCCTTAATCGCGTTAATCGCAAAGTTTGAACACAGCCCGAAGTTTTATCCACCGTTCGGGGCTCTCAAGATTCAGGCGGAAGTGAAGAAATACATTTCGATCCAGTGACTCAGGCGATCGCACGACATTCACCTAATCGATACACATCTTGTTCTTGCCGCCTGAACGCACGATCGTCTGAAACGCGAACTCTGAATAACTCCAACGAGGTGATGATACCAGGTCGAAGTGGGCATTTGCCTTAAAACACTCGAAGTGCTTCCGAACGCTGATTCAAAATCTGTATAACGAATCTGCCATGCGATTCTTTGAATGGAGTTATGGAGGTTTTGTTGCTTTCTGACAAACATTACTATCCTATGGCACGTGTGTGGGCCCGTAGGGCAGGAGGACGGCGTTTTCGTGCACAATCGGTGTGAATTCGCGTTCAGGGGATCGAACTACCGCATGGACAAGTTCTAGCGAATTCGAGGATTTAATCAAATTACGGAAAAAAAACCACGGGCAAATGGCCGGAAATGCATCAAACGAAGGAGAAGCCGTTGGACTTAACCGAGCAGATGCACGGAAATTGTAATCGTTTCACGTAACAATGCCAGATTCGTACGTTACGGGAGTCTCATTGCAAATGGCCACTCCGACGGGTGACGTGCAAGTTTCCGACCAGTGTTCCACGAGTCCAGGTCACCAGTGTTGCCCTGGCTATCCACTATAGGAACGGTTAACATTCTCATCAGATTCAAACTTCAGATTACGCCCCTTTACAGTAAATGGCTTCAATGTCCTATAGGGTATCCTTCGTCTACTATATTGACGCAGGAATCTTCCACAGTGGGCGGAGTCTGGCATGGTCCATGTGCTACAGGTTCATCTCTTAGCAAGACTCGCTCAACCCCAACTCGACCTGACTTCTCCCGTAGTTGTTTTCCAGGCAGTACAGAGTTTTGGGTGGACACACAGACAAACAGACGAACCAAACTCCTGGTTTATATATGGGGTATGATCGTAGTTAGGGATAACCAGGGGAATAATCACGTCAACTTCGACATTTAAATTCCTTCGATATAAGCATTAAGATGGACAAAGTTGATATGTGCACTGAGGTGGCTAGGCCCAGATGAAACCACCACTCGGCAAGCATGTGGCAACAAAAGAGAGAAAACATGCCGTATAAAGGAAGAAGAAGTGGGATGACAGCTAGTCCGTCCAAATCGTTACTGATGGCACAAATGTTAGAAGTTTATGCTCGAAAAGGATATGTGCCATGAGGTCGGGCCATTTTCATACTTTGCGGCACCTGCGGCGACGACGGCAATCGTACGCCCACCGCCGGCAAGAACGGCGCTATAACGCGCTCCCTTTATGACGATCGACCTAACCATGCTGCAGTATGATGATCGTAGCAAGAGTCCGTGCGAATCTGTGACGAAGTTTGATCAGTGGCAGCCATTGCATTGCGCCATTATATGGAAAAAATCGCGTAGGCTTTCGTCACAGGTTCGCAAGGGCCCTTGTCACGATTAACATAGACTAGTGTGGTTTCGTCGAGCGTTATTGATAGAGCACGTCGTAATAGTGGGCCTTTCCCGGCGCCGAGCACTCACTTGCCACCGTAGTCGCCGGTGCCCGTTCTGCAAAGTATGAAAGCTGCCTCAAGCAGCGAAAAGCAAGTTCGCGACAAATTCGAGTGGTTACCACTCAGATGCCGCCCGGGGAGCTTCCAGATTCGTGCATCACCGCGTTCATGATGTATGTGAGAGAGCTGTGAGTTTGGCTACTCATCGCTAGATAAATAACAGATACATGGGAATGCAACGGTACGAAGGGAATTTCTCTACAACATGCACTCCTCAGAAAGTGGTTGAAAAGATCTCCTTCTTTCTATCCTTCAGTCATCGGGATCACTTTGAGAAATTATGGATTTTGCAGTGTTGAAATTGGCGAAGGACAAACATGGACTCCGAAGCAGTCATCAGAGAGCACCCGAATGGCAACGGTTGCGCTTGTCCTTGCTATGCTTTCGCTCCCTTCGCTATCCCACTACATATAAAATGCCGCTTGGTCTGTCTGTCCGTCCCTCCGTCCGCTACGAAATTAGGAATAACTTGGAAAACAACCTGTGGGGAGAGGGCCAAGTTTGAGTAAAAAGCACACATGGACCGGCTCAGGCCCGGCCCATAGTGGGCGGAGCATGCATTGGAATGTTTCGTTTTCAAACCGAAAATTGGTAATTGGGTTCCAGTATGATTCAAACGTGGGTAGAAAGATGAATCAAGGTCAACGATAAGTTTCTGCTCAACGCGAAGGGACGGTCCATACAAAAAAATGCATAGCTCGGTTCCAACGCAGCCTTGAAACCAGTAAAAAATTAGTAGAAATGATCAATATCCATGATATTATGAACACACTCAAAATGAACGAAGCAACGCCCAGAATGGGCGGAGCGTGTCGAATGACACTCTCTGCAAAAATAGTAATTCATTTTGAGAGTGACTGAGAGATAGGGAGAAAATGAGAGGTAGTTGAGACGAGGCTTGGCAAAGAAGAGAATATTTACCAGTGGGTGGACTTTGTGCTGTGGTGGGCGGAGCTTCAGCATTACTAAACGACTTATGGATATGGGAACGAGTTTGGAATGAGTGGGGCATGGGAGCACACATAAGCCATGTTAAGCTCCGCCCACCGTGGGCGGAGCGTGCACTGACGCGTATGGTCTACGGATACAAAATTCTTCGCTTGGGCCGAAAGTGGTCCAAACATGGGGCAAATATTGTTAAAGACACCTTAAGGAGTGAATTTTTCGGAGTGTGGTCTATGTAAATAGGGGTGCTTCAAATAATAATAGAGAAAGAACGAGACAAAACTGCGAAAAACCCAAGATAGGACTGGAAGTCCCACTCTTTCTCACACCCCTCATCGTCACTACCGGGAGTAGTCTGCAGACGAACAGAAGGGCTAAATCAATTGGCCGCGAACGTTTTCCTGTCTCTCGTGGGCAACTCGCCCGGCTGCAGGATTGCAGGACGCCCCAAACCGCGCTTTTTCAATTTGAGCTTCGCCACACATCACCCCTTCTGAAATAGAAGGTCGTTTTCAGAGAGCATGTATCCACAAATCTCAATTTTCCTTTACTCCTCCAGGAGCCTTTAAGATCGGCCATGAGTTTTTGAAAATTGACAAAGAGGCCTGGGCAAAGTGGGCGGAGCTCACCCCGAACGGTCCGTACGGACTCGGTTCCAACGCAGCCTTGAGACCAAGAAAGATCGGTTGACATGATGAATGTCCGAGCTAGCCTATACATTCCTAAAATTAGCCGAAATCAGCAGCTAGGTGGAGCTGGAGAACTAGGTGGAGCTTGATGTGATAATTGGCATTTTGTAAATTCATAGAAAAAGGCGATTCCAATCGACCCACTGAAGCCCGTGATGTTCAGCGTGCAGTAGTATGCGCTAGCCCAATGGTGAGGGTACCACAGATGAGAACAAGAGGGCGTGAGGCTCTACTGAGAAAACTTCATCCGTTCAAAGAGGAATTCAGTTTCCTTCATACATAGAACGATTGATAACCAATAGTAAGCAAGAAACTTTCGTGGTAGAAAGGTAGTAGGATCACGAGTTGTCATTGGATTGCTTCACAGATGGCGATTACCTACAAAAAAATGGCTGGTGATGGTTCCATCGTCGACACTAGCGAGCGGGGTGGACCAGGACGGGGTTTTTTGGATGGCGGCTTCACATGGGAACCGAACACATCTGTGTGCCTATGCGCCGAATTTGAGCACACCCATACACATGCAATCAATAGCATTGACATTCACGATGCTAACATCCATGCCATTGTCGCTGAACATTGCAGCAACATCAAAACAACACTTACAGTGGAAAAGCATGTGATTGAGGAGACCGTGACCACACGGAACAAATCCTCCGCTTATCCGCGCCGACTTTCCACGAAGGCACTTTCCGACGTGCTTCGCGAACTTTGAGTGAGAGATTCACTGTGGATAAACGTCAAAATGCTCCAGCTGGTGATAAGCGTAGTTATGCTTCAGGACCTATCTTTTTCAACTCCCCAGTAGTTCTGTTATGCGGTTCTTTCGCTTTCAGCTACATGATGACATACTCCAGCAAGCAGCAATTGAGCTTTTGAGATTTACGAGTGCCGATTTTCAACTCTTCATTTGCAGTTCAAGCTCATTTCTACTACATCGAACTATTTCATCTCCTGCTCCTATACTGCATGCAAATTCCAATTTCTTCCGCAGTGATAACATTAGAATCAGACAAGATCCACCACAGACAGAGAAAGGAAGAAAGAGTCAGCATATGCATCGGCTACTATTTTATAACTGGGCTATTGTTCATGAATAACTTCATTGGTGTAGTTTTCTGATTTATTGTTATCCTTAGGTGATAATGTACCACTGATCCTCGTTACCATTTTTTATGTCGAAGTGTGCGCTAGGATGCTAGAGAATGAAAAGGACATTGAAATGCGTATTTTGACCGTAAATGAATCTTACAGAGAATTATGGAGCTATGCAAGGCCGTGACTGAAACACTTCAGCGAACGAAAGCTGTAGGCCTCGCCTTGTATCTCCCCTTCTACACTATCTAAGGACCGTGAATGTTTCTGCGAGAGCAACACGATCCACTCGTCAACGGGGGATTATCTGCCCAAAGGAGTCTGGCAACGATTCGCAGAATCCGTAGGGGAAAGAAATGCTCGCTGGCTGGCCTAGATGAGGTCAATCCTCGATTTTACTCCAGCGCCATGTGGTTCAGTGGGAAATGGGCCAGTTATCTCCTCCTGACTACAGTTGAGGGCAGATGATCACAGCTCAGACAGCTAAGCTTGTCTCTGTTTTGCTTATGGCAGATATTTCTACTAGTGCAACGACTTCTTGGATCCCAGCATCCTGATTATTGTATCCTCTACAGATTGCTTAGCGATTCAAAAAGCACATGTGTGCGCCTCTGAAGAACTGTCAAAATCACGGTCCTTGTGTGTCAGGAAGGTAAATGGTTCATAACAAGGACACACTAGAATACATCGTTTTTGTCCAAGAAATAAGTCTCAGTGGTTAGCCTGTCTAATAAAGCGCTTCCTCGCTCAAACGTGTTTAGTCCCAATCCACCGAGTACTCAGGGATGGAGAGCTTGACTAATCTAAATTGCTTTGAAAGTGCAGCTCACTGTCAGCACGCCACCGAGCTCTTACTTTCTACAAATACGAACAAACAGTGAGATTCCTTGTGCACAGGGGTGTCAAAAATAATAATTTATTCCTCCACCTTCAACCCCACATTAGTCGAACTTCAGCAAATTCTTAAGAGGTATTTCACTCCCCAAATTCAAGAAAACACCTCATACTATCAATAAACTCCGTGGAAGCCTTCAGCACGAATAGGATCGGGAGCTTCTTTTGCTTGAACATGATGTGTCACCTGAACCCGGCAAAATCCGAAACTTCGTCGCCCTCGTTCACAACCTTGCAATGGTCCGTTCATTCTGGGTACCCGAGGGGATTCATATTGGGTGGTATTTTTAAGCGACCTCTTTTCTGCGGGATCCCCACGTTTCCAAGAGTTAGAACGTGCCATTACCATTGAAACCTCCGAAGGCAGATTTGAGGCATGAAAAATGACTTTTCGGATCATAGCAGCCTTGTCCAAGCAACAAGGGCTCTGTGACTTCCATGAATCGAAGGGCCAATCTTTAGGAGGCTTCACACAAAAGACCTCCGACGGAACCTGGCTCCACTGTTCCAAGCGGACCTTGATACTGTAGGTGCTCTGCAGCCCGTCTGCGACGACTGAAGGCTCCACATTTTTGGGAAGGTGAACGTAGTGAGCCACAGCTTGCTTCTGCTTTCAGAGGAACATTTCGGGAATATTTTACCCAATACTTTTATCTCTATCGCTTCCCTATGTTTTGTATGATGGCGGATGTGGGCCGTGAGCAAAATTATTTTTTTTTTGGCACTCTCTGTACATGCACTGAGTAGCCACAGAGGATGCTATAGAAAATATGGTTCATCACATGTGGCAATCGCTTACTAAAAGATTTCTATTGAACAGTCTAGTTTTCCTCTGACTAATCAGCTGGAGATTAACTTACCAGTCTAATCCACTTGTGATGTTTTGCTGATTTCCACCAGGCAGATACCAAGAATTCCATCTTTGGGTGGATATCAAACGCTTTTTCTCAGACTACCATGAAGGGACCCCATAGTAACGGTACCAAACTTCTTTGATATGGCACATTGTTGTGGACTTGAACGCTACCTCATCAGTGGAGTGATAGGATGGGGTGCAGGTTGCGGCGACACACGGATTTGGACATGCAACCCTGTGACAGCCTGTGACCTTTGGCCCTGTGACGTATGTCTTTCAGACACTTTGTTAATGCGAATTCTGTCGTCCTTACGTACAAGTCAATTGCGCTGCAATCATGACTGGGTGATGCTACCGTGGCGTAATATTAGGTGTATGCAGAATAAATGGCGCAACAGACCACTTTTTTCAAAACAAAACACCATAACTTCGCTTAGACACAACTTTATTTGACGAAATAAAAACCATCCGAATCTACACAACGTTGTCAACGATCTGGTAGCGTAGATATGCCATCATGATAAAATTCTGGGTTGCGAAAATTAATAAAGTCAAAGCGGCATTCTTAACCTGCATCGTTTCGGCGAACTCCTTCTGAAGCAGGTTTGCATCGAAAACCTGGAAAAAGTGGTAATCCGCTGGGAATAGGTCTGGGAAATAAGGGGGGTGAGGGAGAGTCTCGATGCCTAATTGCATCAGTTTTTGCCGGGGGACTTGCGAAATGTGGGGTTTTGCGTTGTTTGCGCACCCGGCAAAAACTGATGCAGTTAGGCATCGAGACTCTCCCTCACCCCCCTTATTCCTCAGAACTATCCCCAACGGATCACCACTTTTTCCGGGTTCTCGATGCAAACTGCCTCAGAAAAAATTCGCCGACACTATGCATGTTGAAAATGCCATCGTTGACTTTATTAATTTTCGCAATCCGGAATTCTGTCGTGATGGCATGTTTTCTTCACCAGATCGTTGAAAAAATTCTGTGAATTCGAATGGTTTTTATTTCAACAAATAAAGTTGTGTCTAAGCGAAGTTATGACCAGTTATGTTGCGGCCATTTATTCTGCATGCACTTAACAGAAAAAGATAAATTTTCAAATTGAGAGAAAACAAATGAAACCTCCCATCCCTCAGAGAAGATCCCATCTGTTCGAGTGGAATGTCACACCCATTTGTCATTTCAGTATTCGCACAATGGTCCACTCCCTTTTCAAGGTATATCTGGAGAAAACTGTTACAGACAATAATTAAAGACACGAGCACGGCCACCGCTTGACTTGGCGACCCTACTGACCGTGTGTCCACACCGTCACCACGGCAGAGGTAGTCGAAGGTTGATTATAGTACGATTTCCGATGAACGTCGAAGTCGTGGTGCAAAAAAGAGGGACCAGCAGAGCGGTGTACCTTCCAGTTCTTCATGAAAAATTCTAGTTACTACAAGGTGCGACAAAATTACCCGTTCACCTGAACACTTCCAATTTCTCAAATTCTTATAGAAATTTTCCCTTTTAAATCGCTTAATACATGCTGGCTGAAAATTGTGGAACTCATTCATACTTGAGTGCTGAATGGTTAGGCGTTCCAACCTACGTGTTATTGGTGAACTTCATAAGGCCCAAGCAAACGAGAGGTATTGTGAAGACCCTTCCCGGTCTCCAAAGAGCGGCCCAAGATACAGTAAAATGCTACAAGGAATTAAAGACCGAAGAGGTTAGAAAAGGAAGAGGGCGACACACGACAGCTACGAGCCGAAAAATGTGAAACTCGGGAGAGGAAAAATCCGAAGGAATGTAGATGGATGCGCCCCATGGCAGAAGTTGTAGGAAGAAGCGAATGGTCAATGAGGAGGATTGTCAGGGGAAAGCTCAACAAGTTCTCTTATCATCCGCAAAAATGCCACTCTCTGCATTATAGGGAAGAGAGACTGGAAAGATACAAAAGGTTGCCGCAACGGCTCATAGTGGCACGCGCTCACGACATCGTCTTTAGCAATGATAAGATTTTCACGTTGAATCCAGTCTCCAACTCGCAAAGTTAGAGGATTATTGGGGACTAGGTTGCTGATGCTACAGCCAAAGGATGACTTCAGGAAAGTGCGAAACCGCTTCAAACCGTAATGGTTTGGGAGGAGCCACATCTTCAAGAGAAACTCCACATGTTTTTCCGTAGAAGCTGGCGTGAAAATTAACGCAGCGGTTTACAAGAATATCCTGGAATAAATCTCGACTCGTGGGTCGATTTCCTTTTTGGAAAAACCTACTAGTGCTTTTTAACAGGAGCCTGCTCCAGCACACAAAGCGAAGGTGGTCCAGGACTGGTGCGCTAAGCAGCCTTCATAACACATGATGAATGGCCCTCCAGTTCTCCAAATCCTAACCCGATGGATTATTCTGTATGGACCATCTTAGAGAAAAAAGCTCGCTTCCTCAGACACCGGAAATTAGATTCTCTTAAAGAAGCGCTTGTGAAATTCTGAGACGAAATTCATGAACCTTACCTGTGTGCCACATACGAAGAGTTTGTCGAACGTATGAAAGACTGTGTAAGGCTCAATGTGATCATTTTGAATACCGTTAGCATGCTTTAAATTGTCATGTTTGCAGTAGATAATTTTGATAATTAGAATTGAAGTTTGATTGCGCAATGCCATCATATTTTCAGTGCACGGTAGTTTTGCCGCACCCTGTAGATTGCGAGGTTCGTCGCCCAAGGCTGCTATCGTCATATCCTTTCGATGCAACTTTCAACGCTTGATTATGTGAAACACTCTGATGGGTATGTGGAGATGCATGTCGTATAATGACAAGATAAAATAAGGATAAGAAGCACTGCTTGCGTACATTTTGCCTCGCCCTCGTAACTTTTTGTGTAGGCCTAATCGCATACGAATGCCGTACGATTCCAATAAGGCGCCTTACAAGGAAATGATAAATATTAAACGCTTCAAGTACTGAAGACGTACTAAAATCAAAGTGAGAGATGAAACTGTAAAAACGAAGGAACATCGAAACCAACAGGTTAAAGGAACACGAGCGCTAGGATGGCTCTGCTAAGCTATAGTAACAGATACGCGCCGAAATACGACACTGCGGCTGAGTGAATCATTGCCTATCCAGACTATTCCTATGCAATGAGTCATTTTCATTTGAGGAATATGAATAAACCGTGGCGCTTTCGGCAGACAGCTACAGCTCAAGAGGTTGTTCGGGCAGGCGCTTCAAGCCTCTTCAGAGCCGCAAGCACTTCGTAGACACACGCACAATGGCGAATTTGGTCCGATTGTTTGACTCATTTCCTTCTTACTTTATTCCGTTCCTATGACTCAGAGGCATTTTCTGGAATGAACGAAGTCAGGAAACGCAAAACACTTGACATTTAGTCAATGGGCAAGCAGGTGATTACCGTATTGGCGTTGTAGAATAGCTCTGACATTTCAACAGAAGACATGGGGGGCGCAACGGTGAGATTGCGCGTTCTCTCTCATTCCAGCTTCGCGCTTTTAGCACTCCGAGTCAAATGGTTTCGATGAAAGGTTGCCAGTGCAAATAGGCAATAAAAAGTTTGTGAAGCTCTGCATCAGCCACGAATACAAATTCCATCCATAATTTCGGAGGTGTATGAATGGTCACCTGGTCGATACCACGATTTGAGGATTTACCTACACTCCCAGTCTGTAGTTCCATCTTGAGCATGTCTAGCTGCGGACTGCTATCCCAGTGTGTTGATTTTGTTGGGCAAAGCCGTTCTTGGGATCGCCCGTGTGGCAGCAGCGACCCATGAAAATTTATTGAATGATAAGGGCGTTTGAAATGCTGCCTGAATTTCATGATTTTTTGGCGAATGTTTCACTGTAACGTTAATACGAAGTTTTGCTTCGAGCGATAATTCAGTTGGATTGATGCAATGCACTGACGAAACCATTTCTAGGCTTGTTAAGACCGATTTCATCCACTTTTTTTCGAAAGGGAAGTGCTGCCGAGATGCTGCTTACGACATCCACATAAAAGCCATCAGCATCTACTGCGTCATTTAGCAAAGCATTTGACGGGTACAGGGGGCAAAGCAAACTATATTGGATTGAAGATTCGTATAGGGATGATTCGGATTAAAGTCCAGATACTGTTTTGCTGTGAATGCGGAAAATAGCAACATTTCCGTAACTTCAGTTGACCATGTGAAATACCAAGATGGCGTGTGTTGACTGGTAGTCTTAAAAGAATACCAGGACCATAGAGATTGCCTACTGCGGTATGCTAAAATTAGCGGGATTGGTCGAAATTCAAAGCCTTTTCGCTGAAATTTACTGAAAAGTTAAATAAATATAACGCAAACATGGAAAAGAAAATCATCATGTCCAAAAACAAACACCGTTTTTTCAAATTCATGCGATCCAGATTGCGAGAGAAATCCCACTTTTCTGATCTGAGGTATCAAGGACAACTCTTGCTAAATGACAAGGATAAAGCCAATGCTTTTGCGATTGAATTTTCCAAAGCCTTCCACTGTGATGACAGCAATCTACCAGCGTTCACTTCAATGGTTGAAAATAAAATGCAAACGTTCCCCTACTTCGATTCCAAAGAAATTTTTGAAGCCTTAGTCAAATGGCCATCTTCACACTCGATAACTCCAGATGAGGTCCCCTTTTCATTTGTTAAAAACGTAGCTCATGCCATTGCTTACCCCCTCTCGTATTTGTACAACCAGTCTATCATGTATTCCCAAGTCCCTCTACTATGGAAACATTCTTATGTGACACCAATTAAAAAGTGTTCTCCTTCTTCGGACATTGCTAATTACAGGCCTATTAGTATTACCTCATATTTTTCTAGACTCTTTGGAAAACTGTTAAAAAAGCATATCCTCCGTCATTTAGAGCAGAACGGTATAATCCCAATCTCACAACATGGTTTTGTCAAAGGGAAGTCTGTAGTTACGAATTTGCTTGAATCATTAAACGATTGGACCATGGCCCTAGACAATAAGAAGTGTGTGGACGTAATATACTTTGATTTTACCAAGGCCTTTGACAAAGTTTGCCACCAAAAGCTTCTATACAAATTGGGCAAGCTGGGTTTTCATGAGAAAGTTTACAAGTGGATACAAGAATTTATTTGTGGTAGGACATTCCAAGTACGTGTTAACTCATCTTACTCGGACGTCTTTAAAGTTATCAGCGGTGTTCCTCAAGGGGGAGTTTTATCACCCATACTTTTCGCTATTTACTCGTCAGATCTAGAAAACATTGCCGTTAATAATGAAGTCGCCTGTATACAGTTCGCTGATGATGTAAAGTTTTACAAAGTGATCAACAGGCCCCAAGACACCATTAACTTACAGAAATCAATTGATGGACTTGTGAAATGGTCACTTGAATGGCAATTGCCACTATCCTCCATCAAAACAGTACACATGCAAATTGGATCCTTGACTTCAGTGAACAGAGCTTATTCTATGAATGGTTTGGAAATTTCCAAGGTTAAAGAAGTTAAAGACTTAGGATTTTGCTACAACTCCAAACTTGAGTTCACCTCTCATTATAAACAAATTCATAAGAAGGCAATTAATCGGACTTATCACATTTTCAAAGCTTTGGTGACAAAGAATACTAAAATCCTCATACAAGCCTACAAAACTTACGTGCGTTCGCTGGTGGAAAATGGGACAGTTATATTTTGCCCCATCAAAAAGAAAGACATCGCGTTAATTGAGAGAGTACAAAACAATTTCACCAGGAAAGTCTTAATTCGAAATGGGGATTCCTATACTCCAGAATCCCCAATGGAGCTATTAGAAATAAGTACTTTGGTCTGCCATCCCTTCAAGCGAGGCGCTATCTCTTTGACCTATGTATGCTGCATAATATCTTGTCTAGCAAATCGTCGGTTAATGTTCCCAAATTCTACAATTTATTGCCGTCAGTGACCAGAGGTGGGCAGCATAAGATCTCCTTCCCTAGACCAAAAACAGCTCTTAGAAGAAATTTTTTCACGGTTAGAGCGGGTCTTGCGTTTCTGCGGGTTACGAAAGCTTCTGCCAAATGTAGCTCGTTGGCGTCTTTCAGGCGTATGGTTGCAAAACAAGTTCTCGAAGCATAGTTGCCGCAGCAGTATTTTACTCTATTCACTTCATGTTCAGGTCTCCATCTTGAGTTTGTATTCTTGTTTTTTCTCTGGTTGTTGTATTATTTCTAACGCTGTCTTATACAACGTATTCAATAAATAAATAAATAAAAATCGTGCTTAGAAAAAGTATCTCTGTCCTACATATATATCCTTGTTGGAGTTGCCTAATAAGGCCTTCATGCTAGGTTTCACGCGAAAGCGAGTGTCCGGCTGAATTACAGGTGGACGAGGGGGCAAGGTCTTAGGAGAAATGCCCGCCCCATAGTCTCCCGCGGTCAGACACGCATAGTGTGAACATGAAGTTACGTAAACAGTCCCACTTTCCGCCTCCGACAGTGGCGGACGACGGGACGAGCATTTACTCCGAGCCCCACCCTCCCCCCCTCCCCCACCTTCCATTGGTCGCCAATTTAAGGAGCTTTCACTCGACCGATTCTGCCTTTTTCGCATGGAATGCATGTGGCCCATAATGAGCAGATACAACATAAATATATAGGGAACAGAAAGAGTTATTTCTATGCCCACGATTCCTTCGAAGTGAAGCATGTATGACGAAAAATAGCTGTTTCAGTGGTTAGTCTTAAGCTGTTTTAAACTGCAGGTTATCACTAGTCCATGACCTCGTGCAGCAGAATTCGAACAGCAGGCGCGCTTTCATCAGAGCATACTTGTATGTATGACCAGAACACTACAGACAGCAGCATATTTTACCTTCTACATGATCAGAATGTCTTGAGTACGAAATTCATCTTGTTGCACCAGTTGTTAGTGTGCCGGCACATCGCATTTCGGTTTCTCCTCAGCACCTTATATAACAGAAAAACCTTTTCAACATGACCAAGTTGAGTCATTCGTTCAATCTATATGATGCCAAAAGCCGCTGTTATTAGAGGCTAGCAGAAGCCTTGCTGACAGTGAGCCCACCGTCGGTTGACGACCACGGATGAGGCCCCATTTTTAGATGCAGGTACGGCTCATTAGTTCCTCCGAAAATGTCATTCGCCTTTTGTAGACATAGGCTCCGTGTCCATAAAGGATCTCATGAAATGAATAAGAAATCTAGGTACGGTGTTGACTGGGTTACAAACGTAGAACTGATTCATTCATACCACGACGATTGTCTGGAACGACATTAGGCATTGCATTGCTTCATGAACTACTTAGAAGGGTTTTTTTGCTCTATGGAAAACATGTTCGTTTTTGTTTTGGCTGTGTCATACTGACTGTGTGACAGCGGCCCAGTTGACATTATAGTGCATTTTTTTTCAAGCAGGAACTCAAGAAATTTGGTCAGTAGTGTTTCCCGTCCCTACTCATTACCTGTACTTGGGCTTCCACCACTCTCTCAGCTGATTGGTTGAGAAAATTGTTTTTTGCCGTGGTTCGAAGCAATTGTCAAAAATCACCGAGTTGTGACGAAGCACTAAATATGGAGAAAGAGCAACGTGACTTTTCGAGCAACTAATTGGTGGATCTCGCAGAAGAGGTCGGGGCTAAGTACGGGACACATGATTGATTAATTTTCTTGAAGTGAAATATGTTTTAAAAACAATTACTGGTTTGATAAATTTTGTCGACTGAATCAACCATTCGCCACCTTAAAAATTGGCCCCATTATGACGCACACAGAAACTTAACAAGTCATTGATCGTGAGCAGAAAAATCTTTTACAAAGAAGGGTTTCAATTTCCCATGGAACCTTGAATTGAAACCTTGATCAATCGATAAAGTTCCGAATAGTGATTATAACTGTGAAAACCAAAATTGCTGAATGCCATTATGAAGCGGTTAGGAGGGGTAAAAGTTTGTTTGTGATCCCTCAATGGCGAGACGCTTTGTCATCAGACGGTTTGTCGAAATGACCATTCGCAATGAGACACATACCAGTGTACGCGCTTTTAAATGCTGATCTCAAATCTGTATTCAGAATCTGTGAAGCAATTACGTGAATGAAGTTATGAAGGTTTTTTGAAAAAAAAGAGTAATACCATTTCATGGTATGTTTGGGAGCACATAGCGAGTGAGCCATACGTTTTCACGCAAAACCAGGAGGATTTTCGTGTTCAAGGGATCAAATAACCCTATAGGACAAGTTTTCCACCAATTCGAGAACTTGACCAAATCTCGGAAAAATTGATGGGCTATTGGCTGGCAACCCATTCAACATAGGAGCAATCGTTGACCCTTGCCCAGCAAATGCTCTTAATTGGCGCTTGTTACGTGCGTTTAGTGTGATGGGCAAGTGTGATAGGTATGTTTAGGTTATCTTGTTCAGCTTGCAGGATTTTTTGTGGAAGGAAGTTCAAAAAACTCCTACTTAACCCCTGGCCACCCTTAATTTTCCAAAGTTGGGCCAAAAACTGAATCCGGCAGGAAATTTGCACGGAGGGGTAATTCGACCCCCTACGCGCGAATATCATACAAGGAAACTTTCAGAAGTGAAAGAAAAACACTTGCTGACGATGAAACACGAAATGCACAAAAGGACACCCCGACGGAGAGCAAACTCACGGCCTCTCGCCTATAGAACCGGTACACTACCACTGATCGACGGGCGCCATTCCTAGCTCTGCGCTTGTCATGCTGATGATGAAGCACCTCGCCACTGAGGCATCACAAGCAAATTTTGACCCCTCCTGATTCGCTTCAGAATGGAATTTAGCAATTTTCGTTTTGACAGTTATAATCAGTATTCGGAGCTCTATCAATTGATCTGGGTCTTAACTCAAAATTCCATGGGAATTTGAAACTCCTCCCATGTTAGGAGAAACTACGGTATGCTGCAAAAACTTGTGCTTTTATAGGAAAAATTTTGGCATAGAAAACGGTATACTTATAGAATGGCCAAATACTTGCTAATATGATCTCCCGAGAATTTTTTGCTTTCTTGCTCGGCTGTATTAGAGGCACATTCCAGGATTATTGGGGTACCACATCTTCTGCCGTGGATGGATAGTTGCACCCAAGCCACGTAGGCTGTACCTTTACCGAGGCGTGGTGGCCAGTTCCTGGAGCGTGCAGAGCCAAAGAATCTAGCGCAACAGCTCGGCTCCCAGACTTCTCTGTTATACCACCCAGCAGGAGCTGATTCGAAGGCTTGTTTTCACGCAGTGATCTCCTCCGATGTACATGTGAGGAGGCCTGATTTCTGCCACTTTCGTGAGCTTTTTTGGATTTTTCTTCGTCGGCGTATTCCGTAGCACCTCTGATTTCATCATTCAGCGCTTTAACCCTCTCAAACGAGATTTCTTTTATAGTTTGTTTTTGAAGGCGATTGAGGCCGGCACTGACTACAGAAAATAGTTAATGAGAGATGGTAACTCGTGTCAACAAAGTAATTGCTGGCTTTCTGGTTTCTCTTACTATGTATTAAGTATTGATAGTATCCATTATCCGCCTTTATCTATAAATCCTAAGTCGAGAAAGAGAAACAAGAGTTTTACAGTTTTGTTATGGGCTACTGATCAGATGTTAGCCTGCCCATGAAGTTGCTTGCTTTGCATCGTTATCCGTTAACTCCTCAATAAAATAACCAGAGCTGATGCATATATGGAACAAATCCATATGCACAGCTATACGCAGTATCATCTTCTACGGTACACACTATACGCACTTTCATGTTCTAAGTTGTCACAACAACTGCATTGGAGTGACATCTACCCTGATCAGCGCGGGAGGAGTATGCTCAAAAGAATCGTGCACGAGAAATGAGTTATCGATATTTTTGTGTTGCATTTGCCTAGTAAGAGAAACGTGCAAAGGTTCACATGGAGAACTGAGAATCCGGCCAAGATACGGCTCGTAGTGGCGAACGACGGGGCAAGGCTTTTGAGTGGGTTCTTCTCCCGACGTTCCCCTCTGTCAAAGAAGCAAAGTCGGACTGCATACGTGGCTTTCCGTTATCACTCGTTCTCAGACCGCGGCTGACGACAGGCGGGCACCTACTCGGAGGTCCGCCCGTAGTGTGTTACTTTGAGGAGCCGCATCTTATCCGATTCTCACTTTTTCGCGCGAAACTGCATGCGGCCCCTATTCACCTGTCGCCTGTATCATCTGTCGTCCCGTTGCTCATCTAGTGTCTCGAGTGGGTGCCAGCAGCGTCTCCATTCGTCCCTGTCGCGAGCCAAAGCAGTCCACTAACCTTTCTGACTCCTTTCTTTTCTGGACACGAAGCATCTCATGTCCTTCGCGCAGAGTGAAGAGGTCTGACCATCGGCCCGGAGGTCGTCCAGGTGTTCGTTTGGCGTCCCTAGGGATTCAGTCAGTAACGGCTGTGGTCCAACGGTCATCGCGATATCGCATGACGTGTCCGACCCATCTAATCTTCGAATCCTTGGCAAAGACGACGACGTCCCTGATCTTCGACCGACGACGGAGTTCGGAACTGCGGAATTCCCTCTGCACTTCCGGGATACTCCGAGCATCTTCCATTCAATTGCGCGTTCGATGACGCCAACCGTATTCTCCTCCCGCGTACGTAGAGTCCGAGTCTTTGAGGCGTATGTTAGGGCAGAAAGGACAGCGGAATCGAAGTGATGGGCTCCGAGCCGGATGTTATTCTTCTTCACCATTCCTTCGATGGTCTTTGAGGCTCCCCAAGCCGCCATTTTCCTCCTACTCATCTCTGGTGCTAGTTGTTCATCATATTGACTTCCCGACCTAGGTACACATAGCTGAAGCATTCAGTGACGTTCGTTCCGTTGAGCGTGAATGGGGCGTCAGGTACCAATCCGTTCTTCACGAACATCGTCTTCGTCAGGCTTAGCTGCAAACCGATTCTTCTACACTCGCAGTCGAAACCGGCTAGCATTCGCTCCGCTCGCTGGATTGTCGGTGTTATAAGCGATGTCGTCAGCGAAACGGAGGTGGTGTAGATGCTGGCCATAGATCATCACTCCCATGCCTTCCCATTCCAATTAAGCATGGCGTTCTGAAGAGCGGCGCTGAAAATTTTAGGCGAGATGGTGTCGCCTTGTCGAACCTCTCTCTTCACGTCGATGATGACTTCCTTGTAGAATGGCGAGATCCTGGTTGTGAAGTTGCTGTAGACCTCACGGAGTACTCTTATGTACTCAGTAGGTACACCAAGGTTTTCAAGAGCTTCGATAACCGCTTCTGTCACAAATGCGTAGAGGCTTTTTCAAATCGATGAATGTGAGACATAACGCCATCTTGTACTCTCGCGCCACTTCAAATAGCCCGGTGACCGTGTGGATGTGATAGACTGTACTGAAGCTTCTCCGAAACCCTGCTTGCTGGCAGGGCTGTCCTTCGTCTAAAGTTCTACCAATCCTATTCAAGATTACACGAGTGAAATGCTTGTAGACTACAGACAGCAGGCAGATTGGACGACAATTGCCAATGTCGTGTGGATCTCCCTTCTTATACAGCAACACAATCCTGCTGGTTTTTCACTAGGTGGGTACCTTGTACTCCGACAGGTAGCGTGTGAAGAGTCGCGCCAGTGTTTTGACGATAACTGGCGCAAGATTCTTCAGATGTTCCGGTCTAATTCTGTCAGGCGGCCCCTGTTCAGGAAATAGAACATATTATATGGGTAACAGAAAACTCATCTTTCCGTGCAGCGTTCCGCTAACCTACCGGGTGATCAGTCTCATAATTAGAACCGTGTTCGGCGTTTTGTTATGTCTGGGAAACGAGGTACAGTCAATCGCGTGGCCTTCTGTGTGATTAGTGCTTCCACAGAAAGGTACCACTACAATTTACCGTAACGTTGCGCATTTGTGCCAATCACCTCCTGTGCCACAAAGTAGCGGCTTTTTCTATGCGTGTTCAAAACCACATGAACCTGTTCTGTGTGGCAGCGTCATATTATGTGAAATTACCTTTATTCCTTACTTTCACATGCGATCGCTACCGAACCAAAAAGCGGTAAACTTATTCCGTTTGTAAGAAATGTGGAATTCTACGTGCGACAATGCCGGAATAATGTTATAATTCTGTCTCGATACAAAGCTTCCGCTCAAGGCCACACCTTTCGATAATCAGATAAGTCGACATACCTTCTTGAGGCACTATGCCCTCGAGAATCTGTAGAGGCCATACTACGTGATTACGGGAAGATGAGCCTCCGAGAGATGAATGTCAAATTCACTCAAGAGTTAAAGAATTCAGATTACAAATGAATTTCCTTGCTATCGACCCATTCATTATCAATTGCTATTACGCTGTTTTCGTCACAGCTGCAGTATTCATCAATGGCCTGCTAATATACCTTATAGAGCAGAGGTAAGTCTCTAAAACATGTATATTCCGAAGACAATGACAGAGATGTTTCAAAGATGAAATCGAACAGGTACAAAAAAGTAGCAGTTGACCTATACGAGTTCTTCTCCGATTTCAGTGTTGAGAATTGCCCTTTGAGTCTTTATATGCTCCCTAGAATCGGTTTTTCTCCCACTTAACAGGTGCAAAACAGAGTTTGGACGGATGGATAAGGCCTCTGATGTGACCACCAGTAGTGAGTAGTAGAAATATTCTGTTATGGCTGTAATGCAGATTCCTCAACTTGGTGCTGCCACTGCCATGGTTGAAAGGTTAGAAAGACAAACCATTTCCCCGCAAATTCATCGTACTTTAATACGACCTCATCGTTTGCGGCGGTCATGCATGACTCCATTTGTGTAATTTCCTCTTCGAAGGTCGATTTCTTCATTTTAAGAAGCCCTCAAATTGTACGGAGCTTGAAGGCAATGCTGATCAACATATGTGTAACCCAAATTGTAATTGCACTCATGACGGGATTTTTTCAAGGAAGGTTAGCGAGCTTCGCAGTGGCGGAAGGCTGTAAGAATAAGTGTGATTGAGTGAGTCATCTAATAGAGAGCTAATTACAGAATGGTAGCGAATAGTGCAACCACCGCATTCCTTCCGGTGGGTCCTTGTCGTGTGTTTGGTCCCATGACCTGCTATTTCTCCTATAACTTTATTAATGCGTTCGCATTGTACGTGGAGCTGTTGATCGTTCAAACAATGGTCCATCGTTATCAAATGATAAACGTCGGCCAGATGAGTACAACAAGCCTTCTATTAACCATAGCTGTTGTTGTTATATTACCCGCTCTTGTGATGGTAAGTTCCATTTTCATTAATTGCTCCATGAAATTGACCAGTGTACGGGAGCGGAGGGATTTGCTTCACACTGGCTCTTCCGAAGTATAGTTGCTAACCATGGGTAAGACGGCAGAGGAGAAAAAGTGGAATGCAGTGGCCAACAATCCGAGAAATCCGGCCCACTTCCAACCACCCCCCACCTTTCGCGACCTTCATGGATGGAGGGTGAGGCGAGGTGGAGTCATGGGCGATTGGTCCGCCCACCACGGCTATTCAGCCGACTGCATGCCATGGTAAAAAGCTTTGAGTGCGCCTTTGAAGGCTTTCGCCCCTTGATTCCATCTGTCTATTAACTGGGTACTTCTTCGCCTCCTGACTAACATAATTACCCTGTATGCAAACTTGAGTAATTTGCTAAGGTGAAGATGATTAGCTGGAAGGCTCTAGCGTGCACCGTGCTATACACATCCACTCAGTTGCGGAGGCATGGGTGGAGAACGTAAAGGTAGACGCTGTACATGTAACCGCCCCAGCTCACAGTTTTCGAGAACGATTTATTCCTCATTAGATCAGGATTTCGTAAACAAAACACTACACCTAGAAGAGAACACAGCAATTGTTAGGCTTCAAAGACACTGGAAGCGATAAGGCGAAAGTGATAACTGTGAACACATGTTTTGTGAAAACAGACCTTCCATTCCAGAAGAGGTGATGTGTAGCGAAACTCGCATTGAAATAGCGCGGTTTGGGGTCTTAATATGATCCCGCTGCCCTGCGAGTCGTGCTGGCACTCATCCGCCGGTAAGGGCGAGACATCGTTTGCGGCTTGCTGATTTAGCTAGCACATCGCCTGCCTGAAATATACCCACCGGCTAGTGAAGCACATGGGCGCGCAGGAGAAGGGGCGGGGGAGGGTGATGGGCTTCCGGGCTCCTGTGCCACGGGTTTTTCGTCGTTTATCTCTTCTTTCTTGGCTGTTACACCGCTCAGCATCCCTATTTTTACATCCCACAATCTGCCGAATTTATCCCTCCCTGTATTTTAATTAATAGACGCTGTAGGGGGAAACTTTCGCATGTTAGCGAATGCAACATCATAGGTAAAACAAGGCTCATATCGCTGTATGCTATGAACACCAGGTCGTGAACTTGTGCTGTGCATCTCCTCAATTATGTTAAAAAGTAGGAGCTTCAAATTAGGGACAAATACCCATTCCCAGCAAGAATGGTTGTGGAAATGACAGAAGGGAGTATTTCATTACACTACTCACATCCAAAAATATTAAAAAACGAACAGCGTTCGGAAGTTGAGCAGAAGTTCCAAATCTCATTGAGTTTAAAGTGGTCGGTACAGAATTACGACCACCTTTTCACCGTTGAAGGCACACTTTGTGATAATCTAATAGGTCGATTTACCTTGTTGAAACATCAGATCCTTGCGTAACTAGTCAGGCTGTACCTTTTTCGCGTCATCCCGGTGCGCTATCACAGCCCTGTACCTGCGCGAACCCACTGCGCCGCTACCCATTCCTATTGGTCAACTGAGCAAAATGGGTGGCGTCGCAGTGGGTTTGAGCAGGTGTAGGGCTGTGATAGCGCACCGGGGCGACGCGAAAAAGACGCAGCCAGACTAGTCACCCAAGAACTACTGTTTCAAGAAGGTAAGTTGACCCATTTGACTATCGCGAAATGTGCCTTCCACAGTGAGTAAAAAGAATGTGAAAGCACCCGTTTTATAAGGCGAAATACAATCAGTGTTACAGGTCTCACCATACATTTACACTCCTGACTTCCACATTATCATGGAGGAAACAATTCGCGAGCATGCTTCTCTCAACATAGAGAAGTAGGTTTTCTTCCAGCTACTCAAAAGAGATTTAAGAATGGTTCTTGTTTAGATATGGAGAATTTGGAGGGGTCCCTTCACTATCAGATCCCGTCCAGGCTATATCATCGCTAATTTCTTTTGCCACAGCTATCACTTGTCCTATTCTTACATTATATGTCAGGCGACTCATACTCAATACGTTCAGCAATTCTTACCATTATTACACGAGGGAGACTGTGCATAGCTCTAAGATGTTCTTGAAGGTAATTCTGTTATGTAGGTCTCTGGCATTTTTTTCTATTCCTTCTATTAACCACAGGCAAATCGTTTGGGATAATCAGACCGACACTTATGATTATCAGGCATACTGTTAATCTATCACTCTACGAAAACTCTGATCACCCTGTTTCACGGTCAGCTGCTGACTCATCACAGCAGCGTGTCAAACCTGATAAGCCACTATGGTAAATGTACCATCGGCGAGATGGGCAAGAGCTATTTCTCTGGCACTCACAAGTGCCTATTCAAGCTTTGCCCGGATTCCCACGTTTCTTCCATAACTCCACAATTTTAAAGACACCGGAAGGGGTTTTTTTTTCGTCTACGGTAGAACAGACGTAGTTCAGACAAGTTCAAGTGGCCGCCATTGCACAAACTCGCCAATCCGACGCCTTGGCGTGATGCCAAGAGGAGATGCTTCTATTATAAAGTGGTTTTGTCCTGTTTTGTCCTTTTACTTTTTCCTTTTCTCTTTCTTATAATGTTTCTAGATGTACTTACATGGATGCTAAAGTAGTTAGGAAGGAGCACTCCATTGTGCTGGGGTCATGTGCTAGAATCAACGTTGGCCCGCGACCCGTCTCCTACAGCGGACAACTCGGAAAGCCATTGTGTTGATGCAAATGGGATGCGAATACACACCGCAGCGTCGCGCTTTTCATTCCTGGTTTTTTCGTCGTTTATCGCTTCTAACCTTCAGTGCTCGTTACAAATTGCTAGTTTCTTTGCATCTTCCTCTTGTTTCGGACCCCTTCCGGTTCATTTAAGACAAATTTACTTGATATTTCCTGACCAAAAATTATCGGTTCGACGTGGTCAACTGTTCATTCCGAAATGCCAAGGGAATTGTGCTCATGAGGGAGCAAAAATAGTAAATGTGAGAGGCTTGAAGAGAGGTCGCGGCTACCGCAGGGAAGGCCTTCAAACGCTTAGTGATTGCAGGGGTGGTGGTGCCTTTGGAGGAATCCATCGCTTCTCTGGGAAGTGATGGGAACGAAGAGCGTTGTTCCTGTTCGGAAAAGGCAGCTTTACGTTAGCAAATACGAAACAGTAAGCCACCCACGGAAAGAGGTGGCTTTACTGATAGGTGGTCTGTCTTAACTTTGGGATGCAAAAGCCTGATGTTACTGTAGAGACTGCTAGGGGAAATTGCAGATGGCAGGTCTTCAGTAATGCGTAACTTCTGCAGCAGCATTTGAATCTCCAAACTATTGGTCACACTAGAGAAACAATGAATGGATGTAAACGAGTTACTTTTTTCAGGCTCTCACAGTACAAGCTATGGTACCAATCCTTTGCTTTATGCCGATAAACCTAGGCTTCGCACTCACCAAGATTTCCGGAATAGAACTACTTGGGGAAGGAAACTTGCGATAAGACAAGATAAGGCAAAGCGAAGGACATCAATAGCGAAGGCAGCTTCAACAGGGAAGAAAAGGTGATATCGTAGCATTTTGAGCGATATCGTCGAGCAAAAACTCATTTCTAATCCCATACTCGTACGAGGACTGAGGGCAGGGAGTTATTTTTTAGTGGTTGTGAGGGGTTTTGATTAATTTTTCTTCACTGGTGGGTAGAGCAAGGCCTCTACTTCCTGTAATACGCGTGTCACAATTTATCGCGAGGTGTGCCTTAAATAGCCACTCGTCGTAAGGATATCGTAAGTGCTGCTGTTACTTTCGCGTAGTGGCTTTTGAATTAGCTTTCACCCGCAAGGATATAATCCTATTCAATAAGTTTCCAGCCCCCTGCAATCAGCTGGACAACGGAACACGCATCTCTGATCTAAAACCAATAGACCAGAGGCAATGTAGAATAATAGATAATAAAAGTGAATGTAACATAAATAATGGAATCGCATCCCCCACTGTAAGTTCAAAGATGGGATTCCCGAAATCTACCCGACCCTCGCTACAAGGTATCGGTATCACCTCAAATACAATTTTTATTAGAGCATGCTTACAAGAAGGAAATTAGAGCATGCTAACGTTCCATGCGGTTAATTCTTGATAAATTTCGAGCAATGGAACCACAAGGAACTTTGCAAGCCTCACAATCAAGGTACTCCCAGGTGTCGAGAAAATAGCCGCTTCAGTACGATCTCCCCCTCCCTTTTTTTACCTTTACAATACCAGTGACTGTTGCTGGATTGAATAGTTGCAATGTGTTTTATTGCTACTCATCCTGGCCTGAAGCAAAAAGATATTTTTTTTTCGCATTTCCCCACAGAGTTCGCCGTGGAATACGTTTCGCTTCTCGTCTGCTTATTGAAAGTGCACATTCTAGAGCTTATCGCTGACCTCCGTAGGTAAGACCCCCTCCTGCCCGTTCAAATACGACCTCCTCCTCTCGTCGAGTAGTCCTCGACTCCCGATGTGCCCTGGTTGCAGTACTTAACCCACCTAATAATTGCAAAAACAAAATCAGATTATTCCGGAGAGCTTCAATCATATAAGTCTTGTTACCAGGTTCCTATTCTTTCTCTGGATTCGCAGAGGGTCTCACGCTACAGTGATAATTTTCGAAGCAGCGATGGGATTCCGCCTCTGCGCTCTCACTTTTACAAGAGTCATTCGCTTGCAAAGTTTTTCCAAAACCCACGATCTGTATGAGGGAACAAAATAAATCGTGCACAGAGGATCAATTAAACATGGTAATGTCGTTAGAACAGCAATTAAATATTCAAAGAAGACAATATCTATTCCGGAAATCTTGGTGAGTGCGAAGCCTAGGTTTATCGGCATAAAGCAAAGGATTGGTACCATAGCTTGTACTGTGAGAGCCTGAAAAAAGTAACTCGTTTACATCCATTCATTGTTTCTCTAGTGTGACCAATAGTTTGGAGATTCAAATGCTGCTGCAGAAGTTACGCATTACTGAAGACCTGCCATCTGCAATTTCCCCTAGCAGTCTCTACAGTAACATCAGGCTTTTGCATCCCAAAGTTAAGACAGAATTTGAAGCTCCTACTTTTTAACATAATTGAGGAGATGCACAGCACAAGTTCACGACCTGGTGTTCATAGCATACAGCGATATGAGCCTTGTTTTATCTATGATGTTGCATTCGCTAACATGCGAAAGCTTCCCCCTACAGCGTCTATTAATTAAAATACAGGGAGGGATAAATTCGGCAGATTGTGGGATGTAAAAATAGGGATGCTGAGCGGTGTAACAGCCAAGAAAGAAGAGATAAACGACGAAAAACCCGTGGCACAGGAGCCCGGAAGCCCATCACCCTCCCCCGCCCCTTCTCCTGCGCGCCCATATGCTTCACTAGCCGGTGGGTATATTTCAGGCAGGCGATGTGCTAGCTAAATCAGCAAGCCGCAAACGATGTCTCGCCCTTACCGGCGAATGAGTGCCAGCACGACTCGCAGGGCAGCGGGATCATATTAAGACCCCAAACCGCGCTATTTCAATGCGAGTTTCGCTACACATCACCTCTTCTGGAATGGAAGGTCTGTTTTCACAAAACATGTGTTCACAGTTATCACTTTCGCCTTATCGCTTCCAGTATCTTTGAAGCCTAACAATTGCTGTGTTCTCTTCTAGGTGTAGTGCTTTGTTTACGAAATCCTGATCTAATGAGGAATAAATCGTTCTCGAAAACTGTGAGCTGGGGCGGTTACATGTACAGCGTCTACCTTTACGTTCTCCACCCATGCCTCCGCAACTGCATAAAAAAGATTCTAGGCCTTGGAATGGGGGAAAAGCTTTCGAAAGTCGCTGTCACGGACCTCATTTCTGAGAGAGAAGAGCTCTCGAGTAGGTAAAAGGAGTTTAATGTGCAAGATGAGTATGCTTGTAGTTCACACGCCGCAGGTTCTTCCCTTTGTCGAGGCTTACGCGAAAATTCACGTATCTTGTGTGTAGAATGGTGTTCCGATAATCCAACTAAAACCAAAACAAACCGCACTCTCTCACTTATCTATTCATAATTTCACCCTTGGCGCATAAAAAGCATATTATGTGCTTTTAATCATCTTGCATACATCTGGGGTGTGACCTCAATCAAGACTTAGTGTTAGAGGCACGACCAGGTTCCATCCTTCGATTGGTGAGCTTCTACTACGTCTCCAACTGTATTAACCGCTCGTCAATAAACCTCCGTCAATAACATCCTACACAAATGGCGTTTTTTGTACCTTAAAGATCTGGAAGGGGCAAATTTAGCAGAATGTGGAATATGAAAGTAGAGGTGCTCATACTGTAACAGTAGAGAAAGAACGAAATAAAGCAGCATAAAAGAAGCACTTGAGAAATGAAATCCCGGAAATCCCTTTTTTCTTCCGCGCCCCTCTGCATCACTAACCGGGGTAGATTGCACGCGAACGGGCCTAGGTAGGTCGACCGCAAACGGTATCCCACCCCCACGCTCATTCGATGCTAGTACGTTACACAACACCTCTTCTGAAGCGGAAGCTTTGTTTTCTGAGAACATGTATTCCCAGTTCTCATTTTCTCCACACTCCTTCCTGTGCCTGTGAGGAAGAGGACGCAATGAAAACATGCTGTGCCACTGGGCGTCAATGCAATGGTACGCAATACACAGTGCTTGCATCGCAATAAGTAGACCGCTGTCAAATTTGCTGATTGCGTCGCCTTGAAGATTGGCGAAGATTTGAATGTCTTACTGGAGCTTCTATCCTTCCAATCCCTCCTTATTCCGCCACCGAGTATTGGGCAAAAGTGGGTAATATGGTGCCTTCTCGGCTAGGACTGGTTGCTACACACTTTTGCTCCAATTCGCCATTTTCTTCGGATCTCTTCTTTTTCCCCATTTAGCATTGGGTAGGAACTCAATGTAAGATGAACCGCATCAATTCATGGAGAAAAGAAGAAAATTTATCGAAAGAAAATTCATGTACTGGCTGTCTGACGCCTTTCTGGTTAACGGTGCTTCTACGTCTTGAAGGCTTCTTCTTCACGAGAGGAGCTCGTCCGATCTTCAGAAATCTTGGAAAAAAGCAACGAAATCCACATGGCTATGCGAACTTCACCAGCGAATAAAAATAGGAAGTAGTTAAAAAGAATAGTCATAAAAATTAATGTTTCCAGCAGAGTTTCATACCATCGCCAGAATATTGAACCAAGTGCTTACCGAGCTTTACCTGAGCCCCTGCTCTATTATACTTCGAACGGAGGCGGTAAATTTTTGTTTCTCCTGCCATTCCAAATGAGGAACTCAGGCTAGCACAGGCCGACGTAAAGGTTGTGGATATTTTTGCATTAAAAAATTAAAGCGAAGTATGGAGATGATGCCTGTAATACAGCATGGTATAGTTACCCATTTAATCGCATACTACTTCTCCCTTGATACTGTCCCGCAAAGAGGTGCCTTTTTCGTTTGCGATGCCACTTTTTTTACGGCTGTAGCATCCCACGAATTTTGTAAGTGTCAACTGCACAGATAGCACCTGGGTACGAAATAATGCTAAAACTGGCGAAACGTTATCATGACCGGTGGTCAGAGGTGGTTTAGTGACAGGTGGCGAGCACTCCCACAGTGATGGTGCGGTATCATATGCTGCAGCATCGCCCCCTAAGACCAACGATGCTTTCCATCCTTCTAGGATGGGTGAATTGGTGCCAGATTCGTATGGGAGGATAGAAGCACTGGCTAGTTCTTCGGCTGGACCTCGCAATTCTTGTATAGGCCAAATCGCATTTAGCTGCCACCACGATTCTGAATGGAACTAGAACAAGCGGCGCTAACATGCTCGATCATCTCGATTCCGCATGCCTTTTGAACGAGAACAATATATAAATTTGCGACGGCGGATATCGACGATTATTGATCCAAGCTCCTGTTGGTACATCTTTACATCTGCAGTTGGCTTTTGTCTCCACAGGAAAGTATTGGCAATAGGCGATTGCCGTGCAATTGAGTGATTGCTCATCTTGTGTATTGGAGCAATGCAGTGAAGAGTGTAGGCTATATCTACATATTGATGCTCTGTGAAATCCTCAAGAAATTGAATATTACGTGAGTCTTTTCCATTTTACAGGTATATTAAGTAGTGTATGAGTTACACACGTTGACAATTTCCTGCTGATTGCGTCACAGTGGGAAATTTCCAGTTTTGCTTCTCTGTCTCGTCAGAGTAAGCAATTCTAAGTTTTGCTTCCTCGTTATCGGGTACAACAAAACACTTCGTAGGGCATTGTTTGATGAATGCAGAAACTATGCAGCTCAACTATCATGAGAAAGATAATACTTTGCGAAGCACTTGACATCCGAACGTAGGATTTTACACATAGACCCCACCCTTTTATTTATACCAGCCTCTTCGAACATTTAGTGAACGCCTAGCCATCACGTACTCGAAAATGCGGTATAGTCAAAGACTGCACTTCTCCAGATCTCCCATTCCGCTAGCCACACCCCTATTTTGAAAGTTGTGATCACTGCCAGGACGTCACCGCATTCATACTGTGCGTTGGTGGCAGCGACAGTGCGTTGTTTCGTAGAGTTAAACATGGTGAAAGGCAGAGACAGGGCGACACGTACTGCCGGCGGTAGCGCATAGGATGATGACTGTCATTATGGACTCTGGAAGCTACCGTTTCCTTCGTCGCCGTATCCTTACTTGACATACCTCCGCAAAGTGTCACTATAATAAGACCCTTGCTGTGAAAACAGAACATCTTGAAATGTCATCACAGCAACTCTCCCGAACACTTGTTTCGGTGCAGTATTTTCGATATAGACATGGGAGGAAAACGAGTATTCGGCTTTCAGCTAGATGTACATCCACCTTGTGAAGACGTCATAGGCTATAATTCTTTAATTTTTTAAATTTTTTTTGTGGATGATTACCCAGCAGGAGTGACCGGTCTGAAAACGGAACATTCCAGTGGACCCACTGCCCACCGTGGGCGAAGCTTAACCTGGTCCATGTGTGGTGTTTACTTCTTGTTCCATGCCCTACCTATACCATACTTGTCCCAGACTCCTCAGATCGTTTTTCATATAATACCTAATTTCGTGACAGATGAAGGGACGGAGGAACGGACGGAGGGACGGACGGACATACGTTTAGACAGACGAAGCGTTTTATATATAGTGAAGATTCTTCGCACTCAGTGGATAATTACCCAACAGAAGTGACATTTCAAACGGCTTTCCTGCAGATATACTCGTGCTCCTTTCAAAGACATTATTCCTGCTGGGTGACTACCCATTGTTTGCGCGTCTTTCTGCTATTCTTTTTTGATAATAACATCGCAAGTCCATGTATATTACACTTGGAGCAATTCTTCGTTCCCCTCGAAACACTCGAAAAATGCTAGCCGAACCTGGGCTCTCAATATGACTCCAATCTAATTCAAGAAAACGACCATCCCCAAACTGAATATTCGGTGTATACATGATTTAGGCGATCAAAGCTCAAATGTACATCTGCGAAGCATCACCTTATGTGTACTGCGAAGAAAGATTCGTCATCTAATAAGCCACCCCCCCCTATTTGTCACAAACCACTTCACAATTGTGAGGATTGCGATATAGCTAAGAGAGCTGCACGATCGTCAAATAATAGAATAGAATATGGTAGAACAAATACGGCCAATACAGTTTCTTGGCTCTACCACTGAAAGGCTGACATTCATCAGAATATAGAAGGTGAGGAGCAGAAAGAGACGGCGGTATTTAAGAGGCACGGGGCCAGGTTAGGGTGGACATGGTGTAGGTGGGCGCTGGTGGGGGCGGCGTCGTGATGACGCATTGTGTGGCGCAAAAGGTGCAACCTGTGCAGGTGCCCATACCCAAAAACCTACCGTCTCGTGGATGTGGGTGGACTAATGTGATTATCACGCAAGCGTCTTCATCAATGAGCGCTGTAGGAATTCCGTCCACATGGCCGTGATGAATCGAATACAGAAAATAGGGCACTGCAAAAGAGGACGAGAACAGCTGAAGAAGAAGATGCGGGAGCAAGTCCTCTGATGACTTTCGGCAGAGACCCCCGTTTGCGTCACTGGGACATGAAGTTCGCGTGACCACGTGTATTGCAGTATGTGATGAGTAGTAGGGACGGCACGTATGGTTGGGACCTGAAGCGACTTTATAGGACACTGCTACATTAGGCGCTTCCACCTCACACGGGAGCTTTTACACACGGCGCACGCCACGACGCAGATCTCCTGCTCTGATCGTACACAAATCATCAGGTAAGGGTCGCATTTGTCGAGAGTCCTCGTAAGTTGCCCTTCGGATACACATCCAAACTTTTTATCACTGGAGTATGTGTTGTAGTCCCTAGTTCAATCTCTTACTCGCGCAGTTGCGAAATTGAAACGCGACTGAAATGATTCCCCACTGAGCGGTTTGCTTCCCTTTTCTCCCCTGGTGAGTTTTAACAGTCAGCCTTTACTGTCGCCGAAACGACTTACGATGGGTTATCAGGAGAAATACGTGGTGCTTGCACAGATGATAGCTAATATTGGGGGCCAGTTGAGACTGCTTGTACCAAGCTGAATGGGATTTTTAGACTTCAGCGTCAAAGGAAAGAAATGTATCGACTGGAAACTGATAGTATCGGATTAACCTCGCTCTAGTTTTCGTCGATTTCGCGTCATGGGTAAGATACGCATCGATCACTCGAGAAAATGAAATTATCTCATCACTCGCTATTCTGGATTTTCGGCACATCGGATTATCCGAGTTTTTGGATACTCGCCATTTTGCAAACTGATGTGGCCTCGCTGAAAATCTTATTCGTGGATAACCCGTAAACTGATGTGGCCTCGCTGAAAATCTTATTCGTGGATAACCCGTAAACTGATGTGGCCTCGCTGAAAATCTTATTCGTGGATAACCCGTAAACTGATGTGGCCTCGCTGAAAATCTTATTCGTGGATAACCCGATACGCCGATCTGCCGAAAATCCCATTTACTTGGGTATGAACGCAGCCTTAGCATTGAACATGCCTTTATTTTCGCTTCAGCAATCTTTATTCCGGTATCAGCGCTTACCTTCGACAGCACTTCTACAGAGTTTTGACAATAAGAAATAATAACAAAACTCCAACCGCGATAGTATCATGATCGTTTCAAGAATGTTGAACGAATATTTGATGACATTTTTATTCAAAGCGGAATACATATTTGAAAATCGTTCAAATTTATGATGTGCACGTTCACACTCAGCGTTCGTATGCTAGATGCCAAGTTGCTGTTGTTGCGCACAAGCGAGTACTGTACGGAGTCGGTGAGTTGCTAGCATCTAATGTATGATTGTGAAACCTGCGGTGAACAAGCATTGCCTCAGCGATCTATCGCAGCAACGCGCAGCCGATCGCCCAGTATGAAAGTGGCCTGATAGAATTAGGTTAATCTAGAAGTCCACATGGAATGCTAGGAACTATGTAATCAACGGAAATTAATTGATTACGCATTACTAAGCTTAAGTTAAGCACGAATTACAACTAAAGTCGCTTCGTGAATTCAGCTGCGTTCCTGTTCAATTCACTCATAATTTCATGAAGTGGACCCTGTTGCTTCCGCCGAGATTTTATGGTTCCGTTGCTAAGAGATTTTGGTAGGAATACGACAGGCTTGATGGGCACGTCAGGCACATTCGAATAACCTTTCATTTTGGGCAGTCGGCCAAATTTCACACATGCTTTGCTTTACATGATTTCCTACATGACTTTGCTTTGCGTTACTTGCTTTCCTTATTGTAAGGCAATTAATCGTACAAAACCTACCTATAAATGGTCATCACATTCTTCTTTTGATATTACATTCAAATGCATAACCTTTTGAATTATAGACGTTACTCCGATTCTGATGGGGCAATGGATTCATATCAGTCCTGGAATCGTGTCCATCATCGAGAAAATTAGCTTTGCATATACGATCATAACAGTACCTTTCTACACGCTGATATTATTCGCTTTGATAGATGCTCAAATAAAAAAAGCTCCAATTTTGGCAGGCTCCTTCTTCAAAATCTGCATTACTGCAGGGATTAATGATATTGGTAAGATTGATACAATATCACAATTAGCACATAATTCAGTAGACAGAGGTAATTTAGTTAATATTGAGTTGAATTGTTCTCAGAATAAACCAAACTGTATTCCATCCATATGGAACTATTTACACAGACCAGCTTGAGTCCCTAAAAATCGTAGACAAGCTGCGCTCAGTCGTCCGTGCTATACAAGTCACGCACGTTGAGCCGTCGTTCATGTGAAACAGAGTTCTGAGACCATTTTCATACTGTACTGCGCCGAAAGAGGGCGTGGCTGCGTCACTCCTCCGCCGTGCCACACTGCCTCGTTGCCTGTGAAAGCGACCACGCTCTGCCGTCGCCGTCACTACGCTCAAGTATGAAGGTGGCCTAACCCAACGCCTTTCAGCCGAATCGAGATTCGAAGTTATGATTATAATTCGGATTTGAAGCCTAACCGATTGAATGATAAAAAACCATAGCCGAAAAAAGCTTAGAACTTTAGCATAACCTCCTTTCATATGAAGAACTTTGAATGTTTTACTGATTGTGCCTTCGCTTACAGTGACTCTTCTCAACCATTATTTTGGTGCAGTATTTCCTGAATGGGGCTGGTTTACCGAAGTTTATTTGGCTATGGGCAAACCGTGCGTGTACATATATCTCATCGTAGCATGGGGTTCAAGTAGGTGCAGTACAAGGAAATTCTGTAATCATCATAACTTGAAGTATACTCACTCCTTGAAGCACACTCAATTCCTTTGGTTTATAGCTATCAACCAAGCAATTTCGCTATCGGTGTTGACGACAAATCAACTTTCAGCACTTCTATTTCCTTTGCAATATCACAAGGTACTTCTTTTTTAACGCATCTCAATTTCAGTAGAATAACCAAAATATCGGATTTATTCGAGCCACTACTAGTTATGCTTAAAGGCAGCATTAGGGGAAAGTCGGACGAAAAGTAAAAGAAATAGTGCTTATGGAAGTCGAGATGCCTAGTGACAGGATAGTGGAGAAAAAACGGATGGAAATGGCCAAAAACCCGAGAAATAAGACCCCCTTCCCACCGTTGATTTTCGACCCGGACGACATTCCCGTCAAGAGGCAGGTAGTCTGATCTAGTTTCCCATTGGCTTGTTGCCAAGTAAACACAAGGGAATGTCTGGAAATACGACAGGATATACTTTTTGGAGTGAGCTTAAAGCTAAAACTGCGAAAGCGCGCCGCAAAACCTTCGATCCCGTCGCGTCTTCTTGGCCGCTCCCACTCCAGTCAATCGGGGATTACGTCAACGGGAGGCGGGACCGCTGTGTCCAAGAGGCGGAACCGCTGCATGGTTGCGGCGTTTTGCAGGGTTTCTACAGCTTGGAGGGGCGCTTTTTCACCGGGATTTCGCCACAGATAGCCTTCTTAGGCCCACGGCTACCATGTGAGTGACTTTTCGTAGAGATTTCTCCATTACCGCATTACCCCTAATGCTGTCTTTAAGCTGGCCTCTATACTCGGCGGCGCTGAGGATGGCGCCGCGACACGTGCAGAGCGCGTTAACATAGAATTCGCTATGAGACGCAAGGGCCACACGCTGCTGCTCTGCCTGCTTGAAAAAGCCTTTCGGCTCCGCTGAGGTTGAAGGCGACCTTATAGTTGGTATAAAAAAGTCAAAATACCATTTGAAAGTCCGTACGAATAAACACAACGTGAAGATTATAATGAAATATGCTTTAGATATGGCACGGATTTCGACTCAAACTCGCTATGTTCATACAAATGGTTCCCGGTTATATTTTCGCGTCGTTCATTTTATTTAATGACGTAGACTTACTCAGAACAGAGGAAGGGGGCGTTATGCTTCGAATGACTGAGTTTGTTATTTACAACACCCAAAATTCTTGTGCATGTTTCAGAGGATGTGGGGCAAGAGTCTCTATTTCAATCCCGTGTCTGCGCGCGTTAGGACTATTTAAATGAGTCACCGCGGCTCACCGCCGATGACGCTGGCCGCATTAGTCGCGCAAAATTGGCTCTACTTGCGACGGAACAAGCAAAGAACTTATTACGCGCTATGACCAGATTTTAGTAGAGCGCTGACTTAACAAGACAACCCAGATTATCATCTGCCATGTCCGAGTATCATTATGTACTGCGACGTGATTGATGATATGCCGTCTCCGGAAAAGCATATGTCTTACCCGGGCCATACAATCATCAAGCGGCGATGAAGACAGTGGCACGGTGTGCGCACTGACTTGTCTTTGTCTACGCTGAAATATAAATGTATGGAAATGGCTGGATGAGACTTTTCAGCCAGGAGGAGCATATGGCTCACTGCACGTCAGCAATGATATTTCTTCTATTGAATAGTTTGCTTCTCATTGTGGCACATTGTTATCTGTTCTATGCAGTGCGAAAAAGGAATCAAACGCGATCGAAGGTTCGTAACGTCTACCGCCTGGTGGTAATGATTGAATTTTTAAGCTGTTCATAGATAGCTTTTCATTAAGAACAGAAAGGAATGGTATCAAATTAAAATCGTATTGAACGTACCCTCTGAGTGAGTTAATTGACAACGGGACCAGCAAAGAACTTGTCGCGCTCAATGAAGTGATTCGTGTGGCCCAGTGTTCGTCCAAAGCGCACACCTCGCACCAGGGTCAAGCCTGACATGGAGGAAAGTTTTTGAAAAATACAACTCCTCCTGCCTGCCGCATCTTACAAGAGAAGGTATTTTACTCCCCATTGAACTTTGAAATGAGACCCGGACAGCTTGATAGAGCTTAGAACGCCGATTATAACTGTGAAAACCAAAAATGCCAAGTGGCATCCTGAAGCGAGTTACGAGGGGTCAAAGTTTGCCTGTGACACCTCATTGGCGAGGCACTTTGCCATCAGACGGTTTGTCGAAATGGCCATTTGCAATGAGAGACATAACACTGTACTCGCTTTTGAATGCTTATCTCAAATCTGCATTCAAAATCTGTCAAACAATTACCTGGAGAAGTTATGAAGGTTTTTCTGAAAAAAAGAGTAATACCATTTCGTGGTATGTTTGGGAGCCCATAGCGCGCGAGCCATACCTTTTTACGCGAAACCAGTGTGATTTTCGTGTTCAGGGGATCTAATTACCCTATGGGACAAGTTTTTAGCCAATTCGAGAATTTGACCAAATCTCGGAAAAATTATTGGGCTATTTACTGGCTGGCAACCCATTTAACAAAGGAGAAGTTGTTGACCCTTGCCCAGCAAATGCTCTTATTTGGCGCTTGTTACGTGCGTTTAGTGCGATGGGCAAGTGTGATAGGTAATTTTAGGTTATCTTGTTCAGCTTGCAGGATTTTTTGTTGAAGGAAATTCAAAAACTCCCACTCAACCTGTGGCCAACCCTAATTTTCCTAAGTTGTGCCAAAAACTGGATCCGGCTGGAAATTTGCACAGAGGGGTAATTCGACCCCCTACGCACGAATATCATACAAGGAAACGTTTAGAAGTGAAAGAAAAACACTTATTGACAATCAAACACAAAATGCAAAAAAAGGTGCACCGGCGGGAAGGACCCACGACCTCGCGCCTGCAGAACCGTGACCACTGAGCCACGAAGGGCCACTAGTGGCTCAGCGCTAAACATGCTGATGACGAAGCGCCTCGCCATTGAGATGTCACAGGCAAGACACAGGCTAACTTTGACCCATCGTAACTCGCTTCAGAATGCCACTTGGCAATTGTGGTTTTCACAGTTATAATCAGCGTTCGATGCTCTATCGATCTCTTTGGGTTTCATTTCAAAGTTCTATGGGGATAAAACACCTTCCCTTGTTAGAAGGTATGGTCAATAGGTCATCTGGACCATCCTCAATAGGTGCGCATCGCGGTATGCATCTTGAGGCGCTGAACTCAAATCTATTCTCCAAAGTTGCGGAACGACTCTGCAAACGAAGTAACGAGGAATACCATTACGTGATTCGCCCGTAGTGCGCGAGCCAGACTATTCGCGCAGAAGTAATACTTCCTTGTTCAGAAGATAGAATTAACCCTGCAGAAGAGGTTTTAGCCTAATCAAGATTTTGACAAATTTCTGAAGGACCTTTGGGTGGACGAACAGCAACACATTCAACAAAAGAGCACTTCCTGACCCTCACCACGGAAACTCCACTTTGGAGCTTGCTACGCTCGTTTACTGCAAATACACTTGTTTAAGCGTGTTTCGATTATCTCTGCTACAGCTGGTAGCTTTTTCATATGGGAAGTGGAAAAAAATACCACTTATTCTATGGCCACCTTGTTTCGCCCAGACATCCTTCCGAATTTCGGTCAAATTTTAGTTAGGTCAAAAACTTGCAAGCAGCGGGAATTGGACCTCCTTGAAGGAATCGTCCACGGACACTTTTGTTTCTTTATTACTCTTATACTCATGTTGTGTTTGCCCAGTAAGAGCCGCATGAAAAATTTATTTCGAAAAAAAAAGATAATTTGGCTAATATATAGCTCCTCGAATTCCTGACCGGGAAAGCGGAATTTCCTGGTAAGCATCGTCCCGCCGTCCGTCGTGGTAGGGAACAGAGAGTGGGACTGTTTACAAACTTTCTGCTCCTACAATGAGTCTACAACGGCTGACGATGGGGTGGAAATTTTCTCGGAGGCCCCGCCCAACCGGCCGAGACTTTGTAGTGCTGTCTCTTTACCGGATTCACATTTTCACATGAAACTTTGCATGCGGTCCATATTGGGCAAATATTAGTGTCCCAAAAGCCATCACTTTTTCATCACTTTTTTCATAATCATCACATTTTGTTATTTTTTCTTTCAACAAACAACAATCAGGCAGCAACGTATTCACCATTGCTATCGACAACACTTTGCCCCCTCATAGGTTAATCGCTGATTCTCTCCTCCCAGAACTCTGGGTTCTGAGCGTCGACGAAGTCAACGATCGCCATAGCAAGCAAGTCACAAACAGCGAATTCTCTCTTGGCCAGGAAGGATTCAAGTGGATCGGTGAGGTGATACTCACAAGCAGCAATGTCTGGAGAGTATGGCGGGTGGGGCAGGTGAAGCAGAACATCCCAGCAGGGCTTCTGTAGCTTGGTCTGGGTACACTTCGAGACGTATGGATGAGCGTTGTTATGAAGGAGGTGAGCGCGGACCTTCTCAGGCGCTCCTCTCGAATACCGACGGCGATCTGCTGGAGCTGATGGATGTATACAGAAGCGGGTACTGTTCCGCCTTGTGCCAGCACCTCTTCGAAAAGCATTCCTTCCGCGTCCAGAAGCAGCAGAGTAGAATCTTCTTCGTATGGAGGTCGGATATGGGCTGCGTTGGCTGCTCGGCGTCACGTAGCAGCCAAAAGGCGCGGGGTGCGTTGGTATTTGTACATGTCCCAGCTTTCATTGCCCGTAGCCAAATAGACGAGAAAGTCGTCGCGATGCAGGCGGAGCAGCAGCAAATGACAGATGCTCACACGGGCCCCTTTCGTCATCCGTCAGGGCATGAGGTCCGCCGCGATAGCACCTTCCGATAACCGGGCTCGGAAGCGACAATTTACAGTTATGGGTGCTTGTCCATTCCTCTCCACCAACTCGCACATGTTCAGGATCGGCGCGAACGGCGGAGAGTAGCGTCTCGTCGTCCAATGCGTGTGGGCGTCCCGTGCGTGTCCCATGTTAATCTCGCCGTTGCTGAAGCTGATGAGTCAGCCGCGCACGGTCTCGTTACACATCCCTTGCACAATGCAGCGTTGATGGAGTCGCAAGCTTCCGTCGCTTTGGTGCCGCAAGACCACTGTAGATAGCACCGCGTGTTGGGTGGGTATCGACCACGGGCACTGTAGCTCTCTCCACGGAAACTTGTGGGTCAATATAAATTTTAATAGAAGGCTTGGAGAACGTTCTACCATATTCCTGAACAGCCTAGACCTGTCTCAAGTAAACAAAAGCTATTGATTTTTTTGGAAAATATTACAAGACTTTTGGGACAACCTAATACAATATAATTATTTGGGTAGGTAACAGAAATCTCATTTCTAGTGGACGATTCCTTTATTCTCAAAACATCTGTGGATCGTGCGAAAACTAGCTCATAAGCTACTGGCGTCCACACATTCTATGTATGGCACTGCTTATTCAAAGGACAGTCGTACCTTTGCTCGCAGAGTCAATCCGTCAATTTGAGGGCCAGATCTGAATTGAATTTTCTTCTGACGTATACAGCGATGTGCACCTAACTGAGAATGGCCCGACTGAAGTATTTTACCTTGTGAGTCGTTTTTGCCTCAACTCAAGCCTATCTCAAAAAACGATAGTCGAGTAGTTACTAAGTGTAAGTATCTTTATCGATAGTGGACCTATCTCCAACCGATCCATAATCTTTTTGACAGTGCTTGGTTGTAGAGTATTACTCAACTGAAATATCAAAACACCACTTCCTCACCTCCAGGCCCAAAATACGACCACCGTCGAGAATCGCTCGATTCTGTACTCTCTCTCTCTTTGTACTGATAATATCGCAGTCGAGAGTTCGCTCTATGACTAATTGATGGAACTCCAGGCTATTTTTGTGACACGAACGCAAAGCACTCACAACACGGACATGTGTAGAAGAAGGGAAATCCGTTTGTTCATCATGTCTTCCATCATAGGTATGCTTCAACTGCTACATTGCATTATTTCTGTAGTAAGTTCGTGTTGTTATTGTGGGCCTTACCGTAGACTGTTGCTTTTCTGGTTAAACCGCGGAAATTTCTGAGATCAGCATAGAGAGACCACCTATCAGGGCACCTGTTGAGATGTACAATTTTATTCCTTTTGCTGTTCCAACCGGAACTTATTTGACTCATTGATTAGTTGTAAAGTTGTAGTTACAACATTCAGTGTCGACGTAGATCAGTCGGAGGACTTGACCAAGGGAAGGAGACTCTATTTAGGGTGATGTGGAGCATTAGGGATCGGTGCGGTGTTCTTCCGCTCTATTTCGCTTTCACTCCTCACCGCGCTTGTTGCGTATGCGCTGTCTCATCGGATCCAGCACGCCTTACCATTAGGCTGAGCTTCGGTCATTCTTGTGTCCAAAAAAGGGACCAGACTGGTACTTATCTGCAATATCGTAATATATGAACCAGAATTTTGGTGTATTTGTCTGTCTGTCTGTCTGCTTGCCTGCCTATGTGTGTTTCTGTCTGTTCGCTCACTGCATAATGCATTCTTAACTAAACGGCAGCCTGGAGAGGTCGGACAAGTTGGAATTAGGTAGGAACTGACCCAAGCGTACAGAGCACATAAGAACTGAGCCTACCTGTGTCCGCTGTGGGCGGGGCTTGCGCAAAAACTGCCGGTGCATGAATTTAAATCCGCGCAGTTATTAAAAATCAGGCAAGCTAGGAATGGGAGTGTAGAGGTCGGGCAAATTAGGGATGGGTTGAGGTAAGCCAAAGTGCGGAGTAGATGAGAGGTAAGTTAGGGATGGGATCATAGTCACTACTTATATATAAACCACAAGTTTGGTGTGTTTGTGTGTGTGTGCGTGTGTGTGTCTCTGTTTATATGTCACATAATCCACTCTCAACTCAAGTGCAACGTGGAGTTGGGGATGGGTAAGAGTTGACCAAAGTGTACGAAGCTCGTTAGGCCTAGCTCCGCTCACCGTGAGCGGGGGTTGCGCAGAAATGGTCAAAAAGTCGGCTAAATTGAGTGGGCCTGTAGAGATCGGGCAATTTAGGATTCGGTAGGGTCTTATCTCAACTGCAGCCTCGAGAGGTCGAGCAAGATAGGAGTGGGTAGGGGATGACATAAGCTGACAGAGCACATAAGAACTAAGCCTATCTCCACACACCGTGGGCGGGGGTTGCGCCGAAATCGATGGGTGCTATATCTATGTCCTCGACTGGGTTCCAAAAATCGGGAAGGTCAAAAATGGGCCTGTTGAAGTCGTGCGAGTAAGGACTGGGTAAGGAGCGACCAAAGTGTAAGGACCACACAGGAAGCAATTTAGGAACGGGCCTGTAGAGGTACAACAAGTTAGGATAGCGTAGAGCCGACCGTACAGAACACATAAGAACGAAGCTTAGCTCCGTTCACCGCCAATTCGATGGGTGCTCAGATTTGAATCCTTGTCTGGTTTCCGAAAATCGGAAAGGTCAGAAATGGGTCTGTTGGAGTCGTGCGAGTAGGGACTGGGTAGGGACAGACCGATTTGTAGGGACCACAGAAGAAGCAAGTTGGGAACGGGCCTGTACAGGTAGGGCAAGTTAGAATTGAGTGTGAGCCAACCCATGTGTACGGAGCAAATGATCTAGGCCTAGTTCCGCCCACCATGGGAGGAGCTTGCGCCGAAATTGATGGGTGCGCAAATTCAAGTGCTCGCTTCTTCGATTCCAAACTCGGAAAGATCAGGAATGAGTCTGTTGAGGTTGTGAGAGTGGGACAAGTAGGGTACGCTCTGGAATCGGTGGATGCTCAAATTTAGGTGCTCGCTAAGGTGCTAGAAATCGGGCAAGTTAGGAATGGGGCTGGAGAAGTCGGGCAAGTTGGGATTCGATAGACACCATAGAAAATGTAGGGAGCACGCAACAAACAAATTAGGAGCGGGCCTGTGGAGGGCGGGCAGGTTAGAATAGGGTAGGGGCCAACCCATGTGTACGGAGTACATGGGTGGCGTGCAAGTGTTCCGACTGGTGAGGTCAGGTCAGGTTGTGCGGCGGATTGCAATCAGGTAAAGACAGGTAAAACACGCTGCCAAAGCTTATCCCCTAAAAAGGCTTAGGCAAACCTGGGAGAGCCCAGACGGCAGGACACGCTACCATTCGGACAACTCGCGAAGGGCGGTGACCCAGTTCGGTGCCGACCTCTAGAAACGGAACACTTGCAATACACCCCGGAGTACATAAGTTCTATAATCAGTTGTATCTCTCGGCACTCAATAAGGGCCAAAGTTTTTTCTAGAACTGATACATGCACGTCCTCTTGAAGCTTTCATTCTTCAATCCACTACTACGAAGCGCCTCCGAGTACAGACCGTAGGTACAACGCCACCGTGGAACTTCGCGATTTTGCGTTTTTGCGACTGTGCCATTCCGCGATTTTATGATTCGCGGTGTCGCGGCTTCGCTCGCGAAGTAGCGGCATTGCGAGAACTAGAGGCCACAGAATCGGGGTGTGTGCACTTATGACGGGAAATCGCGTGGCCGCCAGCGGTGATCGACTCGGCGGGTGCGAGTACCAGTGGCAGAGCATGGTAGCCTTCAAACGAGGCAGTGTGGCATGAGTAGGGAAGGCAGGGTGGCATGGGTGCAAGACGCGTGGCACGGGAGGAAGTGCAGAGGTGACGCAGCCACGCTCTGCCGGGCTCCTAAGGGCAATCGATTCGGCAAGTCGTGCTCACGACACCGCGATTGTGACGCCGCGGACGATTTTCCGTCATAAGTGCACACACCCTAGAATCAAGATGCATACAACGCAAAATTGCGGAGTCGCAAAAGCTCGCAACCGTGGAATCGCAGAATCATGAAATTGCGAAGTCTAAGAAATCGCGAATCGCAAAATCGCGAAGAAAAATTGCGAATCGACCTAAGTCTTGATCTGGCCTCACTTACTATTAGGTTGTCCGAAAAGTAATGAGACAAATGCAGTGGTGAGATTCAACATTGAGTATTTTTGGACGTCGAAATCGTGAGAGGACAAAATTCTGGAATTTAGTGTTTTAAGTGCAGTACATATACGCCACCAAGGGCATATGGTCCATACTGTTTTCATCTTTCACAAACGTGCTGAAGATGGATGAGAAAAAAAGCTGTATCGGGCAGCTCTCCTTCTACACTATCGTTCAGGAAAATCCGCGGATGAGGCCCAACGGCTTTTGCTGGAAGAAATGAAGGATCAAGCACCTTCTCGAGCGACGTGCTTCAGATGGTACGGCAAGTTCGACAAAGGAGGGAAATGTCTCGAAAACTGTAGTCGTTCAGGACGTCCACTGACGCGAAAGAAGCAGCTAATACTTGCCATCTGTGAGGAACGACCTAACGTTACAGTGCGCGAGCTTGCCACCTCCTCGGGTGCTCCTAAATCCACGGTACACGATGTTCTTCGTGCGTCAGGTAAAGTGGCAAAGTTGTCTCGGGTTCTTCCGCACGCTCTCAGCCCTCACGACAAGAAGAAGCGTGTTGAAATGTGCACTTCTCTGTCCAGCCGTCATCGCACGCTTTCCTGGATCGACTCCATCGTTACCATGGATGAGAAGTATTGTGTCTACGATAACGCGGTGCGCCGAAAACATTGGGTCGACTTCGATGAATTGCCGAAACCACAGCCGAAACATCCCGATCATGACAAGGAGGAGTTGCTCTCATTCTGGTGGGATATTAAAGGCCCGGTGTTTTGGGAACTGGTTCCAACTGGTTCTGTGGTCAACTCTGAAAGATTCTGTACTCAGCTGGAAAGAGTAGCTGAAATTCTGCGTAGTCGCCGTCGTGGGAGAGGCAAAATCCTACTCCTCAAGGGTAACGCCAGGCCACACACGTCGAAAAGGACTCAGAGTAAGCTGAGAAAGCTGGAGATCGAACTTGTACCCCATCCACCGTACTCACCAGATGTCGCTCCATCAGACTTCCACATATTTCGTTCTTCAATCTCTCGAAAAAAATTCACCAATCGGGAGGACGTCGAATTAGCTGTCAACAACTTCTTGAAGTCGAAGCCTCCGGAGTTCTTTGCTAATGGAATCAGATCTCTGCCGCAAAGATGGCAGTATGTGAAGGAACACAATGGCGAATATTATAGTAAATGATATTGATTTGAATAAAGTTACCGACGAATCACTGCACTACGACATTTGTCTCATTACTTTTCGGACAACCTAATACTATTTACACGTCCTGATTGCAGTGGTAATGCAACTAATCCTCCTTTTAATCTTTTCTACGAGAGTGCTCCCATGGTTGCCCTCCGCTCTTGGATTTCTCTACATTTTCTTTAATCCTCTAAGGTAGGTCGCTCTAAGGTTTAGTTATAATGGTGTTTTTAGAGTGAAATACCGAAATAATCCGATTTTTCAGCATTATCTATTCCGGTATCAGTGCTTATCTTTTATGGATTTGCAGCGATGCTCTACGACGATATGCTCTTGCACTTCTGAGAATCAAAAGATCTCTCAACTGATCTACTCCTATCGCTCAAATTCTGAACAGGAATGGGCGGAAGAATCTTCGATGGGTTTGCATTCCGGGTGTGAAAGGGTAGTCGTTACCAATATGAAATACTCGACATCACACTGTTAATGAGATTTTCGGTCTGGTAGCACTAAATATAAGAAATAGGTCGTCAATCGTTTCTTTATACTTGATACTCGGTAGCAATTTGATAATCATCGATTGACCAGCTTTTGGCTTTTTGGGAAGGAGACGGCTCGAGTATAGGCACGGACTACTGAGAGGGTAGAAGGTTACTCAAGTGGAATCATATTTTCCAAAAAAATTCAACGACGACGGACCCACCTTTCTCCAACCCCATACTTGCAAATATTCACCAGTTTGGATGAGCCACGGTATATTTCAATATTTCTAACAGCGGTAGAAACTAGTGTGTTAGTAATAAGCATGGTTTGTCAAGTCATTAATACTTCGAACTAAAGGAAAACACTTTTGCATCATTGCACAAATCGGATGATAAAGGCGTTTTGTGTTTTGCTTTCGTGTCTTTCATTGTTCACTGTTATCTGGTTGCCAGTGGTAATGTGGACAAAAGATTGGGATCCGATCGCAAGGATCACAGTTATAGCCCCGGTTGATTTTTATAAATGATTCATCTTGCGGTTTCCATGATCGCGCGACCGGTCGCTAAGTATAAACATGGGCACGGCCATGACAAAATTGAGCAAAACCTGTTACGTTTTTTAGATAAATCTATAATACATAGGCACAAGGCTGTGCATCCCAAGATGCTATGCTCATTGTTAGAAAAGTGAGCGTAGGTATATCCTACAGTCTCTGCGACTTTCATCACTTTCTTGAGCTACGCTTATTATATTAGGCCCGTTCCTTGGCTAGAGAGCATATTCACGCTTATGTGCTGCGAGAACCTAATTGATGTTTCGAAGAAATTAAATAGCAAGCTGACGGATAGGGATTGTGATTGAACATTATCATTGAGCAATCACCAAAATTGCTCCATTCCCACACGTTTCCGCTAAACATGGGAATAGGTAAGTTGGGAAATTCCAGCGTACTTGGTTGAGTTAGTTACTTGCGTGGTTACTACATCACTAGGTGCCGATAGTAGGGATTGAGTCCTCTGTGGCTGCTTTGTTGGGATGAACGAACATGTAAGCGAAGGGCTTGCGCCGTGCTTGAACTGCCTTTGAGAACGAAGTCTATGTTTTGCCATGATACGACTCAAAGACATCTTCCTCTTTACTTACAGTTTTAATGCCGTGACCTGCTTTTGAAGCAAAGTCCGTGAGGATCTTTTCTACCTTTGATGTATCTTAATTGATAACACTAACGCTTTCGCGATTGTTTCTGGTCCTACTGCCTTCTGTTTGAACACTATTTTCATGGTTCGTTGGTGGTCAAAAGCCTCGAGTAATTTGGAACACACTACCCCATAGGTATATCCACATTATTTCAATATTGTTGCTCCTCCTTAGTGGCCGGATATTTATCGAGCAGCCAATACTGCCAACTTGGACATTTACTTATACAGATAGGTCTCCTCCACATCAATACGAATATGAATGATACCAGTGTGATACTGCAGAAGAGCTCCATCGACCATCAGAATATGTATATACATCTGATTTGGAAAAATTTCAAGTATAGAGAATAGCACAGACATGAGCTACGTTTCCTTTCCGCAAGCCAGGAAGCTATATTTGGTCGAGTATTCAGTGGAAGGCAGGCAGTATATCAGTGAATACGATCATGATAACCCTTAACTCCTTCCGTTAACTTAACTAGGGAGTGGATAAATATGCAGAGCTCTCTGCTCTAAATAACAGAGGGTTTTGCATCTTCTGTAAGAGTCGCTCCAAATTTCAACCACATCACATGAGGAGCTTGACGACTCTGAGTAGAGCGGATCTTCTTCTTTAACCTAGCGTCAGTCCCACGCCGTTGCAGGGCTCGCTGTTCTTGTCATTTACCGCCATTTTCTCTCGTCTAAAGCAACTTCTGCCTTTTACTTCCATGAAGCCTGTTTTAATGACGTTCTACCTTTTTTTGGGGCTCCTCTGGTCGCCTGCCGGGTACTTCGAAATCCACAGCCATCTTAATTGGGTGGTCTGCCGGCCTTCTCAGCACGTGCCCATACAATCTTAGCCGCTGCTCCCTCAACTTCAGCTGGACCGGTGCCGTCTGCATGACTGCCCTGACGTCCTCGTTCCTGATCCTGTCGAGCCGAGTTCAGCCACATGCCCAACTCAGCATCATCATTTCTGCGGAATGTAGCTGCTTCACGTGATCCTTTGTTATGGACCACCACTCGCTGTTAGAGAGCATTGCGAGTCTAATCGCCGATCGGTATACCTTGCCTTTTAGAATTCTGGAGCACCGTAGATCGCAGAGGATTCCTGTGGACTCTCCCCATTTCAGCCATTCCGTATTTATTCGCGCTTTCACGGCCTGATCTATCGTACCATCCTCGGCCATATCACTTCCCAGGTATCGGAAGTCCTGAACCCTTTCGATGCTTTCTCCAAGGCGGTCCACGATGGACCACGGACAGTCCTCGGAGCTTAAGAAATTGGTCTTCTTGCCTTTACTCGTAAGCCGCTCTCTGCCAGCCTTACCTGCGTCTGCACTTCAGCCTGTAGTTCTGCTCTGGTATCTGCTATCAGGGCAATATCGTCAGCGTACAGAATGGTCCTCAGTGGTCCCTCCATGAGGTCTTTCACCATGCCATCCAGTTTGAGCAGGAAAAGGAGAGGGCTCAGAGCTGAGCCTTGATGTATCCCTACCGAGATACCTACTGAAGTTGTCTTTCCTTGCGTGGTCATATAACAGCCGAGGATCCTCGTGCATGTCCTGGATGAGGGGGATCTAGTCCTCTGTTATCTGTTGTTTTCGGAACGCGTTCCAGATTACTGGCCGTGGCAGACCCTTTCAAGGTCAAGGGAGGCTAGGGCAGGGCTGACGCTTTTCATGGTACTTCTCCACCACCTGTAAAAGGGAGAAGATGACGTCCGTGGTGGATCGCTCAGGCATGAATCCGAACCGCTCCTAAGATGGTGACGAGCTCCCTTAGCTTCAAGTCAATGATGTTACTAGTTCTCCACGCATCCAGAATGTTCTCTGGCCGGCACCATGTTCAGGATGCGTGTAGCCACTCCACACCATACTCTCCCGTGCCTTCCGTGCCTTTACTGGTACCCCATCTAGACCAGCGGCCTTTTAATCCTTCATTTTTCCCAGCACCTGGCGATCTTTTCCTGCTGTCAAAGGGAGAATGGGGTCAGCCGTAGCCTCCTTTTGTTAGCTTTCCTCACGAGAAACTCTTCGATTAGAAGCCCATCGAGTACTCCCGCCATCTCCTTTTGACCTCGGCTGGCTTATCAGAATGGTACCCTCGCTGCCTTATCGCCTTGACCATCCCGATGTCTTGGACGGCTCGATTTCTGGCTTCAGCCAGCCTGAATACAAACTTATTTGCTTCCCGTGCAAGGCCTCTATTTCTGCATTCTTTGCTCTGGCCACAGCTACCTTGGCAAGTCTCTTGCAACGTTTGCAGGTGTCGAGATGTTCTGCGCTCTTCGTTTTCTGCCACCGCTAGTATGCTCCCTTCTTCTGTTTCACTACCCTCCGAATGTCCTTGTTTCAGAACCACGCTGCTTTGCCTCCTCTGAAGCCAGCCCGGGTCTTCCACAGCGTTTCCTTCGGCAATTTCAGAATTATCTCAGCAGCTCTGTTCCAAGTCTCCTGAGTCGGCCGGTCAGGGTCTGGGAGACCGATATCCAGTATCCTTCTTTTGAGGTCATCGCTTTCCTGTCCGTGCAGGTTCTACCATTTGATTCGCCGTTCAGTCTCGAGCCTTTTTTTCTTGAGGAGCTCTATGGCTATGTCTGCTAGGAGGGTCTCTGTTGAGTGGTGACTTCTTTTCTTGGCAATGTCTTAATGTCCTTCATAGTTTCAAGGACTGATCTATGACTATATGGTCGACTTCCGTTTGTCTCCCTCCAATGCTATAGGCAACCTTTTGCCTCCCTCTTTTCGCGAACTAGGTGCAGCAGACCGCTAAGTCGTGGGCCGTGGCTAGTTCCAGTATCCTCTCTCCCTCAGCGCTTCTTACGCACAGCCCTTTGATTCCGCGCACCCTTTCTAAACCCCTTCTATCTCTGCCGACGTGACCATTCAGATCACCTACTACGGTGAGGTAATCGCCTTCCGAAAGTGATCTGATGGCCTCGTTCAAACCCACATAGAGCTCTTCCCTCTCGTGCTCGGAACAAACGGCTCACGATGCGTACACAGTTATTATGGTCCAGTACCGCTTCTCTGTATCCATTCTTACTACCATGATTCGACCGTTGATCCTACTCACGGCGCAGACGCAACCTTTGAGGGATTCCGCTACTGCGATGGCTACTCTGTTCCGTTCAGTGTCGTCGCCGTTGTAGAAAAGTTTCACTCCCTCTCCGATCTCCCTAGTTGGCGTCTTTCCATTTCCAGCATGTTTCCTGGAGATTATGAATTCGGATGTTTCGTCGAATGCGTTGGACGGGTGGTATCAAAACTGCTTTCTGGGACAACGCGTCCCAAGTAATAATAGATAGATAATATTACTATGCCTATCACATGGTTAAACAGTTCCCATCACTACCATGCAGTATTCCCTAATACAAGCCTTCGAGGAATACAGTAGCGCTCAAAAGTCTTCGGCCAAAACTCTTTTGTCATAACTTTTTCTCTACTTGACCAAATTTGATAAAATATTAATATGTGATGCCTGAACCTATTGCCAACATTTCCTTCTAGTTGAGTGCCGCTTGACTCTTTTCATGGTTTTTTACAAGAATTTACTATAAGACCACCCAAAAAAAAGTAAAAGGCTTGGTCAAGGAGAACGGGTTTCTTTACAAAAAGAAAAGGAGCAAGCCTCAGAGAACATTAATATATTGTAGAAAGACCACGACTTTTGATGACAGCGGCACAGCGGGACGGCATAGCGGTGGCACTCCAAAAACAAAAAATTCATATAACCGCGTAACCTATACCGTTGAGCGCCATAATAGTATACTAAGTATGCAGTGTATCCAAGTACAACATACTACTTAGATCGGTGCAGTTGCAAAAAAGTTACAAGTGAAAAACCCCAAGCGAAAGACCATTTCGCCGAAGACTTTTGAGCGCTATTGTATCTAGAATTTCGCAGCATTAAATATTTTGGATAAGCGCTCAAAATAGGAGCGAAATTCAGCGAGTATGGATGGGTGGTATCGAGAATCGCTTTCTGGGACAATGCGTCCCAATGCTAGGACGCAATTCTCGGAAGGGCGAGGCGAGCGCGCGATGTTCCACGTGGCAGACGCGTGAAAAACTCGCAGTCGCCAACGTGCTAAGTCGGCAATCCCTCAAGACTTCCCAGTTAGTGATCCTACGTTCAGAGTCTCTATTCGAACCATCTTCTTCAGCCAAGGTCGTTCACTCCTCGGTGTCCTCGGATACTGACCACAGGAGCGGAGTTTCTGCGCGTCACACGTGTGACGTCCTAGCATTAGGTCTTTCTGGCAAGTTTTGGAGATACTGTTGTGAATAGGTTTCTCCATCAGCCGGCCCGTCAACCTGGGCCTGACACTGGGAACGTCACCATTTTTTCAGTTTCTTGCAAGGCAGGGCTCTGTGCCTCGGCTGTGATTGGAGCCATTGGTCTTGAGTGAACAGACTTGAGCCTACACTAACCACTGTGCTAGGTGGGGCAGATAGTGACCGCAAAGTTATCCAAGCTGCAGCATAAATTCTTTTTCAGTTTGAAGCTCTGCTTATGGCCAGCGAGGTCTAAAGTATGCGATCAGAAGACATCAAGAATCCACCTAGCGGGCAACAGCAGGCCCAGCATATCCCGAGCGTATCAATGGTAAAGGAAAAAGACGGTGTCGTGACGTCTCTTTTTGAGACGCGGATGCAGCATTACGGAGTAGTACTTTGATTCCCCGGGCACGGCTACATTTCTATTTCAGTCTGATTCAGTCTGACAGTATGAGTATGAGCATCTTTTCAACAAAATTAATCTGCAGCAGCGTGACTCAACGTCGACTTGCAGAGAAAGAAGCGCACCTACGCAAGTGCCAGCAGGACGACTTGTCATATTCCTGTTATGCATAGTGGTGACGGAGGACACCAAGCGCGTTCCAAAACTGCAATACCGCTCATTTTCTGATAAATCCATACCATGCGACGGATTAAACCTCGCAAACTGTTGCGCAGTCAAAACTATATAGTGGATGAAATCGAGAAATGTGGACAGCGTTGGATTCGTCTCGTCGGTGCGACGAGTTCAACTATGTGTTAATGGTTGAATTTCGATGAGTAGTTCACCACCTCTTCTTGAAAGCTTCCAGAAAACTCTTTTTTGCCTTTTTAGCAGAACTCGGACTCTTTTAGGCCTACATTCTCATGTTCAGTTGTCCCTCTTATACTCTGCACAAGCTTTTTGATGAGAGCGGCATAGCTCGTGAACTGTGGATGCCGTAGGGGTTCAGATTATCTAAATCATTCCTTATCCGGGTCTCCAATTATTCATTTACAACAATGAGCATTCCCTAATATATGATGTGATGGGTGGGAATAAGGTCACTGCTCCTGATGCCTTTCTGGTAGTTACTGCTCTGCTGCAGAGGGCAGCGAGGAGCGCTATCAAGACGTGAAAATATATGATATTCAGAATAAAATTTAGCGTGCTGAGTCTGGACCCGATAGGTGCAAGGATATTTTTTTGAAGCGATAAGAGAATCCAAATAGAAGATGAAAGGGCTTGCGTAGAAAGTATAATAAAAAATACCCAACACACGTTGTGATACTTGTTTGCTGCTGATTTTCGCCGCAGTCTGCGATGCGGAATTTGTTACGTATGCTGGATTATTTGTCACTGATAGTCTTGAAAAAGTTTGGACCCATCGTGTTGGCTTGACTTCCGTCCGGGACCGAAGTTTTTGCTCATATCTAGCGTACTTCTGGAAAATTCCCATACACCTCGCTAGCTGTTGTTGCACACAAAAGCAGAGAAACGCACAAAGTGCATTCCCCTTTCATACAACATGCGCTCACCTTCCATTCAAACTCGCAATGGTATTTGAGGACGGCTTGACTTAGCAATGACCTTTCGGTTGCGACTGAAGTACACCTCAGTGTATAGCCATCTTCCAAAGAGTTTCAGCTCAGTTCCCTGACATAAGAGAGATGGAGGGCTTGGTTGGCTTGAGAGGAGCAAATCCAGGCCCTGATCCTTAAACTTTTTGAAAAGTGGCTATACTGTACAATACTACAAAGTGTTTTGGTCGCATACACCAGCTAAGGCACTTGCTTTTATGGCACACCTAATGATCAGAGTGATACGGATTTCTGTGCTGGTGGATACGCATTCTGCAATCAGTGAGATTATACCTTTATCACTAGCCACAAAAAACCGTTGATTCTAACGCCGTTCACACTGCGACTGAAAACTAAGAAGGCCTCCTATGCGACTAGTGCATACGAGCGGTGGCTACCTCGTGGTCTAAGTCCCTGTAGCTCGTCGCGCTCGCTTCACTTCGTTTTACTCTGCTGCGAGCGCTCTACGAGCTGGTGCAATATCAAAAAAAATGGCATGAAGAGCATAATTTGAATATTTGAACAGGGTTTTTTGACTCGTTAGTCATTTGAGAGCCTCACTATCCTTTGTCTCTCAGTTACTGTAACCACTCAATAACTACTAACTCCAACCAGTGTAGTGGTGTGGAATAGACGAACGGAGCTCAGAATAAACCCTTCAAAGGTTTTTAAGTTTCTGATTGCTTCTTGCTCGCTTGCTATAGACGTCACTGACAGAGCTCAGGTCGAAGTGTTTTCCAGGGTCTCGTTCCATTGAAAAATCCCCACAAAATCTTTATACTATCGCCATTCGAATCAGCTGGGTTGCATTCCAGAGGATTCGACCAGCGCACCATATTCCTTTCTCACAGAGAAACGTTTCACTGTTTTGAAATTGCTTCTGATATCTTTGAGCGAACATTTCAGAGCGAGTTTTTGATTACACTTTTCAGTATTATGGGAATATGTCTCAAGAGGTAATTCACTCAATAATTGTGTTAGTAATTGCTACGTATGCTTGACGTGGCATGCCAGTGGCCTCAGTCTCGTATGCCGCAGGGTCTCTAATCTCTACCATCACTGTCCCGCCCCTACTACACCCGGATCGCCAGCTTCTAAGCACCACCCATTTCCTGTCATTGTCCTTCCGCTCCGTCGCGTGCAGTGAGAACTCACCCCTTTTCTCGCTTTTCTACGCTTATCGGTCCTGTGATATCGCCTCAATATTATGTTTTTAACTGCATTTTGCGGTCAGTTCCCGTGTGACAGAGAATAGACGACTCTTTCTACGCCGTGGTGTCTACGCCGTGGTGATATGGACAGAGAGCCGAATAGACCCTAAGGAAGCTATTAACCGTCGCTTACCCTCATCTTCCAGAGGCGCCAGACGTTGACAAATGTCTGTGTTTTGGTTCCCTTACCGATAGGCAACTACAGCTGACAAAACCCTTAACCTGGAATTATACGGGAATAGATTGTAGCTCACAATCAGACACGATTCCAAAGCTGTTTCTAGTTCATAGCGCTTTCAGAAAGCGATTAAAGGCTTACCGCCGCAAATGTTAGAAAACGCAGCTCCGAGTAAAACGTGTACTTTGGCCTGATTGGAAGGGAAACCATATAGTGGATTGGCCACATGTGCCCATTTCAAGGGGTTAATTGCATGAAATAAAATATCAGTGCCAAGTTTTCTCCTTGGTTATGGAATCCCCGGGAAACCAAGCTCGACGAATACAATTAGTTACCATCGGATTTTCACACGAAATTCTTCTCCTTGAAAGTCTACTAATTCTAAGCTTTCCCTTCCTTCGTTTATCTTTCCCTCTTCTTTCCTCCTTGCGTAGTTCTCAATTTCTCTAATGTCTCAGATAGGAAAATACCTGCTTACAAAAGAATAATCTTAAGAGTTGTTACGAAAATGTTACTTCTTTTGAAATGCACAAATGCAAATGCACTTTCGCTCTTCAGGGTAATGCTAGCGCAACTGCTTCCTGAATCAGCTGTCTAATAGACCTTAGGAATAATTTCCTCCGTCGCACTACCGTTATGCAGCTGGACAGGACTACTTTATGTGCAATCAATGGAGGAGTTCGTAGCAAAAGCCAGCCTTTTACTCTGTTCAGAAATCATTTGCAGTTTCATGCCGCACTGTAGCGAAAGAGTTTCTACCACTAGTACCTATTTATAGAAACGAAAGAACCCTGTTGAACTGCCCTATTTGGGCGGATGTAAGCGTATTCTGCAGTTTTATGTGGGGTAGATGATGTTTCGCTTTAGTTCAAAGATAATGAGAGTTTCCAACGATCTCAAAGGTTAGGCTGTAAGAAGTACCTCGCGTACTTTTTCATACTTTTCTGTGATCGTGCTTTCCATTTTGTTGCTCTACGTACGTATATTAAAGGAATCGTCTACGGAGATCTTATGATTCTAATTCCTCTTAAAATCACTTCTAGTTACAGCACATAAAACAAGAGAGCAGAGAAATGTTCGCTGTAACAAAGCAGTATCGAAAAGTGGGGGAAGGCAACTCGTTTTGACTTCCCGCCGAACAATATTTGAGCAGCGGTCTGCGCGCGGGGCGCAGTTCACTGTTCGCACCCAACGTTTATTTCTTCTTCATCCTGCGACCCTGACCACGTGACCCGTAGCTCCTAGAGTACTGATGGCCACACCCCTCGAACTCCTTACTCCATCGGACGTCATTGAGGAGCCCTGTCCCAGCCAGATTTTTGTGTTTTCGCGTGAAACCTATGGGGCAAGCATAGCATAATATATGGGTGCAAAAAACTCAAATTTCCGTTAACGATTCCTTTGATGTAGAGGGACATCCCTTTAAGTGCACGTGTTGACTTGACTGACATATCGGAAATGTACCGCTTATACGTATATGCATGTACGATTCTGTAGTTAATGTTACTGTTCAACAACCAAAAGAGACACATTAGCACGCAACAGGTAATTGGTCACATATAGCTCAAAGAAATCGTCTACGGAAAAATGACTTTCTTCTTTGCCCATAAATTTGTGTTGTATTTGCCTGGTAAGAGCAACATGCAAAGTTTCACGCGAAAAACATGAGGCCAAGATTTAGCTCTCCAAATTCTCGGCCGGGTGGGCGGGGCTTCTTATTAAAATCCCCGTCCCGCTGTCCGTCGCGGTTGAGAACGGAGAGTGGGACTGTTTACGTAATTTTCTCTTCTTTCAATGCGTCCGAGCGGCGGCGGGCGACGGGAAGGGCATTTGCTCGGAGGTTCCGCCCACCCGGCCAAGAATTATACGAGCTTTATCCTAGCCGGATTCTAACATTTGCGCGTATAACTTTGGATGCGGTCCTTATTAGGCAAATACAACATAAATATATGAGTAGCAGAAAAACTCATTATTCCGTAGACCACCTTCAAGCACATCTGCTTCAGGTTTAAGCAGCTGTCAACATACTTGACTGGATGGACGTCAGTGACGTCATTAGAGTCCATCCGCTGCTCCCATTCAATAATTGAGAGTACATAGGTGTCTGTGGGGTCTTCGTGAATAGTTTTTAAATGGAGGGTCATTCTGGTCCTTGTCTGGACGAAAAACCTTACACAGCAGACTATGACTAGCTGTTTGGAAACACCTCGAAAATATGTTTCTTGAACCGAATTAGTCTTAGGAGTAAAGGGGAGCGGTAGAGGGTATATCGTTGTATAACGATCTCTTCCCTACAAGTGTTTTATACTATGTTATACATAGATAAATCGAATGCAATTCTTCATGGAGCTGTCATGGTTTCCGGATTACCAAACTCCCTCAGCATGCAAAAGCCCCCAAGTACCATTGTGGTACCGTTGTGAAATGGTAAGGGGTCAGAGAGCCGGACCGCCGCCTTCTCATTTGACTTACTCGATTTATGTTTCATAGCGCCCATGCGCGCAATAAGTACGGGCGTAGGAGGAATGGTCGTGGATCGTGAGTGGTAAAATCACACAGTTCCTGAGCCGCTGATTATATCACTCAAAGAATTGCTAGAAATGAGTTCGTGTACTTTTTGTACTGTGCCATCGCATAGTGTGGGCCTTGATCACTCCATCGTCGCCCACTGAAAGGTTGACCCCTAAAACCGTCTGTGCTTTCTTGTCGCTGGTTATTCACTGATGAACGTCTTGCTGTTTCGGACACAATAGTGGATGTGATAGCAAGCATTCGCATCGTCAAGCAGTGGGCAGCAGAAGTGCAGTGCTTGCAGTGGTGACGGTATTAAGAGAATGACATAGACAGAGCTACTTACAGGATTATATCTTGCATGGGAAATGAATCTGCATTTGAAAGCAGGGCTGGGAATCAAATGTAATGAAAGTGTAGCATGGAACTACTTTAGTTAAATTATCTCACGTTATCACAACAGATGTGGGGGATAATGTGCTCAGGTGTAATGATGACGACATTTATCAAATCGTTGCAGTTTTTCAATTCATTCCATGGCTGCAGTGTTTCGAAAGAAATTGAATCGATGTCTTTGAAATTTGCCACCCATATGGCTTGAAAAAAGATATACAGGATCGTTTATACGAGATATGCAATAATCCTCAGACTCAGTGAATATTGGCTATTCGCTGCTTTTATCACTCAATCCGGTGCGGTATTGTCAGCGGCATCTCTGCTTTACATGCTGTCCTCAGTTTTACATCTTCTTCCTTACAGCCATAACACCCACTCGTTAGAAGTTCTTTCAAATTTTTGGCCGTTTCTTCGACCATGTAAGTCCTGAAATCATAGTGGTGACAGCTTATAAATAGATAACCACAGCAAAAATGGCCAACAACAAGAGAGACCATCTAAGCAATATTGTATTTTTTCTTTTCACAGCTCCGCCAAATTATTAGGTTGAATAAAAAATTTTGCGACATCGGGGGCTATTTATAAGACATATCCATATTTATAATTACTAAGAGATATTCAACACATTGACGACGAGGACTTTTCCACGTTGCGGTAGCACGGAAAGTGCGCTTATTTGTCGCATGGCGAGCGCAGGTTTACAGTTTCCTAGATAACCACGACACAGGATTCGTATTGTTTAGTAAAATTTCGATAATAAGCAAGCAACTCTAGTAATGAATACGGTCACGCAGGAAGTAAAGGAAAAAGTTGATAGTATGGATGTTTTTGGAGATCTATACGTATTTCTTCATATCTCCCTGCAACTAATAATTTACCAAAAGAAACAACGACAGTGCGTGACGGATGCACTGAGTTTTTTTACCTCGTATGTTTTGAGATCGCTCCTAATTGATAGCTCTAATAAATGTTTCTTTATTTGCTAATTCGTGTAAATTGATGGTTTTACATATTCAGATAGCTGATAATTTACGACTGAAATAAGAACTTTGTAAGAATGTGAAGCAGTAGAGCACATCCGAAGCCATTCGTAGTGATAAAATCTGAAGTAGTCGTTACAAGGAAGAAATCGTTGTTTTTCAGAGATTTTTCTAACTTGCTGTCGGTCATCATAGTTCGACATGGTCCCATGGGTCAGACAAGCTGTCGGACAAGGTTGCCCGACATCGTCGTCAACGTTTTAATATGCAAATGTTAGAAAAAAGTGAACTTTTAGACAAAGCTAAATCAGTCTACTGTAGTGATGGCCGTCACGGCCTCCTCAGTAGCATTGGAGTCCAGGCTGTACGCGTGGTAAATAAGCAGACGAAACCGTCTCGGAAATCCGTCATTTTTATCGCTAACGTGGAGATTGGAGCAGTGTAGAGAAACTGTTTAATAGTGTCTGGTGTTTTCTTCATGTGCTCTACACATAGACATTTTTGTAAACTTTCTGCGAAAGTTTGAAAAAATATGCAAAAATTTTTCTATAACGCAATATGTATTACCACACCACCTGGTACCAGTATCACAACAACTGCTGAAATCTTGCGCATATTCCTCTAACAAACATTTACCTCACACTACATTTTACCTTTTTTCCTGTTCTCCAGAGACCTGAAGCCATCGACGGACCACCTTGCAACCACGATGCTTTGCTCAGCTTGAGGAGCTATCAGTCATTTCAGGATCCTTTAACCTTGTAATCATGTTATAATCTTATCATTCGAGGATTTCCAAGCTCTAAGAATTGGATTTCTTCAGCTTGAACTATGGAAATGTACTCACAAGCATGGCGATGTGAGTAGAATGGGCAAGGATTGAATGCTCAGATTTTGGGAGTTACATTCACACCTCGAGACACTTCTTAAATTATCTCTTTAACTCGTGATACATATTTTCGGTCACTTCACTGAAACTCCGTAAGGAATGACGAGTTTGGATAGGATTTCTGTTTCATTTTCGTAACAGACCTAAAAAGTTTTTAATTAAAAAGGAATTATTCCTTCACCCCAACACGTGAAAGAACTTTCCCATTTTTTGAAGAGAGCTTCCCGTAGATATCTCTAAGTACACATTTCATAGGACATCCGAGCGGTTCCATTCTACAATACTCAAACATTTCTTTTTCCATTTCATTATCATAGACAAACTGAAGCCACGGTGGAGTTCTGCATTTACGGCTATAGTTATATGTATGCGCTAATTCTAGAAGCTTTTACCATTGGACAACCGTATTGACGGTTTTATCTGCAAAACATTTATGATCGCGCTTAACATACCTGATTGTTACTAAAGCTACCCCTTTTCAAGCAGCGCTACTGAGTCACATGCCAACTAGCAAACCTGTTCACTCGATCACCCATTGGTGACTGGATAGCCATCCGCAGAGGTCTCTACAGTTTTGAAAGACCTAATGCAATGCAACTGTGCTTCCGATCATCTAGGTAAATCTCTTCAAAACCTCCTCGCAGTCTTTCTTTGATCTGGTCCAGGCATCCCTATGTGTCCACTTTTTCTTACTGCTCAGCACTATCAAAGTGCTGCGATTGCACTCAGGACGTTGACTTTTTCATTTTATTATTGAGTGTTATCTTTTTCGCATTTTCCATTCCCCGTCCCTCCACACTGAATTACTTGCGACAATCTACCGTGAAAGAATGGAATTTCGGGACGGTGAAGTAATTGCTAGCTTTTTTCTCTTCACTGAGCCATTTTGTCGTGCACTGAGTGACAACTGATTTTTCAGGTCAGTTCCACCTTTATCTCATGACTTACGAACAGCTCTACGTGTTCGCGTTCATTTAGTTCCCCACCACAGAGTACGTACATATAGTCGTCGTACATTATCATGACTGCCCTCTGTCTAGACAGTGGCTTCTGTGATCACCTAGTCATCTTAGGTTGCATATATGTACTGTGTGATGAAGTCCTACAACCGCTGCCTCTCGCCCTTCAGTCGCACCCCGCCGTTCACAGACGGTGAGTTCAAGGTGAAGTTCCTGATGTCCGTAAGCCGATCAAAAGTGGGAAATTCCTTTCCTCCAAAAATTTCAAATGCAGCCATATGGTAATCTCAACCTCAAGACACAGGCACCCTCAAGAAATGACTGTTGGTGCTGACTGGTGTACTCTACCTGTCACTCTTCTTCCAGGTTCAAACTAAACCTAGAGCACAACAATTTTGATTACCACAAGTGGATATAACTGGCATAATGAAATTGCTGACGCCTTGAGGTGCAAACAATCCTACACTCACGCGGCAAGGGAAGGGCATCTTTATCGAAATACATGCAAACATAGTCTTGCTTCCATAGATATTTCAAGATCTTTATAAACCTTCTCACATTATTCAGTTACATGCTTTCCTTATATTGCTTGAACAGGGCGTTTGAAAAAGCGGAATCATCCCGATATTTTACTGTTTTCTAGGTAACTAATAAATTAAGTTCGTTTTGCTCTTTGTAGTTCATTGCCATTGTAGATTGTTGAAGCGCGATTGATGAAAGGCTTTGAAAGCAGCAACTGGCGTCTAGCAGCGACTATCCATTTAAGAGCGTGAAGGTTAATGGTTGGTTCTTACTGTGTGTTTTCGTTTTCGCACCATTCCCCGTCCCTCCCCATTAAATTTTTTCCGACAACCTACAAAGGAATTATGGGACGGTTAAAATAATTGCCAGCTTTTTTCTCTACACTGAGCCATTTTGTCGTGCTCTGAGTGACAACTGAGTTTTCAAGTCAGCCCACTTTTATCTCATGACTCACGAACAGCTCTACAAGCTCGCGCTCATTTGGTTCCCCCCCCCCAAAGAGTAGTTATAGCCGTCGTGCATCATCATGCCGCCCTCTGCCTGGACAGTGGCTGACGCCCTTGAATAGCGAACCCCGCCCAATCGTCGCCATTCCTAAATGGCTGAGGTACAAGTGATCAAGGAACTTCGGCATGGTTGGGGATATTTCGGCGAGTTTTCGCACACAGGCATGTCGTAAACGCTTTTCGAAACAGCTAATTGTCTTCTCCTACATATGTTTCTGATTTATGGCAGTTACTCGTGGAGGCTGCAAAAATTTTTTCATTTTTTTCATTGCGTCATACTTGATGAGTTTTTGTATTGTTTCTACACCGTCTTTGCGCACTGATTACTTGGCGACATGCCAATGAGAAACTCGTCCGGACTATCCTCCTCTACGGAAGGATCGTCCTCGTCGGAAGTCAACGGTGTGAAGGGGTTCCCTTTTTTCGCGTCTTTGGCCATTTCATTCCGTTTTTCTTCTCCGTCATACATATTACTGAGCACCTCGACTTTCACATTCACTACTTTTTTCACATTTCCTAATTTCTCTTAATGCTGCCTTTGAAGTGCCCAAGGTAGTGCAGTGACAATGGTGTCACCACCACCTGCATAGCCATAAAATAATCCTGGATCAGTGTCCGAACATCCAATCAGGCCTCTATCTAAAAGTAGGTTACTAAACTGGTACCAGATCAGTCTGCCACTATAACCCCTAGGACATTGAATGGTGGTCACATCGCGTTCAAATGCCATCGTGCCATTACCATTAATCCCGAGTGAAAATGAATTTGGGGTCCAAGAGAGATTAAAGGAATCGTTTACGGAAAATGAGTTTCTTTGTCACCCATATATTCATGTTGCAAGAGCCGCATGCAAAGCTTCAAGCGAAAAAAATAGAATTCGGCAAAGATACAGCTACCCGTTTTTTGCTGGGTGGGCGGGGCCTCCGACTAAAAGCTACATCCCGTCGTCACCGCGGTTGGGAACGAAGAGTGGGACTGTTTACGTAACTTTCTGCTTCTACAATGCGACTCCGACCGCGGAGGATGAGTGACATTGCAAGGTTTAAGAGCACATATCGCATGAAAATGAGTGAAGTGGTGCGTTACTGTGGTTGCTGAATATTTTATCACATTTTCCTCGTCGACGGCTTTTAATTACGCTTCAACGATCTTAGCCAACCTGTTGTAATGGATTCTATTCATTCGATTCAGTGCATTCCGTTACTCTCAACGTTATTATGAGACAACAGCATTGGAACGATGATTTCTTTCCATTTCATTTTCACAACTGGATTTAGAGCACATGCTGCTTCTTTCTCCAAGCTTATCATTTCTCCCCGAACTGTTCAAAAAACATTCGAAGCCGAGGAACAGGTGCAGAGACAGGGTGCACCAATTCCTACCTGAAGACGTGGCTCGGTTATCGAATATTGAACTAATGTCCCCAGCTTAATACGGCTTCAACCTCTAATCGTGATTTCCGCGGAGTCCTTTCAAACATTCATACTGGTTACTTGTTTATTTTGTTTATTTTACAACTGTACATCTGTATCAGTAACTGAAATAAATTTTTTATATGAACCTCATTTCATTTGATTTGCGGTCTCTTACGAACTGCTCTGAGGCACTACGGAAGAGCTTCTGTGTCGCCAACGTGACCGCTTGTCTGTGCCTCTCCGCCGTCAGCTCCTTGGAGATAGCATCAGTGGCAACGTGGTTATTGGGAAATCCCTGAAAGAATGCACTAAAACGGAACTAGGAGCTTAAGAGGCATAGTTGTGGCGAAACCCAGGTCGAAAAGCGCACTCCCGATAAGTAAGGCCACGGTCATACTTTGCGGTGTCGGTGGCGGGGCGTGGCTGCGTATGTCTGCGTCTCCGCCTATGCCACCCAGTTTCGTTGCCTGCATCATCTCTGCACCTCCCCTGTGCCACTCTCCCTCGCTGCCTGTGAACGCAGCCACGCCCTGCCGGCGGTAATTATGACCGCGGCCTAAAGGTGGCGTAACGATTGATAGCCGACGCCTCTGGAAAACAGACCCTGGCTCCAGACGACGTGATTCCCGACTGATACGGTGGGAGTGGAAAAGAGATGCGACAGGGTTGAAGGCATCGCCGCGCGCTTTCTCAGTTCTAGCTCGGAGCTCACTCCGGATAATAGATGCTGTCATGTTTCCGAATATCCCTTCGTGATTACCACTTGGCAACATGCCAGTGGAATGCTCCTCTGGACTACCCCCACTTGACGGGAAAGTCGTCCGCGTCGAGGTTAGCGCTGAGAAAGGGATCTTTTCTTGAGTCTTTGACCATTTCCTTCCGTTATTCTTCACCATCGTATTACAATGCATCTCGAATCTCAAATTCACTACATTTTCACGTTTCGTTTGAATTTCCCCTATCGCTACCTTTAACCTTCTTCGTTCTGAGCGGATGAGCTTTTTGAAAGTTTCAGCTTGTTGGCGGCAACCAGATAGCGCACAGCATTGCCGACCGTGATGTGCGAGACGAGCTCAGAAGGTCGGCTCGTTGTTGAACGCTACTTCCTGATGGGTGTATTCGGGTGTGTATTGGCCTTGTTCGGCCTTCTTGCCAATGGCCTCTTGACCATTTTGTTCCTCACCCGAACCAACTACAGGTAAAATTTCTTTACTTTCATCCAGAAGGCCCTGTGTATCCGAAACGTTTTCGTACACCTTTAGTTCCCATTTGGTCAATATATTATACTTCACACACCCAAAGTAGAAGACTAGAAGGTGATATCGCAATGAGTGGGGGAGGGCATCTTATGAAAAGTTGCACATCTAAGCATTTTCGGAGGATTATTGAGGAGGAGAAGAGTGGTTTTTTCCTCTTGGGCTTAGGCAAAAACAGTTTCCATAGTGGGATAACCCCTTCATTGCGATAGCCGACTACATAGATTCAAGCACAAGGGTCAAGCATCGTGCCGAAGCCTCACTTTAGATTCCGCAATTCGACCCCTACCATGAGGTCGCTTCCATTCTGGTATTTCGATATGTATACCTAGCTACATGTAGACCAAGAATAGCTTTGTTGTTTCAAAAAGCCATATTCTTTGGCTTCCAATTTCAGAGGAGATTCGCGTAGTCTGAGCAGTGACAAAAAGGTTACATTATCTTGCCATGATATACCTGAAATTCTAGTCATTTTCATGACATAGTGGCTATAATTCAAAGCGAAAGTAAAAGCGTAAGCGTCCGTTAATGAGGGGGATTGAGCTCAGTAGGTACTGAGTACTCCAACCATCCTCTCCATGCGTTAGTGGTTACCACGAGATCTCTTTCGGGGCTCGCATCACATCAGTCATTCATGGTCAACAGCTGGGTTTCGGAAGTGACAGGGCTTGGTGCTGGCCGATCTTATCATCCTGCATTGATGAGGGTAAAGTATCTCGGCGAGAAAAATGCGGCTGTCGTAGAGGTGTGCGGGATGACTGACGTGTGGGAAAAGTGGATGTTTTTTGAATGGGCATGTTAGAAAACACCTGATCTCCTTGAGATGGAGGACTTCGGAATGGTTTCCACGAACATGTAAAAGGAGAAAGATTTTAAAGTTAGTCATAAAGAAATTATGAATTAAGTTATATTATCCGTTGTGTACAAAATGCCAATCAAACAATATCTTAAGGACCCATGAACCGAATCGGGGTTTGGCTCTCATCATTGTGAGCAACAACAGCGTGGTTTGATGTACAATGAGTTTAAAGAAATCGTAGGCCATGTCTTCCATAACTCAAAAGGACAAACGAAAGTGTATAGCCGCAGAAGCACCGGAAAAACTTTGTTAACTAGAGCGACGTCCATGTGCATACCCAGCGATGCACGCGGTAGTCAGTGTGTTAGTCACAGCCACATGGAACCTCTGGGATATCTGGTCCTTCGAGTGACACTTCCAGTTTCTTCACAACAGAAATTATCGCATACAGTGTATCTTACCACTGCTGTGTATTTATGTAGCATTTTTCAACCATGACTATGCAAAAAGCAGGGGTTGTACCCGCTTCAGGTCTGATTGCCATGAATCACGGAATCCTTAAACGGCGGCGACAAACGCCTGCTGTAGACGAAACCTGAACTCTATCTTCTAAAGCATCAGTAGGTCCAGATTACAGGGTGTGCCAAAATATTGGGTAGTCTAAAAATTTTTTTCGTATTTTCAAATACCGCTTTTTCCCTCCAAACTGCTTTCCAGCAATCTCTTCTGTACATACACAGGTATGTATTATAGTTCAAGTCCACACGCATCTATAGGTATTATTGTCTTCCATCTCCCGGATAACCCTTTTCGGCAAAATAAACATATCCACGGTCAATCTCATATCCAATACAAAAATTATAAAAAAATTTTCTTTGAATGGCGTTAGACAGAGAAAGGAAAAGGTGATAATCCGATGGAATAAGATGAGGGCTATAGGGTGGATGGGGCAGCAATTTTTATCCAAGCTCGAGAATTTTTTGGCGAGTCATGTTTTCACTAGTGGTGAAAATTTTTTAAAATTTTTTCTTTTAAAAAATTCTCGAGCTCGGATAAAAATTGCTGCCTTACAGCCCTGATCTTGCTCCATCAAATTATCACCTTTTCCCTTCCCTGTCTAACGCCATTCAAAACAAAATTGGAATTGAAAATGAAGTGACTTTTGATATTTTTATTTTGCCGAAAAGTGTTATCCGGGAGATGGAAGACAACAATACCTATAGATGCGTGTGGACTTGTACTACATATATATGTACAGAAGAAATTTTGTGGAAAGCAGTTTTGAGGAAAAGCGGTATTTAAAATACGAAAAGAAATTTTAGACTACCTAATATATTCCGGGCAAAAAACTTGATTGCACAGAGTGTTCATCCACGATCCTCTGAATTTCAGACATTCACCGTTCTTTTTTCTCGGATTCGTCGCTCTGTTCGATACACTTTTCGATACGACCTTCATTCTTTTGTTGGTGAGTTTTTCTTCTATTGCTGGTCATACATGCTTGCATATAAAGATTGTAAGGCCTCATTGATAATGAAATTAATGGCTGATGAGGGTATTACGAAGAATGGATATGTTCTGTCACGTGGCAGCGTGAACTCGAGCACTAAAACTCAAAATTCCTACACAGGCCTACCGTACCCATTCTTTCGAAGCACATCTTTCCGAATACGGGAGTGACCGAACGTTGGCAATCACTAGTCGTCGAATCATTCACATAGTATTAGGTGTTTGCGTAATAAATAGCAAAAACATAACTGACCATAACTTCGGTCAGACACAACTTTAATTGTCGAAATAAAAACCACTCGAATCTACAGAATTGTGCCAATGATCTGGTGAAGAAAATATGCCATCTCGATCAAATTCTTGATTGCGAGAATTAATAAAGTCAAGAATGGCATTTTTACCGTACATAGTATCGGCGAAATTTTTCTGACGCAGGTTTGCATCGAGAACCCGGAAAAAGTGGTAATCCGTTGGGGATAGGTCCGGGGAATAAGGGGAGGTGAGGGAGAGTCTCGATGCCTCTCTGCATCAGTTTTTGCTGGGTACGCAAAACAACGCAAAACCCCACACTTCGCAAGTCACCCAGCAGAAACTGATGCAGTTAGGCATCGAGGCTCTCCCTCACCCCCCTTATTCCTCAGACCTATCCCTGACGGATTACCAATTTTCCGGGTTCTCGATGCAAACATGCGTCAGAAAAAATCCGCCGATACATACTATGCATGTTGAAAATGCCATCTTTGACTTTATTAATTTTCGCAATCCAGAATTTTATCATGATCGCATTTTTTTACCAGATCGTTGACAAGGTTGTGCAGATTCGAATGGTTTTCATTTCGACCGATAAAGTTGTGTCTAAGCGAAGTTATGGCGTTTTGAAAAAAGAGCTCTGTTTTGGTCATTTATTCTGCCCACACCTGATATATTACTCGCACTTGCAACATATCGCGAATAAATGATAAATGAGGATCTCTTCCGAAAAAATATTCCGAATGTTCTCCTACAAAATGTTCAAGTAAAAATTCACATAAAATGCTCATATTAATTCGGCTAATGATAGAGAACTCCTCTTATGGACCATTCTGGACGAGTTCCTTAAGTGAGCGCAGTGCCGAGCTCGTGACGTTCTAGATAGTGTAACATTTTTTAAGCATATAAATCGCCCTCACAATCAGGAATGACCTGATGGTAAAAGCTACCACTTAATTGTCGGAACACAGAATGAGATGCACTCCAAACGGTTTATCATAGAAGCAAACGTTGACAATCACTTGTCATCGAATCATCTACATAGTACAATAGAAGCAAGCAATACGATGGCAGTCTTTTCGTAAGCGCAGTGTCTTGCTCGAATCATTGGCACATTTTTCAGAACAGTCTGTAAAACTTTATCATTTGCTTTTTGTGGTAACTCGGTTCCCAGAACGGTTATTTGGGGCTTAACTTGTGCATATGGAGGAGCATGTAGAGCATGAGATCAAGTTTATAATTTGTGGTTAGCTATAGACACATTAAACTAAAGAAACTGCCACTACCAATTCAGCTGAGTAACCGGATCATGAAGGCTGGCGTGGGGCTTACATCGGGACGATTGTGGTTTTGTCGCCGATAGTGTGGGGTTTTTGCACTTCTTCCGTGGAAAATGGAGACGAGGGAATGGACGCCATTTTCAAATTTTCAAATGGCAGTCTTTTCTGAACCATCTCCTCAATAGCAAAACCTCCAGCCCTGAGACCCGCACAATGAATCCATTTCCGAGGGGAGTGTACCCGTATGTCAGGATTTCGCACTGCGGCATGTCGCACGCGAAGCAATGCGGACGAGCCAGAGGCGCCATGTTGTTGGGTCCTGAAGCGAACACTAGTCAACTGCGTATCGCGCCCCTAGCTTTACCGTGTAAACGTTTTAAGACCCAATTACCGCAACGCGCATAGCTCGCATACACTGCGTCGCACGCCGCTCATGAATTCTGACGGAATAGTCGTGCGGAATTCTTACGTAAGGGTACACATCCATCTTCGAGCCATGGGCAACTCGACGTTCGACGGGACACTGAAAATTGATGGCAAAAAATGCTTTGGTGGGTTTGGCCGCGCGTCAGGACGAGCTGCCGTACCGTTTTCGTGTGAACTGGTACATCGAATGTCTCATGTCAAACCAGCTTATACCATGTCAATGGCGGGAATTTTCTTTTTCAATGCGGAAGGCCTAAACTCCTTACATTTCATCACAGTTCCCAATAAAAGATCGTTTTCTTTCGGAAGAAAAGCACAGTAGTTTTGTGCTCTTTAGGTTTAATGACCCGTTCATCTCACCCAAAGGCTGTCAATTCTGAGTGTTTCCAAGTAACACAGCGTTTCTTGATAGGTATGTATACCTATTATGCCAGAACGCGTAATCGCCACTTTCAACATCAAAGACCAATGATCATTGGCAAAACGGAGCCCGCCAGCTGTATTAGTACGGACGGCTGAGTAGCTATAAATCATGGCAGAGGGAAACGGATCTAACTCCCTTATCATCCTCAGTAAGAATGAGCAAACCTTTCCCAAAACTAAGTTGACATTATTGTGTGATGCGTTGTTATCCTTAGAAATATCTGTATTTCCGCGAAGAATGTTTGCTTGAGTGCTCATCTTTCTTCAGACCTTTCCAGTATCTATTTCTCCGTCTACCATTATTCATCGAATCAGCCAGAGGTTCTAGGGTTGAGGGAATATAGGAGGAGCATGCTTCGCTGACCGAGTTATCTCGCCTGCATGTAGGGGTTGGTGCATAGATCTTGCAACACATGCGACTTTTCATCAGAACGTTGCTATTGGATAACTCTCAGCATTAGTAAGACAATACCATCATTGTCTTCTGCTACGTATCTCCGGTGTCTGGGTAGCCGCTTGATGCGTATTCCGTTCCATAAGTTTACAATCTACGAGCTCAGAAACCCATCGACACAAAATTCTATTGAATAACTAAACTTCTTATTTCTGTGCAAGCCCAAGGCCCTTATTGAGCAGCATTTGGAAGAGAAAATGCGCAGAAGAAGAGGAACCCTGTGGCTAGGCTCTTTTTTAGTTTTTGCTTCATCTCTGCAACATGCTGGGAGACACAACAATGGTGATGAACAAACTATTGCTATTGAAAAGCGAAAAGTACTGGCAGCCGTTTCTGCAGTTGTTTAGCTCAATCAATAGTCGTCCTAGCAGCACCGTTGACACAATTTTAACAGAAAGCCTTGGGAAACACAGCTACTGTCCCATGTGAAAACAAGTCATCACTACTTGCCCTGCCGATAACACCCCTTCTTATGGTTAGAACGAGCACATTACCCGTGGTGGGCAACGCTTTCGTTTCGGAATATAAGTACTGAGTTTTGTTAGGTTCTTACTCCTCTTATTTTACCATGAATAGGCCTCGGTGTATTTTTTTATCGTAAGCTCTCAATTTCCTTGATGGATCGCATTAGTTGGGTAGAAACTACAAAAGCGGCTGAATCTGAAGAACAGGGGGAGCGTATGGAGGTCCCCTACCTTTTTTTGAAAATTTTCCTTGACGCCACGCTTGACCTCAGTAGTCAGCCTTTCACCGCAACGTTACCACATACGTTTTCTGGGATATCTATTCACTGTTCATAAACAGTGATCTCATTTTCTCTTCCTGTATACGCAAATTATTGCACTTGCCGCCTCTGGTCAAAAAAGATTGAAGAGATCAGCGTGACACATGGTAAGCAATTGAGAGAATACAACAACAATATAGTGAGCAAATGCTTTTCACCTTCATCATCATTACTTTCAATTACCTGGAATCAGTGATGAAAACGAGTTATCAATTTGCTAATGAGGTGCACCATAGAGAATAGAGAAGATAGCGGCAGAATTGATTTGTTGTATTCGAAAACGAGAGGGTTTCACACTGCACTGATGGCTTTTATCTAAATTTCATGAAGCTTTTCAAGGACAATGAACTCATTTGCTGTTTGTCAGTTGTTCAGAGTACTAAGTGCGGATTATACTGGATTATGCTGAAGCATGGGAATAATGAGACTCGATGAAGGGTTAATCACTCCTTTCTAGTGATCGTTGCCACAAATCCCTTCACTCAAGGCATGAATCAGCAGCACAAAAAAAGCGTTAACCGTGGCAAAGAGAACGGGTGATGGTGACACAGATTACGTGGTCGTTGCCACCTTTCTGACTACGTTCGGCTAGGGCACTGCATGTTGTCTTCGTCTATGCATACTGTTGCCTCATCGTCTGCTTGAACATCTGCTGTTCCCTTACATATAGTGAATCTATTACTGATCGTCGTGCCAAAGTGAAAATGTAACCTTGCCAAAAACAGACTTGTCTGTCTGCCCACTGTGGGGACCGTGCAAGTTACCGGGAGGTTGCAAGCTCCGACTGATTGGATCACAAGGATAGGTGGGCGGCGATGCTCATATGTTGATGCCTCACTATCTATGTATGAGGGACGGTAGATACACTTCTGTGGCTGACACACACCTTAAAAATTATTTCAGAAAGGTGAAATGAATACTACCTTCATGGCCCGAGCCCTACTTGTAGGCGTTCCCATTTTGAGCCCTATCTTGGCCACCGTGAAGGGTGTCCATTAGTTAAAAAAGGAGGTGTTATCGTCATGAGGGGCATCCCACTATGGACATCAGTTTCACCTAAGCCTAGAAGGAAAAAGAACCCCTCCATTTCCTCACTGAAGCTTACGCAAAAGTATACACCTGGATGTGCACATTGACACCTCAAAGATCTCTCCAAAATGCTTAGATATGCAACTATTAATAAAAGCCCCCCCCCCCTTTTTTTTCAGTGCGATAGCACCGAATATAATTCAATTGGCCGTTATTCGTGCACCAAGTATGACTAACCTCATAAATATGCTAACAGTTCAGGAACAAAAAGGGAGAAGAAAATCAAATAATAGGAAAATGAGGAAAAGATTAACACTTTGCGCTTCTAATTGAGATGATGAAACAGAAAATACGCGATTCAACACCATTGGACTTCCAATTTTGCGGTCACTTGATGTGGAAGGTCTATGCCGACAAGCCCACATAACGCTTGCCTTGATGGAAGAAATTCGACGCTGGATCGTTGAAATTCAGGCACATTTATGCGCTCTGGTCATGAAAAATCATGTTTCTAAAAAATTACAAGCCAAACCGTGGAGGTCATGTGTTCATTGTGTACCATATAAGCGTAAGCGATCCAAGAGAAAGAATAAAGAGCAAGGTGTATTTTGAATTCAAGGTATAGGCAAAAGCCCATGTACCTACTTGGGACACAAAATGTGAAAGTTCAAAGGAAAAAAACCTCGGCTTTTTATTTGATTCACTGCATGAGTTATTTATGGAACAGCTGTGCAATGGGACGTGTGGCCATATCACAAACGATACGCCACCTCTTTCCTTTAAACTTAATTTTATCTCATTTATTTTGACTTTTTGCCTGTTTGCTCCAGTGCTGTACAAACAGCAAAGGGCAATCTTCACCTTATCTCGTACAGTGATGCTTGCTTCAGCAGAGCTTCAGAAGAAAAATGACCACTCCACTACATATTATTGACTCCTTAACTACCCTTCATGGCGACACCATAACAATGATTGCGTGTTGTTTTCTTCTCGAAAAACTCGGCAATTATTCATGACAGCCGAACGCAGGGAGAGGGATGGGGAACTTATCTCCGTAGTTCTTCCACTGAATGCTTCCATGAGGATAATAACTCCTGGCACGTTGCAGTCTCTAGTACTGGATCCACCGAAATCAACTAACAATGGAGTCGCAGTTCCATCCTTCGTTATTTCAGAAAGCATTTCCACTTAAGAACCACGGCCACTATAGGGTGCACCTTTCCTCCACTCATGCAATTTCATAAACATGCTTAATCTTGAGGCTTTACTGCAAAGCTCGAATTCCAAAAAACAAACATTATGTGGCGGCATTGAGAGCGATGCGCCCTTTTGCCAGCTTATGAAATATATGTATATGTATTTGGGCAGAGAGGGCACCTTATCTATACTCCCCAGTGTTCAGGAGAAGAATGGGACATTGGCTGGATTTTCCAATTCATTCTCGTTATTTTGGAGACCATTACATACGGCTGATCTTTTTGCGATCTTCTGGGGTCCATACTCTGCTTTTTTCCTTTTTATGGAAACGGTCTCTTCGTAACTTGTGGAGGTCGTTTGTTATATTGGTTCGTTCTTTATAAGCTTTGAGATGAACATTTGCAGCTCCACAGTAGCTACTCACAGCCTTGAAAAGCTCATCCCTGGCTCTCCACATGTAACCCGCATACTGCCGATTACAGACTTGCCTTCTGCTAGGACATGACTCCATGTTGTCCCCTTGTCGCAGCGCGACGGTTAGTCATGAGGGCACCGGCCTCTCAAACCACAACGAGACAACAAATCCCCTCTTCTAACTTGGTAGATGGAGGAGGGTGCAGCAAGAGGTTTGTGAACAGTTACGATAAAAAGGATAAAACAGAATTTTCGATTTTTTGAAAGATGTGGCATCGTTGGAAGGTGCATTACATCGTCAATTAAATGCTGAAGTCACGGGCCCGTCGAAAGTCTTTTTTACGAGATAAGTCGGTGGCATGACGTCTTATTGCTTCAACACACTGAAACTATTGCTCTCCTAAATACTACATGAGGCTAGAATGTCAGCAGCCACCAATTTTCAGGGGTATAATATTGAACACATCCATGCAAAAACACAACCACTAGGGACCTATTCCCCGATTACAACCTCTGTGTCATAAGCTATCTTTTACTGGGATGTGCATGTGCTGTTTTGTGCTAGGGGCGCAGGGGCTCAGTGTTTCAAAAGCTGCAAAATCTTTGGCAGAGAACGCAACAAATAGTCTCAGTTTTACTCAAGACGGCTGAGTTTTCTACGGCCGACCCCGCCTGCATGTATGCGAGTCGAGCTGCGAAAATAAAACCGCAAAGAACCACAGATCCTAGTAGCACCTATCGATATATTAAAGATGCCGTAAGCGGGCAAACACGTCCATGGCTAGAGCAACAGATGAAATATGAGCCCACATGCTCGGCAGCAAGAGTGCGACAAGGCCAAAAAGTGGAACAAAGGGCACTCGGAGGCATGTCTCTCCTCCTATGAGGGGAAAATGCTTCAGTGTAGTGAATGCTATACAAAATAAATCAAGTCAGGTTGGATGCTGACGTTCCTTATTTCAGTCTGTACCCGTTAATGCCGAGTATTTTGACAACTACATACTGTTCATGATCTGGTTGAACTACATGCCAGTGCTCTACGTCTTTTCGCAGATTTTCAAAATCGCCTCCGTTTTCTGTCTCATCATGGCCAGCATAGAGAGGTACGACTCATTGGTCTATTTTCCTTCTTCTTTCCTGATAGTGGTGAGAATTCTAATTTAACTTTTATTCGGAAAATCTAATTCTAGGCTTCTGCTTGAAATTTATTGACGTGGGATATTTGATGAGGAGAGTAGACCAACTCCGATAACTTTTCTATGGAGTAACCTTGGTCTCACCCATGGCTGATGCCTGAATTCTGTGAAATCAGATAAAACCTGAGGGGTGCGACTATCTCGAAGACTCAGATTTCAATACTGAGGCTATTTAGATAGTCGCATTTGATGATGTTCTATGTTTTTCTGAAAAGCTAAGGTGCTCCTTGTTTCTATAAATACCATAAAAGGGAGAGCGGGCGTACACCCCGGAGCCGAGCATCTACGCCGTGGAGAGCGGACGTACACTCGGGAGCCGAGCATCTACGCCGTGCCTTTATGTCCACTAAATGTATCGGTATAGGGAAATGGTTTGTAAAATATTGTGCAGTTCAAGATCATCCATTTTGGATTATGACACCTCCATTGTAACCTCGCATCCCTTTTATTTACCACACATATCACACATTTAAGGCTCCTAGAGTGAAATGTATGGCAGATTGAAGGGGTATGATCCTACGGGCATCACAGTGGACGAACAATAGCTATAGGTATGATCACATCCCTCAATGTAGGACCCGTCGTTCCAGAATAATATTTAGTGATTTTTACTCGAACGACATTATTGCTTCTCGGAAAATCAAATCCTCCGATTTCAGTTCGAATTGGTGATCAATACACCTTCGGTGTCATCCTTTTGTTTTTTGGCATTATAAATCATACCAGATTCACTGCCATCTTATTGAAAGAAACATCTTGCATCACCCTTTGCACCCTAGACACTTTTTAAGAGAAAGGTGATTAATATTAAGGATTGTGCACCCTGAGACTTTATTCGACGGATTGCACTGTTGCTCGTTTTCGCAATGTTGCAACCCTTCCATCCCTGTTTAAGCTACACTGCGGTGCATAATGATAAAGCCACTCATAAATTGTTTCAAAACTATCATAGCAAGATGTTTCTTGGAAACTTCTCAGGTTAGATTGTAGCAAATTTGATCGCGCATTCACACATTTGTACCAAACTTGAGCTCGAAATAACAGAACAGATTCATCTTCATTTTCTCAAAAAATGTCGCTTTTGTGGTGGTGCAAAATGATAAAGCCAGTAAGGAATTTCAACAAGTCGTAAACAACGAAAGGGCAATATGCTACTCTAATAATCTAATGGCCTTCCTTCTCTCCGAATAACCTGAAAAATCCGATTGTCTAGACTCATGTAAAGATTATTAATGAGATCTTGGTCCACTTGGTGCCACGCGTGGATTATAGCCCCTTTGAGTTCCTTAACTCCTTGGGATTCCCTGTTATCTGCGTAAATCCGTCGCACCATGAAGCCCCATACATTTTCCATCGGATTAAGGCCTGGGCTATTTGCCGGCCAGGGCAGCAGCCTTATTCGATGACGGCTGAACCATGCACTTGTGCTCTGGCTGACGTGGATTGGTGCGTTATCTTGCCCAAAAACAAGATTTCGGCTCCGATTTTCACGCTGGAAGAAAAAGAGCACTGCGCGTAACTACTTGATAAACGGCAAGACTCACTTTTCTAAGAACGAACCAAAACTTCAGACGTCTCTTCAATGCGGCCCATACCATTGCGGCCCCTACTTTGAAATCTCTTGAGAATCGAAGCAAGTGCTTTCTCAAAATATCGTTTGCCATCTGATTCGTCGCAGTTGAACTTTCTTTATCAGAAAAAGCAATCTGGAAAGGAAAAACATCATAAGAAAGCAAGAGAGACCTTACGACCTAATACCCTACCATACTCCAGTCCACTCGGCTGCATGTTTTGGCGAACTGCACTCGATTTTTGCTGTGCTCTCGTGTCATGAATAGTGCTTTCCTCATTTTCTGTCGCGAGATAAACTTGTACTTTTTTTAGAACCCGCAAAACAGTTATTTTGGAGACGTTTAGCTCCAAAGGAGACCTGATACCCGAGCTCGACTTGGTAGAATTCGATGCTTTTCCGAGAATACGGCGCTTATCCTTCTCGTAAAGTGAAGGAGGTCGCCCAGAACTCTTCTTAGTTCCATATGTTGCACGATCTTTGTGGAAGTTGTCGACGACTGTGTGGCTGCGGTCCAATTTTTGCGCAATATGACGATTTGACAATCCCAGCGCTTTTTTTGCGACAACTTGGCCTTTTTCAAAACCAAATAAGGGTTTTCCTCTCCCCATTATCTGGAAAAGAAAGACATTACAGCAGCAAAACGTTTCAACAAATAAAGATGAGAAGCGATGGAAAAACTTAGGGTGGCTTTATCATTTTGCACCATCGCAAAAGCTGCATTTTTTGCAAAATTAAGATAAAATTTTTCCTTGATTTTGGTCTGGAACTTAGTTTCGATGTACGAATGCGCGATCGAATTTGCTACAATCTATACCTGAGAAGTTTCCAAGAAACATCTTACTATGATAGTTTTTAAACAATTTATGAGTGGCTTTATCATTATGCACCGCAGTGTATTCTTTGTGCTTCATACGTTGAAGCGAGTCACGCGAGCTACGCGACACTAAATCTGGTGCTATTCATGTTCCAGACTAGCTTGTCCATTTCCACCAATTCCCTAGTGATATCAGGATATGCTGTTCTGAGATCTCACCAGTACCAAGCACTTATCACTGGATCTTCCGTTTTACACTTTCCCACTAGCACTCCATAAGCACTCCCATTGCCTGCACTTGTTTCGTGAGTGAGTACCTAGGGTGCGCCCTCGCTTGATATTGAGGGGCACACCCCATTGTAAGCTCACTATTCCACGATACACTGCTGAAGGCACCCCTCTATAAAGCATTCTACCACGGCGTCAACTGTATTAGCCGCTCCTCAAAGAATCTCTGACAACTAGCACATATGCTGCATGGGTGGAAAAGGATTCTTCGGAATTTCGTCTTCGGGCCATGATAGTAAAGCAGTGCAGAGGACTATGAATGAGAATATCAACAAAACAGCAATTTTTATTGACAAGTAGCCAGTCAGAAAGGTGCACGATAATTATTGCCCAAGTCAAGACAAAGATCAGTCAATGCTGACTGAACAGCACCATAAAACTCCTTCAGAATGCGCAATTTCATATCCTTATGGGGCATTTGACATTATTGCTTCCCTTGTGACGGGGGTCGGAAGGTACAGTGCAGCGTGTTAGGCACAAATATTTCCGTTTAGATATTGCGAAGAGGAGGAATGTCATGGCGTTTAACACCTAAGATTAAGATACCGTGATAAGTTTCTGCATTGAAGCTTTTCGCTGTTGTATGTCTACTTCCATATCCTTTTCATTTAACTTTGTTAGTTCAGCTTTGCAGGAGGTGTTACGTGACTTCCTTGCGACTGTAACTCTATGGAGTGATACTGGTTTTAGCAGTTTCGAACCTTGTTAGCTGCACCTTTTTATCGCAACCCGCATTGCGAAGGTTGCCACAGAGGTTCAAGTCCCCTCCGAAACTCAAGCTTTCGCCAATAAATCAGCAACCTTTGAACAATTCTTTGAGGTGAACTCGACAGAAATGTTTTAAAACGTCAGGGATGCGGTATACGTCGAATACCTGGAGAGAAAAGCAGGGTACAGGTAGATCATATGCGGCGCCACTTCCGTCGAAAAGTGCACTCCAGCCTCCTCCTCCAATCCCTCTACTGGTCGGAAGCTCCGTACACTCCTGCACGAGCGAGCGTATCATTTGCGGATTGTGACGGGTGCTTCTAACAGATATCAGCGCATCCCATTGATACGGTACAAACTCCGTGGAACGGTGTTGATTATTTGTAAGAAACCGTCCAACCTCTTTTATGAAATGTGTTCCCTAATACATAGTGTGAAAATAAAGTTAAAGGATAAAGTTTTTGGCGTTAATCAATCCCTTTTTGGGATGCGCCGCACATTCTAGTTCCATTCAGAATCGTGGTGGCTGGTGAATGTGATGTGGCCTTTACAATGACTTGCGGTGGCCAGCCGATGTACAAGTCAGTGCTTTTATCCTCCCAGACAAGTCTGGTACCAATTTGCCGACCCCGGAGGGATGACAGGCTTGGTTGGCCTGGGCGGGCGTTGATGCGGGATTTGATCCCCGCACCATGAGAGTGGGGTGCGCGCCACCTGTCACTACACCACCTCCGCCCATAGTGTGAAAATAATACATAAAAATAAAATAGACAACGGCACCCTATCGAGTCAATGGGTCATTAGAGAAAATCCTCAACGCAAATCCCTCGATGCACCATTGAGCCTAACGTCCATGGACAACAACCTAGATGTTCCATAGCTTGGAATAACACGATCGCATGCAAGCCCAAATACCCTCCACTCTCCTGCGGAGTCGTAAGCACTGTGAATGCAATGTCATCAACGGTCACAGAAATTTCAATAGTGATAGAAGTCTTTATACTGCCATCGGTGGTGGTTTCCTATATAAGCGCACGACTTTTGTTCTCGTTTGCAGAAGCTGCACATGGAGCTAGCGTTAGAATTATTGGGCCCATAAAAAGACTTCCGACATTCCAGGAGACTTATATTTCCCATTTTAACCAGAAGAAAGCGAAGAAAGATTATCCATCAATTCCCTTCCATCCAAAGAACCTCCACGTTTGTGAAACTGAATTGCACGCTTCCTTGTTTATGCTGCGGCACCAGGGGGTATGTTTGTCAATATGGCTCAAATATGATATGAACAAGCTTCCCTCCATGAAAGCGCTTGAGGACGCATCTACACGCTCATGTCACGCTCCGATCAGCCTTTGAAGTGCTTGGTAAGCAACCTGAGAAGATTGCGATCGAGTAACATAGACGGCTTTCCTACTGGCGTGTACGCCATTAAGACAGGAAAAGCGCGTTGCAGCGTTGCACCGCGACGTTCGCGCACGAGTACGCCATTTTTGAGTGAGGCGCCTTTTGCTTCAACGTGTTGTTACCCGCGTATCTCTATCATCTGATCTTTTCAATCAATCTGTTAATATCGACTCAGTTGATTGTCTTAAGCAGCCTATAATATTGTATCAATTTTGGAGTTCCTTCCACATTGTTTATTGCCTTCAAAACATGTTCGTGTTTTAATTTTTTGATAACTGCTGTTTATCGCCGCAGCTCGCGATGCGAAATTTACTACAAGGATGCTGAGTGATGGGCAAAAGCTTCGGTGTCGGACGGGACTCGTCCGACACCGAAGCTTTTGCCCATAACTCAGCATCCTTGTAGTAATGCTTTTGCCCATAACTCAGCATCCTTGTAGTAGCATGTTCATGTGTTTTTCAGGGAGAAGAAAGGTGGATGGAAAGGTGGGAAATATGAGGGAGTTATTCACACCAGTAATATTACCTTTACCTCTGATATTGTCAATCATTCCAATTGGATATGATGTCATTCCACATCCAACGCAAGTGATGCAGTACACTACATTTTTTGTAAAACAATCAGTACCACCTCTCCTGTATGGATTAGAACGGAGTCCTGTAACATGAAAAGTATTACCCTTGTTGGTAATGTACATGTTCCACAGACTTTATCACTGTTACTGCCACTGTAGTTGTAACCGAAGTCTTTAAGTTAATAACGATTGAACCTAACCCTAACTCTTTTGAAAACAGAACAGCAGAATTCATTACGAGCATCATTTCACATTTTTTGACCTGATATCTGAGCGAATGAGCGGTCAGGCTAAAATACAAAGAGTCTTCCCGAATTTCTCACAGGGATACTGCCAGGCGGTGACACTCCCTGCGAGTTCCAGAAGGAACGACTATTACCGGAGGCGCCAAATCGATCCCCTTGCCATTTTTGACTTGCGTAACCGTATCGGCACCAGCCGATATTTTTAGTAAGAGGTATGGCCCTCTTGAGTTGCTTAAGGAAATGGTACTGGATAATGTCTCAATACACACAGGAAGGGTGGGGAAGGAAATGAAAATAGCACGCAGACCAGCCAACCATGGCTGCATTATAGTTATGTTATAATTACTGAAATATAAGTGAATCATTGGTGGATAAGGCAGAAATTTTGTTACACGACCAACATTCGAATTCGAATGATTGATCCTATTCCATAGTAGATAAGTGGTTCTGTGAAGAATCATCTAATATAAATAGGGCTTTTTGCATTAAGGCCTCACAGTACCGCCCACCTACAACATGAAAAAAATGCAGTGTGAATTTTGGGGGCGATCGCCCGTGTTATGACCGGCTACCAATCTAGCAATGCGCGACCAAGCTCCGCTGTCCCTTAAAATTTCACTTATCATCGACCGCATTGCTGCACAGTGTAATGCCGTTGTGGGTTCCGTTTGGGGAAATTCACTTGGGAAACTTAATTCTTCATTGCACGTAATATGGACTACGGGAGAAAAAGGACAGGAATGGTTCAAGACTATGGAAGGGCTACCAAAGTCAATAAGTTCGTCCGTGTCGTCATATTTTTCATGAGTACCAACGATCAGTAGATTTTTACGGTGCGATTTTATCTTGAAACACCAGTTTCAGCCATTTCTCAAATCACTACAAGGATACAATAAAGTTGCGGAATTATTTTGCACCTTTAATACCTTAATACCGAATGCGCGCATAAAAAATAAGTTGGACCATCGCACAGTAGTGCGGGATGGCGGAATGACTGATATTAACCAACCAATATCGCAGAATTCCATATCGCGCAGTTCCACGTCATGATTAGCCATTACTGCGCGCTAATCCAACTCATATCTCTACAAATAACTACATAGCTGAGCAGACGGAACATCCAACTGCATGATGAAACTGATATTGGAGTTCATAGTGGTAGAGGAGCTAAGCTCATAGTGATTAAGCTACTGGGTGTCGATAATTCGGTCATTTACTACTGCATATCGCACTGCTAAAGCTCAATTTTTCGGCGATCTAAATGATTTGGCGGTCGATCTCTTGCTACAGTGATATCGATTATCAATGTAGGATCGGGAATGAAATGTGTTTGTCCACTAATCACTTAGTTGAAGTGGTCACTAGCTCCGATAGTTTAGGATCGATAGTTTTGTATTCGACAGCATCGATTGGTAGCGTGGTGCCCAATACAGCGTGGCTCGTCGAAAGGAAGAAAACATAGAACGTGTTCGTGGAACTGCCGAACTCCGTCCTCACACTCACACGTTCTTCATTTCAGATACTGCATGACGAAACACTGGACATTCACTGGATTCGAACAACGAACACGTTGGTTGGCTTTACTGTTCGTTGTCGGTATGGCAATCGTTATAAAAAACATCACAGCGGTGAGTAAGAGGTTTCCTGATTTGAGCTTTGTGTCTAAGGCTGTGACCGTGGGTAACATATGTGTGTACCGCAACAGTTTAGTGATTTAATGTTCGTGAGAAGCAAATCTGCTGTAGCAAAAAACGGGCATGGACGTGACTTGCTGAACCCTCCATCACTAGCCGGCCTGTTGAAAGGACCGGTTGCGGTCAAAAAAAAACAGAAGTAGCATTTTCCGTATTGCCTGTCCAATGCGTAGTTCACTGCAGCAGCGAAATGGAACTGCGGTTTTGAATGGGAGTGAAATTCGTAGCACACCTCGTGAAGTTCCTACGCTTCATTGCTTCTATAAGGAAAGACTCATGTGGCTATAACAATTCTTTCTTGAGCCATTAGAGCTTATCAAGGCAGCAGTGAATTCAAAATATGAAAGGGCTACTTCTTCCGATTCCCTCATCTCTGCTGTGGAAAGAAATAGACATTTTTACGGCGTCTGTTTGTTTGGGCTTGTGGTTTACTATCGACAAGCGATCATACCCTTTCGGTCGAGCATGTAATGCTCTCACAGACTTTTCCCTGAATGTCCATGCTGCTTGCAAAAAATGTAAATTGCCACTCCGATTTAGGATGTTTCCGTGGTCGAACGCGATGAGTGTAGTGGCTACCGACGATTCAAAGTCTCCCTCCAACGAAGTGACAGCTATAATCTTGGTCTATTTAACACAGCCGCCATTTTCGTGCCTTTCTTCACATTAGTCTTCCTGAATGGCGGAATTGTCATGATGCTAAGGAAGCAAAATGTGCAGGTGAGCTGACCGTTCAGTAGCACGTGAAATAGAGGATTTCTGCGTTCTGTATGTTTGAAAGGAGCTTTCACAAAGTTGTGCCATTTCGAAGTTCTGAAGGACTTCGAGTTCTGGTGTGACCTTACTCTTAAAAGTGTCAGTGGAACAAAATATTTCACACATTAGCGACCAGTGCATTTTCTCATACTTCACGTCTCATACACTTACCTGAAATGCTTATGACACTGCCCATCGGTTTCAAGCTTTTTTCTGTCATGCCAACGAGGTTGTTAGGTGGAATATTTCTTGGCTTTCGATTTTACCATTAACTATGACAGCGTCGTCGCCCAGCTGTGCTCGAACGAGGCACTTCAAAATCGCAGGATTCTATCAGAGATGTAAGGTATGCACAGGAGGCCTCATTCAGGCGCGGGCGGCACACTACGGATATCAGTGTAAATACTATCCCAATGTTCTGGTACAACATAGCCATTAAGCAGCTATGTCAAAAGCTATTCGAACTAAGTATTCCCATTGCTCGGTCGGGTCAGTGCATATTTTAGCAGCTGTCTCGAACATTCTCACAACATCTGCATGCTTTACAGTAGAAGGATGTGCAGAATGTGGAATGTGTTAATGTAATATGTAATGAAGCAGTCATGTATAATAGTATGTATCTGCCGTACGTCAACGATAAGCGTTCCAGCACTGGCACTTCGATTCTGAGCTCAGAGCTGATCCATTGCCAAATCTCTATTAGACAGTAATACGAAGTCGACCACCTGAAGATGAAGCAATGTAAACATTGACTGATTAGAGCCATGATGTCAGCCCTACTCACAATGAGTCCAAAGATCTCTATGGTTCCAGAATGGCTGTCCAGCATTTCAGAAAATGCCTGTAAACTTGATCTTTTTGAACACTGGTATGAAGCGAGGTGACAGGGAATGATTCCATTATGTAGCAGTCTCCAAGCGTAAATTATGTAACTGTTCAAGGAACTTCGTCGTACTGGTCAGGTGAGGTGGAATCTAGGTCAGCAGCTGGGTCACAACACGAAGTATTGTGAGGCAGCTGCTGACAGTAATACTATTACAAATGTTTGTTCATCCGTTGCGTATGACTTCTTGCCATCTGCACCACATTGCGAACTACTGATTTGAAATGGGAGGCGTGCGTATCCCAGTTATACTATGTGTAAAGGAGAGCATGGCGTCTCTCATTCACTAACTACAACCAACCCCGAGTAGCGTTGCTTCGCTATTGCGGTGAATGACTGGGTTGATTCTTTTCTGAAGTACGAGATTTCTTCGAAGTTTCCCTAGATTCAGAACTGTGGCGTTTGGCGGTAGTAAACGAAATCCTTAATCTTGAGCCACGTTGAGGCCTTCGGACCGAAACGTTAGGTTGTCAATAAATCCACCCAACAACCTTGTTGACATAACAGTAAAGCTTCGAACTAATATCGATGCCGAGGTTTCACGAATGGACAAGTTGAAATGTATCTCACTGCTCACCTTCTCGAAGCCATGGCATTGCTGAAAAAAGGGGAGAGGAAGCTGGTGTGTTTGGAAGGTTTGGCTCGTGAGTCGTTGAACAAGCGTTAGTCGGCTCATAGCCCCTAGCGGAACATGTCTAAACAACTTGTTTACTGATGCCAGAACAAATAGTATAGTCAAATATTCATACACATAGCTTTACATTCAATCCCATAACACAGCTTCACATTCGATCCCATAACCAAATTCTTCAAGGAATCGCACATGTAAATTTGCTGTGTTTCACAAAATGAGAGCAGAAGTGTTAGGAAACAGACGCGTTAATCGGCGCCCCATGTCACCGACTTATTATTCAAGGGGCCTAAATCAGCGGTGTGCGGCGTCATGCACAGCTTATGGCGCTACGCGAGCGAAATACGCTCCCTGTAGGGAATCAGTAAAGGGCTTGGGGCACAGTTTTCACTTCAATTCGCACACACTTCGCTTCTCTGGAGCGTTAGTATTCAATTGTAGTAGCTAATCTTTCAAGGATGTGTATTTAACTGGGAAGCATACATAGACGGATATTTGTTCGGCAATCGCAACCATTCTCAGTCCGTGAGCGATCAGAAATGTACACTAATCCGTCCTAGCTTCGGAACGATTGCCAGGCTCTACTAGAATTCCACTCAAGCTGGAGCTGTGCTTCGGTAACCACGCACGGGTTTGGTTGCCAGTGCAGTGCTCGAACCCGTACAAAGTTCTCTGATATTAGCAGAGCGCATGCTTGTCACTTACAATTTTCGCCTTCATCAAGCTTTCTCTGAGGCACCCACTCAATTAGTGGGTACAATTTCTTTAAGTTTTTAATTCTCCTTGCTTCAGAACATTATCCCAGCCTTTTTGATAAATTATGTAAGTATCAAACAGGGTGCAGGTGTTATACTTTTTTGATTTATCCGATTGTTAAAGGAAGGGGGGGAGGAGTGATTTCAAGCAATTGAAATGGTTTCAAAAAATTGACAATAGGGTTTAGTAGAGCAGAAAAGCTCTATCGGATGCATACACTGTGCGAAAAGGAAGGATCAACTTGTTTAACTACTTAATAGTTTTATAGGTGGAAACGGTCATACCAAGAAGGTGAGTGCTAGTGGAAACAAAAAACCAGTCTTTTATGTACAATCAATCGAAACATTTTTTATTTATTTTTAGCTCCGTCAAAGTAAAAAATAGCTAGGTACTAAGAGCGATATCAGTATATCTCGTAGAAGTTCTTTGCTTCTCATTGAATTGCTACCTTTTGCTACCATTATTCACACCTACCACTACTAACAATCTGCAAGGTCCTTACAAGATTTGTGAATAACATCGACTACAATATCAAGTGATTGCTGTTATTAAACGCTCCCAATACACTCGAACTCTCAGAAGATAAATGAGATATGTGAATGGTTTCAAACAACTAGGCTAGTCAGTGTTCCATGCTACATTCCATGCAAATCATGCCGAAGGGGAGAAGAAAAGTGGAAGTTCCACAGGCTCCTACATTCGCCTTGATCGGGCTTTCTACTGAAACCTTTTTCGAATTATTTGAAGCATTCTGAAGAAAGCAATGGCAAAAGTTCGGAGAAATCATGGGGTTTTCGTTTTTTCGTGTCGATTGACCATGAATTAGTGGCGTATTGTACTGGAACATCCGCTGAGTGAACACACAGTCTATCACTCATTTCTCAGGATAGAGTGGTCGCAGTAGTCTTGAAGATGATACGGTTCCAATGTAGGTTTCAACGTGTTATGGTGTACCATTTCGAGTATTCCGTTTTCATTCAGAAGGATTCTATTGAGGCACCCCTCAACGTATTCTGAAATATAGTGCTTCGAGAAGAGGGAATATCCGGCTTTTAGTAGACAGATCGACCGACATTGGCCCAGCAAAAAATGTTATTTTCGTTGCTGCTGTTGAAAAATAGTTCTGCTTTGGGCGACTGAGCGAGGTGGCTGTCAGACTGTGAGGGACCCATTGCTACCTATCACAGTCCGGGCAGGAAATCCTGAATGAGCATTCGCCTAGGACTACCTACACCAAATCCCTCCAGGGTATGTGATTTAACTAGACTGCTACCAGCCTATACGAGGAGGATATTGCCCACGCAAATCACAGTATAGACTATATATGCGTACAGGCGTCAAAATAAACTTGATCGCTCATTTGAATGCCTGTTAGATCATGTATGGAGCTAGGATGCGTAACGAATTCCAAAAAGGCGTTGATTGAAGCTAATCATGCTTTGACGTTTTTATGCTTTCATTTTCTTACTTCAGTTCATTTCAAAACAATTATCACCTTTTTAGCAGTTACGCTCCTTAATTACTGAGCTCACCATGGGCCATGATGTGATGAAGATCCGAAGACGAAATTTACGATCAGCGACGAATACGCTGATAGTGATTATATCGGCGTATCTGATATCGAATCTGCTCAACGTCTATCTCACTATCACTGAGTACTTCGATGCTGGTCAGACGTTCATCCAATTGCAATAGTGGCTGTCCTCTTTAGCTTCATCTGTTCAGATTTCCTACACGTCCATCATCCAAACTTTTTCCGATTGGCTGCCGATTTCGCCTCAGTGTTAACCGTCTGTGGGAACGCTATACGATGTCCAGCACACTTTCTGTCGAGCTCTGAGATTCGACAACAGTTCTCGATGATGGTCTTTGGACAAGCGCAGAATAAAGCTGTGAGATATATTTCAACCTCATCCTTTATTTCAACCGGCTGGAGATAGAAATCTTCGTCTTTACATACTGACGCAACGTCTGAAGCGGTGGAATACGCGCTTTTGCGGAATTGTGGAATCTGCGGGAAAAGGTCAGATACGTAACAATCTTAGAGGGAGTAGTCATTGAGTTTTGTGAAAATGCTGAATCTGTTGTACTTGTTTGTGGAAATACGGAAAAGATTAAGCGAAGCCTGGAAATAGAAACGAATCTGATCCTCTTCCATGTTTTTACAAAAACGCAAATCAACAATTTTCCTAATCGATAGGTATTTCTATCGCTTCTCGCAAAACCACAGTTCAGCACGAACGCAAATTCGATCACTATGATTGCTTTCTAATTCATTCAACTCCGTCTCTTTTCATTTATTCATCCCTGTCTTCGTTCGATGGTTGCTCACACGCTAGCTTCAATCTCTGGAGATACTCAGAAGGGTGCCGTTAGGATTAAAATTCGCGATGTGGCGTTTGGAATGTGATGCGATGGTGTGAGCTATGCGCGTCTTGTTGGATTGGCTGTCAAGCGATGATGGTGCTTGATAATTTATTCTAGACGTAATCGCTTCAGGACCCAACCAGTTCGCCACTCCTATCTCGCACCTTTTCGTCGCGCTGCAAACGCGAGTATGTGAATTTTCTGGCCTAATGGCACACACCCTACACGGGATGAGCTGCTCTAGCCTCTCATTCAGTTCCAACTCATTTTCTGATTATCAGTTTTCAGCAAAATTTTTAGCGCTTCCTCTTGAAATGTGTCATTCTTTTTATTCGTTAATCCCTTAGGGGAGAGGTTTGGGAGAATCAATTGTAGTTTGCATCTTTATAAGTCCTGCGATCATCAGTCTTCGAGGGAATTGAAAAAATACGAATCTTGGTTTTGGTTTTCTGGGGGAATTTTTTTCTTCATTGTTCGTCACGTGTGAGCAGGCTAGTCCTTCACTTTCCTTCCTTGAGTGCGATTTCCAAGTTTTTTGCGAAGTGTGCCTTTTCTTTCGTTCAGAATTTCACACTATGTTTTTGTTTTACTTTCGAGTTATCTCTCACCCTCCCTTCTCTTTCTATTTTCTTGCCTTTTCCGTTCAGGTTTTCTCTCTTCAGAAACATGAAACGATGCAAAGACGTTCAAGTGAAAGACTAGAAAATCCATGGATCTCATTACTGCTTACCGTCCACGACAAGGAGCAACCAGGTTCACCACTGCTTGCTGGAACCTATGCAAAGCGGCACAGCGCAGTCGCTGTTTGCTGACTACTGCAATACTCCAAAAACACCTGAATTTCTACTTCGTCACATGGGTATCACGCGTTTGCTTGTGTGTAAATAGAATATCGAATATTGAAAAATATCATACCTTCATTTATCTCCAGGAATTTGGATTTGTCCAGGTTTAAAGAAAAGGAGCTGAATGTGAGGACGCGTAAATAAGTCGCTTGTTTGAATAAGTGGTTTCGCATAAGTCCAAATGTTCCACTCACCTCGGAGCACTTTTCTCCCACCTTAGGTTGAAACACACTTTTACCTTTATAATGCCTTCGACCATTTCTTGACACACCAGTTATGTGGATATATTATCGTTCAACATTCAACTAAATCCTCCTTTCACTTCCATATTATCACCCGATAGTTCCCAACATAACGGAACAAGAAAAATTCTACACTGTCTCCATTTGATTGTGCTGCCTTGTGATATTTAATACTTATTCATTGTGCCGCTGATCTCAGTTTTATGATGTATTGCACATAGTGCTCTTACAGATTTTGAATGTCTAAATAAGTAATTATTTCATGTATGATATATATCTGTAGAACATTGGTGATTTCAGAGTTTTACGTTCATTCCATCATCAATGTCAACTCGATGCGGGTTTTTTGTTTTTAAGTGTACATTCTGTGACAAATGTCTATCTAGTTGTAATATATCAAATAATAAATATCATCATCAGGAATATACATGAAATAGCTGAATGAATTGATCAGTAGACGTCCTACTTTTGGAGCTGTTCTAATCGAGGTGTGCAAAGATCCACAGCAGTGGGCCTACCCTAGCCAGAATCACTGTGGATCAGCTCAGGAGAGACAGAGATTCGAGGTTGAAGTTCTTTCTGCCGTCCGACAAAATGTATAGATGCATTCGGTAAAGCTCAAAATTCACTGCGAAAATTCGATGCATGGTTCTAAAATCAACTGTTTCTTATTTATTTTCAAGGATTAACTGTACCTCGGGAAGCGAAAATCAGCAATCTCGACACCCGCTCTTATTCGCTTATCAGCAAGCAGCCCGGGACATGCACAACGTTTGCAGAAAACTCGTTCTATTGGGTTGTTCCCCCTTTGCGGCTTCGGATGTGCCACTTTCCAAACTATTTATTCAGTTCTTCCTTAAAGGCAGTGTTAGGGATAATGTAGGTGGTAAGAAATCCCAAAAGGAGTCATTTAGTGAAAAACTACGGGTCTGGAAGGCCTTTGCATGGCGAAATCCCCCACGGAAGGCGCTCCCTTGAGCTGTGGTGGAGGCGGCCTCGTCAGGGCAAGCCGCCTTGGTTTAGGGCAGCCCGCCTCCAGGCGACGTGATTAGGTTGGTCACGGTGAGGTTGGTCAAGGAAATCGGCAGGATTGAAAGTATCGCAGCGCGCTTTCTCATTTTTAGCTTGAAGCTCACCACATGAAATTAGATGCTGTCGCATTTCCAAACATCCCTTCATGTTTACGTTCTGGTAATGCCAATGGAAAACTTATGCGGACTACCCGCCTCTGGACGGAATGGTCGTCCACGTCGAGAATCGGTGGTGAGAAGGAGGGGGTGACGGTTGGGACACACGAATCTAGGCCGTGACCCTGTGACAGCCTGTGGCCTTTGCCCTGTTACATGAATAGTTCAGACAATTTAACTATACAACGGAATAGACTTGCAAGGAGGACACGATTTACATGAAGAAATTGTCTGAATTATTTAAGGCTTAGGTCAAAGGCCACAAGCTGTTACAGGGTCATGGCCTAGATTCGTGTGTCCCAACCTACACCCGAGAAGGAGGTCCTATTTGTCGGGATTTTTGCCATTTCCATCCGTTTTTTCTCCACTATTCTGTTACTATACATCTCGGCTTTCATATTCACTACTTCTTGTACTTTTCGTCCTAATTTTCCCTAAAGCTGCCTTTAAGGTTGCCTATGCTACACTGACCCACTCCTTGCTCTATTCAAACATAGTGGTAACCTTTATGCCCTAAAATGAACTTTGAATTCCTCTGCAGTTTTTAGTACAATATGGACGAACCACTGCTCCACACCATAACTCGTACAGTCCAGTTCCCGAAGGCTGGCAGGGCGTGGCCAACGGAGTTGAGTGAGAGTGTGTGGCGGAGTGAGAGAGATCGATACACGTTCTTTCAAGTCCGTAGGCCTCGCCCTGCCAGACGTCGGGAAATGGACTTTACATTCTTCTTCTCGGGAGCGCAAACGACCAGTTTCTTAACCGCATCGTCACTGGTGAGGAGAAGCGGATTCGGTTATACTTTTTCGTTGAGGAGTTTTTTCCTAATCGCTCAGGGAACAACGTTTTTGGGCAATTAATAGGTGTCAGTATCATTATGCAGCACTGCACTATAATGGAAACAGGGCAGGAATACTCGTCAAGCCAATCTCGATCATTATGGAAGATTCGCATAGAATTCAAAACTTTTATTATAACCCGATTTACACCGAATATTATATTAATCAAAGGAATACATGCGCAAATATCTTTCCAAACAGTATTGCTCCCGATGGTTTACGAAGAACAATTGCATCTTCGTGGAGTATCGATCCCTATCGGCCCTCATGAGAAGGTATCGCTCGTCTTCAGTGAGAGTGTGAATCAATTCGAAAAATCGTGAGATGTTGCTGTCCTTCGGCTCGTGATAGAGAAGATTCACCTAAAGTAGTAACCCATGTGACATAAGACTGTCACGGAGCGCGTTCAGCAGCCATCATGTGCAGGATTTAGACCTTTCGTCGATTCTATTTATTTATCTTCAAAGGCAACGTTTGCTATGATTTCTTTGAAGCGATTTCTATGAAGGGCCATCATTTGTTGATCATACTTTGTTACTATTAGGTTGAACCATAATTTCTGCTACACTTTTTATTTTTTGGGGAAAACTATGGAAGCTTTTGGAATATTTGGTAGTGGGGAGTATGTAAAGCAAGTGATAAGGACTACCGATTAACACATTCATATTCTCTATGGGTTCAACTAGCAGTGAATCTACGACATTTTCGCGAGAGGGGCGAAATTCACGAACACCGCCCCGGTTCCTCAGTATGCAAGGCCACTAACCGAATCCCGGCCGATTGGCGCAGGTACTGTCCCTCATATGGCGGCAACCCTATGGCTCGATCGACTCAAATTGAAACGGAAAAAGTTCAAAAAATTGCAAAGAGAATTTTTTTTCAAAATTTCAAAAAGGGGAAATGTCACCATCCAACACGACAGTCACTGCCGATCTCTATTGCAAGCAGACGCCGTAGCTGCAAAACTTACCGGAAAAATGGACCGAGACTTCTTCCTCCACGACAACGCTCGCCCACATGTAGCAAAGTTGGCTCGTCAAAGGATCCGGGACCTTGGGTGGACGAAGCTCCTCCATCCACCGTGATCTCCGGACATGGCACCACCTATTCCGATCTCTGACTCTTTTCCTCGACAGACAGCAGTTCAAAGATGACGATGATCTCAAAATCGACCTCCAAACTTCTCTACTAGAAATCTCCAGACTTCTACAAGCAAGGCATCTATCATCTCCCTACTCGCTGGCAATATATTGTTGATTATATTGGTCCATATTTTGTTGACCGAAGTTAGACACAAATAAAGAAAAATAAATTTGAAATTTTTCGTCACTGTGTAACAGAAATTATGGTTCGACCTAATAGATAGCAACGCTATGATTATAAATTGAAGAATTTTTTGGAGAAATTGCTGGACAGAGTGTCTTGAACCGGTGAAGGGTCATATTACCCTAGAACTGTTCTCTACATCACCCTTTACGATGCTGCGGAAGTGATTTCCCGTTTGCTGCATCGGTGACATAGCGATCAGCACCGTGTAGATTAATGAGGTTCGGTGAGATTCAATCAAGATTCCTTCCTAATCGCATGAGTATTGATAACCAAAACTTTCTCCACTTGCATGGACGAAGTGATTGTTTCGCAGAGCACGTGTGATTCAATGATTACTTCTTTGGGGAACACCGAGCAGAAACGCTATCGGATCATTACGTACATAGTAGTATTGAAGAGTAACCAACCTGGCATAGGATCACTTTGTTGGACTCAGTGAGTACCATCTTCGCATAATCATATGAGTCACCCTGCGAGCCAATTACCAAGAGATCGATGATGTCACCAACTCGATTTCCTATCAGATTTACAATTCCATCTCCGCCACCTGAAAAGGAATACGATGACATGTGATTTTACTAATAGAAGCCAACGAAGTAAGCAATACTTATTTTCTGTGAAATCTTCTGCTTAGATTCGCGCCTCTGACATAACCTCAAATAAGAGCAGCATGATATTAGAATCTAATTACTGCATAGGATGTTCCTAGCTCCCCCCAAACTTCTCACGCCGGATGATACGACGCGAATTTCCACTATATAGTAGCTTTAGGTCCACCGACATTGGGGGTAAAATAGCATTGCGACCCTCTTTTTACAGCGACTGCATGGGAATCTCACAGTGAGGGAAATTGGTGGCCTTCGTCTCGAAGATCACGTTCACTCCTCGACATCACCATTATTAGGTTCCAATCTCATGGAGAATTACCCATTGTGCCGGTACTGAGTGTATAAGGAGCTGATTAATAAAAGCCATAGCGGAAGAAGCATACGTACTCATACGCGCAGCGTCTCCAAGGTGCCGAGAGGCAGGTATAATATTCGTGAGCAGGACATGACGGTCAAAAAACTCTCCTGAGACCATATCTCTCCAGTGTTAACTAAATCGTAAAGTTCTTGCGATTTTCGACCGCCATTAAATGCGCATATCTCCCTCATACAGAATTTTATCGATTTTGATGAGAACGATAAAAACTAGCAGTTTTTCGCTAACAAGATGGAAGATTGCTTATTCCGGTTGCCCGGAAGTGTAGAGATCTTGCATCGTGCTGGGTCTTAAAGCGTTGCTCTGGAGAAAGCTGTCTAGAACCTCAAAGAAATGATAATCGGTAGGAGCCCAGTCAAATAAACATGATGGATTTCGCAGTCACAGCTTTTTTAGGATTGTTTGTGGGACCATGCGTTGTCGTGAAGAAAGATAGGTTCCTAGCTAGTAGCCAACACTGAACTTATGATCTGTAGTTTGCGATGCATTTAAAGACGGCATTAGCGATAATATGGTTAATAGAAAATCCCTGAGAGAGGCACTCACACACAAATACTATGGGCCTTAGAAGATTATTCATGGCGAAATCCCCGTCGAAAAGTGCGCCCCCGAGCTGTAGTGACGGCGTAGCGAATAAGGCCTCACGCCTTTGATAAGTCCATCCCGCCTCCTAGGGTCGACTTTACCGAAGAATGACTGGGGTATAGAGCAATGAGCACACTAGCAGAAGGATACATCCCACATCGTATTAAAGCCTTATCGATCAGAATGACGTGGTGCTTGACTGGTAAAAACGTCCACCGGTCAGTATCAAAAATTGGAAGGAATGAGACAATCGAATTACCCCAAACGCTGCCTTTAACCACTTTTTAGCCGTGTTATTTTCGCAGCGATCCATGAAGCTATGGTGGATTAGACCAGCCGCACCACTACGCCGCCACCATGCTAACGAAGCTGATCGCTACAAGCTCAACGGTTGTGCAACCAGTATGCAGATCGTCGTTGAATGCCATGCGGAGCACGGTTTCCGTCATGTCTTGATACGGTTAAAAAATTGATGGTTTTAAGCCGAAGAAAAAGGATGTACAAGACCTGATGCGGAGCTATCATTTGTCCATTTCGTTCCGAAGACTAGAAAAATCAAGAATCTTAGCGCATACACATCACTGTGTTCAAATAGGGCTAGAAGAGAGCTCAAATATGGCAAAGGTAACCTTAGAGGAAGGTCAAAAAATAACTAGGAAGAAGGAACATTCGGAACCATAAGAGTTTTCCAAACGTCATAATACCTCGTCACGAAAAATATTCATGATTCCATTCAGTAGACACGCAGGAAATCGCACTGTTGCCAGTGTTGTAGTTTACGTTGCCACCAATTGACGTAACAATGTGTGAGTGCCAAGAAGGGTTGCCACAGGTGCACAGCATGTAAAACAAGCCTCATTGAGACCATGCTAGTCCTCGATTTTCGCACCGGATCATTTAGCTCCAGATCATAGTGAAAGGGAAAGAGTAGTCGCAATCAGATAAATGGCAATGCTTCTCGCAAGCGATCTCGTCCGGTACCTACTTCATGTTTCCAAGGTATTCTATCCATACTGCATATATCCTTCTACATAATCCACGGAGCCGCACTCTTCCTAATCTGGATTAACTTCCGAATTATCCGTGGCCAGGGCATATCCAGGTGTCGAGGAAAATAGCTGCATCAGCACTTCCCATCAGGAAAATAGCTCCCCTCTACGGGGACCAGACACAACCCCCACCCCACCCTTTTTTGACCCCTACAATACCAGTAACTGTTGCCGGATTATATGGTTGCAATGTGTTTTATTGCCATAGATTATCACCTGAGGCATACAGATATTCATCTCACATTTTCTAAGACGGATTCGCTGTGAAGTGCCCTACGCTTCCAATCTGCTTGATGGAAGTATAGATTCCAGTGCTTATCGCTGGCTTCTGCAGCTACGTCCCCTCCCCTCCTTTTCGGCTCCTTTGTCGAGGAATCTCGACTTCCAGTGTACCCTGTTTGTGGCTCGCCACCTGCCATGCCACTGGGAAAGACGAAGTCTCGCACTTGTATTATAGATTATGCAGTAGTGCTAACATTAGCATGAACCTCCATCTGCGGCTATGTCCCTGCACTGCCCAAATTTCGGTGAACCAGTAATTGCAAGAGACGGATGCCTGACTGTAACAGATGAGCGACTCACTTGGAACCCCTTCACTTCGTGTGGTAAGGAGGCTGAGCGGTAGATGACGAACTCTTTCCGATTCATTATGAGCTCGTTTGTCATCGATGGCCAACAGACGACATTTAGCATTGTCTGCCTGAAATTAATATTACGCTTTGGCAACTTATCTGATTTTCACGCATCGCGCCCACTCCGACTGGCTTTGATCACTGTATCAAACAACGCAACAAATTAAATCTTACCAGTAGTCGCTCCTCAGCCCCCACGTTTCTGGCATTCTCCAGTGAAACCACCGTACATGTCATTTCCGCCAATGTCTAGAAGGGAGTTCGATTGAGAAATCATCTTCGATCGTGACTAAAGTCGGCCCAAAGCTCACTAACCGTGTTCATATTTTGGATGAAGTAAATATTGTAGGTGTCGGATGTTGGATAGGAACGAAGACTGATCTGGGCATTCACCGAGCACTTGTCGCTAACTGTAGGAAGAGCTCGCCACAACTAGAAATCTTGAGTTCTTTTTCTGATTGCTTTCATTTCTTTTTACTAGGGAGTTTCAGAACATTAGCTAAGAATAGAGTACCCATACGTTTGTGATACTTTATACTTTTTATTCCATTCCCATTTTTTCCTTTTTCTTACAATTTTGTCTTCCTACCGTCTCGCAAGAGCTCTATTTTGAGGTCCGTTAGAGGAAAAGAGGCATCCACCCGAATTTGTTTTCAACTTGAAGGTTCGATTTTTTAGTTTTGATTTATCTCGATTTATTTCCACATTCCGGGCACTTCGGATCTCTGTTATTCCATCATTTCGGTTGCTCTCAACAGACTTTTGAATTTTTCCCAGGGCTGGCGACATTTTCTCAGCAATCCTTACTCCGCAGCAACATATTTTCATTATCCACAGCGAGAAGTGCTCTACACGGCCTTCGCTTTTCGAATTTTGCTTAAAGGCACAATTCACGATAATTTTCGTGCGTCTTCGCGTTCCGTAATGGCTCTGAGGGTGCTGAAGAACACATAAGCGAAGAAGCAGCCAAAGAAATTTCCGAAAATCCTTAAAATAAGGTGTTTCTGGCCTTTTGCTTCGGCGAGTTTTCAACTTAGAAGCAAGCATTTGAACAAGTTCTTGCGTGATAATATCATTCGATATGGTTGCTATTACAATGGGAATCCTCCCTATTCTATCTTATCGCAGTCCATATCATGCCTCTTATCCACGTAGATGCCACCGCTGCTCTGCTGGCTAAGTCGTAGGATGGGTGTGGTCAGAGATGGTGGCCGCCAGCTGACTCACGGGTTCTTTACGCGTTTGGCGCTAAACCCTCGCACCCGATGATGGCACACGCTTTGCCGTTGTGGTAAGGTCTAGCTACTCACGGATGGATCCAAGACACTCATATTATCGTAAACTGTCCCTTTAACTACCACTTCATTCGTATTTTCATAGTCCCTTCGAAAAAAAGTGATTGGGCGTGTCCCACGGACTTGGGTGAATGGCGAGACTGAGAGTACGTGGCGAGAGTGAGAGTGTGTGGCGGGGTGAGAGAATCGAGAGAGTATGATACACGTTCATAGAAGTCCGTAGGAACGCCCTATCAGTTTTTCTGAAATGGACTGTACATGCACTACATTCGTGTGTTAGTGCGGAAATGGATAGCACTGGCCTTGGCAGTCTGCTAGGTCGGTACCAACTGTTGTGATAATCGGAATACTTAAATGTTATGATGATGATGATGATGATAATAATCGGAATACTTAGCTCACTTTCTAGAGCTCTTATCAGCTTAGAGAACGCTTCAGCAAAGAATGAGTGAGAGTAAAATAAACGCAGAATTGTTTTTTTTCAGTTTTGAACAATGGGTCCTATTTCGTGTTTCTTTTTTCAATTCATTGTACTACTTAGCGCCTCTGCTTTCTATTTCCGTATTCGGTCAAAACTGCCCTCTCCAGATGGTTTGAGCAAGCCGTTTCGTTCTCGCGAATTAGTATGGTGCAAATTACTATGGATGAGCAGAGTGCTAAGCTATGTACGGACAGAGTGCTAAACCAGCCTAGGTAGGCTACACTTCTTCCATAGCACTTTTCTAAGCGAAGACTGCCGCGACCATGCAGAATGCGATTCTGTTTTGTGGCTCTAGAGACCATCAGGTGGTCGATCGTTGACTTCTTTAACACAATGACACTCTGACACCTGCTCTTAGTCATACTGCTTTTCGCCTGCATTTCGAATACTTGGAAGAAAGGAAAAGAGTCAGGCAAACCGACCACTTCGAAAGATTCTCGTGTTGGCTGAGCGTTGCCGATGCGCGTCTTCAGTCTCAAACAGTGTCCTACAGCTGCCACGTAGCGTCCTATAGCAGTATCCACTTTCGTCTGAAATGCGTGGGTTACATTTTCGATTTACTTCTCTTGCACTTAACAGAGGAATGTGGAATTCATGTACCACATCGATCATGTGGAGTACCTTCCACTGGGATTTTGAGGATGTTAGTTAGACCACGATCTCACTGTGGCTCATTGGTTGCAATCGAGGATCGTTATAAATCAACCCGATGCGGCTATGTTGTGTGAGAAGTGAACGAAGAAGTCAGTTGTAGAAGTCACCGCACAGATCAAAACTATAGAAGGTTAGGTATGATTGGTGGTCCACGGCCCAGTGATCGCTTTGAAAACTCCCAATGCCAGGTCTTTATATAGTGGTGCTCACGAAATGAAGTCAACCTCTTGCCATTTTAAGACAGTATTTGGGGTAATGCGGATATTGGAAATCTCCAAGAGAAGTCACTCGCATGGAAAGTATGGGTCTAGGCAGGCTATCTGTGACGAAATCCCGGTGAAAAAGCGCATCTTTTAGCTGTAGAAATGGCGCAATGGATAACAGCTGACGCCTTGGATGACAGACCCCGCCTGCAGGTGACGTGATTGCTGCTTGGCTACGATGAGAACGACCAAGGATAGGCGGCAGGATGAAGAGATTGCGGCGCGCTTGCAGTTTTTATTGGAGCTCATTCAACAAAATAGAAGCTGTTGTATTTCCAAACGTTTCCTTGTGTTTATTGGCAGCATGCCAATGCAATTCTCGTTTGAGCTACCTGTTTCTTGACGGAACGGTCGTCCACGTCGAGAATCACCGGTGAGAAGGGGGTTATACTTCTCGGGTTTTTGACCATTTCCATCCGTTTTTCCCCACTGCTCTGTTACTAGGCATCTGGACTTTCATATTCACTATTCTTTTACTTTTCGTGCAAACTTCCCCTCATGCTGCCTTTAAGTGGAAGAGATGCATTCCATGCCATGAAGAAGGTAACACCAGATATGTAAGATCTTGTGCGCGCTTTATAAACATTTTCGCTGTCTACACAAATATGATCATAAATAGCATAACTGTACATAATATAACCGTAGTCATAGTTAGATTTAACCCGTCGCGATTTGACAAGATCACCCTAGCCCAGCTGCTCGGGCCATACAAGGATAACGGTGGCTCAGCGCTTCCGACGGAGTGAGTACTGCTTCCTTCAACGACTTTCAAAATCACTCGAAACCTCAATCTCGGGTGAGAAAATAACGTTCGGATGATACCTCGAAGCCACCATCAGTAAAGGTTCTTAGAAAGAAACTATAAAAAAGGGTAGTGAGACTTGAAGAAATTTGCCCATGTGTGGTATATCAATTGAACTGTTTTGTTTTCCTCTTAAACGAGGAACTTTCTCCATCACTTGATTTCCTAGTTTGTGGTGAAATGGTCTAGAATGAGAGATTGAAAGTGGTTTGAGGCGCAAGCGCATATGTTCAGCAATTTTGTAACACAATATGCTCACCCAGAGGCATATAATCTTTGAATCACCAGATTGCAGTGAGGATTCGTCATCCGAAGTAGAAAGGGGAGTTGCAGCTGACTCTGGTTCTTGCGTGCTCTACAGTTGCTCGTGGTTTTGACCAGGATTATTTCATGCGACCAGTCAGAAGCCCCTATGTATTGATGCCATCCCCGGGGGCATGAGCCATATCGAAAGGTGATGAGATAGCGAAAAGGTGGAAAAGATAAGAGGATGTACGAGTTAGGGGGAAGAGTGAGCATAAATTTAAGGCGAGATGTAAAGAGATGAATGATAGTAAAGCAGCGAAAGGACGGCGACATACTTCTGTGACGTGTATGCTTTGGCACACTTCTTTTGACAACTTGTGAAAAAAGCAGTAGTCGCCAACTTAACTCTGCTACTTATATTATTTAAAAAAACCGTAATAAGCAGAATGCGTTCCATTGACCTTTGGATTTTTGATTCGTGAGGGACGTGGCGGATTCGTGTCTCGCTTGTCCTTGGCGCCATCGAAATTTCCAAATGAAATAAGAAGCAATAGAATCACCAGAAAGAATATACAAGACGCCTTCAAAAGGAGTTTCATGAGGAAATCCAGAGTCGATGCAGGGGACAAGCTAGCAGGGCTCTTCTTCATAATGATACTCACCAGATATTCAGCGTAGATAATATGCCGGTTCAGATCCGAACGCAGATATAATTGAACGGCATATAGGAACTGAGAAAAATCGCAGTTTTCTCCGCGGGAACGTCCCGGACGTTGGCTTTTACTGTCCATTCACGGAACTTTTTCTCAATCAGCATATTTTCTTGAACTTTACTGGCCCGAGATCTACAGTAAGCTGTGGATCACATCGTCGTAAACGAACATGCCATTGATCACATAAGAGAGCTTCTCGGGTAATGAACAATGCTATTATTAAGTGATTCGGAGACCTTACGCTTTCAAATGTCCTACTTTCTGAACACTTTGTTGTTCCTACCTAAGGTTGCTCATAGAGTTGAGATTCAAGAGACTATGTCAGTCTGCCACCTACCTTGTTGCCTGTGCAGCGGTCTGCCGTTGTCATATATTATCCCGGGCGCTCATAACTCTGGGACTCAGGCTGTCCCGTAATTATGAGCGCCTTAGTTCATGTTTCTTAGTATTCCTCTCACCAACTGTGTCAGTGCATTTCCTTTCATTTGCTCCTATGTGGATGCACAGGATCTTCTTCTACCAGGGTACGGACTTGTAGAGGTGAAACTCTTTATATGCTTGAGATTCCAAAAATTTTCCAGTGGACTTCACGGTTACTTGCTTCAACGGTGACACGTAGTAGCTCACCGAACTATTCATCAAAATAAGAAATTTTCATGGCCTGGAAATAAAGGCAACCCACTGTGGTCAACAACGTTTGGTAGAGTATATCATGTCGATAGGACGTTTGGATACCTGAAAGCGGGTTCCAGTAATGATTTGGATCAATGATGATACATTATTGGTTTCCGTCAATTTCTGCGTAAAGCTTGAGGGAAAGTGAACATGAAGAACACGCTGTTAGACATAATGAAGCATTGGTCCCACTAGTCTTTCGGAACAATACTTGGTGAGTTTAGCGAATATGTTGTAGATGATTGTGGCGCATATCACGTCGAATGATGTAATGATGAGATAATTAAAATGGAAACCGAATGTTTGCCGGGTGGTCCATGCACCTCGGCCGATTTTCATTTCCCATTTTAATATTTGATCATTGCATTATCCAACGTAATATGCACCGCAACCATCTACAATATATTCTAAACGGTCTAACGTAATGATTCCACTAGCTCTGATTGTTTCAATTCTACTGGCGCCACATGTCGCTAATGGATTTGTGACATTTGAGCAAACTGGCGTTTTTCATGTGGTCTATAAAAAGTTCGATGTACAGCAAAGAAATTGTTGTCGTCTGAAAAGTGGACAGAAAAAGGGAGGTAAACGTATGTACAATTTTGTAGAGCGTAACCATGAAGCGATGTGTCAACCGGAATGAGACGGCAACAGCGCACGTATCTATCCGCAGTAATTTTTGCTCTGCTTTCTTCACGTGTCTCATGACAAAGACTCCATTCATTATAGTTGAATTGAGACTCTTTCATATATAGAACTGTGAATTGCCTTCAACACATATTTGGCCGAGGCTGTTTTTGCTCTTCTCATCTCACGCAACACCATGCGCTGCACTTGGCCACCTAGGACCTTCTTTATTCTGGTCATATAAAAAGCCCCGACTTTTGTGAGCTAATGCTCTTGAGATACGTCTGCAAATAAGGAGGAGAGCAGATCTATCAGTTATTGTACCACTGTAAAAATTGGTTCGTGTTTTAAGTCTACTACTGATAACCAAATAATATATCCAAGTAAATAGTATATCCAAATATAAGTATTTTCTGAGTGAGGACACTGTTATTGCACAGATTTTTAAAAACATTATAAGGAGGTCATGCACATATACAAGATCACAGACAAAGAGTTTGTCTTGTCATTGCTTGCTGCATATGTTTCTAAAGCATGCTGCGGAAAATCCTGTCTACTTTTTGGAAATAAGGGCTTCAGGAAGATATGTCGTTCTTCATATTCGAGAACATGCGCTGATAGCATTCGAACACTGCGCCTTTTCAAAAAACAGAAAATTGTGCTCATATGACACCATGTGCTGCATTCGTTATGTTATGGGTTTAAACGATTTATTTTCATAAGTGATACGCATACAGGTTGAGGTTTTGCAATAATATCTCTCACAATATAAGATAAACACATTTCTTATGCTGAGATATGGCCAACTATGCATTCTTGGAAGGTGAAAGGCGATTAATTTCGGCTTCTCTCTGAAACATGTGTTGAATAGAAGGAGAAGGCGTGAAAATGGCATTCCTACATGTTCTTATTTTTTCAACAGATTGAAGAGCTTGGATTTCATTGGAGAACCTTTTTCGCGATTATGTATTGAAAAACTAACCATATATTTAGTTCGTGGTAGAGCGCGCAGTGAAAAGAAAGAAACAGAGTTTGAAGAATGGGATAGGGGTAATGTGGGTAATTAGAACTGCTCACTAAGGTATGAAAATGAGATCTAGGGATCTAAGAATATTCGATGAGAGAGAGTCTCTTCGGGCATCACAGGAGCCGCCTTCTTCAACAGCTGCCACTTGTTTTGGCCGAGACCGTCCCTTTCGGCCCGATCCACCCCTTCTGAGAATGAATCGCTTTGATGGGGTCTGGGTTTTTGACGGTTCATTCCGTTTTTCTTCACCCTCGTACTTATGTTCCACTGGATGGCTTTCTTATATCCAGAGATTATTTCATTGCTACCTTGAGTGGCCTGCAGTAACTTTATCGCGACCTATGTAACAGGCATCGATAATGCTCTTCTCATAGGGGGGATTGAGCACAAATTTTATTATTACTTATTCTATTTGTTTTCAAATTGCTAGCAAGTATCGAAGCTGTGATCACTGAATAATACCTTTCGACTCTCGTCCGTAATTTTTTTGTCTAACACGTTCTTCACTGTCGTAACAGACTCTGCCAACTTCTTTATGGCCACTTTGCATTCATCCAGCTCACGCTGAACTTGCTGTAAACGACTGCAAATTAATTTTCGGCCAATAAGCGGCCTTCAAATGAACCTATTGTAGTAACCAAATTTGTCTAGTAGTTGTTGTCTTGAGCAAATTTATGAACAAAAAAAGATTTTTATCCTTGCCCGCAAACTTTTCTACGACTTAGAGTTCGGTGGTTATGTGCCTGCGAGTGAATATCACCTATCCGCCACTGAAATTGAATGATCATAAAATGATCAACTGAATGATTGCAGGGTTTCACGGTGAGCAGTCTTCTTTCTGGCCGTCACCAAGGCCATCAAGACAATCAAGCATCAGGCGACATTGCGTGTCCATCACTGAACGCCTTTCTTGGCTTATGGCATAAAATCGCCTGCGACAGAGCAGCACTTGGCGCTGTGATAAAGTTTTTCCGTCAAATTTACTTTTCTTAGCAGTTTCACAATACGGAAAACCGATGGTCGTATCCGCCAAATTCAAATGTAGAGGGGAAGTGGCTCATCCATTGTGCTCCTCACCTTCGTTTCGGTATTCCTACCCATTGGTTCACACTGATTTTTTGGTTTTGTCCTTTACCCTTATTGAAATGCTTTTAGTCTGCTCAAGAATGGAATCAGATGAAGCAGCCTGCAATGTTCCCTCTACCACCTGTTCCCACACAGCGTTTCGTAACAATTTAGCACGGAATATTATTGAGCAAAAAGACCCTAAAAAGGCAATATCTACATTGGTAGTGAAATACAGTTAAGGAATGACGGGACCGTACTTCACTACACTTCAGGCTTTTGCAGAAATTCGCAACCACTCACTCGTTCCAGAAAAACTCAGGTGACAAAGAAAAAAAACTCAAATGACACATAAACAAATCACACGGCACGGGGCTAGCGCACTTGTGGGAGACAACATGTTCCAGCACAAAAACCGCGACGCAACTGCGCAAAGGACAGGTGTCCCGTTCGTCATTTGAGGTCTTACGTCGGATTTTGGAGGCCACTGAATGACTATCACCTTGGCCCCTGTTGAGCGCGCAATTCAGTTGGAGCATGCCTGACGATATTCTTTACAGTTTCTGATCTTATCTTCCAGATCCGCATAGTGCAATTGATAGGCTTCGAGCATGCGCTATATGTTTGGCTTTCATATTCGAGATATGCATCTCGTATTTGAATAATGTGCCAATGTTGGTGGAGAGGGGGGAAGGGAGTCACTCACTGTCGCATGTCGCCCTTCATCCGATACCATTCACCATTCCACAATCATCAGTATGTACGCCCAAGTGTGACGGTGCATCGCCGCTCTCGAGCCTACACTCCAGGGCGTCCTAATTGTTTTTCACCTACTTTATTCGAGGATGATGTTGTCCCACCATTTGAAGAGCTGTCGCGAAGCTGAAGTTTCTGGAACGCTTCTTGAAGTTCCTTTATTGCGAGGAACCTGAAATCAGAAAGGCGTGAACTCCTATTAACATACCTTTTATTACAGTAATTCTTCCTGTATTAGTGCTTTTGCGTACCTCTCTTCTTCCTCTTTATTTAGACGGGTGAGCAGCTGCTTGGTGATGTTATCAGTTTTGGCGGCTAGGTCGTTCAACTTAAAGAGAATTCATTAGGCGATATTTTAAGTGTGCATAAATATTTAAATCGACACCCACATCTTTGGGTATTTGCTTGTCAACTTTTTCTCTTATTTGTTCCTGGGTGCTCGTCATGTGATCGCTTACACTGGCAAGATGAGCCACTCGATTTTTGAGCTTTTTAACAGCATCGTTGTCGTCAAGATTACCTAGCTCTCGCGATAATTCCTTTTGATTTTGTTGCAGTTCTGTAAAAAGTCTATGAATCTGAATGATGGGGTAACCTCGAAATGATGGGGTGGAGGTCTCCTCGCCGTTTTATCCAAAACATCGCCCACAGATCGCCACAAATACATATGAAGACTTTTGTCGTAGTCATATGCAGTCACCCACCCTTTCTATCCCACATACCACCTGTAAGTGTCAACGTCTCACCGCAACCGGGAAAGCACAGCGAAGACCATCATTTGCCATCGGGCGCCTCTTGCAAGTCCTTATTTTCAGTGAACATCACCTGCCGTAACTGACTTCTTTTCACTCTGCTCTGGGATCAAATTGAGAAGCGCTACCAATACGATGTCACTTGCCATTCAACGCTTTTTATCAGTCTTTATCAGCTCTCATCAGTTTCTATCACTTATCGTCAATGTCATCATACTACCGCCTGAATAATTTTATCAAATACAGTGGACACCGACTGCTCCTTATGTTGAGAGTTCATTGCTTTTACTATTTCAGAACCATCATAACAGATGCAAGCGCAGCGCAGTTTTTGCAAAGATTACAATGGGTTTACAAGTAAAGAAAAGATTACAATTAGGTTATAAACAAAGCAAACAGGAAGTAGCATGTATTATATAGCACAGTAATCAACACCAAATATTGGGTGAAGATACATGATCTAATGTTAATAAGTAAAGATTCGAATGTTATGCGAAGATTGTAACTGTCCAGGTAATCAGGAAGACTGTTATGAATGCACATGTATAATCACAGAACTTTTCTTATTGGTTGTTATGTTTTTTGAAAGTGTGGTACCAGAATCCAACCTTCTTTTTTCAATAGAACGATTCCAGGAATTTACACCATTTTCCGCGTTAAAATACATCTAGTGACAGATTTGGACCATGACACGTTTTTAAAAGCCAATAAATTTTGATACGAAACTCTTTTACCACCATGAGTTGTACTCGGTACGTCATGTTTTGAGGGTCGTGATAAGGAAAAATCGGACGAAAAGTAAAAAAAGAAGTGAACATGAAACGAGGCTTTGTAGTAGGACATGAAGAAAAACTGAAGGAAATGGCCAGAAATCAGAGGATGAACCCCCCCTTCCACCATTTACTGTCGACGCCGACGACCTTTCCGTCTAATTCTCAACGCAGACGACCAGGTAGTCTGGATGAGCTTTCCATTGGCATGTCGCTAAGTAATCAATACGTAGAAAGGGTAGAAAAATACAAATACCCGAAAGGCATTCCATCCCCAGTCATAAACGAGCGAAAGCAACAAGAGAGAAATAAGGAAAAAAGAACGGAAAGGAAAACCTTCGCAGCTTCTACGAGCGATTACTAGAAATTGAAACATTGGGAAAATTAGGTATATCGAGAAGGGCCCACAACATGCCTGTTTACGGGAGCGAACCGAGATATCTCCAAGCCTGCCGTAGCTCCTTTGTCACTCCCACCGTATCCAACCATGAATCACATTGCTAGGAGCTGCGCTCCATTGTCCGTGGGCAGATTGTCTCTGTTGTCAACTGCTATGCCATTTCTCCAGCTCGTGGGCGCGCTTTTTGATCTCGATTTAGCCACGGATATGCTCCTTAGACTCCTAGTTTCCATGTGAATTACTTTTTTTCTGGGGAATGCTGAATAACCACATTACCGACTACCGATAACCACCTTATCGGTGTTGAGACGATTCACAGATTTCTTGAAATAGATTATAGTAGGACACAAATACCTGCACACTTAGCGAATATAAGTAACGGACCTAGAGCAAACCCTTTTCACTCGTGAATTCGAAACATTCGAAACGAAACAACAATTCTATTCGAATATTCAGAATGATCTCAGCCACGGAGTACAATTTTGACAAAAAACGGTCAAAACGTGAGAAATGGGACTTCATTAGCACTCTCTCCCTTTGGTACTTTATACATCAATGGGTTGCGGGGGTGGGAGGGGGGGCTGCAGATGCAGACGGGAAAAAGCTGTTCCAACCAACTACAAGTGCTGTCCGCTCACAGTAACGCAGCCAGCGAAGCGCTGCAGCTTGGAGTGAAGTGCGATAGCGTCTCAATAAATACCTTGAAAGCGACGTTACGCGAAGCGAGTTTTGCCACAGAATATCTCCAACAATTGCCTTTTTATGTGCAGAAAACATCGTTCACAATTCTGCTTTCCAACACCCTTCTTTCGATGCCTTTGAAGAGAGGCCGAGTCTGAAAAAAAAACGCGTACCTGACTGAGCGCGAGTCACTCGTTGTTCGAGAAGGAGAAGCCCTTCCATGTTTACTTTGCCTTTATCCGCTGCAATCGCTTGCATTTCACGACGAATCTCAAATGCTATTATATAAGGTGGTTAAACATGGTATATAGCTGAAATCCACCATGAATGAAGTTTGGAAGAGCTTGACCTTTCAAGGAATAAGGTGTCGATTTTTAAATTATTGCTTTTCTAAAAGAAATTCTCATGTTTTCCCCCATTCACTTGCTCCAATAGAAACGGATCCGAAGCGCGATTATCGAACGTTCGCGACAGATAAATTAGTTCCACGATAATGGCAAGTGCTAATTTCAGAATTTTTTTCACCGTTCAGTTCATAGCCTGTAGAACTGGTGTTCGTTTTCGTGTCTATGCAAAAGAAAAAAGAAGACAAGTTTGCTAAACAGCGCGCCTATGTGGTGCCGTTGGGCTGGCACACACTGCTACGTGCATCACACAATTTAGTTCAACGTTTGCGAAAACCTACACCGTCGATGTCTATCGATGGGATTTCCACATTTTCCTTTCCTGATTTAATCTGCTGAATCGAATTTTTCAAACTTCCGATATATAAGTTCAAGCGCTCCTCTATAGAACCGATTTTTGAGACCAAACTTCTTTCATGTAGCTTCCTAAAACGAAGTTGTTACATACGCACTCTAAGTTCCATTAGAAATAGTGAGAAAAACATGATCTGTGGAGTATTACAGTCCTGTGAATGTCAATCATTGACTCGAAACTTATCTACTCGGAAAAATTCGGGAATGTAATGGGAAAATCTGCAATTGTAGCCAGATTTTATTGCTGACGACTTCGCCAGATTGGGTCACTTACCACTGCCCAGAGATACAAGTGAAACGAACCAGGGTGAGGGCCGACTGGTCGAATTTTCGCTTCGCGGCGTCGCACTCACGGCGCCGTCATACGATTCGTTTGGCCTCTTTCATACTTTGCGCACCGACGCCGTCACGCGCGTGACGGCGTCAAACTCACGCAACCATTTGCCCGCCGCAGGAGACGGCGTCCATAGATAATGCGGACCCAATCACACTACAGTATGGTGATTGTAGCCGATTCGAATCTTGGCGCTATGCCAATAAGGTGATCGTGTCCGCTTCGTGTACTGGCACAGCGCCAAGATACGAATCGGCTACAATCACCATACTGTAGTGTGATTGGGTCCGCATTATCTATGGACGCCGTCTCCTCCGGCGGGCAAATGGTTGCGTGAGTTCGACGCCGTCACGCGCGTGACGGCGTCAAATCAACGCAGACACGCGCGTGACGGCGTCGGTGCGCAAAGTATGAAAGCGGCGTTTGGAATTCCGCTCAAGACGCATTCAACAGATAAAGCTGCTCGCACTCGCCGCGCGAACATTCGACCGGGCTTGGGCGGCCGCACAAAAATTGGATCAATCGATTCCCGCCGAACAAACTATGTTGGCCGAACGCTGCGTTTTCTTTCATACACATTCTAGAAAGTTAACAAAGAAATAAGAGGTCCCTCCATCAAGTTTTTACGCACATTGACCACATTATGTTCTTCCTTCTCCGATACTTTGGACAACGGACACTATAGAAACGTATAACATTACATTACATTTACCTGCGTTGGATCTCTTCGTTAATGGTGGTGTCGATCTTGCTGCGACCGTGCTCAATATTTTTCTCAAACGACAAAAGAGCTTCATTTATTTGATGAAATCTGCTCTTTTGCTTAGCTAATTCGTCCTGAATCAGACAAAAAGAGCCTGAATGATTCTACTTCAATTTTGAACTTAGCTGCTTGAATGCTTACGGCGAGCTTTTTGTTTAGATTTTCTATCTGCTCCTCTTGAGCCTTCACTCGACCAGCAATGTCGTTTGCTACTTTGAGATCGAGTTTATCGAGCTTGGCAGATTGAGATTTCAGAGCCTGAAATATTCCTTTAAAAATGAGCAGTTATTGACAGAGGTTGTGGGATCGTGGTAAAAAGATAAAAAGGGACGGCAGGGGGGAGGAATGAAGCAGTTTACCCATCAATCCGCATTTGTCCTCGGACGGAGGCTAAACTCAGAGATAACCTTCCTCTGTGCTCATCAGTAAGGGAAGGAAGCGGATATGCTTCCGACAGTATAAATTATGTATGCTCATTGATGAGCTAGACTGAGTATAAAGTATAAAACTTCATAAGTTGTGTTGATCATATTTCTTCGTCCTACTATATGGGCGGAAGTGGTGTAGTGACAGGTGGCGCGCACCCCACTCTCATGGTGCGGGGATCAAATCCCGCATCAACGCCCGCCCAGGCCAACCAAGCCTCCCATCCCTCCGGGGTCGGTGACTTGGTACCAGACTCGGCCGGCCACCGCAAGTCATTGTATAGGCCACATGACATTCACCAGCCACCACGATTCTGAATGGAAGTAGAATGTGCGGCGCATCCCAAGAAGGGATTGAATAACGCCAAAAACTTCATCCTTTATCCTTTGACTATATATAAAGCGCTTCGTCCGTCTGTCCGTCCCTCCATCTGTCCCTCTGTTTGTCTGTCACAAAATTAGAAAGAACAAGAAAAAAAACCTGTGGAGATGGGGACAATTTGGAGGTGGGTAGTGCATGAGACAAAAAGTCAATAGCACACTATAACTTTTTGTCCCCGGGCCAAACAATCATAGCAGAGTCCTACAGTGGAGGAATAGGCGAGGTGAGCGGAAATTCGCGTCAGCTGCACCCAGCACTTTTCAACAGAAAGCATCCGATTCTTTGCATGATAATGCCCGGCCACACCTTTCACAATTCACCACCCATAGATTTCCATGTACTGGAGAAGATCCTTGCTGAAAAGTACTTCATCAACCAGGACCAGGCAAAAAAAGCCTTCGTGAATCGCGTGGTTTCTCGACCACCAAGATTTCCTTTGATGGAATTAATTGACTGGTGTCACAAAAGTGTGCTGGTTCGAACGGTGTTTATTTCGAGTGAATCGGTGACTAATCAGAAAGCTATGATTATTTGAGTAGAGAACTCGAAACGCTGAAACTTCACGGACAACCTTATATTCAAAATGCCAACAGTGCAGAAGTGCATGGTGGGAGAACTCGGACTCTACTATGTGAAGAATTCCTGTTACCTGGATCAGTCTTTTGTTCGCTTTCCATCGTAAATTACTTGATGGAACATTGTTTTTGTCCCAGAAAACTCACATTTTCGAATGCTAGAAATCTGTTCGAAAGGTCCTCTCCCAGCTTGCTTTGTCTGTCTGCTGTGTCCCGCAATATGCTGTTCTCGGTTGCTCTAATTTTTTCATGAAGTCCCTTGATCTCTGCAGAACAGCTCGCCTGAAAGCGGACAAACTAGACCTAAAACGCAAAATAAAAAAAAACATAAGAAATAGTGTTCTAGTACCTTGTCTGCATTGCATTTTTTTGTAAGGTTTGTCACAGCTTCCATTATAGGAGCTTGCTGTTCCCGGAACGAGTTCTGCAGGCGGGTAAACCTGGAAATAGTTGTGTATACCTTATTTGCAAGGGGTTGTATGTGCTATTGTATGCTGTTCTGTTCGTTCTACGAAATTCTCTTGATATTCCAACAAACAGTTATGGTGCCTTCAATATGGCTTTTCCTGCTACTTGTTTCTTGCTCATTCGCTTGCTAATTACTCTCAATGCTAAGAAGTATTAGAATACCGATAAAGCAAAAGTCAAACGGTTCTTTAAGGAATCGTCTACGGAAAATGAGTTTTTGTGTTACCCATATGTTTATGTTGTATTTGCCTAATGTTGGCCTCAGGCAAAATTCACGCGAAAAAATGTGAATCTGGCTGAGTTACAGCACCACAAAGTGCGGTCCAGGTGGGCGGGGCCTAAGAGTAAAAGCCTCGTCCCGTCGTCCGGCGCCGTTGGGAACGGAGAGTGGGACTGTTTACGTAACCTTCTATTCCTACTATGCGTCTCTGACCACGGCGGACGCGGTACGAGGCTCTTACACGGAGGCCCCGCCCACTGGGACCGCACTTTGTGGTGCTGTATCTCAGCCAGATTCACATTTTTTCGCGTGAAATTTTTGCATGAGGCCAACATTAGGCAAATTCAACATAAACAAATGGTTAACACAAAAACTCATTTTCCATGGACGATTCCTTTAACCAAAAACCTCAATTTTAACAATAAAATGACCAATATGTGTACCGCTTCCTTCAGATAATTTCATATGGAGCTGAGAAAGTCAGCTTTTCGGACCTCGGTGCTAAGCAAAGAGGACGTGTCAAAAATGCAAATTTGTTCTTCTTGGGTGTTTCATTCCTAAGTTATGGCAACCAAGAACAAGTGAGTGTTTGAACATCAAGTAAGAGCTTTCGTAACAGTAGTAACAAAAAGACTCTATCGTCAATATATATGTAGACTGTGTCGGAAAACAAGGAGAACAAGGTTTCAAATGCACTACACAACCTGATATATCTCTGGCTCCTTAAAGACACCAGAAGCGAATAATTTTGGCTTACGGTAGATTAGACGTAGTGTGGACGAGTTTAAGTGGCCGTCATAGCACAAACTCGCCAATTTGACGTCTTGGCATGGTGCCAAAATGAGATGTTTCTATTGGAAATTTGTTTTTTCTTTTTACTTTTTACTTTGTTCTTTCTTATATTGTTTCTAGATGTACTTACATGAATGCTAATGTAGTGGGAATGGCCACTCCACTGCGCTGGGAGTCAGGTGCTACAACTAACGTTGGCCCGCAACCCTTCTCCTACTGCGGACAACTCGGAAGGTGAAATGATGCGAATTGGATGCGAATACACACCGCTGCGATGCGCTCTTGAATCCGGGTTTTTTCACCGATTATCGCTTCTAGCCTTCTGTTATCGTTACATAATGCTCAATTCTTTGCGTCTTTCTCTTGTCTCGGACCCCTTCCGGTTCCTTTAACCCACATTGTATAGGGTGCGACAAAGTATATACCGCATGACAAGGCTTTACCATACTAGGGATAAATGAGGATCAGTATGAGTTCCACTGACAATTGCGGTGAAAACGCAGACCCATTAACATCAGTACTATATATAAAACGCTTCGTCTGTCTGAACGTTCATCCGTCCCTCGGTCTGTCACGAAATTACGTATTATATGAGAAATGACCTGTGGAAATGTGAACGAGTGTGGTATAGGTGGGGCATGGGAACCCGGATCTCATCTTGGTCCACCTTTTCCCGATGTGTGGGCAATTTCGAGACGAGTAACAGAATTTCGGCATTGATCTGAGGACAATGCGGTGCACGCCCGCCTACTCTGGGCGGAGTCCGTGTTCGCTCTGTGCATCTTGGAACCAACCCAAACTTGACCTGACCTTGCCCGCTTGTTTTTTCTGGTGAAACCGAGAACCAGGTGGACATTTAAATATCCGTACAAACACACCGATTTCCAGGTTTATATATAGCTTATGATAGGCCATGATAATGGTTATATACTATACCCGGATCTTATATTGGTCTACCTTCTCCCGATGTCAGTCAGGGCATTTTCGAGGCGAATCACAGAATTTTGGCATTGATCTAAGGACAATGCAGCGCACGCCCTCCCGCAGGGACACGAGTGCTTTCCCTAAGTTCATCCTCCATCATTTTCAAAAGTACTAGTCACTACACACCGATGAAAGATATCTGATATAAAGGATATTCGCCCAAAAACCTTGGCACACCTCCATACATGTTAGGCCACATGCAGCTTAGGATATCGCGTTATGTCCGGCGCAATCAGAACTTTTGGTACTTCAAGAGAAATGTAATTCACGATTGAGTAGCAGGCGGAACTCGAAGTGAACTTCAATTAATCGTAGAATTCAACGTAATTGCTCTGATACGAGAGATTTTCAAAAAGTTTGTGAATGTACCATCAACTTTTTAGCTCAGCAAATCGTTTAACTTGAACTTGTCAGAGTCCCTTGGAACCAGCTTTGGCTCGACTTGAAAAGTTTGAAACTGACTTGAAAGTGAGTGAAGTTTGAAAGCCCGTTTCCTGTATATGATATCCAGTTTTCGCCTACCTTTCCGCCAGGGTTCAAAGCAGTGTACGTGTGGAATAAAGTGGCGTGTACCCTTATGTCAGAATTTTTCACGACGTCTAGCGGCGCGCGGCGCCGGGTGTGAGCTGTGCGCGTCGCAGCAGTTGGGTCTTAGAACGACTACAAGCTAATGCTAAGGGCGCGATACGCAGTTGACTTGTAGTCACTCCGGGACAACATGGCGCCTTTAGCTCGTCCGCATCGCTTCCCTTACGACTGCCGCGGTGCGAAATCCTGACATAAGGGTACACACCGAAATAAAGGAATGCGCATAATTTCTGCTCCATTATGCTGTGCTATTATTGCTATATTATTATTACGCTGCATAACGGCATGATGGCTGCCACACTCATCCACCACATTTCTGAAAAGCGCGTGAGTGACGGATCACTGCGAAACTCGAAACTGATACCGGGTTATTGTGGAGCGTATTTCAATGGCTCCTTTAGGCAGCAACAGCTCGCATATATGAGCAATATACCTTTCCTTTGATGACCCTGTTCCCGCTATTCTCGCTTAGATCAAAGTGCAGAAGGACAGTCCCTAAAACTTCTACATCTTATTAGTGAATAGTTGTGAGCACAGGACATGACCTCCACTGCTAAATATAGCTTACTAAGAAAATTGCTAGGCATTCATTAAATGGGCGAATTTTAAAACAACGTTTTGCCATTAAGAAATTATCTTCTTGTAGACAATGCCTAATCACTTACTTTTCAGCTAAACCTTTTTCTCCTTTGAGCCGTTCATCTCTGTCTGTGTGCACTGTTTGCTTCAGCAGCAATATTTGTGAGTTTAAATCCCTCATCCTCGCATCCATTTGATGAGCAGAATTAGCCAGTTTCTGGAAGTGGTTCAGATGCAGTTGTGACTCATCACAAATTTCTTCGCGGGATTCAAGTTGCGTTAAAAGTAGGCTTTTTTGACCACAAAAGTGCGTAGTCAGGGGAGTCGAACAAAAAGAGCACTGCGGAGTTGTCGGGTGAACCATTTCATTTAGGTCGCATAACTTTTCTTATTTCTGGTGTGAACGTGAAAGCGGATGGATAGGTCCCAAGAAAGGTTTCACTACCCGGATCTTGAATCATTTACACGAGCTCACTTTTTTCACGAACAGGATTTGATTGCCGAAAAAAAAAACAAAGTATCACCTTCTCGACAACCTTTCGAAATCTTTCAGCTAAAAACACACGGAATCTGGAAAAACTTTAGTGGGCACATAGTACAATGCGATACCAAAAGTTTCATGCGATGTGATAAAGCATCTCAAAGATGTGCAGAAGCTTCCGTGGTGTTACTTCATAATTTCCTGCAGCCTTGGATATCTCACGAATATAAAATATCAGGGAATTCGAATACTTATGACAGACCATAACCTATTTTGCGGCCGAATATTAGTTGACGTTTTATAAATTCTCAATTTGGCTTTTTCTTTTTCATGACTGATGTTCGGAATACCCACCAAAGCATCCACGCTAGGCTTTCTCTTCAGTTCTTCAACAGCTATCATCAAATTCTTCAGCTGAAGATCCGTGACACTCCTTAGCTTGTTAATTTCATGGCTCATTGACAGAACCTGGACAAAGCCCCACTCATATCATTCTTTTTGTTGCATGACAATTTAAATTGCTCACATTTTCTCTATTGGACGATATCTGCTGGCGTATTTCTGCATAGTCGGAGACCCTATAACAGTTTCAATTACCTTACAATTCACTGATCATTTGAACAGATGGTTGCGGAGACCCCCGTCCTTCGTGACCCGCAATCGTGCTTATAAGGACCACAACAGCCAACACCTCGTGCTCGGATGGTTAGCGATATTACCTTTACAAGAATACAGAACCATGCTCCTCTCACATTTACTTTTTCTTTCTAGTTTGATGTTTTTTTTCGATGTCATGGAAGTCGTGATGGGGGAGGCACCGTAAATACTGATTAAATACTGATCAGTAAGGCGGGTGAGGTGCAACTGCTCCGATTGAGCCAGCCACCAGAGTCGCTCAGACCCACTCACATAATAGGGGATGGCCAAATTAACATTCTCAGAAGACCGATGTTTCATGTTAATGATTGACAAATTGACAGTAACTCATTTCTGACTTAGCGAGGGTAGTGTGATGACAGGTGGCGCGCGCTGCTACAGTCATGGTACCAGGATCGAAACCCTCATCAACGCCGCCTAGGCCGACTGAATCAACCCTCAGGAACCGGAGAATTGGTATCATACTTGTATGTCAGCATAAAAGCCGGGACTTGTACATCCGCTACTCCAGCGAGTCCTAGTATAGGTCATATCGCATTTACCTGCCGACACGACTCTGAGTGTCACGAGAGTGGGAGGTGTACTGCAACAAGGGAATGATTAAGGCCACAAACACTATAACCCTATTTAATTGCGACTGCTCCACACATGTCACCTGCTTTTTTTCAAAACGCTTTTCGTGAAAGAAGTTACAACTCTATTTGTCTGCAAAATACGCAGACCGAATACCCAGGCGGTCTCCTGAAATCAACACGATATCAGTCGACCCGCGAAGTGAACCCAATGTCGGAAGAACTGACCCATCTTGCAGCAAGATTTCGCGATTCTGTTTATTCGCGCGCGGTTCCACGCACCGATGACCGATCAACCTACGTACGCAAATGATTAAGCCGCGTTCATACTTTGTGCACAGACGCCGGCACCGGCAACGTCGGTGCGCAAAATATGAACACGGCCTAACGCGCGCAGTAGTGTGCGCTAGCCGAAGTGTTCACATATGTATATGCTGAGTTGCTCCTGCTTAAGCACTTGTCACTCTGCAGCTAGAGACGCACAGTAGATAAGAAGGGCAAAGTGAAGAATGCCATCCCCACGTCTAACACTGGCGTCATGCCCCTGTACCTACTATCCTCCCCTTGGCAAACCTCCCAGCGTTCTCAGGGTATGGAAACAATCTGATGAAGGTGATCTATTAAAAGGACCTCAAACTGGGAAGCTCTTCCAGCAACTCGGACTTGCTTCGGCAATGCTATAAACGCAAGCATAAACGCAATTCAAATGAAAAGCGTTTTGTTGTAAGGAGATGTATTACCTGATGTAAGGAGAAGTGGTTACCAGCTGAGTTGAGCCATGATACTGAAATGTTCGAAATGAAATAGCATCGAAATTTGTGCGTTTGTTTGAAACTGGTGGATAGATGCTTGGTTGCACTGAGAGTAATTGCAGATTCATGCATTGAACGTACGTCTAAAGGGTCGCTGCTTTCTCGTAGCGATTCATAGAGCTGTCCTGACGACGGCTTTTTCACGTGATATGGAACTCGATCAATTGTTGCTCTCTCTGCCTTCATATTTCCAGGCTGAAATAGAAGATCTGATGGGACTTTCAGTAATAAACCTATAATGTTTCGGTTAATAAAAAACGTTTCGGTGAATAGAAGCAAAAGAAAAGGAGCTTTGAGAAAGGCAACGTATGTAAATTTTGGACAGAAATAAAAATAGAATTGTAAAACTTTGGCAAATGTAAAACCCTATTTTGGGATGCCTGCTGCATTTTATTCAGTTACATTCATGATCGCAGTGACAGGAGAATGCAAATTACCTCTACAATGACTTGCGCGGGTCAGCCAATGTATAAATCAGTCTTTTTACCTTCTTAAAGGAGTCTGGTACCTACAACACCCACAGTAAAATTTCAAAAAAAAGCGAAGAACGACGATCCACGTTTTCTTCGTTTTTCACTACAATAGGTACGTTTTCACTTGATCTTTTTATAGATATACCTATTGGGTCAGCGCACACTGCACGAGTAACATCATGGGCGTCAGTTCGTCGATCGGAATTGTTTTTTCTATAAATTTACCCAGTACCTATTACATCACCAGCCGCCCATTGTAGGTGGGTTCTCGCTCATTTCGAGTGTACTCAAAATAACTTGAACATTTCTCATTTCGACCGATTTTTTCGTGGTTTCAAGGCTGCGCTGCAATCGAATTACGAATTTTTGTTGTACGGACCTGTGCACCGCCTATTCGTGGCGACCCCCTCCCCCTTCTGTGCCCAAGCATCTTTCATGACTTTCAGAAACTCATAGCTGACCTTAACCCATATTTTCCTCACGTTTCGACCATTTTCAAATCGAACAAACGATTTTCGATTTGAGGGCCGAACAATCCAGCACACTCCGCTCACCGTGGGCTGATTTAAGCTTGGTCTATATGAGCTCCTTACTTCTTGTGCCATGCCCTACACATCACAAACATGTCACTACTTCCACAGTTAGTTTTATTCATGTAACATCGGAGCGCCGCCCACCACCACAAAGCTCCGCCCACCGTTGAAACGCCTCGCCCTTTCATAGCTCCAGCTCCTACTAACCACCCTCCTTTTTGTCCCGGTGTCCCTCTCCTACTATTCACTGAAAAGATAAATATATTATTCAGTGCGCTCATGTCTTGAAACATAGAATTTTGAGCTGGAAAAACCGTAAGTTAGCTGCTATGTAGTACAGTTCGGATGACTGGATAGGACGATTCCCAGGACAACCCAGAAAGTTTACAAAAAACTCAATATTCATAATTTCAGTTGGAGAGTACGTTAAAATGCAACATATTTCAGATGTATCAAATTTGTTTTGGTTGAAAAATCACCGAATAACACCGATATTCACCTGCGCAAAGCCAACAACACCTTCCTTGGGCTGACGGGCACCTTGTCCAGACGGTCTGAAAATGCTGTGGGATGTGCACACATTAGGAATACCGTATAGCAAACGGTGGTTAAAACTGTTCCCTGCCTTTCTTTGTTCTGACAGGCCGCATCTTAGAGTGCAACCAAAACATCACACGAAATTCGAAATTCGCTGAGCAATAGAGCTCCTTGGAAGCTAACAATCAATGTAACCAAGGCGCCCTGACGGTGCACAGCTTCCGCTTTACACAAATTTTAAAAGGCAACACGCAGTGCATGCAGATGAATCTCTGCATATTCTTGCATCCTCGATCTTGTTTCGAGAAGTCCCGGACAGAGTTGTTAGTCAGCAACAGGCTCATCTTGAAGAGGAGAGTAAGGGGAGAGGGCCTAGGCAAAAGATTCAAGCGTGAGAGAAAATTTTAAAAAACGCGTAAATTTTGAAATGAACCGCTCCATCCCCCTATACAACAGACTTGTGCGTATGCAACCTTAGCAAATTACTAATGATAATGACTGCCATAAAACGGCACCACAATAACGAATGGAAGTCGAGTTCATGGCGCATCCTTAGCGGAGGTTTGGTAGCCAACCTGTGATAGTGCTACTTTCAACTGTAAAGAGTTTTAGAATCCTGTCAGTATTTTTCGAGATACTGGCACTAGCGATGATGCTGCGAGCTATTTATGTCAGAAAAATTTCCCGCATTCTCTAATAGAATACCTCCTAATCATGCGAAATGCTCCATTTTCCCGTTAAATAGCTCTGTTTTACAAGCGGTTGGCGAAATGGTCTCTCTTGAGAAGCCGCAATGCAGCGATTTTTCAAAAAAAAAAACGCTGCTTTGTTCGAGGTTATGGTTGAGCAAAGACATGGTTGTAAAGTAAAAATAGACTGGGTGAAGAATCGATTACGGGACATGAGTCCAATAAGATGACGAAATTAACTTCTAATGATAATCAAAAACAAAACTGAGACACGCCAAATTGCTACGACTCTCCTACTATTGCTCAGCATTCCAATTAGTTTGTAAATTGCGTCGCGCTTTTTCCTGTGATGGAGAAGCTTTCTGGAATATTTGTCACTGTCACGCGTAAGATGCAGAGATATTGCACACTCACGTGAGTCCAAGAATCACATCCTTTGCCGTGTCCCTAGGTTGTGAATAGTTTTTCCTCGCTGCCATTGAAATCAGTTTTTCAGGTAGAAAGGTGTCGGTGAGGAAGCTCAGGATATGGTGGTACGACAATTTAGGCGTAGTAAAGAATTCCATGGAAACCATTAACTATGAAAGGGGGTAGTTCAAAATTCAGTGCGAAAGCGAGTGAACACATTTCTAAGCAGAACTTAGCAATCGTCCTCTCTGTAAAGCAAGTACAAGTAGGTCATTGATTATGTGTTTGTTTGAGTAGCTCGAGAAAGCTTGTAGTGCAGGGTGAGACGCTGCCGCCCCGTAGGGCGCCTCGCATGGTGAAGTATCTTTCGTGCCATGCTCATCCATTACTGACCTGAGAAGTCCAAAAAGAATTTTTCATGACAATTGCCTCCAGAGCCTTTCCATGTCTCCTTGCCTCCCTTTTCACTCAACGACACACAGAGCGCATTTGCTCTATTGCTTTGTAGTTATTGATTCAGCAACTGCGCCAACCGGAATCCAGGTGTCAAAGATACAGTTTGTTGTGGTCAGATTAGCCGACTCACCTCCTTAAGGAGGTGTATAGCCTTATGTCGAATTTCAGCTTTGCTGCGTCGCAGTCGCAGCGCCATCAATACAACTTGCAGCGGTTGGTTGGGATTCCGTTCAGGACGCAAGAGTCGAGTACCATGGAGGTCCTTTGAAGAATTAGCTATGTCATTATTATCTGAAAACAGTAGCTTTTGCACCCTAAAACGACAAAATTGTATTATAAAAAGTAAAAGATGCAATAACGTTACATGATAACAGTCTCAATCAAGAAATATCCAATTCGGGCGTAAAACATTATAGGGAACGTAAGCAATATACACAACCACACGCGAAAAAATCCGCCACGCCGCTCGCCACGCGGCCGCACCTAAATTTGTCATAAGACTACATTTACTCCTGAAAGCAGTAGATCCTCGGGCAATTAACCATGTTGTACTCCTTTGGGACGCTCAAACTATTGGGTCATTCCATAAGTAGTGTCGTTTTTTTTTCAAGCAAAAATTTTTGCCATAAACTCACAAGTTTTTGCGGCATGTCACATATCATTTGAAAGAGGTTTTCCTGCTCTACAAAAAGACATGTTCAGTTTCTGAGCATGTTAGGATGGTGCCAACATTTAGAAGGGCGAAGAGGTAGGTCCAGCAGACAAAAATTAGCCAAACCGGCAACCAATTAAAACACATTTTACTTGAAGAAAACTAATCAATCATGTGTTCCGTACTTAGCCCTGACCTCTTGCGCAAGCTTCACCAGTCGGTTGCTTGAGAAGTTACGTCGCTCTTTTTCCACATTTAGTTTTTCCGTCACAACTCGGTGATTTTAGACAATTTCTTTAAAGCAAGGCAAAAAAAATTTTCCAGCCAATCAGTTGAAAGAGTGGTGAAAGGTTTAGAACAGCTGGTGGGTAGGAACAGGGAATCACCACTGATCGGATTCCTTAACATTCTCATGGAATAAATACGTTGTGAAAAATGTCAACTGGACTCCCATCATATGGTATTGAAACTCAATCTGAATCGCAGCCGAAACAAACTAGAAAGATGTTTTCGATATAGCAGAAAAAGTTCTTCGAAGTGATTCATGAAACAACTTTAAGCAAGGAGTTTGAAAGAAACATTTCATTTTGAATAAGTGGTGTGGGTACCTTCGAACGACAGGACTTCTTGATCAACCAAATATTGGGAATTGTGGAAGAGGTCAGGACTAAGTACGCGACACATGACTGGTTAATTTTCCCAAAGTGAAATATAGTGTTTCAATTGATTGCCGGTTTGGCCAATTTTTGTCGGCTGGTCCTACTCTTTGCCATCCTAAATGTCGGCCCCATTCTAACAAACTCAAAAACTAAATATGTCACTTTTTAAAGCAGGGAAACCTCTTTCAAATGATCTATGACATGCTGCAAAAACATTTAATCTCATAAGAAAAATTTATGCTTGAAAAAAAAACGACATAACTTATGGAATGACCCAATATCTTTTCATGAGTAGAGTCGTTTCATTCCCTCAGATTTGATTTTTTTGACAAAATTTATGCAGCTACGGCGATTTAGTTCGCCTTCATCTTCTACTGTAGTACCCACCGATACAAGGCAATCCAAGGGAGCGACTCTGCAACTTGTTTGGAAAAGTTGTGTACGCTACACAACACAGCTTTGGACTCATTGCCGTGAACCTATTCTCAGTATACAATACTGCTATGAAGAGCTGAGTGCTGTAATGATGGTTATACGTAACAAAGCAGTAACAAGTAGCTTCAGATGCACGGCTCAGCTGGATAGTTCATCAGAGAAAAAAAGCGAAATCAAATTATGCTCTACTCTAACCAGTTGATGTCATAATTACATTCCGCAGCATGGAGAATATTCCAAGGTCTGAGATTCGAAAATAATCAAGCCTTTCAAAAAATTTAATCAGCCAGATCAAGCACATAAGCTAGCGAAACGAGCAGTGTGCAAAAGTCACACTAAGTAGGGTCATCACTATTTTCATATATCATTTCTTGATAGAATGTACGCGTGTAGTCAATGAGTCACTTCACTGTGCCCACTGAGAGAAGTCTTCCACTTTCTCAGAGGTGGGTGCTTGGGTCTGGTGACTGCCTTGGCCACTTCAGTGAATGCCTGATTCTGCTTCAGTCACTCGTTAGCGCAGCTTTGGACCTTGGTTCTTCCGTAGGGCAAAGCAGGGTCAGACTTCCGTTGCAAACTCATCGTATTGTCGTATTTTGGGCTGGAAAGTGGGGAGTTGTATTACTTTGAAAATTTTCTTTGTAGATCCTCGACAGATCTTCGAAACTCACACATCCCTAGTGAAAATTTGGGGCAATGAGGCGATGTCCAAGAAAGGTGGTCTCTCGATAGGACGACCGTCTAGTGTATGGGCCCAACTCATCTCAGATCCTTTATTCGTCGGAAAGGGGTCATATTTTCCATGACCCCATGAAGTTGTACGAAGACCTCCCCTCGCAAGCTGTATTTTCGAAAACTTTCCCCAGGCTTGATTCTGGGGCAAAGACGTCACAGTAGAAGGCCATACAAGGGAACGGTACACTCTCGCGAGCCTACCTGAATACATCCACATTCGCGGTATCAGAAAGCTTTTCAAGAGAATGCGAAGCGAGCACATTCTTTAAGAATACAAACCTTGATCTTGAAATTACGAGTCCGATCCGCTTACTGCATCCCCATCGCAGTTTCCGCAATGACGATTCGCAGCTGGTATACATCCACATACGCGTAAGGCCTGTAGTACAGGTTGCGCCGTGTATTACAGACGTCTGTAATAATCGAGCCTGTGGAATCTCCCGGAATCGTTCAGCAGATTTGAAGGGCAGATTCGAGTTCACCGTTCGAATCCGCATTAGGCCATATTCGTACTACTCGAATGGTCACGGTGATCTGGGGCCTGCAGCTACGGTAAGGTCAACGTATTTCGCCATCTACCTAAAAGATGGACGTGGATCAGACCAACGGTTTCATCCGGTGCAACGAATTTTGTCCCAATACGTTCACGTTTGTGTTTCCCTACTTTGCTGCTTCACCAAGTTTGAACATATATAGTGAAGGAGTTCTGAAAGTTATTTTTCACTAGGTAACTAAATTGCCCTTTTGATTCAAAAACCTGTGATCAACGTAAGCGAGAACGCACATCAGGGTATAGGCTGTATCAACTCATGAGCAAGTATATTTTATATGAATACCAACTGAGTGTCAATTGTATAGAAATCCTTTCCGAATCCAACGATTAAAGAGTCTCGCAAGAGGTCAGTATTTATGGATAACTCTGCGCAAGGGTGAGTCATGCGCCCACCATAAATCGCCCCGGAAAGACGAAAAGGACTGGAGAGAACCTTTCACGTTTCATTGGAAGGCTTGATAGAACATGATATCATCAATGTGAGACGTCATAAAATGACCCGAAGCATGTTTTTGAGTGCTGATGCACACTCTAAACCAGTGTTAGCTTTCGTTTGAATATAGTCGGGAGTTAATCTGGAAGTCAAAGATAGAACACTCTTTGACAGCTCGACCCGTAAAAGTTTCTGAGACGCCTCAAAAAACGAATTGGATTACTGGATAATCGTTCTTTGAGTTTAGCCTAGAGGCGTGTCTCAAGGATACCTGACAGCTGGAGAATCAGCACAAAGCATGATTCAGCTTTAGCTGTAGAATAATGACTGAGGTTCCTCTGAAACGAACTACTGCAGAGATGCCTTTGTTAGTGTTCCGGAAACCTACCGCATGCTTCCCCCCCACACACACCCCGTCCCCCGTTTCAGCCCCCGACTGCAGCTGAAATTTCTACTGCCGATATTCAAGCTGGGAAAGAAGATCCTTTCAAGCAAGCCTTTTTTTCTAGATTCACGGTTTGACGGCTTTATGTGTTTGCGAACTAAAACAAACATAACCTCGTCGCGTGATATGAGCCCTGAAAAAAGGCGTGCCTTCCTCCTTTCGATTCGCCATTTTTGGCTCACAAAATATTGCGCAGTATAACCACATGCCTTCCAATGTGTCAACAGAAAAGGGCAACCATCACTGCACGGCTTAAGAGTACTTGCTCTCTTCTTACCATACCCAGCCGGTAGCATGCGTGTTCAGAAAGGATATATGGTGCAATATTGAACGCTAGGGGTTCAAGGAGACTATGTGGTGCCCTATTCGGGATGAAAGGAGCGTGTTGGGCCTTTACATCGTCCACGGTGGCATGCGATTTCAGCATTGCTTTGGCTCTTCTCAGTCTCATTAAGTAGTGGATTAACGCTACACATCACACATTCGTTTGGTACTGTTCGATGCATAGGTAATGGGGTGCTCAGGGAAACTCGTCCACATAAAAAAGCCAGAAAACAAGGGCTCGCGTTTTTTGGCCATTCCACTTCGTTTCTTCTTACCTCTCGTGTTTAAGAAGACCCTCCGATACGTTATGAGCTCGTTTGCCATTGTTAGCCAGCAACCTTTACTCGCTGTTTTCCGCCAGAAATTGCCTTTCTGTCTAAACGAATTGGCGGATTCTCACACTTTTTGGCTTTACACCGTCACTCGAAACTGATCATTAGCTTCGAAGATTCTCTGTAAACAAACCCTCGAAGTTGCCATTTCCCATCCGCTGCGTTTCTCGCATTCTACGATGGAACCACGGTAGATTCCATTTCTTCAAAGCTTTATTAACCACTTCTTTCCGAGGAACAGCTTCCGAGCGTGATGAAAGCTGGTTCAAGACTCCACTGACAATTTATATCGTTATGAGTATCGCGTATAGGATAGTAGCCGAGACTAATTCGGGTGATCACCAACCAGTTGTCTCTGACCACAGGAAGGAAACACTACGGCTTTAAAATCGTGGGACTGGTGAAAGCAGAACATTCTGTGATAGACGCTGACAGCTTGTCCAATTTTTTCAATTTTTCCGGTATCTCTTCAGCCGGAGGGAGGAGGTGGTGTAGTGACAGGTGGCGCACTCACCACTCTCATGGTGCGGGGTTCAAATCCCGCATCAACGCCCGCCCAGGCCAACAAGCCTTCCATCCCTCCGGATTCCGCAAATTGGTACCAGACTCGTCTGGGAGGATTAAAGCGCTGACTTGTACGTTGGCTGGCCACCGCAAGTTATTGTATTAGCCACATCACATTCACCAGCCATCACGATTCTGAATGGGACTGGAATGTGCGGCGCAGCCCAGAAAGGGATTGATTAACGCTAAAAACTTTATCCTTTATCCTTTTATCTCTTCAGCCAAGCGTTGCAGAGCTACTTTCTTACTTTTCCCTGCTATTTTCATATCGTCGTTGTTGCGTCTTTTTGTTTTCTTTTCCTCTTTTTCCTCTTTCTGGCGTCTTTTTGTTTTCTTTTCCTCTTTTTCCTCTTTCTGCTTTACGAGGGTGTGTGTTTGTATTTTACCGGTTGCATCTGAAAGGGCTTCAGCATATCGGGCTGGTGGCACCGTTTTGATCTCTGCTGTCACTTCAACGTTTCAAGTATTTACACTCGACAGTCACCCTTCCTACTTCAAGTTCACATTCCAGTGTGCCACTGTTTCGAAAAAATTTGCTTCCACCGAGCTTTCGCGCTTATTTTCCCTCGCATGCTTGCAACTGGGGACCAGATAATTGCAGTCCTTTTTGTCGTCAAATCTATTTCTCCAGATTCCATTAGCAACTCTTGATGGGAGTGGGTACAAAGGAGGCCAAATAACCCATGACCATGTATGAAATAGTTCATTTATTATTTATTCACCTACATAAGCTTTATGGTGCACCACTAGTGCAAACAGAATTACAGATTCTGAGCCACATGTGGCTTGTAAATGAAAAACCTGAGCAGTTGCCCTGAATGTGCGATCTCCTTCATACGCAGAACCACTAAGTTGAGCCGAGGTATGTCAAGGAACAAGTTCTCCCAGTGCGTGAATGAGCCCAAGGGATTCGGATGAGTCCAATTAGAACGTACGTTCACTTGGTGGGACCTTCCGACAACCTAATTCGAAACCGGATAATTTGTACAGAAACTGAAGGGGAACAGGTACGGGAGACTTTAGTGGGAAGCTTATAAAGTGTTGTGCAAAGTGAAGTGGATTTACCAGGATTCAAAAAATACCTCCATCAAAATGGTTTTAAAGGAAAGATGCTTCCAACAGGGGCTATCTTTTAGGCCCTCCAATCAAGGGCAGACATCATACAGTGATAATTACCGGTTGATGACGATGACAATTTGCTGAAAAGACGGCGGCCCGAGTAGAGGCATATAACGCACCTCAGGTAGGTCAACTGCGGGGTAGTGAGTTGCATTACCCATGACTTTCTAGGATCATACGTGGATCCCTTCCTGGGAGAGGGTCGCATTTTTCGAGAGTCCGTCTAAAGTAATCCATATCGCAGCCATTGGAGATGACGGTGCGAGTCACTTTGTCCAGCTGCTGACACTCTCCGAGCTGATGGGATGCCTGAATAAACAGATGTGCCGCAGCTATGTGGCAGAACTAATTTTCCAACTTCCAATAATAATTTTATAGTAATCTGATTTTTTCGAGTCAGCTGTTTCATTATAACCTAGCAACGTGCAAATCACTGCGGGTGGATGGATGAAATGGACTGTGTTGACGGGCCTCCAATTTATAGCCATCTATACATACTTCATGCATTATCTCCTGGTAGCTTAAAATCTTCACCTTTCATATGATTTCCTTTTTTGAAGACGTAGTCAAGGCAGCGTAAGGAAGGATTAGATTCCATTCGCTCGGATTGAGCCTTGGATGTGTAAAGCGCAGTATCCCATATGATACAGCCCGTATCGTTCAGCTCACCCAAAATTAGAGTTTCAAGCAAGCTATACATTCAGATATTTGGTTATTATGCATTTCACTGTGGTGCCTTGTCATTATGAACCGTCTTGAGTACAGAAATGCTTGAAGAAGGGAGCGATTCCTCTGTACCACGCTCATCCACCATTTCAGCATTCACAGTGCATCCTTTCCTCTTCAGGAAAACGTTACCTCTGTAGAAAGCTGCAGGAGAAATCGTTCTTCAACTTAGCGTATTTGGATGGGCCTGCCATGGCACTTTGCTGGTGTCACGTTTCTGATGACTTCTGCTCCCAACGGACGAAAAAGGATCCTGCATGCGGCTTATCGAGTTTCCCTTCTGAGTGGTCATCGGTCGTTTTTTGATGTCATTGCTTTTATGAAGAGAGATGCCTATACTCCTCTTTTTTGCTCGTTATGGTTCCACGCGACGCTGCTACTTGATTCCTACGTGATCTCTGAAAACATACAGTGTTCATAAGAGACCACGGCCATTTTCAGCGCTATATGGGAATATCGCGGTCAAGTGTAGAGGCCTCTATTCGCTACAACCTCTCTTCATTCTCTGCGGGTACACAAACTGTTGGTTTAATGCAACGATGATATCCATAGTTTCGTCGGGAGGGAAAGGTGACGTAGCGATAAATACGGCCGATTTTACTCGCATGTTGCTCGATCCCAAATCATGCTCGACACATCAACTCAGTCTCCCAATCCATCAGCGTTGGTGAACAAACTCGTCTTCTTGAAAATACAACTACTGCTTTGAACGGCCACTACTTCGTGGAGCAGCTCTAAAATGAATCATTGACTCGGTGTTCTTCACTGTTTATCCTCCATCGTCTTGTTATAAGAGCATACCTCTGGAAGCTGTGAGACTGACAATAAGCGTATATTTTGACCGGATTTTTTTTAATGAATTAGCCTTTTCCCTCAAGTCATCTCTCTTCTCTTCTTTTACTTCATTTTTCATCCATGTTCTACCTCTTTATGAAGCATTGGCCTGATGAGTTCAGAATGGCTTCGCGCCGTTCATGAAGTTACAGGATGGCTGAAAAGAAAGAGCTTATTGGTTGGTTATTCCCCACAACTTGAACTTTCGTAAGGCTCGGTTCGAGAACGAGGCAGCATACGATTCACGGGCCCTCCTCGTAGAAGCTACACCTTTATCGTTACATTGAAAAGAGGTTTCGGTGACGGCCGTCAATTCACGAGCCCCTTACAAAACTTCCACCCGAAAGATTTGGGGACAAACAAAAGAGGACATCGGGAAGAATCTCTCCACCCTGGAAAACATGACATCCCAAGCACTTCACCAGTACTGGGAAAACATGACTTTTTTTGTAGTGGTGAATTGTTTGAAATGTTTATGTACTCGCGTAGTGAGCCACGGAACACCGTCGCTCTCACTGTTAGCATGTCGCAAAATTCATATAAACTTACTTAAGCAAATCATGCTTAAATATTGGCCCAGTAAATTCGTGAAATGCGCGCCGTCTACTATTCAATGCGTTTCCAAGCACACGCTTACCTTACAGCAATCCTAGCGATTGTCAGGAATTACTATACGGAGGATACCCGACTATGGCGATTATAGGAATGCTGGTGAATAGGGGCCGCTTGAAACTGGTGCAGCAGGCGATGTGTACTCTTGGGTGGAGATTGCGCAGAATTCAACTCGTCGACATAAAAAATGGTGTGCATCTTAAATGGGTTAGCTGCCCCGTCCGCAAGGAACGACTGCATTACCTTCTCTTCTCGGTTGGCGGGTTTCCTACAGTCTCCTCTGGTCACTGAAAGAGGACGGCACAGTTAATCAGGTCGTGAAGCTTGTTTTGTAGAGGGTCATAGTTGCACGAGTCTTAAAAACAAAGCCCAGGATCCATTCGTATATAGTCCATTATATTAGGTTGAACCATAATTTCTGTTACATTTTGACGAAAAATTTCAAATTTATTTTTCTTAATTTGTGTCTAACTTCAGTCAACAAAATACCATTATAATCAACAATATAATGCCAGCGAATAGGGAGATGACAGATGCCTTGCTTATAGTCTGGGGATTTCAGGTTGAAGAAAGTCTGGGGGTCGATTTTGAGATCATCCTCATCATTGAACTGCCGTCCGTCGGGGAAGTGGGTCAGAGATAGGAATAGGTGGTAGTCAGTTGGGGCATGCCCGGAGATTACGGTGGACGGGGGAGCTTCGTTTAACCAAGGTCCTGGATACTTTGACACGCCAACTTTGCCACATGTGGGTGAGCGTTGTCGTGGAGGAAGAAGTCTTGGTCCATTTTTCCGGCAAGTTTTGCCGCTCCGGTGTCCAATTGCCTGCGGTAGAGATCGGCAGTGGCTGTCGTGTTGAATGGTAACAGTTTCCTACTTCTTTGAAAATTTTCAAAAAAAAGTTTTTTTCTCAATGCAATTTTTTGGAATTTTTCCTGTTCCAATTTGAGCCGATCGAGCCATCGGGCTGCCGCCATATGAGGGACAGTACCTGGGTCCATCGACTGGTTAATTTTGCTAGTGGCCTCGCATGCTGAGGAACCGAGGCGGTGTTCGTGAATTTCGCACCTTTCGCGATATTGCCGTAAATTTACTGCTAGTTGAAGCCATAGAGAATATGTATGTGTTATTCAGTAGTCCTTTTCACTCGCTTTATATACACCCCACTACCAAATGTTCCAGAAGCTTCCACAGTTTTCCACAGGAAAAATAAAAAGTGTAACAGAAATTATGGTTCAACCTAATAGTATATCTCGAGATGAGCAGCAATGATAGTGACACGGCTCCGCATGACTAAATGTCAACAGAAAGCGGTGTTGGGGGTGAAGAGTGTGTAGCATACAGTGCAGAACACGTCGATCGCATAGAGCCATGCTGTGCCCATCCCTGCTCTTCCTTCTTCTAGGTTACGTAGCGCTTGAAAACCATTTCCACTGTATTTTAACAAACATTCAGAAAAATTTAAATCTAAAAAATCTCCTGAAAATTGCACTCGATCACGTGTTCTATAACGTGATATTGAAATTTCGTAGAATACTTTGAACCTTCTGAACTCCTTCCTCTGGATGGCCGACGAAGTTCTTCGATCTGGTTTGATTTTTAAATTTGAGAGCGGATTTCTGTACGCCGCAAGTTAAATGAACATCCAATTAGAAATATCTGTGGGAAACTTAGCAAACGATTCTTTTCTGCTCGCGTTAACTCTCCTAAAAGCTCATCTCCACACTTATTGATAGTATTCATCAGCAGTGCTGCTGAATGATCAGTAATGTCGTCAAACTGCGGCTCAGCATTCTTTGAGCTTTGATGCAAAGATGACTGGCCGATTGGCGCCATCCAGGCAGCTCATGATTAGCTGCTGTCATTCCCACTTATTCTGGAGGCAGATGTACACTTCCTACTCTACTATTAACGTGATGAACTGATTTACACCAGCATAAATCCTCTGTGAAAAGTTTCGGGAGCTCTTCCCCCCCCCCCCGCTATCTTGCGGTCCAAACTCGTTTCACACTTGGGAGGCTTAACCTTTCTTATTTTTCTTATCTCAAGGTTCATCACCATGTCAGATGTATCAACGACGCAAGCCAATATGCTATAAATAACCCTTCACTGTGACGAGTAAGTCCCTAGCTGATTTCGTCATTCTCGTGGATTAGCCCAGATACGTCCTCCATCTTTGGACCCTCAGCCATTAACTTGATTGGGGACGTGGGCAGTGTGGATAAAAAATTATAAACGGGGCATTGTGGATATAGTACTTCTCCGTCATGGGGTAGTAGCAAGGAGGGATTCACTTTGAGCTCACTTACATGTGACGTTTCAAATTACAGGATAATAGAAGCATCAGTGCAAAAGTACATTTCCAATGCACATATCTGATGTCCTCGAGGTCCCTTCCATCCACCCATACAGTGGAAGGAAATTTCGTGAGCATGTTGAAAGTGAACCCTTCTAAGTTGGGTTTTTTTTTTTGACAGTTTACCTTTTCCGATTATATTTTTCATGTTCATCAAAAATTCAGTATTTTATGGAATCATTTTTCATACTGTGGTCATTCTCCTATCAAGCACGGAACAGTTCTAGTTACGTTCGCCTCGCAGGTTTTCTTTTAATTATCAGGCTTCTTGAATAGCCACTCACTCATATATAAATGATTAGCCATTTCTGTGCCTCTCCCTTCGCCCCTACACTGAGATGTCACTATTTTACTTTGGTTCACTCGCTGACATTGTAAGAATCCACAGATTAACTACGTGACTCAGGATCTCTTAGCTATACACCACAACTTGCAGTTCAGCCGTGTTGAATTGGGTTACCAATTGCGGTTTAAAATGCTGTACTTATTGTTGGAGAACAGTGACTAATCTTTCAATATGCCTACTAGGAGAGATTTTTGTTTGAGATGGAAAGAAACGTGACATTCTCCAAGTTCTCACTTCAACTTCTCCCAGGTCTTTGAGGAAGACAACGCGGTTAAAACGTTGGGCCATGAATAAAGGTTCCACTTAATGACCTGGGGTGCCAAAGCGAAGAATGCCGGAAACGTAACGGTTCGAGAAGCTGAAAGATGGGACATGATATCTCGAGGCTATGCAATGGATCGTCGTGGTATGTGGGAAAACATAGGACAAAAGCTTCAAGTCCCTCAGGGGTATTCGTTTAACGCTTTCTTTCCATACCCGAGCATCTTCGTTTCATGATCTCTCATAACTTTTGCAGCTGTTGCTTTGTTTATTTCAGTTTGAGTTTCTCTCTGTCATGTCTTTCCAGACTCTTTCCAGTTTTTGTTCTTCTACCGCACACTATTGGGATCTGTTTTAAGCCCCCAGCAATATTGGTTTTGACAGAACTCAGCTCTTTCTCCTTGATGACTTCGCAACATCTCAGATGCTCCGCTCATGTAGAAACCATATTATCATAACACTTATCACTGGTGATTTTGAAGAAGCCGTAGGAAGCTTTTACGGTCAAGGCTTCTCACTATGGGTGAAAAGTGTTCTCGACACGAATAAGACAGTAGTACCTAGCGGTACTATGTTGGCGACGCACTATTGTAGCACAGCGACCGGGATCGCGACAGGACGCTTTTTGGCCAGTAGAACCCCTTCTCCTCGTGCGTGACCAGAACTTTGACTCATTAAAGGGAAGTAGTCCCATAAAGGAATTCTCTGGGAGAATCCGAATACAATTTGAATATATAGGGTAGTCTAAAAAGTTTTTTCGTATTTTCAAATACCGATTTTCCCTCCAACTGCTTCCCAGCAATCTCTTCTGTACGTACACATGTAGTGCAAGTCCACACGCATCTATAGGTATTATTGTCTTCCATCTCCCGAATAACCCTTTTCGGCAAAATAAACATATCAACGGTCAACCTCACTTTCAATACAAAAATTATAAAAAAATTTTTCTTTGAATGGCATTAGACAGGGAAAGGAAAAGGTGAAAATCCGATGGAGCAAGATCAGGGCTATAAGGTGGATGGGGCAGCAATTTTTATCCAAGCTCGAGAATTTTTTGGCGAGTCATTTTTTCAATAGTGGTAAAAATTTTTTTAAAATTTTTTTTAAGAAATGTTTTTGAGCTTGGATAAAAATTGCTGCCTCATAGCCCTGATCTTGCTCCATCGAATTATCACCTTTTTCTTTCCCTGTCTGACGCCATCAAAAAAAATTAGAATTGAAAATGAGGGGTTATCCGGGAGATGGAAAACAACAATACCTATAGATGCGTGTGAACTTGTACTACATATATATGTACAGAGGAAATTTTGTGGAAAGCAGTTTTGAGGGCAAAAGCGGTATTTAAAAATACAAAAAGACTTTTTAGACTACCTAATAAATGGGCCGGTCGATTGGCATGCAATTGATTGTAGTACAGGCTGTTGCCTCATATGGCATCCTATGTTCTAGTGCCTATGTGTCAATTGAGCAATTGATCAAGGCGAATGTGAATGATGCACATGACTCTACGATGCTTGAGCGGTCTGAATGCCGTGCTTGATCGGCGAAATGACTCCGGCAGCCACATCCGTCCAAAATCGCGTCATCAAGCCTCAGAATACCGTCTAGCATTCCCGTTTCGCATGCTTTCCGGGGGTATAGGTTGGAACACACGAATCTAGGCCTCGGCCTGTGACAACCTCTGGCATTTGCCCTGACACAAATTACTGAGACAAATTGTTTATGTGAATCCTATCCTCATTGCACATCTGCTCCGTTGTATTGATGACTGATGATGTATAAAGGATGTATATGATGATTTAAGGGATGAGCATGGTCTTCGAGTGACCTAGTGACCCTACTGACCGTGTGTCCCAACCGTCACCCGCCTTTCCCAGTAACAAGTGTGTGGTGGTGTGTCGTTCCTCTCACTCCTTCCTTTCAGTGATGCATCTAACACGCCAAATAGATGTGTTCTCTTGTTTTGTTCCTTTCTTTCACTGCAGGCCCATGAACCTACCCAACTCAATTCCTTTCAAAATCAAAAGTTACACGCAGATCCATCGCACCCATTGCTCATCTGCAACATATCAGGTGGATGAATGCATGACCCCAGGCAGTGTCCGTGTCCTTCTGTACTTACACCGTTTATAAATAGACCTGTGAAATGTACCCATTGCTCAGAGGATCTTAAGGATGTTGCAGTTGATCACTGCAAAGGAGTGATTGTTCAACCGAAAGCTGCTTTTCTTAGGTCACGTAGGAGCTCGCTACCGACCTCTATATATGTGGTGCGCAGCAGCACTTCGTCATGGCTTTTTCAAACTAAGCATCTTGGACCGCTCTCAGATCCTCGTACGGATGTGGCTCTCGATCATCCACTAGTAAAGCAATTCCTCCATAGCATACCATTTTGGCACTGCCAACACAAACACGTGCTTAGATTCCGGGCGAATCATTTCCATTGGTGGTCAAATCGTATGCGCACAGCAATTCTCTCAGATAAGCCGACAGTCTCACGAGGATGAATGACAGTTGCTGTTTGCAAAACGTATTGCCCTTTTTCTTTGGAGTATGTGGAGGCGGACGGCGCTGCGTTAGCCGACCTCTTCCAAAGCATCTCGTATTTGCTAAGCGCTGGCAATGCGTATCTTCCGTCTTAAACCGCCCTACAACACGCGCTAGCGTCTTGCTGCGTTCTTCTCTTCTGAAATACTTGCGTTCCTTTCTCGTATCACGGTTAATATCGGCGGAAATGTGGAGTGTTCGTTCATATGGAGCACTACATTCTCAAAAGTATCACTTCATCTTATCGAGCATAAATTTGATAGTGCGGCTCATATGTGAGTTGTCAGAATGCTTTTTTTTTATGACTGACGGTTTCTGCTCATCGAAGATTTCAAGGAAATCTGCTGGATTTTTTTTTTGTGATGCCAATTGACGTTAGTCGTACCAATGAATCCACCTGACTACGCTTATTTACCACCAGCGGAGAAAGAATTTCTTTTTAAAGACAGTGTTAGGGGTAATGTGGGTGATAAGGAATCCCCAAGAGGAGCCATTCACTCGAAAACTACGGGTCTGGAAAGCCTGTTTGCGGCGAAATCCCCCGCGAAAGGGGCGCTTCGAAGCTGTGGCAGAGGCGGCCTTTTCAGCTCCAGCCGCCTTACTTAGCTTGGTCCGCCTCCTAGCGAGTGATTGGCTGGGGTGAGAATGGGAGGTATTTCGGCCCGATTTCTCAGTCTTGCTTCAAAGCTCACTCCAGAAAAAGGATGCTTCCTCACTCCCGAATATCTCTCAGTGTTTACGACATAGCAACCCCCAATGGAAAACTCGCCCGGACCACCCACCTCTTCACGGGAAAGCTTCACGTCGGGTAACACCAGTGGGATAGGGTCCTTTTTCTCAGGTCTTCGACTATTTCCATCCGTTTTTTCTTCAGTTTCCTGTTACTAGGCATCTCGACTTTCATATTCACTGCTTCTTCTACTTTTCTGCCGAATTCCCCCAAACACTGCCTTGAATTCATTGTATAATTCTGTAAAATTCGACATGTGCAGTGATCCAAACGCATTATTGTCAGAAAATTATGTCTCACGGGGTCCATGGAGACACGCCATATCCAAAAACGTGATAAGTTGAGTTTCATCAGAACATATGGAAATTTTCGTTTTCCCCTTTTCGCTGTCCTCTTCGTGATTTAATGGCAATCAATTACGAATGCGTGAATGCTCAGTTAGCCTGAGGCGGCAGTTTGTTTCTGTTTATGGTGCATACACAGTGACACACCAGATATTTATTATATTTATCTTTCCTGCTAAGCTCATTATTGTCGCCACTTTCATATCATTACGTGTGTAGATGGAGGTGGGTATAGTTAGGATCCTTCCAAGATGCTATATCTTATACGTGTCTTTAGTACTACAGCCAGCTAGAAACTTTGTTGCGAATTAAAATGAAAATGAAAGAGGAATTCTATGATTTTATTGCAGACGGACAAAAACTTCTGTTACCCATGGAGCTGCATTTTTAATATAAATGTGTCCAACACATTGAATTGTGTGCAGCAATTCACAGCCACCAGTTGGGTTGCTCTAAAGGATCACAGTTACCTAATCAGGGCTCGATGCTTCCGCTGTAGTTGAAAACTCCGTCCTTTAGGCACTGAAAGAGGTTGCTTACGATCATGGTTTTGCTAGACTAACCAGGACCGCGAAGACATTCTCATGGGAAAAACCTCCCCATCTTAACTCTGCCATGTGCACCTGGCACACCATAGTGTAAACCGATTGAGTACTGCGGTGGACGGAGTCATGGTCGCAGCCTGGCTTTTTGCTGTGATCCAGAGGGCGCGAAATCCCGTCCCCAACAAAGAATAATGACAGAGCGATCCTATTTCTTTCTGTTCTGCTCGCCTCTGATATTTTTCCACTGCAGCACTACATATACCCCCAACTTCAAATCCAACAATCTACCAAATTACCTGTCCTTTGAGGGCAAATTGCCATGTCACCTCGATAATTTTGTGTCGAAACAAATTTTCACTATGAGTAATATAGGCCTAAAGTATGGTGCATGTGTACCGAAGCTAATAATAACGATTTCAGAGAATCCCATAGGGATCATTGAAGTGGCAAAGCATACATAAGTATGCACACTCTTTGAGTAAAGCGTGGGTAATATTAAAGGTAAGAGTAAGTAGAGCAGGGTAATATCACCTTTGACGAGGTTATACGTCCGAGATATCAAACACAGCATAAGGGGTAATGTGGCTATCGAGGGATCCTCAAAAGAAATCATATACATGGAAGCGATTGGGGTAAGAAGGCTATCTGTGGCGAAATCCCGGCGAAAAAGCGCGACTCCGAGCTGTAGAAACGGCGCAACGGATAAGAGCTGACGCCGTTGGATGGTCTGCCCCGCCTCCAAGCTACGTATACCTGGTTGACTACGATGAGAGCTGCGAAGAATGTGCGGTGCGATCGTAGGTTTCGCGGCGCGCTTTCGCAGTTTTAGCCTGGAGCTCACTCCAGAAAACAGATGCTGTCGCGTTTCCAAACATTCCCTTGTATTTACTTGTAGCATGCCATTGGAAATTTCATTCGGAGTATCCGCCTCTCGACGGAAAGGTCGTCCGCGTTGATGATCAACGAGAGAACTGTGTCCTATTTCTCGGATCCTTGGCCATTTCCATTCATTTTTTTTCACTGTTGCAAGGTTACTAGGCATCTCGACTTTTGGATTCACTACTTCTTTTACTTTTCCTCCAAATTTCTTCTAGTGATGCCTTTAAACGAGTGAATCGTCATCTCGCCAAAGCCATTGAAGGGAAGTTGCAAGAGTTCCGTCTGAAATGCAGCTCCTTGCGATGATCTGAACGGTCTGCAGCTGATCGTAACGTCAGTAACAAATTTGAGACATCAGGAAGTGACCAAAAAAGGAAGAAGATTTAGAGTATGAAAGGATTTCAGCAGAGTGTAACAAGCCGAAGGACCTTATAATCCAGTTACTAATCCAGTTATTGAATTATGTAGGTTCTCTGGTCGACTGCTGCCTTGTTCCTCTTCGAATTAGCTCGTGCCACCTCCCTTTCGCTCGCTTCTGAAGCTTCTTTAATCTCCTACGGATCACATCTCTCACATATCATGTATTTTTATATTAGAATGTAGGGTATTTATCATGATACATGCACCTTGTTTGCGTTTATTAATAATTCCTTCCATATTTCACCTCATCTATCTTCTCTTGCATTAGCTCAGGGTTTCACCATGTAGCTCCAAGAAGAAAAGAGAAAATCATAAGTTTGTCACAGCACCACTTTGAGCAGTTATGGTACAACCTCCCACCCCTCCTCCACCCAAGGACCTCTTCTTCTTGAAGGGTGCCGTGTAAAACTCCTCACACTGGCGTCACGTGCTGATTGTATCTTCTCAAGGACTTCTGAAAGATTGAGTGGGCGCCATGCATTCTACTTACGTTCGGAGTTGTTGTAGCATTGATTACTATTTTTTATTCAGTTACGATCGCGAGGTATTTGATACATAACAGACCGAGGCTGTTTTTTTCGTGGCGCAATTTCGGAACCCTTCATTATCAAACCACTGCACCTTCCGTTTTGAACATGAAATCCAGATCTTAGATTAATGTAACACTTACCTTGAATTTTCTAGAGACTGTACTCTTGCCTGAATATTTTCGAGAGTGATTTATCATGAAAAGCCCAAAAAAATTGAAATGTCGTCATCGGGCTCGTTCTTTCAGAGTCAAGGTAGTTTAATGTGCAAATATTGAAACTGACAAACAAAGTGCAATGTACTATGACGTTTCTCCATTCTTTCCTTCCCTGACGCTTTCTTCGCTTCAATCGTTCTTTTCTTATCGTGCAATAGTATCCTACTTTATATACAATCGGCTAAGTGTGTCTGTTGGTGTGTGTGTCTGTTTGACCGGAAATTCATATCTCGCGTCGCAGCAAAGATAGGATCATGAATTTTGGACATGATATAGGGGGTGGTAAGAAGGGGATCCCAGCAGTGGTGAATCGAAAGTGATAGCAGCTGATAAAGGCTGATAAGGAGCCTCGAAAGGCTAATATCGCCAAATCAATTTTGCCTTCCGGGTCGATCCTAGAGCGCCCTTACTCATAGAAGTTTTGAGGGGTGGGACGGGCACATCAATGGTGGGTGATCCAAACTGATAACGGTTGATAAGATTGATAAGGAGCGTCGAAAGGCTAATGTCGCCAAATCTGTTTCGCTCTTCCGTCTGACAGTGGAGTGTTCTCACAGGTATTACAGGGTACGGCGAACTCAATGACGACTTTGCGAAGCTGATAACGGTTCACATGGAGTGATAAGAACCATAAGCAAATGGGGAAGGGTGAAATCCGGTATACCGCTCGCACTACTATACGACTGCTGTAGTAATTGCGTCTGATGCCCAGTATCATTGAGTGAACATATTTTGTTCATGTTCTGATATCTGATGCGGATGTATCAACCGCTAAATTGCCTAGCGTTTCAGATAATGTTGCATGTCTTTCGATATTGCTATCTACGTGGATGATCAAGACACGATATACATTTGTGATAGCAAAGCAAGCGACTCATTCTTTCATGCCGTGCTAACAACTATGCTGGGTATTGACCGCTAGACTATGTGGAATTCCAAATAGTGATGCATGGTCACAGGAACATAAGCATCTATAACCGGCATACGGATCTACCAGCTATGTGTAGAAAGTAGATGCTCAGCAAGAAGGCAACATTACCATTTCCCCGTTACATATTTCTATTGAGGAAATTAAATAAAATTAAATAATGAATAATTCGCACAGTACTGTGCGATAGCCCAACTGGTTCATTTAAATATTGATAAAGAGATCTACCCACAATCAGGAGTTGATTTGTAGATAAACACTGTCCTGAGGTTTATGTGAACTGAGTCATCAACAGCAGGCGCTTCAGCACATTATAGACATTATCTAATAGTTCCTTTCCTATGATTCTTCTGTCGCTCGAGTGATGCAGTGCGCAGATAGCGATAACGGTGTTTCGAGGTGTACTTTAAAAACCTTTCCTGAGCCTCAAGAGCAATGTCGATCCCTGATATTCAGAAACCAACATTTCCAAGGATAGAAATCAAAGTCAAAAGTTGGAATTGAACGGTGTAGAGCCACGATACAGCCACTTCCTAGTGAACAAAGAGGACGCTCGCGCGCCATAACTCCTATAGGCTCTACATGCGCCAAATCCGCACAAATTTGAAGGAGACTTAGATCAAAATTCTGGAGAGTGTGTGGAAATCGCACGGTCCTCCTATCAATTTACAGAGGTGGGCGTTAGAACTGTCACTAGGTCACCGCGCCAGCCCTTGCCTCTGCTCCTAATGTGCCTAGATGTACGGTGCTAAAGCACATCAATATCGCAGTGTCCTTGAAATTAACAAACCAATGTAAGGTTACGGAAGGTAGGTGAGGAACAAAAACGGTGAGAAAGATTACCACAGTCGATGGAACTGGTCAGTCTGTAACATGTGAGTGATTAGCACTTCCCTTCGAGCCCCACCCACTGGAATTAACTACAAGATGCATGAGTGCACGCCAAGAGGGTCGATCGGTCTAATTTTCACGCGGCCGCCCGCGGTGAGCGGCGGTGCGAGTGTGAGTCGTTTGCAGCTTGATCTGTTGAAACAGCAACAACAATAACATGGACAAACTTCCGAGGCCTAACCTCTCCTCCGTCTGAAATACCCCATCGACTAGTAATGCAAGGAGGGGCTAAAGGGATAGCCCCTCCTTGCATTACTAGTCGATGGGGTATTGGCGGGGGGGGGGAGGGGGTCGGGTATTTATTTCTCGAGTTTTTCGCCGTTCGATTTCGTTCTTTCTCGCTTACTGCTTGGAAATTCGTTCGTTTCCCTTCAACTGACAATGTCTAAACCCTACTTTTCTTCTACCATTCATCAAATCTGCTGGCTTTATTTTGTGCTGACCTTAGGTATGACGTCGGCACACCGCAGAATGACTACGAGTGTACTAGGCAGACGTTGAGATAAGTGGGAGGTGCTATTACATCCTTAAATTGATATTGCTAGTCAATTAACTGCTCACCTTCTTGAGTGGGACTCACTTGTGCACGGACAGATAGACTTACATATGTATGCACCTACCGGGATAGCGACAGACATTCCGCCTAGCAGACACACAAATTTAGTGTAAAGGAATGATTATGAGCAGAACGCAGCAATCAGTAGAGCATGTGACATAGCGCACAAGGAATAACGTTGGTGAAGATATTTCGATTCCAAAAGGCCATATTGCTCGACAAATGGTCCGAACTTCATGCTTCGCTCGAGGTGCTCATAAGCGCAGGCAGGAAAACGATCTTTTCCTTGGAGACCTGTTCTGGCCACTGAACAGGTTTCGTCGAAGAACTCAACGCTTCTGGAATTGTGCTGTAATCTCGGTGTCATGTCTTGTGCAATCTATACCAGTCGGTCATGTTCTGCGTGTTTATCAATGCCATTTGAATCCATTTCCGCTTGGCATACAACTTCACTATCCATTTCAGTTGCAATGCGGTTTTGTCCATTCGACAATATCACGGACAGCGATGAGAGCTTGGAATCATCATGCTGTATGGACTATGAGACGTCCATCGATCTTTTCTACAGAGCGGTACAAGCTCTCCACGTGGTCACCGGTGCTCTTGGCCTTTATTTTACGCTTTATTACATCGTCAAGTATTCTTCGAAGCACTTCTTGCCACAAAACACAAAGGTAAGGGTAAACTTCATATTTCATCCCATTGATCTATGCTTCTTCCACATAATTAGGCGGTCTATAAACCATGCCAGGTCACAGGTGGTTCAACCGTCACCGGACCACGACAGAACATGGTTATTGTAAGGGCCCACACCCTATAAGGGTATCTGTCGCACGGAGGAGAATGTTTACTAACGTCTGCGCGGCTTACTAAGGTCTGCGCGGGCGCTCTGAGGCCTCTACCTAACCGCTTACCAGAGAAGACTATTAATAAAGATAATATGAACTATGTGTACTACGCCTTTCTACAAGACACAGAGGTATCATACTACTTTACGACATGATATCAATATACTACCGAACACATCTAAGGTTAGGACATTACATGACGAGGATAACGAGAGAGAAAGAGGAAGAGGAAGATGTGAGCGAACAATAACCACATAACAACTATCATCGAAATATAGTGTACTCACGGGGACTGGTCGATCTGGAGGTAGCGGTATCCCAGGGGCGAGGGGAAAGGATAGCATGTCCGGTCCACCAGGCTGGCGTCCTTGTTGTGGATCTTCTTCTTCGGCGACATCAGCTTCGTTCGATTGACATCGAGAGGTGTTGACAGACTGACGGCTCCGGACGACGACAGAGCAAACGACTGACTTGACTTGGCGAGAACCTAGCGGAGCGACAGTTTCCCGTGCTACACGTGGCTGAGACCGTTTACGGTAGGCGTTGAACCGTGATGTTCAAACGACTGCTCTAGCCCCGAGCGCGGTTTCCTATCGGCGCATGCTACAAACCCAGGGAAGGTCTCACGCGACTCACAAGGCGAGCGCTATTTTTGATACTGCTACGTGAGCATCGAAAAAGTGCAACTTCTGTCTGATCTGTATCAAACTTTTGAAAAGCAACAGGCACCTCCGTGAAAACACACGCAGCAGTAAGGTAACAAAAAGTGCTACCGCACAGGCAAGGACCGTCGTTTTTCGCCGCTGGTAAACATCTAGGACCTCCACTTCCATTCCATTTAAACAACAATACCAATCAAGTTTATTGCGAAGTCTGCCATATTATTCCAATTTAACATACGGGTGAACCCAATGATTACAAGTGAATATCGTACCCTGTATATAAACCAGGAGTTTGGTGTATTTGTAATGATGTCTGTCTGTCTGACCGGTTCAATTACCCAAGTTTGAGGTACTCGGCACCCGACACACCCTCAGAAATAGGCGGGAAAGGTCGGCTCAAGCGTGGGTTGGGTGGGACGTAATAGGGGATGTACAGAGCGCACATCGACTTTGTAGATACTGATTGAATCGATAGATATTGATTGGAAATATCGATTTTTGTGCAGAAGGCTGGAAACGGCCTATGGACCATACAACTGAGCGAGTGCCCTCATAGATGTTAAAATTCTACAAAATCATGCGCACCGATCGATATTGATTGAAAATATCGGTTTTTGTGCAGGGGCTGTAAACGGCTTATGGATCATACTATTGATTAAATGCCCTCATAATTAATCGAAGTTCTACAACATCATGCACACCGATCGATATTGATTGAAAATATCGGTTTTTGTGCAGGGGGCTGGAAACGGCTTAGGGACCATAATATTGGTTAAGTGCCCTCATAGAAGTTAAAATTCTACAGCACCATGCATCACCGATCGATATTGGTTGAAAATATCGGTTTTTGTGCAGAAGGCTGAATACAGCTCGTGGACCATACTATTGGTTAAGTGCCCTCATAAAAAATAAAATTCTACAACATCATGCATCACCGATCGATATTGATTGAAGATATCGGTTTTTGTGCAGAAGGCTGAATACAGCTCGTGGACCATACTATTGGTTAAGTGCCCTCATAAAAGTTGAAATTCTACAACATCACGCATCAGCGATCGATATCGATTGAAAATACCGGGTTTTGTGCAGATGGGTGGAAACGGCTTACGGACCATACTCTTGGCTAGGTGACCTCATAGAAACATCATGCATCACCGATCGATATTGATTGAAAATATCGGTTTTTGTGCAGAAGGCTGAATACAGCTCGTGGACCATACTACTGAGTGAATGCCCTCATAGAAGTTAAAATTCTACAAAATCATGCAACACAGATCGATATTGATTGGAAATATCGGTTTTTGTTCAGAAGGCTGATAACAGCTCAAGGTCCATACTACTGAGTGAGTGCCCCCATAATGCTTGAAATTTTACATCATCATGCATCACATCAATCATACCCTGTATGTGAACCAGGACTTTGGTGTGTTTGTTTGCACGATTGTTTGATTGTCTGCCCGCTCGATTCTCGGTTTTACCAGAAAGACAAGTGGGGGAGGTCATGTCAGTTTGGACTCGGGTGGGGCATGGTCCAAGATGTACAGAGAGCACATGTACAATGTGAGAGTCCGCCTACAGTGGGCGGAACGTGCAATAACCATATCGTGCCCACTCATAAAAGATATAACACCGCTCCAGAGCAGTCTAGAGCGCCGGAGAAAGCTGAGGTAATCCGAAGCTGCCAGAGTGACAAAAATAATGTCAACCGATCACGGTAGACGGAGCTTAATCAGGATATTTGTCGATAATATCGGTTTGTGCGAAGGGCTGGAAACGGCTTATACACCATACCGCTGAGTGAGTACCCTCATAGAAGATAAAATTGTGGAAAATGATCAGCGAGCCACACCAATGAGTGACGCTCCTGCAGAGCTTCAATGAAGTTCTATTGGTCAACATCGACCGAAATCATTGAACTCTAAGCAAAGAGCTGAAAACAGGTGATGGGATCACATTGAATGATTACAGTCGCAGAAGTTGAGAAACTGCAGCATCATGTGCCTTGGGTCGTAATTGTCGGTTTTCATACGAAGGGTCGGGCCAAGTGATGGACCACACCGGTGGATGGACTCAATTGCAGAGGCTTACATTCTATAGAGCTCATTGCATGCATATCGATACCTACTGTATTGCTATGATGGGCCTTTGTAGTGAAGGCTCTTATAGAACTACCCCTCAGCACAAATTTAAAATCTATTGATTGCCGCCAAACCACATTGCTGTGAAATTTCTTTTACATTATTTTGCCCACAGCCCGCTTCGCAACAGTACCCCGTGACGCGATGTAGATCGCGAAGCTCACCTGGTAGTGAATATTATACGGGTGAATACTTACAACCTACGGTTAGTTTTTTCGAAGTGTTGGGAAAAGCTGCACAGTGTAAAGCATAAGCCTGGAAGCGTTAGTGTTGGCCTGGTTCCTGTACATGTGTTGCTCAAAACCGAGCATAACCGTGCAAGTGACGCTCTTACTCACACAAGGAAAAGACCAGTAGGCAGCATATGACAGTTAGTGGTATTACGCCATTAGTTAATGGCTATCACACTAGAAGGAAAAGGGAATGGAAAAATAGAAGGTAAGCGCGTCCGTTAGGCTGATGACGTGACCACAAAAAGTGACGCGGTTTTACGATAGGCTATATGGAAGCGACGCAACCGGCTTTTGGAGAGAGTTTTTCGCCGTCAAATGAGTGCGCATTACCCCGAATCATCTCCTAAAGCCCTTTTTGATTCTCCTTGTGATGTATTTCTCAAATTATCACACGCATTCTGCTATACCATGGATGCTGAAAGAGTGTACCCATTTCAGGTGTTCCTCTGGATAACGCTGACCGCCATCGTCGTGCATTCAATAACACTGACAGCTGTGCATGTCAGTTCAAGCTGTTGATTTATGCCCTTTATATGTACCAAGAAGAATAAAGAGAAAGTGGGAACTGGGAGTGGATGTTCTCTGAAAACAAACCTTCCCTGATTAAAACTCGCCTCCCGTGCAACTAAGCCACCGACGAGTGATGGTTGGGATACACGGTCGCTAGGGCCGCCAGGTCACGCGGTGGCTATGCCTTCCCTTCAACGTATCATTTGTGACAGTATTCTCTTTGAAAAGCAAGTAAACCATTGTACGAGTACTAAAATGAGAAGTGGGTGTGACATTTGACTCGAAGACGTGGGGTCTTCTCTAAGGTACAGAAGGCGTTATTCTAATTTTCTTTCGTTTTGAAATTCACTTTTTTCCAAGAATAATGTTACGGTAGAATCACCCATCATGAATACAATTCGCAGACTTGTACGGAGGTTAGAATTTGCAAGAACGAATTATCTGAATTGCCATATCAGAGGGCCAAAGGCCACAGGTTATAACATAGTACCAGACCGCGGTCAGTGTGCCCAACCCACACTCCCCTCCCCATCGACTAGTAATGCAAAGAGGGGCTGAAGGGATACATAGAGTGAGAATGAGGGGGTCGCGTATCTAATCCTCGAGTTTTCGCCTTTTATTTCGTTCTTTCTCTACTGTTTGCCGCATAGTCTGCCAAATTTACCTCTTCAAGTCTCTTGGCAGAGGTTGATCAGATGGTTTTTCCGCCATCACCGCCGGGGGGGGGGGGGATCGAGACGCAGCTGTGCGTCGACGTTGAAGCACCTTTCCCTCCACAGGCCCCAGGCTCAGGCTGAAATTGGTATCCCTTCCTTCCACATGAAAAAGCATCTGTCAAAGCATAGGTCTCATCTGCTTTAGCCTAAGCCAAGGGCGGGAAAAAAGCTTGACTTCGGTGAAAATTTCGCGTTCTCCCCCCCCCCCCCCCCGCTGGGACTATATTTGACCCATCCATCCTTCTCTCCGTGACCTTACGAATCTTAGCCATAACGAAAATGAAAAGGAAGAATAACGTCGAACAGAGAATGGTCTTTCCTTCAGGTACTACATCTGGTGCAATCCCTCCATGCCAACGAAAACGATCCATGCAACGTACGAAATACGGTGTCCTTCTGTGCAGCCTTTCGCTATACATTCGCTTTTTGTGTGTTCATACTAGTCCTCAATCAATACATGATGTACGTCGATCGGCTCTTCGACAACTTCTGCAAATCGTACAAATCAGCTCAAAATTACATTCTCGCTTCCCTGCTCACAGTTGAGGTTGGCTTTTTACGAAATAGTTTAGGTCAATCATTTAACTTCTTTAAAATGTTTTTGTGTTACTGGTGTGGGTACTATCGCAATAAGGAGGAGGGGGGCGGAAGGGGTGCACTTTATAAAAAATTGCTCACCTAAACACTTTGGAGAGATTCATGGAGGGTCAATCCGCACATTCGCCTAAATAGACGTATACCAGAAAAGAAGGGTTTCCTTGCTCCCTTTAGGCTTATAAAAATAATGTTCATAGTGGGATGCCCCCTCCCCTCACATTGCGATAGCACCCTGATATGCAGTGGATTGCGTGCTCAGTTCACACGGGTGACGGTTGGGACACGCGAATCTAGGCCGTGACCCTGTGACAGCCTGTGGCCTTTGCCCTGTGACACGAATAATTCAGACAATTCGACTATACAACGGAACAGACTTGCAAGGAGGACACGATTTACATGAACAAATTGTCTGAATTATTCATGTCACAGGGCAAAGGCCACAGACTGCGTTGCAACCCCCATGATCCAGAGAATCATATGTCAGATTAAATCCGTGGCAGACACCAAATGCCGGTTTCACTTTGACAGGAATTTGAATTTTTGAACCTCGTCAGGGAGTGTAAAAATGCGACCTTGCACTTTCGCTGGCTTCTGTAACTCATAGTATAAGCACCGCGTACCTTCTTCCTGGAAGATTGCAATTGCCCCCGTGATCTTCTAGGAGAAATAATGTAGGGTGCATTCTGGTAGGCTACCTATGTACGCCGCCCACATTCTCTTTATGCTAAGCCTATTACGTCGATGAAACTGGGTGACGGCCAAGTGTTCCGTTCAATATTTCAGGAGGTCAAGGTACGAGTGTTGTGTGGAGGGTAATTTACTATGGGAGCGACGAAATCAACATTGCCATGAGACTAAAACTCTATGTTATAGACGTGACAGTAACTATCTTCCACCTTTGTCTTCCAGCTCCTTCTTATCTACTTTTAGTTGGAAAATATTTAATAGGGGACGTAACAGCTCAACCTTATCAATACTTGACTTCTATAAGGTCTGGCTTTATTCATTGACCTTCATCCTTAACAAAAGTAGACCAACTACGTGGGCAAGACCTTGAAATCAGTAGTAAACCTATTGTATTGTGAAGCAAACCAACTCATTTGTAACCTAACCCCCATTAATCACCAGAACCACCTGCCACACTCCCAATGATATGTGAGAGACCTGTAACACTTCTTTCCCTTTTCGTCTCTTCAGTCTTTTCTGTCTACCTCCTTTCTTTTGGAGCCTTTACGAGCGCCTGTCCTCTTTGAAGGGAATACGCCCAATGGCTGTGATAAAAGGGCTGAATGGTGGCTTGGTTCTGATTGTTGCCGAGCCTATACTCGATCTTTTTTTCATCAGAATGTTATTCAGTACTCAACGTGTTATTCTTACCCGTACAACCATCCCATACCTTTCTCGTAGTGCATTTTTGAAAAAGTAATAGGCTTAGTGGATTCAGGCCCAGTTGACAGAATTTTGGGGTCGCCCCTTTGACTATGCTGTGTCACCTGAGGTTCAAGCCAAGAGTCTACTGTCCATCAGCAATCAGATTATCATGTGGTTTCGGTTTAATCCGATCCACTTTCATTCTTTGTTCTTTACCAAGTTTTCAATAAGAAATGTTTTAGTTTCCTCTGGCCCTGTTTGTCGTTGTGTACGTTTTTCGTGGTGCAGTACCCACGGAACCGCTGCTCTCGTGCCTTAACGTGCCCTTGTCGTCGATGGGTGAGATTTTCGTGACCTGTACACTCGGATACGTATAAACATCGAAAGCCTTCCAAATTTCCAGTCGACGTCAGTATCGCCACTGCTGCTCTACTCCCAGTGAACTGCATTTGCTTCGTCATGTCTGTGCTGCTTTTTCAAACACATCAGCGCAAAATTACATTGTTAGTTGTGGTTCTTTCCTGTTATTTATTTGTCATTTTGTCTCTACTGATTAGCTTCTAGCAGTGATTCTGCGTTCAATTTACAGAAAACAACTGGCTAGAAACGCTAAGAAAAAAGCTGCGGCAAATGTTACATTGAGTGGAAGAACGGAATTTTTAAAACGCATATCAAGACTAATGACTGGACTGATCGGAGAAGCGACAGAACAGGGTGTAGAAAAAGGCATACGATAATCGTCGAAGGAAACGCATGGTTTCCGCGCTTTGTGACGAAGCGTCGCGCAAATCTTCTGAATCGGAACGTAAGGCCGCCTATATTCTGCGGCACCGTGCCTGCCGGCGGCAGGGCGTGTGCGTTCACAATCAACGAGGCAGAGTGGTGAGAACGAAGACGCAGAGACGACGAAGCGACGCCCTGCCGCCGGCACCGCCGAGTATGTAAGCTCTTGCTCACTGGTACAGCACTTCATTCTCATTCTTTGAAAAAAAAAATGGCGGTTGAAATTTCCTTTAATGAGTGCAGTACCAGTGCGCACACTCGGCGGTGCTGAAATGTGAGATGTTGGGGTCTGTGCGTGCACACCTGGTAATACATATAATGCTTTCCTTGATGTGCGTTTCCGGTTTGTTGACTTTTATCAACTTTTGACTCGACTTTTGTGGGAGGATGTAAAAAACCTAATCTTTAATGCCAACTTACGTACCCCAGTTTTCTATCTTTTTTTTATTCGCAGCACGATTCTACGCTCAGGGAGACTCATAGAGATTGACCTTTTTTGTGGGCACTTGCAGCTCCCCTGCAGTGGCTGAATGAGATCTATTCAGGTCGCGATTTGATGTCTCCAGACATTTCAAAGCTACTATGAATCGAGATGCTTTATGGTTTATGCGAGTGACGACCATCACACAGGCGGTGATCATCATTCTTTATCCTATTTTGGTGCTAGCCGTTAGATTCACAGCCTACAAAACACCAAGGATTCTGAACAAGACTCTTGCCACCCTTGTCTACGTGAGTATTTACTGCTTCTGGCCCGCTTGCTGCAAATGAAATCAGCTTATGTTACAGATTTTCAACTGGTATTGCGTACTGGTCCCGGTGGTAATGATCTACGCAGCGAAGCAGACACGAACGGAACGACGACGAAAGATCGATTCGGTCATGGAGAAGCAGGTCTTCGGCGAGGAAGGATCTGACTACTATTTCGCTCTGCTCAGGAATCAGTGGCAGCAGGAAGCTGAAAGGAAATCATAGCCCCGTTAATGCCGCACTTAATGCCTCGAACTGAACTCACCTTCCATGTTTTCTAGGAGTATCGCTTCTATCAATAAGCTCGTTGTGATACATAACAGTTAGTTACTGCAGTCAGACGTCTCTGAGATCGATGAGATAAGCGAGCTGCTACGGCGCCTTAGGTCCAAAAAAGGTTCTAGATGCCCTGAGCACGGTCTCTTGGCGCATTCCCCAGAAATCCGATGGACAAGGAGACAGTAAGAACTGTGACCTGAGCTCGTTAAAATTATGTTGGGTGAAGATGGCACAGCGACAGGTGGCGCGCACTCCCACTAACATGGTGCGTGGATCAAATCCTGCATCCAGCTATGCATGCCCTCCATCCCTCCCAGGCAATTGATGACTCATTAGAAAAGCAAAAGCGCCAGTTTATCGTACCTCGTTCGATTCTTGGAACTCATGTACGAGCCAGATTGCACTCACCTGCCACAACGATTTTGTATGGAAGGAACTAAAATGCGCGGCGCATACCAAAAGGGCTGATTAGGACTTTTATATCCTTCATCACGCCAGCGATAAGCGCGTTTCCACGCACGAGACGAAGCGCGTATTTCTCCCATGACAAGCTTCGGTCAAAGTGACCAAAATTATCTCACGACACAGAATTCGCCCTATTTTTCAAAATAAGAAACTATGAGTAGTGAATAGGATTACATGAAGAAGCAAATAAAGATTGATATCAACGGATGTCTATGGGAATATATTTCAATTTATTGGTATCTTCTGCATACCATTAATTTGGCAAAAAAGTAGGCAAGACAAAATGTGACGGTATAATTGGTTTGCTGCCCGGAATGGTTTCATTTCACTCATAATTAATTAGTTTTGTAAATGGTTGTTTTATTCGTCAACTTGTGTTTCTTGGTTGTTGTACTTGGGTAGTTGATAATTCACGATTGAGGTGAGGAATTTATGAACAATTGAATAGACCACTCGTGTGGCCAAATTTAAAGTGAGCAAGCTTTAAAATAATCTTTCAAACAACGAAGCGCGAATTTCTTATAGCTTGGCTGACTTTCCGTGCTCTCGTTCAGCCCTGTCCGACATCATCCGAGAAGACAGAACGGCTGTCGGATAACGGTGACCGACATAGCGATTACGTGATCGAATTATGTTGCCATCATTATAAGCGTGAGAACTCGATGAGTTGCTCTCTCGCCAGAGGGAAGGTGGTTATTGGTACGACTCCGCCTTCTTCGCAGCTAGTTACGGTTGCTTCGCACATGAGGTGTGAGGTGACCCCAGTTGGCGGCGAGAACTCGCGGGTCATCTTGTCACCCTCACTGATCCATTAATCGAGTAAAGGTTCATTATTTGAAATGCAGATTAACCGCTATTATGCAAGTTATTCAGGTGTATTTATTATCTATAACGAAGAGTTACAAGACAAAAATAACAATTTTATATGAACGTTTGAGGCTAAGCAGCGAGTGTTCCGTTTGCGAGAAGACCATCCACTTCCAATGCTGAATTGCTGTCATAGGTATTGCAGATGAAAGGCTTTTCATCACTGGCCATCTCATTCCATTTCAGAACGTTTCATACTTAGTTTATGATGTAAATGTGCTTTCAGTAGTTTCAGCAGAAGTCAGAGTTCATTGCCATCATCAATACTATTCCGCTTTACGTGGACAGAGTTTGAAATGACCGTATCATTTTGCTGAAGAGTATATGAAATTGTGAATTACTTCCTCAAGAAAATTGTCCCATTTATATTGCTTGTCTGATTTGTTTATTACTCATTTTATGGAACAATGTGGGCAACATGATGATACGTGAGTTCTCGCAGCTAATTGGGGTCAGCTCGCACCTCATGTGCGAGGCAAAAGTAATTAGGTGCGAAGAAGGCGTGGTCGTACCAATAACCAGCGACCCCTCGCCAGACCAAGGGGTTAGCTCAGTCATGTTCATGGGCCGGAAGAGTTGTTCAAATGCGCGCTGAAAGCCCAGCATCTCACTGCATCGGTCTCGAAACTGCATTAACAGCAAATTGTATGCCAGTCACCAATCAGGATTACGAAAACCCAAATACGCGAATACTTAGGAGGTGGGGCTTACATAAATTCTGAGTCGTCAAATGAGTGCGGATAAAAGGAGGAAATGACAACGAGAGGAGGGGCATGATCTTTTTGACCATCTCAGAACTTTACATGACCCATAATGTTGGTACCAGTTTTTTAATGCTTTCTTTAATTGCTGTGCAGGTGAAGCAAGTATTTTGGTTGGTCATGTTGCAGGTAAACAGGGCTGGAGACTGATTAACAAGAGGTTAAAGGTGGTCATTGATATGTTGATATGGTCATTGATCAGTGATAATAAATATGATAACCGAACGGCACAACTTTTTTCCGCATCTTCGACTAAAAGTAGGACTTCAAGCACTGAAAACTACCTATACTTTTTGCTTCCGCTTGTTAAGCGGACAAATTGTCTTCACGCCCTTTCCGAGTTAGGGTTTATGTGGTTGCATGTTCCGGCTTGCTTTCGAATTTTATGCATATGAATAATAGTGGAGTTTATGTGTCATGGTAAAAATTAAGCAGTTGCTTTCAGGACTCGTCCTGAAGCTCTTCTGCGGCCATTAAATTGATGGCATTACTAATGTCCCTTACTTGTTGTTGACGCCGTAATAAAGTTTCTTTCCTTCAGCAGCCGCACCCTGGCCTAAAACATCTATTTCTTCATTATATATTGTGATTCTATCTATTCATCCACCTATTCATCCATTCACGAGGCCCTCTGAAAAAATACTGCCCCATTTTTTGAAAACTCGACACATAGCGACGGAATAATCGGCGCAAACATTCGCACCTTCATAACAGTAAGTGCTGCACCCATACAAGGTTAATAGGTTGGGTAATTATATTCATTGTTATGAGGTTGAATCAAACAGATAAGGAAAACGAACGGAAAAAAGGGAGCAGCGAAGGTATCGCGCACTCGGTCTATAAATAGACGGCGACTAGACGAGCACACGATAAGTATCTATCGAGGCGTGAGGTCGGATGTGGAGTACGGGCTGTGTGCTCTATCTATGGCGGACAGGGCGACCGAGCGGCATCCCTGCGGGTGTCTCGACTGCCTCCAGCGTTGTTGTTGTTTCCTCTGGTCGCGTCCTTATCTTTAGCTGACATCTCGAGCCCGGCAACCTAGATCGTTCTGTGTTAGTTTGAGGCTACTCAAACTTCAAGGTACTTCCTTTAAACTGGACAAAATGGAAAAGATTGGAACCATCGGATTCGTCTCGATGCGGCGAGTTCAACGACGTATGAAACGTCGAATTTGGAAAATTAGGTCACCCGTTTCAGTGGCACTGCAAAAATTCATTTTTTTACCCTTAGGCAAGACTCCGACTTTTTGGGCCTACATTCACATGTTCAGTTGATGCTCGCCCATGTTTCGCACAAACGTCTTCTTTTTTCCTTTTCTGCAAAAATTCCTTTTTTTTACCCTTGGGCAAGACTCCGACGTTTTTGGGCCTATAATCACATGTTCAGTTGTTGCTCGCCCATGTTTTCCATAAACGTCTTTTTTTCAGTGAATCACTCTGAGGCTTCAGGGCACTTTTAAGCAAAAGCTTCTCACGACATTTTTGGAAGTTTCCAAGCCCGATTCGTCATAATCGATCGGGTAATTGTAGGAATCTCTTTACCTATCATAGACTACTAGTTGTGTTCGAATTACAGGCAAGCGCTCTTGTCGAGGTCGTATCGAAGGGTGGATCCGCCAGTCAACCGAAGAAGATCACGGGTTATGAGCCTGTATGCTTCGTCGCAGACTGGCAAATGAAATTAAAGCAACGCGTGATATTTATCTTCATAAGTGCACACAAATACCAACCATTACGTTTACGAACAACGTATTGCGAGAAATCTTATCCAAGTGAAGTTCATGAGCCGAGGTGAATGTATACTTTTTGAGAAGAAAACAGAAAAATTTTGTCGCAAGTACTGACAATGACAAAGGCATAATGACAATGATAGTCACAACGTATTCCAGAGATCACTACTGGAATACCCAAATCCGTGAAGAAGCAATGATGAGACACTGATCACTAGGTGGTGGCAAACACATGTGCATGACCATGTCTCCCGGAAATCGTGGGGAGTTCCTGTCGTTGTCGATCCCTTTCGTCCACTACTCGTGACTGCAGTATGAAGTTTCGCTCCTTCGCTTCGCGCTTCTGCAAAGCAACCTGATAGGTTCACGAATGCTACAATATGATGGACAAAGGAAAGATCGTTTAGTTTTGACTGATTCTACTTTGGGATGGGTCACGCAATCCGCTTCCATCCATAATCGTATAAGCATTCCAATGCGATTTAGTCCAGGAAGTAACTAGGCATGCTAGGATCAGTCGATGAACAGCTCAGTATTTTTGTCCCCACACTAAATGAGGGAACATCAGTGTCCTTGAGCGGATGCTGATTCCATCACCAGACCATATCAGTGGAAGTGGCGCCTTTTTCCATGCACTATCTCTACCTTCACATTGTATTGTACTTTATTTAGTTCAATTCACAAGTCACATCATAAAGTATTAGTTTTGGTTCGAAGCACTACCTCTACACCACTTAAACCTCTTCGGTTGATTTTTAAGCGCACATCACATATAAGCACATTAGCCAAGCTGCCTTACTCTAACATCAGTTGGGCTAGCGCACATTAGGCCGCGGTCAGACTTGCAACTTTGCGATTCCGCGATTTTGCGGTGTCGCACTGTTGCACGCGGTACTACGATCTTGAGATTGTGCACTGCTGCAACTTCCCATGTGAAAGTGCATTGCCGAGAAAAGAAAACAAAATTAGAATCCAAAAATTCAAGAAGATATCTGATCATCGCGAAGTGTGCCTTTGTTTAGTAGCACTGTAAGAATTGTAGGTAATGCAGGAGCTATAAGAATCGTGCATAGAACACTTCCACCCCACTTTCGCATGGGAGGGTTCGGAACTCCCTCCTGCCGCTTGAGCTGCGCCTGGATTTGCTTCCAAAGATAATACACTGACTCAGTCCTCAGCTGTCGACCCCACCCCCCCTTCATCATAAATAATCTTTTGACCTAAGCGCATTCGATCCCTTCACGGCATTGAAGGCGAGGAAAACGCATCCTTTATAGTCGGCGTAGCAGCGACTACCTTGCTCATTACTGGTCAGTTATGAACTTATGTGTCAGCAGCGTCGTACGAACCACCGTTGCAATAATAACTCAGTAATCGACTGCACTGACCTGAATCACAAAAAGATCTTCAATTACTTCACCGAGAGCGATTTTCACCTTGAGCGCTGTATGACGACAATGGGGCGAATGATGCCAACAGTCCACCATCAGACCGACCATCTTTTGCAGATGAACCTGAATTTCGAGTCGAGTTGTTCTAATAACTGCCATGGACTGAAGAATAAACCCATGCAGATCGGGATCTTGGCACTATAAAGCGATCACTCAATGAGCGCTCCAACATACGTTACTCCCATTGGTCCACGACGGCTCAAGTGGTGGGCGTTTTCCATTCGCTCCACAGACAATCTTTTCCATTTCAGCGAACGAAGGATCGCTGTCAACCAGTTCTCCGAAAGGCGGCTTATATGGATATGATCGTCGTGACTAAAGTATAGAGCTTCGGCCATCCTCTGAGAACGTAGAAAGATCTGTCAAAAAACGCACCCCGTCTGAACTTTTGTGCATGTGCTGCATTTTGTAGTTTTCGCTTTTCATTTCTGAGTAAATAGTGGGCACTTTTTCCAAGATAACTTTACCTTCGCTGCTCACCGATCCATAGCCAGACTCCCCTGAGCCAAGCGTCGATCCGCATACATCTGCACACTGAAATACAAGGATTTTCAAATGTTACTCATGGTGTCAATGATATGTTCTCTAGATCGTATGCCGTTATCCCACCCTCACTCAGAGGGTGAGTGCGGCATACCAAGAAGTTCCTGGATGGGGATATCGTTGGTTGGAAAGAGAACGCGAAAAGTATCTGCTTCGATCAAGAAAGACCAGTCGATGAACTCTAACCTTATACATAGACCTTAAAGACACCGTAAGGGAGTAATTTTGGCTTACGGTAGAACACACGTAGTGTGGACGAGTTCAAGTGACCGCCATTGCACAAACTCGCCAATTTGACGCCTTGGCATGGTGCCAAGAGAAGATGTTTCCATTATAAAGTTGTTCATTCCTTACCTTCTCCTTGGTTCTTTCTTATATTGTTTCTAGATGTACTTACATGAATGTTAATGTAGTTGGGAATGGCCGCTCCACTACGCTGGGAGTCAGGTGCTACAACTAACGTTGGCCCACGGCCCGTCTCCTACAGCGGACAACTCGGAACGCCAGTGCGATGATGCGAATGAGGCGCGGATACACACCGCAGCGATGCACTTTTGAGTTCGGGTTTTTTCACCGATTACCGCTTCTAACCTTCTGCGTTCGTTACGAAATGCTCATTTCTTTGTATGTTTCTCTTGTTTCGGACCCCCTTCCGGTTCCTTTAAGGATTTGCAAGATGAGAGAAAACCTGCAGCCTTTATATTCGTCTTTTCCATCCTAGGTCCTGCAGTTTACAAGGCCACAGATCTGAAGGGTTCATGTGTCCGTCCTCGGTTCCAAAATTATAAATTTGCATAAATGGCTCACACTTTTCTGCCCTTGTGTGTGCCCCTTCCGTGTGTGTACCCTTATGTGAGAATTCCGTACCGCGGCATGTCGCAAGCGAAGCATTGCGGACGAGCTAAAGGCGCCATGTCGGTAAGTCCCGAAGCGATTACAAGTCAACTGCGTATCGCGCTCCTAGCATTACCGTGGAATCATTCTAAGACCAAACTAGCGCGACGCGCATAGCTCACACACACACCGCGTCGCACGCCGCTTGTTGTCGTGCGAAATCTTGACGTAAGGGTACACACTGCCCCTTCCCAAGTCGCTCAGTCACCACCTACCTCCCCTACCCTATAAGACTAACCTTGCCTTTTTGAGAGCTTTAATCTCTGGATGTTGCGTTAGCCGTTGTCCTACAACCATCTGAACCCTTGGTAAAGATGCACGACAGGAGTTCGAGATGGCCCATGATGATCTGGTGCCTCATGCTTCCTCTCCCTTTGGAATCAGAATCTAATCTAAAATAATGGGAAAAAGAAGTAGCCTCATGCTTCCTCTCCCTTTGGAATCAGAATCTAATCTAAAATAATGGGGAAAAGAAGTATAAGGTAATTCCACTGTGAGATATGGCCTCATAGGCCCCTTCATGAACTATGAGCATCAGTACCTAATGCTTATAGTTCATGAAGGGGCCTAGGAGGCAATATCTCATATGATAGAAAGAAGCCTCCGACAGAAGATTAAAAACCAACATTCAAATTATGGTGCAGTCATTGATATCAGCCACATCTTCACAGCTGTTGCAAAAGACAATCACTGGAAATATGCCGAATCCCCTTGGTCAAACAAATTTCATACCCTTCCCGGATTCAAAGCGAGGGCCATTCGCAGTGCCATAACTTTTTCTGAGGATGAAAGATGCCCGACGGCGCCACATTGTCGGATGTCAGCAATTCAGCCACAAATGTCACCCAAAAGAGCGTTGACAATAGGCAACAAGGTCATCGCGGCTGCAGCCTCCACTGGACAAATCACAGATGTCTTCAGCAGCTAGAAAAGGTGCTGCCAACACGAAAAACACATTAACGAGAAATTTTGCCTTGCCCGATTCACTCTTGCACCGTACTGCTCTGCCGGCTCTCCTTTTCTTGAGTAAATACGAATAGATCCGGTATAAGTATACAGTGTCAATTTAAAAGACTGCCTTCATACTTTACTGTTGACCACTGATTGCTATCTCCTGGCAAGAGTCACCCCTTTGGTCCCTTAGCCCATATCTTACTAAACTGTCTGATGTTCCGACCTCAGTATTTGAACCACAGTCCTTCAGTACCCATCGAAGAATGAGACTGCGATCGAAGTGCGCATAGCGATCACCATGAGTGTTACGATCCACTGTGAAGGAAAGTGCTCAGATCTCAGTAAGCAGAGCGACAGTCTCGAGAAGCTGCCCGCTAGTCTGCCGAGAGCGAACAAAATGTTATAGTGTTCAAATGGCAAATGTGGCAAATGAGTTCACCTACTGGGCGAAAGGAGAGCGTATGTAGGTTGAGACACACGGATTCTGACCTCGGTCTGCGACTCTGCGACAACCTCTGGTCGTTGGCCTTGTGATATAGGTAGTCAGATGAATTGTTAATGTAAATCTTAACCTCCGTACAAGTCTGCTACGTATTATGGTATGCATGGCTGGATGATTTTACCGTAACATTACACTTGAAAAAAGGTGAGTTTTTCAAAATAAGAAAGAATTAATAAAGCCTTCCGTAACTCAGGGAAGATCCAATTTATCGAAGTCAAATGACACACGCACTGCTCATATCAGTATTCGTACAGTGGTTTACTCGCTTTCAAAGTCAAGACTGTTACAGAGCACACGTCAAAGGGATGGGCATAGTCACCGCGTGATATGGCAGCCCTTAATAACCGTCACTAAAGGAGACCGGATATGCGGACATCCTTTCATTCATCGAGAAACATCACAGAAGTCTTACCGCAAAGACACTAGGTTCTTAGCAAAAACTATGTCACAAGTCTCAAACCCGTGACTATGTTTCATGCTCACAGCCATTAGGACTTATGTGTGATATATGATTAGCCACACTGACAATACTTGTATATGAAGATGAGGGAAGGAGCTAATGTATCTAATGTGATGGATGAGATCGGCACTCATTGTCAGAAAGCATGGATAGCATTGTAGTCGCTGCTGAGAGCGGACGTTCAGTCCATAACTTGGCATCTTTGCTGTGAAATTAGCAGTTGTCAAAAGGTCAGCGATGTAATATTCCGGTTCGTCAAACACTACCTTACCTTACGTTATTTCAGATTAGAGATATGCACCACGAACAAGGTGACCAGTTTTCAACCGGATGTGCAATTATCAATAAGTGAATAAATAAATAAATAATCAGACAAATAGATGAATAAGCAAATAAGACGATCAATAAACCTTACCTCAACCTTTCTGGCTATTTCCCATAACACTAATGCATAAGAATACATGTCGGCCATTTTGAACTGAGCGAAAAAATTCGGATCAAGAGTCTTTTTGATCACTTCCGGTGCCATGTACCGTTTTGTGCCCACTTGCACGTTCACCTGTTCAGGAATCAGGCGGTCCTCGCTAAATGCAAAAGCAATTTACAAAGCAAGCACCACTTCACCGAGGCAATGATGGAAAAAAGACCAGGTCCGTCTTTGGAAAGGTAAGAAAAACCAGGTCCGTTATCCTAATATATGTATAGGTATCAGACAATTAGTTACGCTCGGATGGGGTTATTAGCGAATCGCTATTGGAAAAACCACCATTGCAAGCATTCAAATAGTTCTAGTTCTAACTTTTTGAAAAGCGTAATGGTGAGGATAGGACGGGTACAAAATCGTATAAGTACAGAACCGATTAGGTGATATATTCTATTGCTTTTGCCATGCAATGGGTTTTGAAAGTTGACAGAATGAAATCCGCACGGATTCCTTCGATGTGCACTTACAAAAAAAAATTCGTCTCATCATTAGCTGATTCCGAATAATGAGGCCGCGTTCATACTTTGCAGTGCCGGCGGCAGGGCGTGACTGCGTGTCTCAGCGTCCCCGCCTGTGCTACCTGTCTCATTGCTCGCGTCGTCTGTGCACCTCCCTCGTGCCACTCTTTCTCGCTGAATGTGAAGCAGCGAAGCCCTGCCTTCACAAAGTATGATAGAAGTGGTTCACGAAAGTCGCCGACTCACTTAATGCCATCCAAAGCAGCTAGATTGGCCGACAAAGTAGGTAATGGTCCGCTCTGCGTTCTGAAATTTGTTTTGGGTTCTACAATTTCCGAGCGTGCTGACAAGCTGTGCTTATGGGCTGTGTCATGGTCTGATGTATTAGACGCGCAATCGCCTCCATAGGGAGTGGCTCACGGGCGGAATCATCCGGGGAGTGTCTTGTTGCGAGCCACATCTGGTGCAAAATTTGCTTGCTAAGTCCCATAATCTCTCAGAAGTCCATCTACGTTTTGCATCCAAAAACAAATACACTTACAATCTGACCGCTAGACCAAAATCAGCCATGCAGCACATCCCAGGCCTCTTCACTATGATGTTTTTGGACTTGATGTCCCGGTGAGCGATCTGAGGTTTCCGCCGGCTTCCTGTTCCAATCACAGAGGCGTGAAGATGTTCGATGCCGCAGATAGAGCTGCAATCTTGGAATCTCAAGAACTGAATCGTCAGTGACCAGTAATGCGTTCGCTGTTCTTGAAATATCAAATATCGGCACAACGATAGTGCTTTTTCTTATATTGTAACAGACATATTTCAAAAGGAAATTTTCTGATGCGGTCCATGAGACAGCTCCGAAAACAGAGGCCGTTGGCACAAAATGACTAGCAAACCATTGCTCACCTGTATGCTAACTGTAGCGCTTCTTGCGTTGTCAAAGCTTGTTCCTGCTGAAGATAATCGTACAGTGATCCGAGTGGATGATAATCGGTGACCAGTATCATTTGAGTAAATGAATCCATACTGAAGATGTCGGCAGCAACGAACTCTAAACGAAGTGAGACTACTCTTTCAAGTTGAGTCTTGGTCATGTAGAAATGGATGCTAGGTTTTCAATTATCTTCGTTGATGACGTTTCGGGCAGAAGACCTTGTCAGATCGGCTGAAACTACCACTAACAACATCACAGCATGAGCGTAAGCCACGCCCTGCCGGCGGTCATACTCCCCGCCGGCGAGCGTGGCTGTCTTCATCGGCAGCGGGGGAGAGCAGCACGGGGTAGGTGCAGAGTTGACGTAGGCAACGAGACAGGGTGGCACAGGCGAAGACGCAGAGATACGCAGCCACGCCTTGCCGGCGGAACTGCGAATATGAGCGCGGCCTCAGCAGGGTATCGTGTGTAAAATGTGTGCAACCTAACGACCTGCATGCGTTACGGTAGGTAGTAGGACAAAATTGCCCCTGCAGGTGTTTTCAAGCATTAGTCGCTCACTTATGCCTTGCGATTGCCAGAGAAGCTGCAGTGCTGTGTGGCGACTAAGCCATGGGGGATTGCAAAAGTTCTCTTTAATCCCCTGCAAGGAAAATGAAAGCCCCACCTGCTCAGCACCACTCAAGAGCCCTTCTTGACGAAAGACTCGTCCCTGGTGAGCAGATATAAGGAAGGACGCAAAATGAATGAATTCGATAACAATGCTACTGCGGAAGCATTACTGTAGGGCGGGGTAGATATTGGTGCACCGGCAAGATTCACGGTAGTTGATGGTGTACTGCAGGTAACCTTGTATCACGAGAAGTTTAGCACAAAGCCCTAAATGCATGGCACGTAATCGCTGACCCCGAGTATGCTGGGAGATGTTAACTGCTTACGTATTTACTATTGATTTGTAAAACTGTATTTGAGAATCAAAACTCTAGAAACACAGTGTTGTCTTCATGATGGTATATTTGAGCTATAATGGCAAATTTCGAAAACAGGTAGTAGAAACTCACGTAAAATGTTTTCGTGATTAAGCATTTGCGTTTCGTAGATCTCTCGCTCGTTATTCCAAGAATCTTCCTCAGTTGTGTAGAAAGTCTAAGACAGTAGCACTTAAATAGACAGAACTCTCCCGGTATACACTGCTCCAACCTTAACAGCTACAAGACTTCCTCTGAATCTTGCCAAGCGGACCTCTCCATACCTGAATTGGTTGAAAGGGCTGAGAAACATCAGATAAACCTCGAACTTTACAAATTATTCAACCAAACCTGCCCTTGCCAATGACTTTTTCAATGACGAGGTCGTTTGCTACTGTCCTTTGCACCATAGCCGCATTACCAGAACCAGAGCCACTTCTGAAAATGTATTACAAAGAGGTGAAGCTACGAATATCTGGAAAGCTCTTTTTGGCTGAATGGCGGTATTGAAAAGAACACTAATTCACGATAATGCATGATTTGTGCGATCATTGCATTTATAACTTCTTTGAAGCACAGATGTCGTGGTGATTGATCCCGTATCATCTCAAATGGACTAACCCTGAATCGTCGCGAACCATCGGCTCAAGTTCAGGAGTCGAGAGTGCCTCCTTTTCATTTTTCCGTCTACTCACTGAAAATCAAAAGTTCAAAAAATCAGGAAAGCATGCAGAGAAGATAAATTCAGATGAGCGCTATAATTGCAGAAGCTTATATGGTGAGAACCTGTAGCGCAGAACAAAAGTGAGATTTATTGAATTCATTGCATGAGCAAACCACTTCTTTCCTTGTCCCGTGTTATTCTTCAGTATAATGGGACGGACTTCGGCAACATTTTTTTCACTCTCGGATCTATCTTTTACACTAAAAGTCAGACCTAATCTCTTACAGATAACTTGGATGTTAATATTAGGTCATAAGGAAAGTTCTGGCCGGTTTTTTGCGCTCACAAGATAAATTGAAATATGAGAGTAGGTTAACATGAATCAGCTTACAAATTGTGCTCCTTAGATAGACAAAAAGTTGCTTTTTCTGAATGTATATTTTATTTGGAATGCCACAAGGTTTCGATTTATTAGACAATTTTAAAGTACTGCGAAAATGGCACTTTTCGGTTGACTTCACTTCATGAGTTCTTATTAAGTAGAGTCGCAGCAAAGGAAACCACAAATGTGAATACTGCAAGAGGAGAGGGTGAAGCATTGGATGGACTACTTTGTCCCTGGTTTCAGAAGTGCAGAAATGAGAACGGGTTGCTCGAATTTTCAATTGATCAAATCGCTTCAACTGAAGAAAGCGATGAGCGTCCATACTTGCAGAAAATATCCACAAGTACTAGCCCTCAACGAATAAACTTAGTTGACCACCTCAAGTAGCCATTTGAAAAAAACCCCAAAAAAATGGGTGGTGCGGGACCCCTCACAGAGTTATGCGCAAGCGCATATTTCACAAATCCTCTTCCAGTAATTGATGCAGTTGCAGGCTGGAACCCTCACTCGTCCATCTTATTCAAGATCTAGCGCTAACTAAGCCCCACTTTTCCAGACATCTGAACAGCTCCTTCAGTAGCAGTGTGTACAGAAAGGATGGCGATCTGGAGTCGAGTTTTTTTTTCATTTCGCGCAATATAAATCATCAGCCCTTTATAATATAGCGATAAGTAGGTATGCATAATGTTGCCAAGAGTGTAGCGAATCGAATGGAGCTTATCCTGTATGAAAAAATGCATTGTGAGCCGAGTTATGATCTCCCAAAGTTGAAATTGCAAAAACCGGCAAAAGGAAATTTTCAAAATTTCAAAAAAAAAATTAAGAAAGGATCTATACATCAGATTGTCAGATAATTGAAGTCAGTTTGTCACGATTGTATTTGGCACGGGCATCGTCTCTTGCACTGGAGTCCAGACGGCACCGGAGAAGAATCATTGGAGGAGGATCATTCAAAGTGCTTCGTGACAAATCACCATTTTCATCGCAGCAGTAGAGATTGGAAGAACTCAAATGAACTATTTTGCACTGGGCGCCCTCTTAACCAATCCGCCACTATTGCAGGCAAATACAGGGAAACTTGAGTTTCAAGGTATTAGGGAATCAGAGGATTATCATATCGATACGTCAGCTACTGGTTATTATAAAGTCTAAATCCACGTGCACCTCTGCGCAGTTGGCCAGACGTATGAATGACAACGGCTGACACGGCATCCAATGGTGGCAACTCTGAGTTCAAGCATAAGGAGATGGGAATAAGTAAGCCACTTGGAGAACGGGGTGGCAAGAGCTGACAAGGAGCAGCGAATTGCGCGCGATGTTCAAGTTGACTTGCAGGCACATTTAGCGATAATCAGACGGGTCGACTTACCTTTCCGGAACGGTGGGTCCTTGGGTAACCACGCACCTTTTTCGCGTCGCTACGATGGGCTATCACCGCACTAACTCTGCTCGAGGCCATTCCGACGTCACCCACTCGAATTTCCCTACTGGTCAAAAGTTGGCGTCGGAGTGGGTTCGAGCAGGACATCGTGGCGACGTGGAAGACGTGCATCCTGTCTAGTTACCCAGAGATCTACAATTCCAAGATGGTAAGTCGACTCAACTGATTGTCGTAGAATATGCCTTCAAGGCTCTCCGTAGGCAGACTTCAGTAAGTCGCAATAAATAGACAAATCTTCAAAAGCAATGCATGATATTAGGTAGTCTAAAAAGTCTCTTCGTATTTTTAAATACCGCTTTTTCCCTCAAAACTGCTTTCCACAAAATTTCTTCTGTACATATATATGTAGTACAAGTCCACACGCATCTATAGGTATTGTTGTCTCCCATCTCTTGGATAACACTTTTTGGCAAAATAAAAATACCAAAAGTCACTTCATTTTCAATTCCAATTTTTTTCTTTGAATAGCGTTAGACAGGGGAAGGAAAAGGTGATAATCCGATGGAGCAAGATCAGGGCTATAAGGCAGCAATTTTTATCCGAGCTCGAAAATTTTTTAAAAGACAAAATTCAAAAAAATTTTTACCACTAGTGAAAAAATGACTAACCAAAAAATTCTCGAGCTTGGATTAAAATTGCTGCCCCATCCACCCTATAGCCCTCGTCTTATTCCATCGGATTATCATCTTTTCCTTTCTCTGTCTAACGCCATTCAAAGAAAATTTTTTTATAATTTTTATATTGAAAATGAGGTTGACCGTTGATATGTTTATTTTGCCGGAAACGGTTATCCGGGAGATGGAAGACAATGATGCCTATAGTGCGTGTGGACTTGTACTACATGTGTACTTACAGAAGAGATTGCTGGAAAGCAGTTTGGAGGGAGAAAGCGGTATTTGAAAATACGAAAAATCTTTTTAGACTACCCATTATCTTCAAAAACAATGCATAATAGTAGCTCAATTATGAATACAAAGTGTCAGGATTTGAGAAGTCGTTCACTACTTCACTGACTTTAAAATAACGAAGACCACATGTCATGTGATGTTGACCGACACTAGCGCTATCTGTAGCTCCTGCAAGGCTGTGGCAAGGGTGGTGAAGAGATACACGGCTGCGAAGAAAATTTCGAAAAATACGATCCTCAAATCTACTCTGACGTCCTTACCATGCGAGCCATACCTTTCATTTCAGGTGTGGATGGCACGAAAATTGTTTCCAAAAACGGGAGCCGATTGGTAATTATCGTACCGTTACCTAGTCAAAATCATCGACCTGGACGAACCCCCTCTGCGAATGCGGTTCGCCTTTTTTTTTACCCAAACATGCCCCCCCTATTGAAGACCCCTCAACCCATGCTTAACCGTGGCTGCAAGAGCAAATGCAATAGAACCAAGCAAAATAATCTCATAAACTCGCCTAGCGGAAGCCATTTCCTGAACTTGTCGTGTCGTTTTTGACAATACTGAAGGAAGCAAACTCCAGTAATGATACACATTGCCATCACTAAAGGCATGATGACATAGAGTGCTGGGTGCGATTTATATTGTAGCCATTCATCGTCATAGAATTCTGAAGAGAAGATCAATTAAGGTAATTAGTGATGTAGTTCGAAATATATCAAGGAGAGTACCAGGCTCTTTGGGAAGTTGACGATAAGGCGGCGGTACGATATGCAGATTACAGTAATTACCCTCATAACAGCACGCTATACTTTTTGGGGTCCGATGCGGGGAGCGAAATGAGTTACACTAAACCATTAAATGAGTCACAGGTACAGTGGTAAGGCTACTGTAACGAGTTACGGTGAGATGTGATGCAGAGCTGCCTTTCTCCAGAGTGGCGCAGCCGTATTGATGTACCGTTTCCATTCGCTTCAACTCGCCGTTGTACACCTGGAAACAAGATCAAGATACGCAAAGAAAAACACAGAACCAAAGCAAACGACAAGCAGGGGTTAGCACCTCATCCTCATCCTGGAAGTATCCTCTAGGATTTGCTGCAGCCACGAGTAAAAATTTAATACTCCACCGAATACTACTGGCCACAGAAATCATGCTCCCATGTTACCGCTCAAGTTAGTAGGGTCTAGCTTGAGACGTTGATTTGGAAAGCATCAGCCAGACAGGCACTCCTTTCATTGCTCTACTATTAACATAAATTTATAGGGAAATGTCGGTGCTATCGCAGTGAGGGAAAGGTAGTCTACTTTTTACCTAAGGGGACGTAGAAGAGGAGAGGAACTCCTTCTTTCCTCCACTAAGGCTTAGTCAGAAATATACGCCTGATTGTGCCGATTGACCCCTCAATCTTCCCTCCAAGATGCTTAGATGTCCAACTTTTTTATATGATGTCCCCTCCCTGTAATGGCACCGAAATATCCCTAAAAAAAGGATAGATAGAAGTAACGAGCCCCCCCCTCCCCCCTTCAAAAATTCATTGTATCCCCAGGGTACCTTCCTGCCCTCTTCGATGAGCTAGCCCGGTGCATTTGCAAGCAGAACACAGAACCACGAATTTCTCTTATGCGCCGGCTCCTCCTCAACTAACTTCTTGGAAATTTCGGTATTTTGCTGGAAAGGTTTGTACCCTTATGGCAGGATTTCGCATGACGACGAGCGGTATGCGATGCAGTGTGTGCGAGCTATGCGCGCCGCGGTAGCTGGGTCAGAACGATTGCACGGTAATGCTACGGGCGTGATACGAAGTTGTCTTGTAATCGCTTAGGGACCCAACAACATGGCGCCTTTAGCTCATCCGCATTGCTTCGCTTGCGACACGCCGCGGTGCGCAATCCTGACATAAGGGTTCACACCCTTGTTGGAATTCACTGTACGCGAATCCCTCAGCATCAGTTGTCAAGTTCTCACACTATCTTCACATGAATATATTTATTATGCATACAAATGACTTTTTAATGAAGTACCTCTTTCATGAAATGGAAACACGCCGCATTGGTGTGTTTTATGCAGGTGTTGTTCGAATCGCACACGTTTCCACCGTAATTGCAGAAGCACAAGTTCCTTGTCGCATCATCAACATCAAGTGGACTGGAACAGTTCAGTGTGAGTTTTCGCGCGGAAAAAAATTTGAACACCAGCCTTTGAAAAAAAGGTTATATGATACAAAAGGAGTTGATTGGATTTCCAGAGAAGAAAATTCGGTTTTAACACATAACGGACGGAGGCTGTTTTGCTCTTGTTGCCCATATGACTTGACAATTTTACATAGTCCGTCACCACGTGTTGCACACGGCAACCCAGAACCTTCTTTTTATGAGCCACATGGAACTCTTTTCTGAGAGCTGAAGCTTGTAGGATAGCTTTTTCGGACACGGATAACCACTTATCAATCATCCACTAAACCAGTGATATCGGTTTGTATTATAACACCACTACTAAGCAAGAACTAATTTGTACAACTAAAATTGTAGACGATAATCTCACAGGCTGTGTTCATAGTTTTGGAACTTGGTTGCAGAATTGCGGAATTTGCGGAATAGTGGAAATGCAGAATCGCGGAATTTGCGGAAATGAAGCGTTGTGGAACGCGTCGATACGTATCTAATGCTTTTCCGCAAATTCCACAATTCTACCAGCCGATGCGCATCTTCATCGTTTTCCGCAACTGTGCAATTCCGCAATTCCAAAACTGTGAACACAGCCATATAGTTTCACAGAAAGATCCGACTTGCGCCTCGATGTTGTGATAAGCTAATCAGAAATCACGGCACCCCATATGTTCGAGCAAATGCACCGGTGGCTACACCTAATGCTCTATTTATTACCTTCACCATTCCCAGAATATATTTATTATGCATAAAAATGACTTTTTAATGAAGTACCTCTTTCATGAAGTGGAAACACGCCGCATTGGTGTGCATCCAAAGTACACGCGGAGCCTGTTTGAGTATGTAAATATAATAATTGCTCAGGTTCGCAAGTGTTAATGTCTTGTACAGTATAAGCCACCTGTTGAGCCATCGTACAGTGCTGGTCGAATCGCATGGTGGATTTGTAATGTGGAAATAGCCGATCTGGCAACCGATATCGAGGGAGTCTGTATCGCATAATCCCACACTATGATAAGCACAGTACTGAACACTAGCACCACTGGTCGCCACCATCTCTCGGGATTTCACGCAGTTTTGCGACTGAAGCATTCCTCTCTGGTTTCTAAGTGCTCACTATGCTCACCTGCGGGCATTTAAAGGGCAAGGTAGGGGTAATTCAGTTGCATCTCATCCCACTCTAAAAGTGGCCGGTGGACGTTTGCACCACGAAGGCGGACACGTCAAGCACAACGTCATTTCGGTCGATACGGATTTAATACGATACGATAGGTATCACTCTGCTATCATGCTCATTACCTTACACCTCAGTCATTCCTCGGCAAAGTGACCCTAAGAGGTGCGGGCCGGGATGAGGAACGCGGTTGAAGCCTAAATGGCCGCCTCCCACATCTCAGGGGTGCTTTCTTCATTTGCCGGCTTTTGGAAGTCTAGATGATTCAGCTGTCAATGCCTTCATTACAACTTATAAGGAAATCCGTTGATTCACTGATAATTTTACAATTGGGCTGTAGCTGTGAGTACTTCGGAGTTTAGACATTTTAGAAGTGAACAAATAACAACGATTGTTGAACATTTCACTTGATCATAGGGCTTCAACAAAACAGAAAGCGATGAGCGCCTTTTTGCAAATGATATCTATAGGCATTGACGTTCCCAATACAGATGTGGTTCACAACCTCAGGTACGTTGATTCGCATGAATTGTAAAAATTGGTGCTGCGCGACGCATTTTTCACAGATCATCCTTCAGAAATTGAAGTGCTGCAGCCTGATACCCTCACCCACCCGTCATAGTGGTCAGATCAGGCGCTAACCAAATCCCACTTTTCCAAACAGTTGGACAGTTCCTCCAATAGCAAAGTGCACAGGGTGCATGATGATTTTGAGCCAATCTTCCACGATTTCGCACGGTGGAAGTCATCAGAATTCTATCAAAAAGGGATAGACATGCAACAATCATGCTGTCGAAAGTGTAACGAATTGAATGCCGTATGGAAAAGTCCATGGAAAAATGCATTATAAGCGAAGTTATGATCTCCAGAAGGTAAGATTGCGAAAATCTGTCGAAACTTTCCTCACCACCCAAAGAATAAGCAGCATAGAGCACCCTCGTCAAGTGATTGTAATGCTCACATGAGATTGAACTTTTCTCCGGTTTAGGATGTGGTTGATACTAGCGACTAGGGAAATAGGCGAATAGACAAAAAAGTAAGATAAGTAAGATTTTGCTGATTTCTCTCAGGAATATTCGGGCGAGTAGGAGAAGTAAGTGAGATATATGATTTGGTAGCCCATTAGCCTACTCACACAATTTATACTTATTTAACTTTTTTCGCCTCCCCGGCTGATGCCTTAAGAAAAGTGTACACGTGGCGCGGAACTGTCGAAGGCACCGGAAGCTCAACTCTCTCACGTATGTAAGTGGCAATATCCCACAGAGGCGGTGGAGGTGGTGTAGTGACAGACAAATCCCGCATCAACACCCGTCCCTGCCAAACAGGCCTCCATCCTTACGGGGTGGATAAGTTGGTACCAGACACGTCTGGGAGGATAAAAGTACTGACTTGTACATCGGCTGGCAACCGCCAATCATTGCATAGGCCACACTACATTCACCAGCCACCACATTTCTGAATGGAGCTACAAGTGCGGCGCATCCCAGGATGGTATTGATTAACGTCAAAAACTTTATCCCTTATCCTTTTATCCCACAGAGGCTATCTTGCAATGATGGTGATAGAAGGACAACTACGCTCGAAGAAGGCTTTTTCTGTAGTCCTCAAAGGTCGCATCAAGATAGTATAAATCATCATCGCCGAACGCACGATGAAACTTCGTGAAACATTTTACACTGAAATCGAAAGCAAAAAAAGTGAACGGAAGAACGTCATCAAATTCAGAACCCCTCGTATGTGAATAAACTGTCTAATCAGAGCGAAAACGAGTAGGTGAAATAGCTGATAAGGAATAATGCTGACTAACCGAACATGATGCCGGTACGGATTGCCGACGGCTTCTTCGGGAATCGATAAATCGAACGCTTCTATTCGTAAAATTGAACAGAATGCGAAAGAAACAAGGAGGAAATTCATCGATTAGGTGATCATTCGTGAATTCTCGGTAGCCTTGCTGAAAATGTTTACTTTGATGAACAATCATGAGAATTTGAACTCTTAATCATTATTGACAAATATTGATTGTGCTGGCAAGAAAGTGGAAAAACACGAGTTAATAGAAATTCAAGTGAAATCAGAATGTGGCAGGATGGACTGCCAAAAAGTGCTTATTACAAATATGAAAAATAACAACGATTGTATTACATTACAAGAGATTCTAAAAAAAGTAATTTGATCTTCATTTTCGCTCTTTACCCTTCAAATTGAAAATCGCAATATTTAATTGAACCAATAGAAGCTGAAACAAATTTCGTTTTCTTTCGTTATACAGCAGACAACAAAAACCTTCGAATAAGGGTGTCTCATGATTTCGTTTTCAGCTTCTGAACAGAGCTTAAATTTCAAAAAAGATGATCAAGTGTTGATGAAAAGTAAAATTAATTATCGTTAAAAGAGAGCTGTGCACTCGGTACGAAAGTGCGTTCAAATTGGTGACATGGAATCTTTGAGAGATCGATCAATTGGCTGAGATAATTTGATAAGGAACCTGACTGCTTGGGCATGGCTGAGGAAGAATTCAACTGGTACAGGCTAGAGTACCTTCCCTTGCACCGAAAAAACACTTCACGTCGAACACACACTTTAGCTACTGGAATCCACAGTGCACCAGATGTTCTGCGCTGCTAAATGGGTGGCCGTCGGAGGTGGGGTAAGTTAGAGACGCGAGGCTCACACACGCACTCGCAGGTGTAGTTTCACCGCTAACTGCCTTTGTTGACACTAAACGACGACTGCGAAGACGATCGATGAAATCGATAATCAGTTCAGTCTAAGCATTCCTGTGAGACTTTGGAAGCCACTGCTTGAGCAGTGCGAGTCTTTCTTTCATAAGAAATACGTTTTTTCTCGGTCTTTGCTAGAACGAATGTTTTATGTTGTGGCTGGGTAAATGAGGTGGATATCTTTAATATGATACAATGTGCGACAGTAATGGAAAGTGAAAAATCCAACGCCCAACCGAATCTTCCATCCTCGCGGCATACATACGTAATTTGGCAGCGGCATCGTATGGGGGCTAGAAGACACTGCTCTCCACAGCGGCTGGAGCCCCGAGGTCATTGTATGGTCAAAGAAGCATTCGTGTGTCACTAGGATTTTAAATAAAATAGTAATACTTGGAGCATCCCAAAAATGATTTCATAGTGCCAGACATCTTCCGTTTTCGGCAGTACATGCATCATTGGCTTCTGCTGAGTTGTAAGAATGAATAGCTTTTCAAATTAACCTTGAAAACATTGTTTCCTGGCAGCATCTCCTATATAGAATCTAGAGGAGGATGGGCACTCTTTATCAAAAATACTTTTCGTTCCTGCGAAAACGCCCGGCGACGATCTCTCAAGATTTACCGATTCATTTTAGTGCAACCGCATCTCGAAGCAGTTTCAATGAGTATCTGCACTATGCTGCCGCTAGTGGAAATCGTACGATGTTCCGTTCCATTTTCCCATCTTTCCAGACAGGCGGCACGTCTTGCGGCGCTCCTTTCACTGATGTATCTTTCTGAGGCACGTAAATCTGTCATGAGTAGCGGTCACGCGCAACATGTGCCACTCTCGCTCGTGGGAACATCGAAGGCAAAGGCTGTTCAGGCTCGTGTGAAGCTTTGTGAAGAGTTAGAGCAAACCTACCACTGAATTGTGGCATTCAGGCACACAAAGCTTTCTTGGTCTACTTGCATTCATTTGTAGCAAACATTTTTCCTTCTTCTGAACGGTTAAATCAAACAATAAGGAGTCTCTGAAGTGCGACTTTTAAGGGTGAGGTAATCTCAAGCGATAAGGACGCGTAGGTGTTTCTTATTTTCGAGTAGCTTGTCTCAAGTTGTTAATAGAGGCTGAAAACGAATGCAGTACCCTGATTGAGTTCTTCAAGAAGAATTAGACTAATGCGAAATGTCAATTTACCTCACTTCTAGGAATAAGCTATACTCCCATTGTTATTCACGCCGAAAAAAGCAAAGTGAGTACTTCGAATGCAAAAAAGTGGTGAACTCTCGTGAATATGGCGCAGATATTTACAGATACCCTTCCCACGGTATCTCTTCTCATAAGCACACAACAGAACGGCTCTATCTGATGCATTTCAACAGTAGGAAACAAAGAGAACGTTGTAAGAAAAGGATAACAGCTCACAACGGCAGTTAGAAAGAACCTTCCCATAATCCATGGGCACAGCCTGATCGTTATAGAAGATAGCTTGATGCATACATTTTGTAAAATGTCTTGTTTCAACGCTTGTTTCGGAATCACTAACTACTATAACATTATATGAATACATATTTGAGCACTGTACCCTTGAGCTTCTGCTTGTACCAAAAACAACATTTGTAGGGAATTCGAAACCCGTTGTATATAACTTACGGATTACGGGGCGTTGACACGGAGCGCCGCTTACGGATTATCACTAACCTTAGTGTTCGGTGTAAGACACTATCCGCCCTACATGAGAATTCAATCCATAATTCTAGTGCACACAAATGCTTTTCCTGTCTACACAGCGGCTCGTGAGGATAAGTCTATGTATTCAGTCACAGCCACATGCGGTTACCTGTATCCCCTGATATTTTTATTATTTTCATTTACATTCCACATTCATGTGCATTGAACTGCGTTGTGACCATCCCACAGATAAGGTGCCCCACGGCTAAGGAACGTATGTCGCTGGTCCTTGTCCACGCGTTGACAGTACCAGGGGACCAACGGGAAGGAGGCCGGCCACCCTCCTTCGGGACGTGCCATGCATAATATCCCCACTGACGATTCATCCGTTTAACGCATAAGGGACCGAGGCTATTTTCGCTCTCTTGAAAACGTGCAACACCATGTGTGCCACTTGGCCATCCACAGCGTTGATGATGCTGCATTAGGATGCTTGGCTTTGAAATTATCAGATAATTAAAAACAAAATGAATTTGCTATATTGCCCTTGATGAGTAAACGGGATTAATTTCTCTTTGATATACCGTCGAACTCAAAGAGCAGTACGCAGCCACTTGAAAAGAAAACCTTCAGAATCCTGAATCAAGCACGAGGATAAATACTGCACAAATAGACATTTTGATGCTGCAGACACGATAAACGGATTACGTGGTGTAAAATCTTAAACACGGGTATTCTGAAGGCTGTCCTTGCAGTAGTCATGTGAAAGGCTTTCGGTGCGATCGACCGACCGGATGTGGACATAGACGACAACACTGGGCGCGAAAACAATTCGACTTCAGTGTTCAGGAAGATCAGTGGGCCATGAGTTTAGCATGAGAAATACCGTGACCTAATCTCGATAATTTATAGACCAGTAAATGGTATGCATACACTCAGACTGTTGTGGGAATCTTACGCACGGCGTGTTCCAAAACGAGGTCGGCCACTGCCAATCACTTTTCCGCTGGTCCTCTGAGCTTAATGATGCTTTTTTGAAGCTTTCAGACACCCATGATGATTTTTCAATGATCATGGCAAGGCAGCCATTATAACAAGAAGATATTGATTTTTGGTATTTTTAATGTAGATAACTGCTGATTTTCTCGCTCGCGATATCAAAAATTAATATTTATAATACTAAGCTTTCAGCTTCACGGTTCGATGCCAATATTGGCCAAGCGGCTCAACATGTTATACGTGTGTGTGCTGATAAGCTATGGTAAACATACCATGCAGAAGTTAAGGTGAAAGGTGTGCTGGTAGTGTAATGGATTAGCAAATACGCCCGGAAAGCATGGTGTGCGGGTTTGAGTCCCGTTCGACAGTGAAGATTTCGCCCATAACTCAGCATTCTTGTGATAACAAGAAGAATTCTCGACAAAATGAGAGCGATCTTATTTCATTCTGTCTGACTATGGTATATTTTCAGTAATTGCTGAAAAGCAGCAACTTCCTAGGTTCTGCATTCTTTTCGATCGATCTTCTACGTCCTGATGAAATTGCATCTGAAGGAAGCTATTATCATCCAAAGTTGTGCACGCAGACATATTTTCCATCTAGTTTCCGTCTTTCCAAACTTATGCCGTGCTTCTAGCAGTCAATAGGTAGCAGCATTCTCGTGAATCCCACAAACGACATTCCCTTCCCTTTTCATCGCTGAACTTACGGAAGGAACTTATGACCATATGAAGAGAGCACTTCAGGATTTCGTCAAATCTTCTCGACAAAACTGACAACTCGTAAACTACATAAATATGCCAGCACTAGAGGAATCAACTAGGACAGGAAGAAGTTGGGACAAGGTCAATGGTGAGCAGCTAGAAATAACGGCAAAGCTCCACAAACAGTGGGAGGAGCGTATCTTCAAGTTCCGCGCTTTCAAAACCCTAGAGAAGCAAAGAGAATTGGCGGAAAGGCTAAGGTTGCAACTATAAGAAAATTTTCTGGGCACTAGCGTATGCTATCAAAAATTTTTCCACCATGAAACTGCTTACACGTGAAGTACTCAGGCAGCTATGGGTAGTCATAAATATTGAAGCTTCCAGAGAATAAATCAGAGATTAGAGTGTAAGTTATTGCTAAACTGAGCATATTCTCTGTTGGGCCCAAATTATGGTAAAAAGTTTGGCGAGCGAGGTTCCTCTCCTTTTTGACAAGGGATGCACAGTTCTACTATATGCGAATTGTTTTGCAGTGTGGAACCGAAATCCTGCAAATATATTACATAACAACTCTCCCTTTCTCCCCTGTTTCGTTCTCTTTCAGTATTTGTTCGAGCGATCAGTTAACTAATCAGTAAGGTTCCAAATATGGCAGAGGAAGCAAGCTTTCTTCAGCGTTTATCATTCAAAGGTTGGTTAACATATTTGTTTGCATAACAAGATTCCATTTGCCACATTTCCAGTGGCCTAATACGTTTTGGAAACCATATTTCAAACAGTTGAGACGGTAAATGATATTTTCGCTGTCACAGTTACTTTGTTCATGTGTACAGGGGGTGCCAAAAAAATAAAGTGATTTTCCTCTTCCACTTTCAACCCTACTTTAGTAGCACTTCAGCAATGTCCGACCAGATGTTTCCATCCCCAAATTCAAGAGCAGATCTTAATCTGTCACCAAACTCCGTGGCAGCCTTCTGCACGAGCAGGAACGGGAGCGAGGAAAGAGTGAACAAGATGTGCCACCTCAACTGTGCAAAATCCGACGTTTCGTCGCCCTCGTTCACAACCTTGCTGAGGTCCTTTCACTCTGGGTACCTAAAGGGATTCATACTGGATGGTGTTCTTCGAGATCCCGTTTTTTCCGTGTTCCCAGCTCCCTTCGTTTCCAAGAGCCAAAACGTGCACTTACCACTGAAACCCCTCCGGAGGCGGATTTGGGCATGAAAGTGATACTTCGGATCATAGCAGCCTTGTTCAAGCAGCAGGGGCTCTGTGACTTCCATGAACCGAAGGGCCAATCCTTGGGAAGCTTTCCAGAAAAGACCTACCACGGAGCCTGGCTCTCTTTTATGTGGACCTTGATAGCGTATGTGCTTTGAATGCCGACTGCAACGCTTGAAGGCTCCATATTTTTTATGAAAGAGACAGTAGTGAGTCCCAGCTTGCTCCTGTTTCTAAAGGAACATTTTGGGAATATTTGGCCCTAATACTTTTATCTCTTCGTTTCCTGTGTTTTGTATAGTTGGCGGATGTGACGGTGAGCAAAATTACTTTATTTTTTTGGCACCCCCTGTATATGTGTTTATTCTCAATTATTGCTGCCGAAATTGTGTAAACATTCCTCTCTCTCAGATTACATTTGTTGCATTTGAGCTATAAATTCTAGTTTTTTTTTTTCAAAGTTTTTAACACCAAAAACTTCTAAGTCGTATCTGCTGTTTACCATGAAAGATTTTGGATCAGTGATAACTACTACCAATTTCAGATGAATAGTAATTGTAGTAACTATCACCAGTACCATGAGATGAAGAAGGTCGGGCAGCGTGTGGGTGTCTTAGAGGAACCGGAGGGGTCCGAAACGAAAGGAAGATGCGAAGAAATGAGCATTTTGTAACGAACACTCAAGATAGCAGCGATAATCGGCAAAAAAATCCGCATTCAAAAGCGCGACGCTGTGGTGTGCATTTGCATCTTCGCATCAACACACTGACTTTCCGAGTTGTCCGCTGTAGGAGACGTGCCGCGGGCCAACGTTAGTTGTACCACCTGACTCCTAGTGCAGTGGAGTGGCCATTCCCAACTACCTTAGCATTCATGTGGGTACATCCAAAAACAATATAAGAAAGAACAAAGGAAAAAGTAAAGGGAAGGAACAACTTTATGATAAAAACACCTCCTCTTGGCATCATGCCAAGGCGTCAAATTGGCGAGTTTGTGCAATGGCGGCCACTTAAACTCGTTCGAACTACGTCTGTGGGCCAAAATTACCCTCTTCCGGTGTCTTTAATCCACATGCTGAGGGGAAGTTCAAAGAGGATTGCTCTCGGCACTCACAAGCTTGTATAATTACTGCTAATAGTGAAGATGTTCTTGACTAGGAATTTACTGACCTTTCAGAAGGCACGATACATGCCCCTGTGCTAGTGACCACTTTTACAATACAACCTCATCAAAAGATTCCCCTACATAGGTTGGTATGTTGGTGAAATTTATTTATTTATTTATTTATTTAATACACCAAGAGGTGCGCACAAAAGAGCTCAAAAAAATCTTTGGGAAAAACAGAATACAATTAAAAATGTTGAATACAATCAAAAAGGAAGAACGAAAAGTCGCCAGCAAGTTCATGTAATTCATGAAGTAAGGCTATCATGTGAAATAATCTTTTATTTGGTACCAAGTCATTTAGTTGAAGATTGTTTGAACGAACACAAACGAACAAAGAGGGAGAAGCAACAATTTACTTCTTAGGTAGATAGTCGGCAAGTCTGCGACTCGGTGATCCAGCAGTAAGGATAGGGTGAAACCTGATAACCCGACTTCGTCATTGATTTCTTCCCCAAACCACTAGTAGGAGTCAGCATACCAATCAATTCCTATCCAAACTTTCCGCCTTTCGCGTAAGACACAAATATCCTAAAATACCGATCAATTACTCCAAAATGTAACGGAAATGCTGTCTTTTTTCCAAACAACGAAGAAAAAACAAGAATGAATTGTGATGAGAGCATAGTGTGCAGAAAGAACCCGCAGGCAAAGAACGAATAGACCGCAGGCAAAGAACGCACTTCAGCCGAAATCTAGAACGAATCCGCAGAGTTTGTAGTTATCGCAGCGCTACGTTAGGTTTATACAAGGTTTATACCAGTCCGAAGAGCGGCCGGCTGCACCGGTATTTGAGGGAGGAGAGCACTCGCGGCCGTCGCCCACGCGGCGAGCCGATTTTCGCGCATGTTAAAGTGAGCGCCCGCCCCACTGAAGGCGGGACTTCTTCAACTGCTCCAATAACTACCTGCTTACCATAGCATACCTACCACTCAGCGAAGCCGACACAATTCTACTATCACTTGTTCATTAATAGGGGTTCTTCACAGCTGCCTGTGTGTACCTAAGGGTAAGGTGTGATGCAAGAAGAAGAAGTGGTATTGGTGTGTGATGGTTTTATTTCTATGTAATATTTACGATAGATTTCCATTGCAAAAATGAACCCTCGTGTTTGACGAATTTTTCGAAGGCTTTCCACAGCACATGCATGAGTAGTGGACATCCCATGACGTTGCTGAAATCAGAAGCTTTACTCTAGTCAGAGGATTGAAGCATTTTTTGAGTCCTTCCATAGCACACGCAAATGAGTAGTGGGTATCCATGTCGTTGCATAATTAGAGCTTGATTTTGATTAGATGATCTTAGAAATCAATGGGGATCTCTGTCTCACCTTTAGAAGAGAGAGGCTAGCATTGATTTTCTAGTATTAATTTTTTTGCACACAATGAATATTCATACGAGTTTTGATGTTTTAAAACTTGTTGCATAACACACGCAAACGCAAATGTAGAGATCCATCCCTGCTGAAATTGGATAGCTCGATTTTGATTAGAAGGTTTTAGAAATCGATAGAGGTCTCTATGCTACCTTTGGATCATACTAGTAAGACTTCGCTGAACACGATATTTTTGATAAGAGTGTAGTTTATACTGCTGACGTGATTTACAACATAGGAATGTAATTCATACTGGTGATTCGAAGAACTTTTTGAAGCGTTTTATAGCATATGCAAATAAATAGAGGATAGTGGTTCCTGTAATATGAGTAATTCAATGAAACATTGTCAGATTTTAGGGAGTAAAAAGGATTCTGCTGTTACCTCTGAACGGGTGATTCACAACATAAGAGTGTAATTCATACTGATGTCTTGAAGATTTTTGAAGAGTTTCATAGCACACGCAAATAAGTAGAGAATAGTGGTTTCTGTAATAAGAGCACTTTATTAAACATTATCAGATTCTGGAAATAGAAGAGGAATCTGCTGTCACCTCCGAACGGGTGATTTACAACACAGAAGTGTAATTCATATTGGTGTCTCGAAGATTTTCGAAGCGTTTCATAGCATACGCAAATAAGTAGAGGGTAGTGGTTTCTGTAATTAAAAACTCTAATGAAACATTATCAGATGCTGGAATGAGAACAGGAATGTGCTGTCATCTCTGAACGGGTGATTTACAATATAGGAGTGTAATTCATACAAGTATCTTGAAGAGTCTTTGAAGGCATTTTTATAGCACACGCATAAGTGGAGGATAGTGGTTCCTGTAATAAGAGCCTTCAATGAAACATTATCAGATTCTGGGAAGCAAGAGGAATCTGCTTTCACCTTTAGACGGGTGATCTGGCTCGGTCGCATCATATTAAGACTTCGTTGAACATTCTGGCAATACTTTTAATTTTTGATAACTGCTGTTTATCGCCGCAGCTCGCGATGCGAAAGTTACTACAAGGATGCTGAGTTATGGGCAAAAGCTTCGGTGGCGGACGGGACTCGAACCCGCACTTCATCCTTTCCGGGGATGCTGCGGCGATAAACAGCAGTTATCAAAAATTAAAAGTATCAAAATCATTACTAAAGCTTTCAGCTTCACGGTTGATGCCGATATTGGCCAACCGGCTCAACACGTTATACGTGTGAGTGCTGATAAGCTATGGTAAATATTCTGGCAATAATTTCTCCACCGCTGTTCTCGGTGACCAATCATGACGTTGCGTAAAGGTGAAATACTCCGGAAGTTGGTAGTAGTATAGCTCCCTAGGTTTTATGAAAGCATCAAGGCGTGAGCTATCACCAGTTTGAGCATACTGCCTGTTGAGCTCGAGGTAGGCTATAAGTGTAGTAAAAGACTGGCGAGCGTGATCGAGGTACTCCCGCTCGCGACCTGCTCTAAGAAATGCACTTTCCGCAAGTTAGGCAGATGAACAACTAATCTATAGATCGTGTGCGACTTGTTCTGCACTGCAAAGACGAAAATTCTAGACATGCTCTGTGGGCGAACACATAGCGAGTGTTCAGGTGCTGCCTATTTTCAACAACATTGAAGTTTCGTCTACAATTCGATCACTTTCAATGATGGTTCGAGCTCGTCTCGCCCTTTGTATGTGTACTTGTAAAGATATTTGACAGCTGATATCATGCCACAGATCTCCAAGTTGACGTGGCACTCATACTTTATCAAAAGATATGGATTTTATAGTACCACCCCGTCGTCGTATAGCACTCCATTAATTTAAACAGGATGAAGGTTTCGGCGTATACATTTGGGTAACCATCCACGTCCACTGAAGTCCTTTTCCGTATCTGCTTGAGTAAACGCTCCGAGCATGTTCCAATCCGCGTGCAAGGCGAGTCTATCTGCCCGTATCGACGGTGAATCATATAAGACATCACAGCAGCATGAAGATGGGGTTCCTCATTAGAATTAGTAATTCCCGCACAAGATGCTCGCTCGACATCCTCTGCTGTCCTTACTTTCCACTCATCCTTCATTATAATTAGAATGTGACAACGTGGGAGCCCTCACTTTTGCCAACTCGACCACGTACACATAGCCTTGCACCTCTCAGAGGATATGTCTTTAAAGAGATATCGTCACAGAGCTCTTGCATCTCAGCGTTGAATACCTGCGCCACCAAGTCAGGACGATCAGATGCCGTCTGACCACTGTACAAGTTCACTTGAATTTCTCTCCAACGAGGATTACATGTCATAGTCCGAAAATATGTGGGCTTTCCATAATGTGTTACTATAGCCATGGCGTCTTGGTAGGATTGTTGCATTGAACGTGGGCTACCAGGGGACGATGACAGCACTATGCGTTTTCCCGATGGGCAGATGTTGTCTTCACCGACTAAGTAATCCTGCAGGGGTATGTGGCGTTTGGCTCGTCCGGGGTAGCACGCGGCATTTTGCGCGGCGAACTGCGCGACGAGGCGGCCGTCTTGAGCGTGTTTGATTGGGGCGAGCGTTTGCAATGGTGCAGATAGAGAAAAGCTCCTCGAATCGTGCAATCGTTTTTGTTTTTTTCCATATATATCGTGTTTAGTTGGTGTGTTCGTTACGTTTTAAGTATCGTATTACTATTCAGAATGTATTGAACGCTGTTTCCAGATAAATTGTCGCTGTTTGCTCTTGATGATATAATTGCATGCTCTGTTATTACCTAGTTTGGACGTATTTCTTACGATCGCAGTTTCATCTCGCAGGTTTGCTTTTTTCACGTTCGTATGTGATTTTAGTTTTGCGTTTATTTTTGCTGGCCGTGTTTATCTCAGGCTTTTCCACGCGCTTGTCAAACAACGTGTTTTCAATGAAGGTTGGTGGCGGCAGAACCGCTCGTCAGGTTTGTTTTTTTTCTAAAACAACAAATGGTGTTATGATGTGTTTTTTAGTTTGTTGGTCTGATGGTTTAAGGCTCGTGTAATGTTGGTGCCCTGTTTTACTTCATCAGGTTAGTCCTTTTTTTTACAAGAAGATATTCCGTATATAACATCACGTTTATGACGTTCATCTTTGTGTCATGTTATCACTTCAGCTTTTTCCGTGCGCTTTCCGAAAGATGTGTCTTTTGGGAAGGGTGGTGATGGCAGAAGTGCTCGATCAGGTTTGTTTTTCTTTCTAAGTCAACAATTGATATTGCAATTGTGTTTTTTAGTTTTTCGGTGTTCTTGTGGTTTTACTGTTAGGTAATGCTGCTGCCCTGTTTCTTTCCATCAGGTCAGTTCTTTTTATTTCATAAGAAGATATCTCCATATATAACATTACTTTCATTACGTTCATTTTTTTGTGTCATGCTATCACTTCAGCTTTTCCCATGCACTTGTCGAGCTGTGGACGATGTGATATGGATAGGGCGTTTAGCTGGATCAACTTGATTGTGTTCCTGGACGTGATCTCTATTTGAGTAATTCAAGGTTGTTGATTTGTATCGAAATACTGTGGAAATCAAATATTTTCTATGCTTTCATGTGCTGACGATGTGTACTATATAGATGTGGAAGATGTGTACATATTGATGTGGAGTTTACGTTTTCCTATAGTAAAGTTACAAATCTGATTTTTTTTGGTTCTTATTCATGTTCGAGAGCTTAGCCCACTGATAGCCTATCGATTACTGCTCTGTCTTATCGTCACGCAGGTAGTGCTGAGGTTTGAGATGAGCAGTGGACTTCGACAGCGGTCTAGGAGCGCAAGCGATATAATGGAAGACCAATGAGAGCCAATTGGTGAAATTCTTAAAATCCGCAGCAGCCACCTTGAAACAAGCTCGGTTCCTGACATCAGCTAGTTGCGCATTGCTTCACCTCCATAAAGATAGTACCGTGCACTCTCAGCCACAGATATAGAAAGGAACAAGTCGGCAGCTATCTCGACATAGTCCTTGAGGTGTCTTAAAGATCTAAAACACTGGATCAGTCACCTTCTCTTGTTGCTGCCTCAAATGACGGTGCCACTTTCTAGGAGTATTTAGTAAAGCAGGATATTGCCGTTCGCCGAAAAGACTTGTTCTATCAGGTAATCAACGTTCCGGCAATATGGACCACATGTCTTCTAGCGGCAAACATAGCTATACTGGCACTATTTACCCAAAGCTACCCCACTGCCTCTTCAAGGGATGCTGTCAAAGAGGTGATTTTTGGAAAACCTTTTGATTTAGCTGCAAACTTATACCCCGAGGTATTTCGACCCGTAGAACACGAATATGACATTCGTTTGGAGCGAAACCGCTTGGCGCCTGCGCCATAGGCGCCGGCGCCAAAATGGGATGGATTACCAAACTCTCTCAAAATTTGTCTCAAGGGGTATTTCGACCCGTAGAATACAAATATGACATTCACTTGGCGCGAAACTGCTCAGCGCGGGCGCCAAGCCGTTTCGCGCCAAATGAATCATATTTACATTCTACGGGTCGAATTACCCTGGATGCAAGTTTGCAGCCAAATCAAAAATTTTCCAAAAATTACCGCTTCGACCACACTGGTCGGAGAGGTAGTGGGGTAGCTTTGGGTTAATAGTGCCGCTATTTACCGAATATCGAAATGATCGCTATTGCTTGATATTCGAATAAAGTATTGTGCATGTCGTGTTTAGATTTTGTGGTTACGTATACAGCTTCAGTGAACTTACGAACCGCCTTAACTATTATGAACCGATTCAGAATTTCAGTGCTCTTATGATGAGTGGGAATTCCTCCTTGCCGTTTTACGACGAAAACAACAACAACAACGTGAGAAGTGAGTGGCCCATCACCAGTAATACATCAGCTTTACGCTGGAAAATGAATAATTTTGAAAAGTCTGTCAGAAATGCGTAAAGATCGTCAAGAGGTAATTTCAAGGTTTTACCATGAGGCTGCGAATACGTGTGCAGCCTCTATGTCTGACTGATTGCCTAACGCGTGATCGGTTATGAACTGTTCCGTAGATTACTAGAGTGAGTAATTACCACAAGTCTATTGCAGGTGGCGGCAACATGGATCCCGCACCGCCTTCGGCAGCTGTAACATCTGGTAAGCCGCAAGTCCCTTTGGTTTCAGATTCACGCCCGCGCGTAGCACTTGGGCAAATACTGACTTCAAGTGATGATTCTACGCCGAGCGGTAATTAGTAGCGCATTTGCATTGCCCAGCCACTAGTTCTTCCGCGAGCATTATCATTACTTTGATACACTGCTTTCAGCTCGTAATGAAACACCTGGACCGCGCTCTCATAGACGTGTAAATTTCACAGGAGAGCTTTTCAGAGGCATCGTTGAGAGCAGCAAGCACGGTGTGCACCCTGTTATCAGGTACCCCATTCCAGGTTAGTCTGAAGAGCATTATGATTCCATGCTCAGAATGATAGCAAATGGTTTTGAGGTGGGGCTGAGTGTTACACCTTTGAATTCCTGCGCCGTACGATGCAGGGACAGGTGGTATACCGATGCCTCGGTTGTAAGAAGAATCGAAGGACAACGAGCGTAGCGGTACTACAAGTTCGCACATTTGGTGCCATTGCAATGCGTTCTCGGCATAGTCTTGCAGGTGATGAACGGATGTGACCTAGTCGGCGACCCGACTGACCTGCCGCATGTGTGCATACCGTTTAGCAGTCCACAAGATCAGGTAACGCGCATGGTGTACAAGGTGAGAGGCAAATTTCATTCTTCTCGGCTCTTTCACAAACTACTTACTTACGGCCAAGTTTTAGTCCTGCCAAGAAATTGCGAGCGACGCACGACTGGCGCATGCCAAGCCAAGAGAGCTGTGGCAGAACATAGCCGAACACGTGCATTACTGTGAAGGAGCCGGTTAGTCACATAAGAAAGTAGTCTACAGTTGGAGAAGTGCTGTGTAAGTTCAGATGAGGCACAGCGCGATGCGATGCTTGCACTTTTCCACAAGGACGGATACGAGTCGCGCAGAGCGTCCATAGCAAGGTACATGCACAATGAATAAGATTTGCATTCGTGATAATAATTGTTCAGGGCAGCCGCAAAGCTGCATGACGCTCGCGTTACTATGACCAACATACCGCGAGAATATGCCTTCCTTCCCGACGGTACGGCCTTTCTCCAATACTCTAGCGCCGAAATTCATATATACTACTCTGCTGCCGTCGTGGAGGTATCTTTTGCAAGTGAACAGCTGCACGGTCTTGGTGCTATGTTCTATTGCTTATCATCTGCTCTTTTACATTTCAGAAGGCATGCCAGCTAGGCCTGTGCGCGTTGGTGGCAGATGGCGTCCACGACCTACAGCCAGATTCCACCAATAAAACAGGGCAGCTCTACGTGGTTCACGGTGTCATGGCGAACTCCGTGGACGTACCCCTAGTTTTTGCCATTACAACTCGGTGTGATATGCTTGTTAATTCGCACTTGCATGTTTGGTTCCACCATCCTTTTTTGATGTTTCAGGAAAAACCAACGTGTCTACGAAATCATCTTCGGAAGGATCAGGGACATCATCGCGGCCAGTGCGAGACCACAGCATCTTCGAATCCTCTTGGACTACGAAAAAGCCGCCATAAATGCGGCTAGAAGGTGCTTCCCAAGCGCATCGGTAGAGGGCTGCGCCTTTCATTTGGCGCAAGCCTGGAACAGAAAAAGAGATGCGCTTGGGTTGCGCCAGCAGGTAAGTGGGCCCCTACGGTGTAGAGCTATTCAAAATTGGTGGCGCACCATCAAAGGGTTAGTTTTTCTTCCATCAGAACTGCACCGTAGGGTCCCAGCCCTTTTCCGTCCGCCTGTCCCTATTGAACATGGCGCGTACGATAAGTGTTCAATGTCTCTTGACTACTTGCATGATAATTGGTATCAAGGACCATTTAGGAACATGTGGAACAAATGGGACGTACTGCAGCTGCGCACTACTAACGTGGCGGAATCGTTCAATAGGTGAGAAATGATGCATCTGGCCTTCATATCAGTGTATATGAATAGATCACTTCCAGGCTTCTTGGAAGCCGACTTCAGGACAAGTACCCCCGCATGAGTGACCTCCTTATCGCTCTGCGAGGCTGCGTCACAACTGCAAAAGGAGCTCTCCTTAATACTGAGAGAGTCCACTTTTTGAATACTCGTTCCTATGAAAATCGACGTTGATACCTCAGTTTCAGAGGAGGACGACAAAACGTTTACGCAGAAAGGACATCCTCCGGCGACGTCGCATCGAAAGGGAAATTTCTCGCTTCAAGAGGATCCTGAATCAAAACAGGAGTTTTCTTAGTACTACTACTATTACGACGTTCTGCCGCAGAATGTCCAGATTCGTCACCGAAAAGGTTGTATAAGAGGTACGATAGCACATGTTATTAAGATAGCAAGCAGCATACATGTAAGCTCAAGATGGAAATATTTAGATGGCAGAAAGCGATGAGAGCACATGCGGACATAACAATGAGGATAGAGGATGAAGGATAAGTTTTACTGCGCTAGCTGTGCCATTGTGAAGAAAGGGTAGCACCGCGTATCATGATATCCCGGTTTCCAACGATTTAGAAATACATAGATATTATCCTCTGTCAACATCTGTAGCAAATGATTAGGCGTGCAAATATCCGTAGTTAATGGAGCAAACCACAATCTCGTGCCACAGTGTGCTTCGCTACCCTTTCTTCACAACTCACACCCCAACTTTTCACTCTTCACATACAGTTTTTCTCAGTCTCATCTCCTTTCTGTCACTGCTTGCGTGTCTTCCATGATGTGCGCGGCCTATGCTTCGAATCGATAATGCGCATATAAGTGTAATTTCATGCTGGTTGCAAAATCACTTCATTCTTCTACTCACTTTCATAACATTAAGGGAACACAAAAGCAAAATGGAATTGTCAGCCGAAGAAGAACCCGATGATCGACCGCTGGACTTGTTAGTTGAAGATGAAGCTGATGACGGGCAAGTTGTTCGAAAAGGGCACGAAAAAAGCTGAAGCGATAACACGACAAAAAAATGAACGTAATGAACGTAATGTTATATATGGAGATATCTTCTTACGAAATAAAAAGAACTGACCTGATAAAATGGAACAGGGCAGCAGCATTACCTAACAGTAAAACCACAAGAACACCGAAAAACTAAAAAACACAATTGCAATATCAATTGTTGACTTAGAAAGAAAAACAAACCTGATCGAGCACTTCTGCCATCACCACCCTTCCCAAAAGACACATCTTTCGGAAAGCGCACGGAAAAAGCTGAAGTGATAACATGACACAAAGATGAACGTCATAAACGTGATGTTATATACGGAATATCTTCTTGTAAAAAAAAGGACTAACCTGATGAAGTAAAACAGGGCACCAACATTACACGAGCCTTAAACCATCAGACCAACAAACTAAAAAACACATCATAACACCATTTGTTGTTTTAGAAAAAAAAAACAAACCTGACGAGCGGTTCTGCCGCCACCGACCTTTATTGAAAACACGTTGTTTGACAAGCGCGTGGAAAAGCCTGAGATAAACACGGCCAGCAAAAATAAACGCAAAACTAAAATCACATACGAACGTGAAAAAAGCAAACCTGCGAGATGAAACTGCGATCGTAAGAAATACGTCCAAACTAGGTAATAACAGAGCATGCAATTATATCATCAAGAGCCAACAGCGACAATTTATCTGAAAACAGCGCTCAATACATTCTGAATAGTAATACGATACTTAAAACGTAACGAACACACCAACTAAACACGATATATATAAATAAAACAAAAACTATTGCACGATTCGAGGCGCTTTTCTCTATCTGCACCATTGCAAACGCTCGCCCCAATCAAACACGGTCAAGACGGCCGCCTCGTCGCGCAGTTCGCCGCGCAAAATGCCGCGTGCCACCCCGGACGAGCCAAACGCCTGTCTCCCATCCTGCAGTCCTTTGTATGAATCAGCACACAATTGATGGGTCTCTGGAATTTGAGGCGGTTTTGTTCAATTTGTACGTATGTGACGACAACGAACTGTTGAAAAAAATTTTCCTGCATGCAGAATGGGGTTGAAAGTGTCGCACACAGATAGTAAGTAGAAATAGTACTCTTTCTGTGTAATGCGACCACCCATGTCGTGGTCATTCCTAGCTCCCACCCACCTTCTCCAGTTGAAAACGGAAGAGGATATGAGAGGATCACATATTTCGTCTATGTCTCTGGGTTTTGGAGCTGTTCTCCTGGAGTCCGTGGATGGACAGTGAAGCTCCTCGTATGTGGTACATCGTTGTCTTCTCCGACGTGAACAACCGTAACTTCATTAGCCGTGGAGAGATCGTACTGTCGACGTCTCAGTCCTCTGTCAGTGTTCACTTCGAGAATCATGCGGATGTTGAATGAGCTTCGGTTTTCGCGCGCTGCCGCTGCAAGCTTTGCTTGTTCTACTCCGCTCATCATTTCGCACGATTGAGCGTATACATTGATGCGTGACAACAATTCGCTGAGGTAAAGCATTAGTCAATCCCCACGGGTATCTGAAATGAATTCTAACCCCACTCAAACTTTCAAAAACCTCCAAATATTAAACTAAGACGTAATCAGTAAAAAATTACCTGCTGTTGTAATATCGCCTCCAACCAAAGGGCTCTCTTCTTCACGATCATTTCTTATTCGTGATGCTACACTTCGCCTTACCGTGCCTGCTCGGCCTCAACCACTTTGCGGTTCAGGATCGTGATCCCTATGGGGATCTGAGATGAGGTAACGTTAATCAAATTTTTGGAAATAGAACTAAAACGTAATAAATGGGAAACTACCTGCTGTTGTTCCCTTGCAACCAGAACGCTCGCTCCTTCACCATCACCACTCCTTGGCGGGATGACGGTTGGGACACACGAAACTAAGGCTCGGACTGGGACCGGCCCGCCGCGCGGCGCATTCGTGAAAGGAGGCGTTCCCATCGGTCCACATTATTTTATCTCCTATTATTTGTCATAGTTTCTTGGATTTGCAAGCTTTATAGGACTCTTTAGTCGTGTTTAGTTCTTCCATGCTTGACTTGATTCTGAAAATAGAATTAGTTTGCTTCAAATGGTAAAGCAATGCCTCATAACTCCATGCGGTATTTGACAAACCGATCTCTTGAAGAGCGATTATTCCACCATAACAACAAAACTCGCATAGTTTCTTTACTGTTCTGAATTTAAGCGGTCTTCAAGACCGTTCGAAGCTATCCTCTTTGTTTGTAGGGATTCAGCCAAAGTTTCATTGGTGTTTTATGGCAACTATACGGTTCCATCATCTTCACAGGAATTTCGATGAACTGTATTCACGTGTCCTCGATTCAGGAGAAATGCTTAGTGTCAGGAGTATTCATGACGGATGAATAGTGTTTGTCGGATGTAAACCACTCAATACGTTGTTTATAAAACCGCACGCTTAAATGATTTAGTTCTACTTTATCTCACACGTGGGTATCAAAATCGAGAATACTACTGGTGAGGCACTGAAGTTATGGGGACATAATTTCAACCACGAAGAAATAATTGTTAGTAGGGTGAGTAGAGTATGTTGTGAGAGTAAAACTTGTTTTTTTTTCTCTTTCAAAATGGTGTTCATACTCGCGCTTTTGAATCGGCGTTAAAATAGTGCCTATGTTCGTTACTGCAGAAAATTATGTTGAAAATCATCGCAGCGTGCGTCTTACGAGGCTTTTCTCAATGTTTTCTTTTCAGATTACTCGTGAATTGATCGATGCTTGTAGACATACTTTCGATATGATCTCAGTCGTAGTGACTGGCAGTTGATCGTAGAACTTAAGAAAAGTTTAAATATAATGTGAGTGACCTAGAGTTGCTTTAGTTACCCTTTTCTTGAAAGTTTCATGCATGAAGTCTCCGGAAACCTATGGTATGGAGTATTCTTATCTATTTTCTCTCTTTCTTCTCATTTCCAAGCTGTTTGCCACAGCTGTGCTCACTAAAATTGTCATTGTGGTTTCTTTGACGATCGTTAGATTGCTGCCAGTGTGTTGAGAAAGGTGAATGTTTGATTCGATTCAGTTTACTGCTGCTTATGCTATTTATCATTACCGTTTCCCTTCCTCTGCATCGATGGGCTGTCTCTCTTACAGTGACAAGCTAATTATACCCAGTTTTATTGAACACTGCTGATTTCCGGTGGAATTTTTATCGCGACTAGTTGTAAGCGAACTATTGCCAACATTAGCACACCCCTTTGTGTTCTTTTCTCAGCATGTTCTGAAACGGAGCCTGTTGGCGAGTAAATTATTATGGCTACTTCAAAAACTCTTTATACTCGAATTTGAGCTGTCTTCCTCTACTGCACCACGATTAGTCGACAGTAAATTATTCGTGAGATCATCTTTCATGATATCCAACAAGTTGAATATACCTCTGAAAGCACACATATTAAGCAAAGCGAGGGTATCCCGCTCAGGAGCACACAGCCTACCCAGCAAGTCAATAATGAAGCGCGCGCGCAATTCCATGAACATCCATGCAGTTTTGCTCCATCGAAACGAATTTATAAGAGAATTTACAAGATGCTAGAGAATAACCTGGTCGAGCAAGCTGTTCCACATGCTGAAAGCTCATCAGAAGTGTTACTGATTACATCATTCACCATGTATGGTGATGAACATGAGCTGAGGATTGAGTTATCGTTACAATAGGTCAATGAGATGCAACCTGCGTCCACCCTACATGCTGCGGCCTCAGACTCGCTTATCTTAGCTGGCAGTCAACTTTATTATGACTATGATTTGGAATATGACTGTTTTTTCCTTGTTGCCTTGCGATCAAAAATATGCACCTATGAATGGGCCTAATGGTGCTTCAATTCTGCAATATCAGTCCTTGCCACCTCATCTAGAAGAGCACAACACTTCTGATACTGTTGCTATTTGAACTTTTTTTTTCAATGGTGAGCCCGAGTGTAGCTGTTTACATACCAATGCTTTTCACATGTTTTATTGTACGCACCTTTGAGTGCATTGAAATAAATAAATAAATAAATAGATGATAAGGGCGGAATTTTCATGGTTTCAAAGGAGATGAATGTAAATAGGGGCGGAAAACATAATCTACAGAAAAACTAAAGTGTTCAACGGAGATTCCATAGATTATCGTGAACATTTGTTGAAGAAAAATATAGGCTAACCATCCAGTAAGCTAGAAGAAGTAATACAACCGTATACGAAGGGAAGTTGAGAGAAAAAAGTGGCAAAGAAATTGGTCTGATGATGCAAATTCGACCAAGGCCTAGCGGAAATTGCGTTTAGGAGGGAAAAGAGAAGTCATTAGCTAATTTGAAACCACACTGATGTTTACGTGCCACACACTGACATACTTGAGTTAGGGTATAACCCGCATCAGAACAAATGAGCAAACATAAAGCTTCAAATAAACATGATATGTCACTGAATGTCAAGTACCTCGTCGTTGTATTTATACCAAACCCCAGTGAGTGGACCGCACATGATCTTAATATCACATCACATGAACATAACGTTCGTGTGTTGAAAGTATTCCACAATGAAACATTGCAGATAATAATACTCTAGGTCACGATTCAAGCGGTACACTCTCAAGGCGACTTTGCAAAGCGACCGGTAGAGTTCCTGACTCAAGGTAGTGAACAAATGGGAAACTCCAAACAACTCAAACGTATTATAAGACGACCGCCCATATTTCCTGATTCATCCCTCAAGTGGCAGCGAACGGGGATCAGAACAATCACATGTGTAAAAACGAAAACAAAACCTCAATTCAGTGAAACAGAAGGATTCGCAACACAAAATAATGACGTTATTGATCGATGAGAGGGAGGAGCCACGGTTTGGCAATTTGCCAGAGTGGCCGGTGTTGGGATAACGCTAAGACAGCTAGTATCAGAAATTTCGAGTTCGCGACACCGCGCGCGGAGAGCCGACCCCAGTCCGAGCCCTAGGTTCGTGTGTCCCAGCATACACCCCTCCTTGGCGCCACTTGCTGTCTTCTGCCGATGTGATCGCGAGAACTCAGTCGGCTTTGCCACCTTCGGCTTATATTTTCCGTTTGAGCTTGGTTCAGTTCAAGTGCAAATTGCTGTGGAGTAAGATGTACCGTTCGCATCACAAAGAGGCTCTGCATCACCAAAGAACATGGCGTAGAACAGTTTTGCAAAATTCTGCTCATTATGTGTGAAAAACATAGTAGTAGTGATGAAAGGACAAAATGGGGGATGTGCGCTCACATGAGAATGAGGGCTCATCACAGCAATTACCAGTTTACAATTACAAGTTATACCACTACTATCAATGAAAGGAAAAGAGACATAAACTGAGACTTACAATTGGTTACCCAATTGGAAGGTACCCTGCTATTTGCATAATTCAAATGCGAGTTTCTCGATCGGATTCTTATGGCTATATAATGTCCTCGAATTAGCGAATATATACATCATTCGAATTCGTGTTTTTCGCACGGATTCTTATGGCTATATAAACGTCTCGAATTAAGTGAGAAAGCTTAGTAGCTGTAGCGAGAATGAGTAGCTCAGAGAAAAATGATAGTTTACCTGATTGGGAGGTAATCTGCTATATACATCATTTGAATTGGTGTTGCTTGGATTATTATGGCTATGTAATGGTCTCGAATGAGTAGCCCACAGGGAAAGAATCGTTCACTTGATTGGAAGAAGCTGATTGGCTACTTGCATTACTTGAGTTGGGTTATGGTCTCATGTCATATGAGTGGATCAAAGGAAAAGAAATGTTAACTGGATTGTGAGTTGGCATTGCTCGGATTCTTATGGATATGTTATGGTTTCGTATCATATCAGTAGTTCAGAGGAAAATAATTGTTTACTTAATTGGAAGGTACCCTGCCAATTACACTATTTCAAATTCGAGTTATTCGCTCGGATTTTTATGGCTATATAGTGGCTTCGAATTAGGAGAGGAAGCCCAGCAGCTGTAGTGAGTATGAGTAGCTCAAAGGATAATAATTACTTACCTGATTGAAAAGAAACCTGCCGTATACATTATTCGAATTCGTGTTTTTCGCACGTATTCTTATGGATATATAATTGCTTCAAATTAAGTGAAAAAATTCAACAGCTGTAGCGAAATTGAGTAAATCAAAGGCAAATAGACGAACGATAGCAAGTTCGATATTAATAAAAAAGATGATTCAAATTTGGAAGCATGTTACAGTTCGGAGCAGCAGTTTACTGGCAACGGCTACCGTTTTTGGGCCACTAGTATTACTACTAGTATTTCTTATGGATATATAATTGTATTAATTTAATTTATATATAGTATTAATGAAAGCGAAAGAGACACATGCCTGAGCCTTATAATTGTTTACTTGATTGGAAGGTACCCTGCTATGTACGTGGGTCACTATTTATATTTCGGGAATAGGCAATACTGTTATCATGGGAGTAAATCTGATGATTCCATCGTAATTTTCGCCTCTTTTAACCATAGACCCCATCATCCACTTTGTCGCACGGCGCTATTTGTTCATTTTATAAATTTTTGAAAATTTCGTCGACATAAGCCTTTCTTGGTGAGTTTGTCAAATTGTGTGGATTTCAACGAAAAAATATTTTCTGCAAATCCATGTGTTCAAGTAAAATTGAATGTTTGTTGGTGGAAATAATGTTTAGGGATGCCTCAATCTTAGGATGGGTGAATTGGTGATCTTGCTTAATCATATGGCACACAGCATCGATGTTTTTTTAAACAAGTGCTAATTTCAGACATCCTTCATGAATCTCGTCGGACAACGGACTACGACAACGAATGAGTTCCCTGAGCCAACGATACACTGTGGTCTTTGATGGAGCTTCACTGCCAAATTTTTTAAAAATTTTTGAAAATTTCATTTTCATTTCCTGAAAAAAACTGAATCTTTCAGATGAATGTAAAATAAACAAAAAGCGCCGTACGGCAAATTGAATGATGGAGTATATAGTTTAAAAAAGGCGAACTTTACGATGAAACCATCAAATTTACTCCCATGATAACAGTATTGCCTATTCCCGAAAATAAATAGTGACCTACGTATTTACATTATTTGCATTCGCGTTTTTTGCTCTTTCTTATGGCTAAGTAATAGCTTCGACTGAGTAGCTCATATAATCTCAACACCTTTTTACCACTACCGAGGCCCGTATCAAGCTATTTCGAGAGCTCCGAATAAGAAATTACTCGATTAAGTGAGAAAGCCCTACCGCTGTAGCGGAAATGCGCAGCCTGAAGGAAGATGCCACTCCAGAAGAAAATAGCGATATCATCAGTGACGGGGCCATTAGCAATCCATAGATACTCCTCCGCACTTTTTTAAGGGATGGAAATATTCTCATCTAGCTCCGCCTCCCTTAACCGTCGATTTATCTATTTCAGTCGCGAACAGTATGCTGTTAATTGGATTAATACTCCGCCTCACGTTCAAAAATCAAAATTACAGTAATTTCACCGGGGAAAATAATCGAAATTTTAACGCAGAACCAAGGCCACCGAGCTAGTCATATAAAAATCACTCTTTACTTTGCCCTCAGTTTTGTAGATGCAAGTTTCGCATCTCATCTACGTTCACTAAGCGACGTGAACAGCCAATAAACCTTTGCGCGAAGCCGATAATTTCTATCGGATGTATCACCAACAGCCAGAACCTTTCTTCTGCGACTTTACCCACTCAGCAGTGAGGTTCCGCTACCCTTTTCCAGTCTCCCGCGCGAGAACCGTTATTTTCAATCAATATCGATCGATAACGCATGGTTGTGAATTCCTATGAGCACTCATTCATTGGTCCATATAGTGATATGGTCCATGAGCCGCTACCAGTATTCTGCATGATAGCCGATACTTTCAACCAGTATCCCGCAAAGACTCCGGTCATTACGATCATTTGACGCTATTTCTGTCGCATTAGCTATCGCACTACATGAGCTTTTTCCCGGTCTGTGGATGGCTGCTGGAGCAGAACTATACTTTTTATAATAAGCAAAATCCGGATTTTGTCAGGCTCCGTCCACAGCGGGTGAGTGTCCACACACTTCAGATATGCTCAAAACAGGGTGGACATCGCTGATATCTACCGATTTTTCTCCGGTCCTCTAGGGCCGAGCCATAAACATTCGTACATTTGTAGCAAGCATCGCCAACTTGGAATACGCCCGGGCCACTGGACACAAACGTTTCAGCTGCTACATACACCATGGACCCATGTTGGTCCACATTCTATCAACGTCCGGCTCTTCTAAAACTAGATATAGATTTAGCTGCCAAGCACGAAAGAATTCTGCGCACGCCCGCCTATAATGGGCGGAGTCTCACATGGTTGCGCTCCGTACATCTTGGATCTTGCCCCACGCAACCTAAACTTGACCTGACCTCGTCCACTCGACCTCCAGTAATACTGAGTTCCCAACTGACAAGCAAGCAAGCAAACAAACAAACAAGCAAACACACCAAAGTCCTAATTTACATAGGTTATTGTTGGCACACTAATGATTTTCATGTACACCGTATATTTGAACTTGACTTACCACGAAATAGTAGGATACTGCGAATCGAGAACACGCAACTGTTTCAGATGTTTTCAAAAATTTTAGGGCAAAACTACGTAACCGATGTTTACGGGATGTCCACTGCTGAAAGCGCTCGTTACCTTTGAACTCTCTACTGCTTTGGAATCATCAATCCTGGCTCTTGTCTCTTTCTTGAAGCAGCAATGGTGAAACGTGTATTTGTTTTCAAAATAACAATAATGATCAAAGAAATAGCCAATTAATCACTATAAAACAGTGCTAGCATTACACCAAACAGTCCACAGCTGATGAAAGTGAAGTAAACAGAGTAATGTTATCGCACATCGTGAGTAGTATCATAGGAACCCGTCGTGTGACTTATAAAGCGAAAAGCAAGATAAGTTTTCGGCTATACCAAAGCACCGTATAAATTATCATAGTGCTTAACAATTCTCTCTCTACAAAGTCGAGCCTCCTCAGGTCCTTCCGTTCGACTAATTGGCTGAAGACCGATCAATGCTTGAGAGGTGGCAGGATACCTTTCCACATACTTGGAGACGTCTTGTTTCCAAGCTATGAGATTGTGGAGGATCTTAAAAGCACAATTTGAACGATATGAATGATAGTAAATCCTTTTGATGCAAGTGTTCATCGCCGCAGATCACGACATTAACACATGTATCGCCACAAAAACACTGAGTGGTGTGATTGAAGAGGTAGGGCGCTTGTGATCGAATTTTTTTGGCTCCGGGCTATGTGATACACATTGCAGGGTGAGGCTACTTACTCCGGAAAGTCCTTTGCGGCGCCACCAGTACGACTTGCGAATCAATTGCTCTTAAGAGCCCGGCAGAGCGTGGTTGCGTCACGTTCTGCGCTTCTCCCCATGCCACACTGCCTCGCTTTGAAGGCTGATATGCCTCTCACTGGCACACGCACCCGCCGCGCCCTCGTCGCGGGCGGCTACGCGATTTTCCGGAGTAAGTAGCCTCACCCTGCATTGGGGTGAGGCCACTACTTGTGAAGCAACAGTGCGCGGCACTGAATACCGCTCAACTCTTATAGCATTCTAGTCGCGGCATGTTTGGCGCGTATGGAATATGTGAAATATCCTTTCACTTTTCCATTTTTCGGTCATTCGTCTTGCGATGCCAATTTCCGTTACTCTCACAAAGTGGAAATCGCTCAACTCAAGACGGTGCATATCTACGTTGACCTAACGCGGGCAATCATGACCATTCTTCAAGAAATGACCATGCTCACATGCCATGTGACTTCATAGGAAGAACACAATATTCTCGACCCAATAATAGCAGGAAATGAGAAAGTTTTATCTAAGAAAGAACAGTAAAAAATGACTGTGCATCAATGTAAGTGAGAAAATTGCCGTCAACCTCTTATGACCCTTTTCTCTACTCTAGAGAGGAGATTCAACGAGATACTCGAACAGTCGCGAACGATGGACCCTGATTATGTATGTCTATTATCTCCGGTTTGTTTTGCTTTGGAAATATTTTTCACACATCTACAGCGGCATTTATTTTATCAATTCATAGGTTGACAATGCCATCAAAACTTGACTTCTCACGGGGTTTCTTCCAAGTTAGGATCCCCTGTTTCTGCCCTTCAGGTTCTCTGGAAGCCATCACGCAGATGGCTAGGGATTCGGGATTCGGTAACTCGTCCAAGCAAAAGTGAAGCAAAAAAGGAATCTACTCACCAATAGAGACGTTATAAGCCGACTTCCTCTACTTGGTTCAAGTTGCAAAGGTTTCTGGAGTACAGCAAATCGACGCTGCAGTATTTCGAAGGTAGTGTCGATTGTTCGTCGAGCACTGAACGAAGCGGATTTCCTTCTCTATTAGCCTCTTCACACTCCCGGCAGATAGGCCTTTTTCTTGAAATTTACATCCCAGTAGAAACAACCAAACAAACTCGAAATGGTACCATTTTCTTGCAACAACAAATAACTAAGAGGTCCAGTAGCTGCTATAATTCTGGAATAATCTTGGCAGCCTTTCAAAAGCGTTTTCGACGGGATTCCAGAAACAGTACATTGCAGGATGCCCTTGATGAACTGTTTCGAACAAAACCCTTGGGAAATAGTTTACAGAAATCTAATTTTTCCTTCTCTCATACAGTAATGTTGCATTTGTCCACTGCGGGTATCCTGCAACGTATCACGCGATAAGCAGTGAGACAAATACAAGGAGAATTAGTATGCATGCAAGTTTCAGTGAAAGAACAAGTACATGAGGTTAACTCTCCTTCTCGATCACCCCTCCAAAAGGCGTCACGATTATATTGGGTTGAACCATAATTTCTGTCACACTTTTTATTTTTCTTGGGAAAAACTGCGGAAGCTTCTGGAATATTTGGTAGTGGGGGAGGGTATATAAAACGAGTGAAAAGGAGTACTGATTAACACATTCATATTCTCCATGGCTTCAACTAGCAGTGATTCTACGACAATTTCGCGAGAGGGGCGAAATTCACGAGCACCGCCCCGTTCCTCAGCATGCGAGGCCACTAACCGAATCAACCAGTCGATGGGCCCAGGTACTGGCTCTCATATGGCGGCAACCCGATGGCTCGATTGACTCAAATCGAAACGGAAAAAAGTTCAAAAAATTGCAGAGAGAAAATTTTTTTAATATTCAAAAAAAGGGAACTGTTGCCGACCAATACTGCACTGTCACTGTTGACAGTCACTGCCGATCTCTACTGCAGGCAGTTGGAACCGTAGCCGCAAAACTTACCAGAAAAATGGACCGAGTCTTCTTCCTCCACGACAACGCTCGCCCACATGTGGCAAAGTTTGCGTGTCAAAGAATCCAAGACCTTGATTGGACGAAGCTCCCCCACCCACCGTAATCTTCGACCGTGACTACCACCTATTCCGATCTCTGACCCACTTCCTCGACAGACAGCAGTTCAAAGATGACGATGATCTCAAAATCGACCTCTAGACTTTCTTCGACCAGAAATCCCCAGACTTCTATAAGCAACGCATGTATTACCGCCCTATTCGCTGGCAATATATTGTTGATTATAATGGCACATATTTTGTTGACTAAAGTTAGACACAATTGAAGAAAAATGAATTCGAAATTTTTTGTCATTGTGTGACAGAAATTATGATTCAGCCTAATACTTCCAACTCAAAGAGTTATGAGTTCCTTCGAAGGGCTCCTTCGCTACTATTTTTATATCAGTGTAGACGAAAGCTTATTTCTGAGGCAGCAGCATATTTTAGGTTTTCGCGGAGGCCGAAATTACTGTGAAGAAAAGTCAGCCACAAAACCAAAGAAACGGTATGTGACGTAAGTCATGGCGAGAGATGCGCTCTAACATTCAGCAACTCCCTACACTGGCCGGCATGCCTCCACGGCCGAGCTTCAAACACAGTGTGCACATTTTGAAACACCGTCAAGGGAAAGTCCCAGTTTAATAATATGGAGGTAGAGATGAGAAGTAATGGAACAGCAGACAAAGAATTTAATGAGACGGGTGTGTGCACTTATGACAAAAAAGCGCTTCGCGGCGTCGCACTTGCGGCTCCATCAGCACGACTTGCCGAATCTACTGCCCTCGAGAGCCCGGCAGAGTATGGCTCCGTCACCTCTGCACTTCCACCCGTGAACCACTGCCTCCTGCACCCATGCTACCCTGCCTCCTCCACCCATGCCACACTGCCTCGCTTCAAGGCTGCCATGCCTTGCCACTGCTACTCGTACCCGCCGAGATTTGTCATAAGTGCACACACCCCAGCCAAGGTCGCCGTTAGATTTGCGATTCTACGATTTTGCCACGTCGCACCTTCGCACTACGACCTTGAGATTGTGCAATGCCGCAACTTCGCGTGCGGAGCCGTGACACCGCAAAATCGCAAAGTCTGGCGGCGGCCAAGCAAGCTGGCCTTGAACGCTTGCCTTGGCGTGCCCCACATAGCTCTGTACCGTCGGAAGCCGCACGACGAAATGCACCATACGAGAGCCTAACGAAATGCACCATACGAGAGCCTAATGAAAAGCCCACAGCACACATTACACCACAGATCTTCTGTTCAATCGTCCGACCATACTTAACTGAAAACGTGTCGCCCAAAATCTGATTTCCCTCAGTACTACAAAAGGTGTCTTCGGTTGCGAGCCGCCAAGTTTACTCAACGTCTATTATGGCTCCGACCAATACTCAGTGAGTAATCTGCGAAAATGGGGAAGCATAATGGACGTCGAGTATAGGAGTACTTTTTAGTTTTTGACATTCCTCACGGGTACCCTCTAGTTTTTGACATTCCTCACGGGTACCCTCTAGTTTTTGACATTCCTCACGGGTACCCTCTATTTTTGACACTCCTATCGGGTCTTTGCTAGTGTCGCGCTACTCATAGTAATATGCAGTGGATCTTCCATTCTCATTTTTAACGTGTCAACATGTTGTCACTTTTGCTGCCCTTGCTAGAATATAATGTAAAGAATACGACCTGTTTCCTCATTGTATGAAGCGATATATGAATGAAAGTGTCAACTAGTCTACTCACCATCCATGTTTGGTATTAAATCTTCTCTTACTTCCCGTGTCAGCTGTCTGCCCCTGGAATGGTTCGATGTAACGCGAGTCTTGTCCGAAGCCGTCATCTGTGAGAATATGATACTGGACTGGTCCGACAGTGCCGAGATCGGTCGTCTCCGGGAACACGTCTTCGCATTCTTCGAAGAAAGTCTGTAACAGCTCTCCAAACACTTCCTCTCCAAAACTCATAAGTATGAGTGTGCAACGGACTTTGATTGTTGACTTCTGGAACACACTCGTATCACCGTTCTGCCCAGGAGTGCCGACATCGAATATGAGAAAACGATGGTCTGCATCGCAGACAGCCATCAACACGACAGATTGAAAGTTCTTGTAGTTCAGGTACGTCTCAATCCCGCCATTTGGCTTCTGAAATATTGGCCAGCAGAATGTAATGGAGGGTGTGTTGATGCTACGACCGCAGCATTTTCACCGTAAACGAAGGAAATAAACAAAAGTGATAATGGCACGGCGAACGGCGCACCGGCTCACTCGCGTTAAACCCGTGGGAAGCATGGTCTCCAGAAACTTATTCGCATCTGTATTCAGTGAACATGTAATAAAACGAAATAATTATCGAAAGAAAGAAAGAAGGGGAGCTGGTGAATAATGCAGTCGGCAAAGAATCGATTCACCTTGGAGGAATCCTCAGAGAGTAAGCTCTAGGTGCACGGAAGACTAGTATATCTAGCGCCTCCCATGTTACCTGGTTATCTCAGCACAACACCAGGTGTGACCCTAATGTTTTCCCCTATTATGCTACTTTACCTATCGATAGGCCGATCATTAATGCTTGATGTGTACTATGGATACTCTCGGTGCAATATGGCAGTCCCCAGAGGTTATGGTCTAAATCACTCTGACCTGCGCATAGAGTCACAATGATCAGAAAAGGAATAAAATCACCACACCTTCACATCGCACACTGAACGTGAATAAACTTAAACGAGACACTCACAGCAGCTCAAAGACAGTACATACATACAGGGGATGCTAGAAAAAGTAATTTTTCTCCTTCACTTTCAACCCTACAATATTTTCAGCAAATTCTGACGGGGTATTTCCATTCCCAAATTCCAGTACTATCACTAAACTCTGTGGGAGCCTTCTGCACGAACAGGATCGGGAGCTTAATCCGAGTGAACATGATGTGTCACCTCATCACGGTAAAATCCAAGATTTCGTCACCCTCGTTCAGAACCTTGCTAAGGTCCGTTCACTATGGGTACCCAAGGAAATTCATATTGGGTGTTCTTAAAGGCACATTCCAGGATTACCCTGGGTGGGTTAAAGCGCTAAACTATGAAATCCGAGATGCTGAGGAATACACCGACAGAGAAAAATTCGAAAAGTCTCCGAAAAGGGCAAGAATAAGACCTCCTGTCATCTGAACTTGGACGAGATTACCGTGTGAAAACGAGCCTTTGAATCACTTCCCACTGGCTGGTATCAGAAGGAACTCTAGTATATCACCTGTTCCCTCATGTCAATGTCTGCTTTATCATTGGTATCTCTTCCTTATCTTACCTTATCACACAAATCATAGGCCTCATTAGCCACGTTGTTGCCATCATTGCCACCGTCATTGTTAGCAATCACGTCTGAAATGGGCGCGACTGAGCTCCAGGGTGCGGCCGAACTGGCTTCAAGAGCTCCGCGCGCTGCGATGACTCATCATTGCGCTTCGATATGTGCATAGCCTCTGTGGCGGATTTGTTGTATCCAGCCACAGGAAATTTATGTTATTTCCTTTGCAATAGTGGTTCAGTGGTTTTTATATATTTATTATTAAATAAACAAACGGGTGGCAAAATACGACAGGGTGGATGAGAAAGGCGGCTACTCGCCGCACGATCTCAAAGCTTTCTGCCTTTCCTCGCCGTGGCGAGGAAAGGCGGACCCAGCGGACATGTGGTGTCCACCTGGGTGGTACAATGGAACAAAGGGGGTCGCGTGAAGTGCGCGACAGCCTCCCTGCCCGTATGGGGAGCAATTAGGTCAGTGAAAGAGCAGCAACGTTTCCCTAATCCTGGAATGTGCCTTTAAACATCCCGTTTTCACCGGGTTCCCAGCGAGTTTCCAAAAACCAGAGCGTGCCATTACCACTGAAACCTATCCGGAGGCAGGTTTGAGGCATGAAAAATGATACTTCGGATCATAGCAGCGTTGTCCGAGCAACAAAGGCTATGCGACTTCCATAAACCGAAAGGCTAATTCTTAGGAAGCTCCCCACATGAGACCTACCACGGAACCCGGCTCCACTGTTTTAAGCGGACCTTGATACCGAAGGTGCTCTGAAGCCCAACTGCGCCGACTGAAGGCTCCGTGTTTTGATAATGGTTAAAGTAGTGAGTCCCAGCTTGCTCCTGAAGGAACGTTTCGGGAATATTTTGCCCCAATACTTTTATTTCTTTTGTTTCCCTTTGCTTTGTATACATGGCGGATGTAAGCCGTGAACAAAATTACTTTTTTGGCACTCCCTGTATATGTACCTCAAACATAGCCATGGTAATTACAAAAGAAAGAGCTTGGATAAACTCCTTCAGTGCCTTCGTATTCCTTACCATAATTCCTTACCTTTATAGCGATATGCCTGCCGTCTAGGAACCCGACTCCTCGTGGATAATCGAACATCTCCTGTATTTTCTTCGACACTTCCGCCAAATACGACCTTGTTAACGGTGGGAATGCCCTGTGGGTCTCCGCTGAAAATGGTCGCATCTATAAGTGAAGTCATGTTGCGAGTCTATCAACAAACCTTCGATGATCGCTTCCGTGACTTCAGACACGATCGATGACACTGTGGCCTTTCCACAGCTGAACTCCTCTGATAAAGCAGTGAAATTGAACCCATTCCCAACAAATCTGAAGAGGGACCATGAATGAGCGAACTTATTCTTCGGCAATTTTGGCACTGACCGATCGTGACAGCAGTTTCAAATGACTAATAGCACGGCTTATTCTGTAAGAGTTCTCATTTGTTAGAGCAATGAGTTGACATTGTTAGAGACCGTGCCAGCTGTGGGCGAAAGCGATGTCTTGAAACCATGACTTTGTGCGAAAGGCGAAGCAGACGTCCAAAAAGATGCACTACTCAATCCTACATCGGGACGTTCTCATAATTAATTTTTGTGCGGGTGTTAAGCTCCTGGGAAAAAATGATAGAGAAAAACTATCAAAATTATTGGAATCACAGTACAAGGTGGCAGGCTTGTTGCGTCAAATCGCCTAAGAATCGTCATGACAGGCTGACATCAGCCAAACCATTGCGAATGGTTGAAAGTCATTCTCAGGCCTGACAGCAGAACTACGTTAGGAACTACACCTAGCAGTCCCTACCTCTATGGAAGGTATCACATGAAGTCGCCCTGCTAGGCGGTTTCAAGGCACTGATAATGAAAAAGCATGAAACTCCATGCCTGGTAGGAGTTCAGCGCCAATAATCTCCTAATGACTAATGCCGTGCCGAGATAAAGGTGCCATTTTGTTAACTATAGAAGGACCTATTGGGTTGTCCCAAAAGCTGCTGCGGTTTTTAACCTCTAACTTCAAATGCGCATATCTCGTCTCATACAAAACTTTATTAACCGTGATGAGAACTATAAAAAGCCACTTTCTTGCCAATAAGATGAAAATCACTAAATTTGGAAAGGTCGCTCGCTTCAACATGGTGTTGGGGTCTTAAAGCATTTCTCCCGAAGAAAAGTGTCCAGTCGCTTGACAAATGATAATCGGGGAGACTCGGTCAGATGAGTACCGTCGATCCCGCAGAGTTTCGTAGCCCAGCTCACTCAACTTTTTCAGTGTTGTTTGTGCAATATGGGGCCATGTGTTACCGTGAAGAGATATAGGTTTCTTCCTATTCGCCAATACTGAATTTATGACTTGTAGTTTGCAAAGCACCTTGCGAGCTTCTCGCAGTACTTTCGAGATCTTATAGTTTCGCCGGGATAAAATGAGCTATGGTGGGTTAAAGCCGCCGGACCACCATACCGCCACTATGCTGACGAAGCTGACCCCTAAGAGCTTGACCTTCGTCCAACCATTGTGCAGCCCGTCCTCGATCGCCCTACGGAATGCTTGTCATCACATGCCACAATGCGTTCAAGAAATGGTGGTCATTCGTGTGCCGGAGAAAAGGATCATTCCAGAAATGGTGGGAGCTGTAGTTTATATTTTGTTTTAGAGACTTTAGGAAACTCCAAGATTCATTTTAAGGTATGAGTGTTACTATGTTGAGTAGAGCTCAAGGTGCTTCAATATCGCATAAGCAACCCAGCCGAAGAACAATATAAATCACTATGTTTAGGTGGGACATTTGAAATCGCAAGAATTTTCCGAACGATTTAGTATCTCCTCAGGAGGAACTGTGACCTCCTTGTTATTGCGCGGTGCGCCTTTCAGTGGTTATTTGTACTAATTTCCAACAACTTCCAGACGAACTGAGGCTGTAGCCGTTTCCGCTGTGTATCATGGTAGCAAGGTATGTATTGGGGAATGTAGCGTACTACTCTTTACCTTGGATACTCTTTTTATGTAGTTTTAGAAACAATCTAAATAACATCTCACCTTAAGTAAACACACATTCGTTGTCTGGCACCAATGGGAGCCGCATGAGTGGAGGCGTGATGGAGTCGACCGCCGAGGTGTTGGAATAAGCCCTCGAATTCTTCAGGCGTAAGCCTTGTGTACTCGAGGAAAGCCTCTGGCGTTTGCGAGGAGAGATACTCGTCGAAGTCGCGAAATCGCGTCTCCAGGAATGGTACATGCTCTGGTCGGACATAGGTACGACGCTTACGTCGCGACTCGTGCAGATACGCCAGCACATCCACCATGGAGTCGATACAGTCCAACATCGCAAGCACCTCTTTCGGATTGTTGACCACCGCCATACTGTAAACACAGTAATCGTGATCAAGCTCAAAGAGTAATGAGAATGTAGCATCACGGCAGATGCAAAACGAAGAAAAATGAAAATCTGAGAGAACAACTGCAAGAAATTCAAGTCGCTACATTTGAAAACTATAAATAAAGCCGAAAGTTGGCCAAGACTTGTTATGTGGGTCTGCTAATGCTCGAGGGTGATGAAATCATGCAAAGGTCATATCGCGTTCACGATGTTCGAGTGGCTCACTAACAAAATAATAAAAAGAACATGAAGGCACGATTCTGTGACCGGCCACAAACTGGGAAGGGTTAGATCTATAGGTAAGATCGAGCATTATTGAGGAACTCTCATGGGGACGTATTCCGAGTTGAAAAGTCGGGGTATAGTCCGGTCGAAAAACAAAAGGCTTTTGTTTCTGAAGGTACTGGTCATATCCCCTCCAGCTGCCATACCAGTCGTCGATAGTAGGTTTGCGGAAAAGTTTCCTTTCTTAAACTCCTCCTAATGCAATGTTCACCCTGCCTGAAAGAAAAATTGTCCAACGGAGGCACTGAAAGCCATGACATCTTTCGATAACATCTTACATTTAGCGCAATCAGGATTCACAGAATTGAGTCGGATAGAAACATCAAAGAGATGATGGTGGATAATAAATCTAAAATTTCTCCACTATAGAAAATGATTTGCCAGCTTTTTTTTTCAAATCGATCATCGCAGATGTCCCTTACGCGGAAAGATCAAGGAAAAGGAAAAGGTTGGAAGCTGCATAATCGGATTTAAAACTGCGCGGTACTCCAAGAATCATTGCACTAATCAAGATCAAGAAACAGTAGTACATGAACTCCCTATTCTGAAACTCCTTCTCACGTCTAAACAAAATTGAAAAAAACAATGAATCTAGGAGGCACATAGTGTCAACCTACTACTTTTTAGACGCGCCATGCGACCTACTCCAACACGGAGTCGCAGTAGCATTTTAATGAGACCCATGCAGTGACCTGTACTGATGAATCTAGGTAAGTGGAATCTAGTCGGTTCGAGACATGCCTGTTATCAGCGACCTGACCAATTCGGGATAGAAAGCAGCACTTGGTAAAGGGAGCACTGAGTCGGGAAATCGTGATGTCCTTGTCACGATGCTGTATTATTCGTAGCACTCCCACTTGTCACCTAGTCGAGACGATGCAATATGAGGTAGAATTCTTACGTAAATTAAACAAATAAGTTAGTCGTGAAGGTTCACCATACAAACGCTACTTCAAACCAAATCTCAACTCTACTCCCAACAGAAGCTCTAACTATGTAAATCGAATAGCTCTTTCAGTGTTCAGGCTGGTCTTGTCGAAATATGTACTGCGTTAAACATCAAAGGCAACAACATTGGCACAGCACAGAATAGGTCTCACTGGTCTTTGTGGGAGGGTCTCCTACTGCATGAATCAAAAACGAGAAAAGCATTTGAAAATTAAAGGTGCCGCTTGGAGGAAACCGCGGTTAAGCGTTGCTCTGCATAAAAATTTCAAGACTTCCTCTCTTCTACGACTCATGTTAATTGTATACTAAAAAGTCTCCCTGGTAAAGCGTCGTCAGTCGTGTTGCTGCCTGGTACAATTAATCGATTATCGATTGACGACCTTTCTAAAGAACACTTCACCGGCGCAAGCATCTGAAGTACATTAAAACCTTTTCAACCCTAAGTGCGACCGAAAGAATACTACTGAATACGAGAAGGAGAATTTCACAACCCATGCTTGACCTTGGCGGAAACGGCATCTTAAAGGCAGCGATAAGAGAAATTTGGACGAATTATGAATAATGTAGTGAATATGAAAGTGAGATGCTTAGTATACGACGTTGAAGAAAAACGGAAGGAAATGATCAGAGATCCGAGAAGTGAAAACGTAAACACGATGGGATTTCGGAAATACGACAGTCTATTCTCCAGAGGTCAGATAAGGTCGGGATAAATAGGCTTCTTGGATCCCTGGTTTCCATGTGAGTGACGTCTTCCAGGGATTTCCCTATGATCACATTACCCCTAATGCCTTTAATTAGTAAAGCGAATTTATACTAATTCAGGGGTGAGGGAGCTACTTGTTGATTGATAAACATTAACATGTCCTCACATGACTGATGTATCAACAACTTACAGTAGATGTGTACATGTGTGACACTGTAAATTCAATGATACTGCTTTGCAATCGAGTAAAGATGTGCTACTAAACTTTTAACAAGGTGGTAGACCCCCCCCCCTCCCTCCCAATCAGTGTGGCACTACAAAGTGTTTATAGAGCGCAGAACGCTACTCGAGTTAATTTCAGCACCCATGACCCTAAATACATCTTACATTTTGGTTGGCAGTGACACTATATAGAGTATAGTTCAACAAAGATTCAGCTGTACGATTATGTTCAGCAAAAATTGCGAATGAACACTGTAACTTTGGAAATTGACTGGTGGTCTCATTCTGTCAATATTGATCTCCCATAAGGAAAAGAAAACAGAATACTATGTGCATCGACCAATGCATTAGGAAAGCGGTGCGGATTTTTGCTCAGACCGAGTGGAAGGAGTTCCCGGGGGGGGGGGGGGGAGAGGAGGTAAACAGTGATATCGTGCAAAAGCGGATTTGTGTTACCTAAGAAAATGGTTCCGCCACCCCAGAGTTATCATGCCGAATGCATTAGACCGCGTGGCGGGGGCCGTTGTCCCCCCACGCTGATGGCGCCCAAACAAAGAAAACGGCTGTTTTCGAACATTGAACTCGCCATCACTAACGACCACACGAAAACTTATTTCAGACACCCCTCCTTTTTTGAGAACCCTATGAATATCTTGAGAACCCTATGAATATCCAACTCATAGGAATAGCTGAATCCCAGTCCCATTGTTTTCTTTAACAATTTCCATATTAATCAATTTAATCGCATATCCCACCTTCGACCCAAAAAAATCTCTCAGCCTGGTTTTTCCTCAGTGAGAAAGTTGTGTCCGGTTATATTTTAAAAGCTCGCTAAAAATATCTCAACAGTTCATTGAAAAAAGAAAAGGAAAAGAAAATGAGGAAGAAAAATTATTCAGAAAAATTGCAGCAAAGATAATTAGAAATTACGGGATCAATCGATATTTCAAAAGGCAGCAGTTTTTCTTTAGTATATACACAACTAGAGGAGCATGTAAAGGAGATGCCTGGGTTTAGATTAGAGTTTCCGGAAGTAAACAGCAAACAAACAAAACAAACATGATCCAAAGGGAAAACTCTGAGAGGTGAAGAACAGAACAGAACAAGGTGTCTCGCGACTGGAGTAAGTAATGCACGTAGAAATGACCGATTAAGGTATTTTTCATGACAATTCCATAATAAGTTGACAAAGTATTGAAAAAGTATTCAAAAACGCAGCATTTCGAAAGAAATCACTAGTCCAGAGGGACTAGCAAGCTATGCACCTATTCCCTTGCGAAGTTTTGGAAACACATAAAATAAAAGCTGTGGACGAGAGTGACCGAACTTTTATCGATCATATCGTGGTGGACGATCGATCGGAGCCAAGTCACACCGAGCGGTGGCCGAGACGAGGGCGACCGACGAGTGACGTGGCCATGGCTAGACTCGTCGTGTGGTCTGGCGGGGTGGCAACGATCGATAGCGACCACCCAGCGAGGCGGGCGGCAGCCCACGTGCACACTTGGACTTGGAGTGTGACGGAGCGGGTCAGCCCTAAGGATACAAGCCGGGTCAGCACTCCCCTTTAGATCGGTCATCGACAAGCAAACTCATGGGTGATACACTAAGCTTGAGGAATAACGATGATTCGTATGAAATGCACGCGGAACGGCCCATCGCACCACTATCAAATTAGCTGCAAGGGGTCCCGCCTAACGACTGTCTCCCCTTCGTGTGGCACTGAATTGGTGAATTTATCAATAAATATCTATAAACTCGCTGTTAACCCGCTAAGCAGTGAAGCATGGAGAAGGTGGTGTCAATCTTGTCTTATACAAGTAAATAAATCAATAATAATTCGAATAAGATAAGGATGATACCGAACCGAGCTTTCGAAATCTATGTCAAGCGCATTATCCTTAGCGAAAACTGATACTGAACGTGACACTGACTTAAGAATGATAGCAGGTCATATAATGATTTGTAGGAGTAAGTATATGCTGGATCAAAATCCTTGTTAGATCTTTCCCAGGAATAAAAAACCATCAACCGAATATCAGCACAGAACTGCGCAACTTTAGCTTAGTTCAAACGGAATTCGAAGCGGGAAGAGTGACTCTCTTGTCTTCGACTTTTCTCCCTATATCCCATGAACTGATGAACATAGCGATGCCTAGTGAAAAAAACAAACATTACCATTACACGTGTCCTCTGCATTGCTCTCAAATCCAAGCACTCAAAGGCACTGGAAGGGGTAAGGAGAAAATCAGAGCTGGGAGGACATATTCCATGTGTACAACATTCCCCCCCCCCCCCAGAGTAGAGGCGCTGAATAGTGCCCCATCATAGGAGTGGATAAAACGGCTGACAACATGAGAAATAGGATCTCCTTCTCACCTCCCTACCCCTAATTTTGAATACTAGTAGTGAGGGATAAAATCAAGCGGCGAAGGGCCCTGCCAACAGCCACAAATGCTGCCCTGCCTTTTACGTTAGCAACTTTGCCAGTGAGGCGCGGCAGTTCAAAGTGAGTGCGATGAACGGTAAAGCCCCTAAGATGCGCATTAGTGCTGGTTTCGCCTCAGATCATCTAGTCTGGGCTCGTATTGTTCTGGTATTCCACCAGAACCAAGCGCACACTCTCTCACGTATACACCTATTGGTTACCTTTGGCACATAATACACAGATTATGTGCACTTAACGTTTCTCCTGCACCTGGGATGTGACCTCATTTGAGATTCAGAGTCACGCCCAGGTTCCTCTCCCCGATTGATCAACATTCTACCGTTTACTGTCGACTGTATTGTACGAACGATAAACCTTCACCTCCAACGATATACACACGTGTCTCCTCCTGAAGAGAACGTCGGTCTCACTTCTTTGCTCATCATACGATGCATTCGAAGGATGGGGAGAGTGTCACGGCCTTTATTCAGCCCATCTTGGAATACGTAGCTCCATTTATGCAAAATTTCAAGGGCACCTGTATGTGGCTTGGCCTTCAGAATAACTTGCACGGCCACCTGTTGCCAACGGAGTATTACTTATCCTCCGAGACCTTTCTGGTGTCCACATACCATCCCCGAGAGGATGAAATGCTTGGCAGTCCTGAGCGAGTATTGATATGAGTTTTCATCGCAGGCATCCAAGCGATTCATATTATTTGTTTTATATACGTATGTACTTAGAAATTTGGAAGTGACCAGAGGTTGCCGATGCACAAAACCTTCATGTCACTTATCAAGGAGGCATTGTCACAGAGGATGTTTGATTGGGTAGCCAATTGTTGTCTTGAAACCGTGCCAGCGAATAGAATGCTGTCAAGTCTGATTCGCATCCCTGCAATCGAAGTGTTCCTCGGTATAAGACTCCAAGTCAACTTCATCTAAAAACAGAAGTCATGGAGATCAATTACACTTCTGTGAAAACATACACTGTGGTACATAATGATACAGCCAGTATAAATTGTTTTGAAAGTCTCAAGGGAAAACGCTCCTGGAAATTTCTCCAAGTGTAAGGCGTAGCAAATATGGGTGCAAATTCAGACATCCAGACCAAATTTTGGCTTGAAATCGCAACCCCAATTTACCTTCATTTTCGAAAAAATGCCGCTTTTGCGATTGTGCAAAATGATACAGCCACTGGGCAAAAAGGGTATTCGACTTTAGGAAAACATAAAGATCAATACGCTAATCCAATGATCAATGGCCTGTCATTACTTCGAATAACCTCGAAACTGCTGTTGTCCAAGTTGATATAAAACTTGTAAATGGAATTTTGTTCCACCTTGAGCCATGATTCAATGATTGAGTTGTTTGATCTCCTCATCTCATTCAAAATGGCTCAGTCTTAGCATGGACATTCTGCATCATGAAGTTCCACACATCCTGTGTCGAATAGGAATCGGGATTGCTCGTTGGACATTTTGGAAGGTCATCTGTTGACCGCTTTACCACCTTGAGTGCTCCAGGTTGCGTAAATTCGCTACCCAGCTCGCACGAAAACATTATTTTGATGCTGATTATGACAAGCATGGTGAGATAAGGCCACGACGGATCAAATCGGTATTCCTTACGAGTACAATTTCCAGGGAACAAAACGAATATTCAGTGATCCCTTTGAACCCACACCAGAACTTCATCCATTCATGTTTTTCATTGAAAAATGCAAACCGCTTCCTAGGATGACCTGAACATCACACTGGTGTCCCTTCCACTAAAATGGTCGTCGAGACCATCACACTAGTGTTCCTTCCACTAAAATGAAGAGCCTCGAAAAAATGCAAGCGGAAGAGTTGCAATCTCCTGAACGTATTAGGCAACCTACTCCATTCTGATCGGCTCCACCTTCCGACAAAATTAGCCCAGTTTTCGCAACGTTCTCCACCAAGAAACGGTGCCTTTTTTTCATTTTCAGCAACAAAAAAAAACGAACTCGTTCAGCACCCGATAGAAGTTTTCGCTGGCTGATGAGGCCTCGCAGAAGGTCATGCTTCTGAGCGTGACTCCAATGGAGTGCTGCACCTACCCTCATGATAAAGCGAAGCAGGCCCTTCATTAATCTTTCTAGTGTCATGCAGTGTGGGTCCCCATAAAAGTTATCAAAAGCGAGCGATGCCAGCCTAATTTTTGTGCGATTTCGGTATTAGACAATGCTAGCCCTTCTTCATGACTGAATTAACCTCTTTCGAGGTCATTATCCCTTTTCCCACTATTCCATAAAGGAAGACTAGAACAGCAAAGTGGTATTGGTTACAAATGAAAAGGGAAGAAGAAACATGAGGTGGCTGTAGCATTTTGCATCATCGCAAAAGTGACTTTTTCGGAAAATGAGGATAAATTTGTTTTTATGAATTCGAGCTAAAATGTGGTGTGGAGCGGATGTGCGCTTACATTTGCTACTCTTTAAATTTAGAGAATTTTTCACAAAGATCTTGCCGTGAATGTTTTTGAGCAATATATAAGGGCCTGTACCATTATGCACCACAGTGTAGTTCTTCTGCTGACAATTCATTGTCCTTCCTCACTTTCTGCTACTCACTCACATGCTTGAGCGCAGCAGCTATCACTAAAAAATCGCTCGTGTAGGAATTGTTGCAGTCAATGACGGACACCATCCGTTTATCTCATCCTGGGTGTATGTCGTTAGGACAGAAAAATCGCGATGCGGCGTTGCGCTAGCGACGTTCGTGACGTTTCTGGTTAAGGCAACATTTTGCTTCAATGTACAAGTAGCCGTTTATCTGTATCATGACCTTTTTATGTCTTATTTCATATTCTAACGTTTTTATGTGCTAATGTACGTAGCTGTGAGGGAGGGACATAGACTAAGCTCGGCGTTCGGCGCTATTTTTACCTAGGTCTTTAGTTTAAGTTTCAGCTCAAGGGAATCTCCTACCTTCCTAAAGTAAGGCTCAGGTAGATTGAGTGTACTAGTATAGAGTTTGTGGTTTTCAAGAAGTGCAGCCTGAACTGCGTGTGGAGGGAGCACCTCTATAATGACGTGGATGGTTGAAGCGGATAATGGAGTCACGTAATTTTGATAAGACTTTTTGTTGATGGCAAATGACGACATTTTTGGGGCAGAAGATTGCTTAATAACTGTTTTTGCATACCTACAATGTAATGTGGCCTGGAAGAAATGATTTCAATGACGTCCGAACGGTAACAAAGTCGTCATCGTAGGCCGACTGTGTATTTATCAAAGCCAATGCACAGGTTGAGAGTGCAATTACCTACACCTACTGACACTCGATACAGAGTACGGCGTGTACTAGGTTTCTAGTGTTTCATTCACTCTCCACCATTTGCGTTCTTCTTTGTAGGAGCACTGTAGCTCTGACGCAAATGCGCCGCCCCAATCGGAATTGGACAGCTCGTGCGCGATCGTTGCATGCCGCACGTGGCCGCGTGATTTTTCTGTCCTAACTACATACGCCCATCTCAACCTACGCACAAGCTCGCTTCACACTTAGCGAACGGTGGCTGCTGCGATGCACCGCAACGCAGTGGCGCAATCGATGGTTTGGCGCTCGAATAGGCTTACGGGACTGGTGGTAGGCTCAGAGTGAAACTCCGCATTCCTTAATCCACAGAAGCACCTACTGAATGCTCCGTAATGCAAGGCAGTCGTATATTCAGCCATCGGGGAAAAGAAGGTGAAGTTCTGGGGGATCGCTCTGGATCAATGTCCGCCCAGACCAACCAAGACTTCCATACCCGTGGGGTAGGTATTGATTGTAGACACTTACACGTAGAATAAGAGAAATAAGAACACTGACATACCCAGCGGCCAGGATAGCGAGTCATAGCATGAAATGGAATGCCACCTGGTTCTGACTAAAAAAGAACGCGTTGATCATTTTAAGAAATGCGGAGTGCTTGTCGGCACCGTATCGTTAAAAGGAGAGGAGGGCATCATGAACAGTAATACGTATTCCTCTACTAATGGCAGTAGCCACCAATTTCCAGAACAATCGCGGACAAAGGAACATGGATTGCTGTTTACATGGAAATGAAGCGTCAGCAGTTGTTGAGACACAGCAGGTTGGTTCTTGGTACACCGCTCATTCAATGGTGCCTCACTTCAAACGATGCCTAAGTAGTTACTTGACACCCAGTTGCCCGTTGAATATACGCTATTCACATATATAAGTAAATACATAATTTTCATCGAAATACTATTAGTTGTTTTCAAGGATGCTGAGTTATGGGTAGAAGCTGGAATGCGTGTTCGCGTTCCGTTTGAGGCCAAAGCTTTAGCCCATAATTCAGCATCATTGTAACAGCTTTCGCTTCGCGCGCTGCAGCGAGAATCAGCAGTCAACAAGAATCAAAAAACTTCAGAAAGTAGTTATAGCGATTACAAAGGTTTCTCAATCTTAGTACATTCAACACTGACAGACAACACTATATGATGAACGTCAAACCATTGTATTTTATAAATAGCACAAAAGAGGTTTTCCAAAGATGGAATTATGACAAACCTTTCCTGTGAGTCGCCAACAAAAGTCGTGTAGACTGACGAGCGAGCCAAAATATTGATCGCGAGAAGTGCGACGCGGTCGTTGCGTAATTGACTGATCGTATCTATCACGCTCGCCGAGTATGAATGCGCATTGCATGTTGCTCATCTCGTTTCCTAGCGAAATTTGACCTTATGGACTACGGTTTCACAAAGAGAATAATAGGGTTATGTGAATTCTTCATTCATTATGCCAAGGAACATCCACAAGAGGCTTGCATTCCGAACACAATGGAATGGCAAACAGTGCAGTCACTGAAAGGTTTAACGACATTTCGAAAAAAAGCGGTTGGAATTTGCAGATTATTCGGCTAGTCATTCTTGTAAGGAAAGAAATTCTTATCTATGTATTCTCATTCAACGGGCACATAGAGATTGAGCACAGGTATAGTATCAGAGACAAGATTTCTTCATAAAACGAACAAAAGTGAAGACCGTTTTCAGCAATAAAATATGGAGAAACATAGCTGAGGCTTACAAGTTCTCTCAATTTATCAGATCTTCCGCAAAACAGAGATGACAGTCATATTTGCTCAAAATAAACATTTGAAGCAGCTTCTATTTTCTCCACTTATAACCATTGATGAAAATTGCAATATCACTGTTTGTTCGCCCATTATTCGGCCATAAGCGGTCCATTGTGTGCGATAAATATGAGAAAACATTTATCTGCAGCGGTTGTTAAGAAGTCATTGCTTCTCACACATTAGTCGCAAGTGCGTCTCGCTATCCCCTCAGAAAAAGTATGTACAACTATCACATTCAATAAAATCCCACATGCCTGGTTTTCTAAACAAACGCAAACATCTAATTTGTCAAGGTGAAAGAATAGCGAAATGGTGGAGGTGTCGGGATGATGGTCGATTGGTCGAATTTCCGCGAGGTCGTCCGCGGCGAGTGCGATTTGTTTGTGATTTTATCCGTGGAAACAACAACAATATAGGCGAACTTCCGAAGCTTCCATCCTGCAATCTTTGAAGGTCCCTCACGATACCAGCCCACTGCATACTGAGCGGGATGCAAACCGACTCCAGCAGCTCGTGCTGACGGCTTCGCGAGTGCTAATCCGCGTGGCGAAAATTCGACCAATCGACCCCCACCCCCACGGTATCGTAATGTCTTTCGCTTTACCATTTCGAACCGATCAGCCGTCCAGGTGCGCATATGACCTGCACTTTTTCTGCGGACACCCCTCCACTCCTACTTGTCACCCTCGGAAGTGTCGAGCCAAAGCGCCGCGCGAGAGCTATGATAACGAGCTCAGTCAGCTTTAATCAACAGGAATGACACTTTTTTCTTGAGCCTTGAGAACTTGTTTAGTGAACTTCTCCATTCACTCCAGCATATACAAGTTTTTCTTCTGGTGTTTGTAACCTTTATGTACAGGATCCATTGATGGACAGTTCTGATGCTTACGTCATCCTTCGCAGTGTACATTTAACCGCGCCCGTTCAAGCAGAACCAATTGCCACAGAGAGGGAGGACACTAATTTGTTGCTATATATTACATGTAGCACTTTCTGGAGCACATTACTGCTGTTTCAAAATTCTGATTATATGAGCGAGTACATCGATTGAGAGTTTTCTTCCCCTATGCAAGCAATGGCATAAACAGTGCATGCATTTGATTTGACCGTTCTTGATGACACATATTCAAAGTGCAATAGATAAGATTTCTTGCTGGTGGGATGCGTGAAATTACCACACTTTCCAATAGGGTAGTCTGCATTGCCTGCATTGCCTCATAGTTTTTAGTTGGTTGGATGGAGGTGTTAGCACTAGGAACTGGCACCACGCTTAGTGAATTTCTTTTCGTGAAATCTTATAATCCGACTTTTCAGCTCCAATAGGAAAAGAAGTCTGAAAATATGTATATCATGTGGGACAAATCAAATATGGGTAGATGAGCTAGTGCTCAAAATGAAAAGTGGTAGAACCCACTATTTGGGAGGTTAATGCAACTAACACATTGTGATAGCCACGTTTAACGATATGCAGGGCTTGCATCCTCTGTCGCCTTTGAGCTTTTAGGAGTAGAGCTTTGGCATTGACACCCGAGGGGATGTCTGCTTTGTGTTAAACGGCCATTATATGTATAGTAATCACTCCAGATCCCAACTAGATGAAACGCCCCATAGTTCACACTCACTCCGTCGCGCGTCGCATGCAGTTGTGCGAAAAAGTTTGGTGAACTCTGAAATTCATGAAGGAGCGGCAGCAGCAAGCATGTCACGCGCGGTGACGCGATTCGAGCGGCTCTGTGACCTAGTTGGACGCTCCTGACGCACACTCCATCTTAGGGGAGGGACTGTGTTCAAGAGGAACACATCCGTGCTTCAGAAAGTCAGCACCAGCGTCAACAAAGCTGGGTAGAAGACTTGGCAACGTGTTGCACTGGTGACGACCAGGTCCAGACATATTCAGCCATACTGCAAGTTTATTTTCTATCGTGGTGTGCCCACGACCTGTAAAAGGTTTTGTTTCCACGAACTTTCCCAGTCTTTGCAGAAGCGATTGATTGTTAGATTGGAACAGCTACCTCTTATCACATTTCTTATGGGAAATGTCATGCTTTGGCATCACTTCACCAAGGATGCAACTATGCAGGACACATTTACGACTTGAAACTCCGTTGCGCTCAACAAACTAACGCTTCGACATCTCTAGTTATGGCGAATTGTTATATCATGAAGAATTAGGAGCTTTATTCTAAGCACGCCTAAATACAAAAGGGTTACAGCAATGGCTACCGCAGTCGCACAAAAGGGTCTCGAGCCGTGTCTGCGGTTCTTCACTAGCAGAGATGTGTCATTCACAAAAAAAACTTTTTCATACTTGTAACACTTGAAACTCGATCGAACTATAAGGCCAATTCTATTTACGCAACTGTAGAGGATGTAGAGGCTTTTTTCCTTCAGAAGCATTAGACGTCAACCCCCATGCAGGATAGTGCTTATTTTACAAAGGTCTGCTTGTTACACTTCGAAAGAGCGAACACTTACAAGGAGAACTAGTATTATCACTGTGAGTGATTCTAAGGTTCCAGGGAGACGTGTGTGGCACAGTTGGTGGAAGAGTCGTCTTATGGCTTCACAAAAAGCTCAGCTCTGATCTGTCGACCCTTCGTTGCCTTGTTGCTCCCATAACTGAGCGGGTTGCATGCTGTGCACGATCATTACACATCACAGATTTATGCGGCTCTGATCAATGCGTCGGCGATGTGGTATACCAGAAAACGCGCCGGCCAAGAAAGACAACAGCCACACTGCATCCATTTCTGCTAAAATATTCAGCAGTCAAGAAAGTAACTATCTGTGATATTCTTTATTCTAAGAAAGGCTCCACGGTGTGACCACTTTCCCATAATCTGACACAATCTGAATGAATCTGCCTGTTTACCCTAAATTTTTAAAAATTCAATGATGCAAGCGTAAGACATTAGCTCGTGGGAGTTTCAAAGGCTTAATCAACAATGACGCCTCACCTGCCCTATCTTCGAAGCCTTTCAACGGCCTTATCAGGTTCTCTCACCCACCGGCTCCGAGCGGCTGGCAGTCATGGAAAAGAGTCGCCTCGTTCAGACAATTATCAGTGTTAGTTTATTCAGTATACTTCCTAATATACTTTCTAATCGTCCAACTACCATTCACCGTATGCAGGAGAGCTTGATCTTGGTTAGAGGCTATGGGGTACAGCTTAAACTACAAAGCCATTTCGTAGCTACTTTTTTCGTGAACCGTTCGCTATTATTTCTTGCCATTACAATATGACTTTTACAATAAACTGCTTTAGTGTGTATTGTGCTTACTACTCGTGGTGGCACTCGGCATCCTGGGAATCACTATTGCTGTGCTTGTAGAAGTCCTCAATCAGAAAAACGCTCCATCTCCATCAAACCCAGGTAATTTAGTCGTTTCAATGCATATCTACAGACTTTGCCAGGTGTGTGAACTGGCATTGTATTTATTCTCCTACTCCTACACCTCAAGATGTGAGCACAAGAAACCTCGGTTTGCGGTCACTCACCCACCATCGCGATACGAAGAATGCAGGCTATTCTTTCCTTTGCTCGTCCTTAATTTACATCTCATGCAAATTGAGTGACGCTTAAGACCTGTACCTCTGACATGGAGATATCTAGTCCGTATGTCCGCAATTATCTGTCTATGCACTGTACAGCTAAAAATCATTGTACAAAAGGCAAAGACACCACCACGATCGAATGTGGTCGGGTCGGATGATTTCGCCTGAATTCCTCCGAAAGGCCGTATGAGGCTTCCCTCACGTATTGAAGTGTTTCTGAAATCTGAACATGTGAACCATTTGAATGAGTCATGGAATGAAGCTGCGGATATTGTGTAATGACATGTGACTCCGTCTCTGCTAGCATGGTCGGAAGATTGGATTCCCCATTGGTACCCCCTCCCCATGCCAGCGAAACTGCTGCCATATACGTCCAAAACGACACAAACAGCGAATTTCGCATCAGCTGGACTCTGCGTGATTCTGGAGGGCAGCAGAATACGTAGCGCATCTCAAAAAAGGTTTTCGAAGTCCCATACTTCGTTGTTATAGCTTGAGGGACGGATATGACGTAATTCGGTGGGTAGATGCTATGCTTTGAAGGAAAGCCGCGCGTCACAAAGGGTTTCTCACTATGCGGAGTTTGCCTGCATTCAACATTGACGAGTGGTCATAAGTAGAAATAAGCAGTTCGCCCTGTCTAAATAACTTTTTGGAAATGCTCGAGGCTCCTCTTTCCGAAATTGAGGTCAACTGTCATGTAGAAAACAGTAACTCTTTGTTGGATAGTAAATCCTGTCCCTCAACTACAGAATTTGGAAAATCTCCTCAATATCGATTCTTGAGCTCATGAGCGGCATTCGCACTTTTTGCTTGAACGAGGATTCACGACAAATCGAGAGTGCAGTGTAAATTCTGATCAGTGACGTTATCAGGCCTTATCTGTAAAAAGCTCAAGTGAGCGATATGCCTTGCTGATGTGGATACAAGCTCCTGTTGGCAGCATATGGCTAGGCTTAGTCATATATCCGCTTGTGAAGACAGTGATTGTGTCTCGACATTGACTATGCTTAGTGTTGTGAATACACCTTGTCCAAGGAGATGAACTGACGTACAACACGCCAAACAACCTTCAATCTCAGTTCGGTGCTTATCCTTCCACCAGCCTGAGTGGAAAGTAAATGTGACAGTTTCTTCTAACACGCGCAGGGAAGGTGTAGGACATTCTCCTACTCTAGCAAGTGCTCCTATGTATTGTACTTTAGAGGTGTACACACGAGCATTTGTTGGCTGTGTATGTACTACACGACACGGAGCGAACTTCGGTTGAGAACCTTCCACTATGACATACTTTCCACCTACATTTTAGACTGGAATCTAAGTCTCCATTTTTTGTTTTTTTTTCGGCTCGAGTAGTCTACCATGATAACAATAGTAATATGCGCCCATTGTTGCGAAACTGAATCTTTCTTGGTACAAAAATCTGAGGCGAAAGTTTCGAAAGGCTTAAAACAACGCTAACGAGATTTGGCTTTCGCAGATGGCAAGAGGCTACCAGAACCGCTCGAGAACCTGTGCTTTATGAGAAAAAGGCGGTGTAGATGCAAAAGTTTGAGAGCATACCTGTAAAGCCAACGGAGAAAACTCCATGGACGGCAAGTCCTTCTGCTCCATGATGTCGGACAACCCCACTTCGCAAAACCGTTAATCTGCTCAATTGAGAAATGAGCTTAACCCATCTCACTTCTCGAATCTTGCTCTAGGAATTATCGCCTTTCACGCTCTCTGCAAGTGTTATCTTCAACAAGGGCTGGCAGAGGAAGCATCCAGTGAAATGTACTCGCTCGTGTTTTCATCAGCAAAGTTTTCACTAAGTTTCACAAATCTCGCCCGCTCGAGCCTTAGAGCCATCCCTGGTAGTAGTTTTCTTGTGACCACGAAACTTATTGTAGGTCAAATTAAAGCACCGTGCTACAAATTACGAGTTCATCCTATTCGCTGCTCGTACTTCTGGAAAAAGGATTGCGTTAGATTATAAGCTGCGTACCCTTTAAACCTTCTCGAAGAAGTCCACCAAGAACTACTCTCCGAAATAGCAAAGAAGAATAAAGGATCCAAGTGGACTTTTCGTCAGAGTGCGATACATTTCGTAGTTTTTATCAATGATTGCAGCATAAATCACAGAACTACTGAGAAATTGGGAAGGCGAAATAATGCCTTCATTATGTTAGAGGACCCGTAACTCAACTTTGCTTGTTCCACTGCATGAGCAGAAGAAAACGTTCTTTTCTTCGTGCTTGTCGATGACGTACAGCTGCTTAGGTGACAGTGGTGTGATTATGTTGAGTCGAGAAGGGATGAGTCACTGACTTATCTGAAAGGTCAGCCACAGTGCCGCAGGTATTTTATGGAGCCGAAGTTGTTGAATCATGCGGACTCCACCTCATAGGTTCCACTAGCACGCGACGAAAGCAGTCGAAAAACCTTGCCGAAGTGAAGGGGAATCGGTCGACCTTCGTGGGAATCAGGGCGCAACTTTTGAGGCTCTCTTTCTTCCTTTGCAAAATTCATTTGATACTTCAGGAAGCGCGTTAGCTTCAACTCCTACTTACATCATCTACAAGCACAAATCGTGAGTTTTCCTATGATGAGGTAGCGGATCAAATGACCGGACGTACAACTCTATTCTCTTTGCTCGATCACCTCAAAATCCGTTTAGAGATAAGCACGGTTTCGACTTCTTTCGTTGGTTTATATCAAAATTACGCGATAGCCTTTGAGGAAGCTATAGAGGCGCGTAATTTTCGACAACCTCTCAATACGACCCCATGGCGACCATCCGAAATCTACGTGTCAAGGCGTTACTTGATAAAGCCACGAATGGTCACTGAATGTCGCTATTGAACTGTTCGATGACACTGCAACTATGTGTGATCCTGAAAGAACCGCACTTTGCTCTGAGGCGTTTTGGTAAGAACTTATTGTGCGCTGAAAAGGAGGACATTCGAATTTCACCATGCAGTCGTCTGCAGTGTCGAAGTATAATAACAATCCCACTGTCCATGCTGCAGTGCCCTCCGGACACATACTGTTGAACGACAATTGCTATCGGAATCAAAGCAGGCAGGAAAAAGGAAAAAAAACGTTGCCTTGAGCTCAAGTGGGCAGAACACTTGCATCGGGCTGTTCATATGACAATTTGATCCATTCTCCCTCAGTTCTGATAAATAAACGTAAGTCACCGATTGTGAAATGAAATACGAATTTTCAGCGTTTCTAGGACATTCAAAAGTTTGAAATGATACCAATTCCGCCTGATTCATGCTTATCTTGATCCAGCAATGCACTAGTTACAATCCTTTGTTGTACTAAACGGTGTCCGCTCGAGATTACCTTATCTCGATGCATACAGCGAGCAAAGTCGCTAATCAGCAATTGCTCGAAGATGTTTCTGTTGTCAGAGTGCAATCGATCGCAGACGCGTGGCTCTTTCAGAAATATACCCAATGGAAAATGGTAGCTCTTTTTGCCAACTAGATTGGTGCCGTACCATTCCCATTAAAGTGTAAGTTCTGATAGTAAATAAGAAATATATCCAGTACACACCATTTCTAGTACAACAGAAGGTGCATGCTTATGACGAAAATTGCCCACAAAAGTCAATTTTTTGTCTCTGCCCATTAATATCTCGCAGCCCTGCTCTTTTGGGGACGGAGCAGAAAAGTTTGGGCCGCAGGAGCTCCCTACTGCCACCGTAGAGGGAATGTTAAGTATTACACCTACCGCCTGCATAATTCAAGCTCTGTTTACGTCCGTAAGCTTACTTCGACGCTTCCAGTTTGGTGGAACGCAGTAGTTGGGTCGTATCATTCAAATGGGGCGCGTTCTCAGGTACAATTTGTTGTGATTCCTTGTGACAGCATTGCTCGTTTTTGATTAAAATTCACACCGAGTACAAAGCAGCCCATCGAGTCATAAAATTTATAACACTTTGCAGTGCCTTATTAAGTGTGGCTGTTGGTATTTTAATTTTCTATAACGTACTGGATATTTCACTTCTATCAGGCTTTTTTTGTGAAGATGGACACCTGCGTGCTTTGATTAGATAACATGATGAGTAAGTGAAAAAGGAGGAGTTCTGCAATGATTGACCTAGGAATAAGGAAGCGCAATAATTGCATTTCAAGCCACGAAAACAAAAGCTTGAAGCGAAAACACCTAGAGGGAGTTCCTTGTGTGTAATTCTGCAGTTGCACGCGGAGTACATAGCGATTGCAGTCCCCAATTTTCTGGCTTCTTAGTTTAACCGCCAAAAATCCTCTCATTTTCTTGTGCCCCTGAGATTATTTCTAGGAGTGTTGTATTCAACTGCTAATTTTGGGTGAGATAGGGTAGATTCTGCGAATGAGTGAAATAACATTAGTCTTCTATCTCATGATTGTGCTACCAGGTCTTGCTTTGCTTCTAGGTTTTAAATGGCTTATCATTGAGCTATAAAGAGACTTCTTTTTCTTCGTTACAACCCATCCTTTTGTGCGATTCAAACGAAGGGAAAACGTAGCCGCTCTAAACTTTGCATATGTATTGTTCTCTGAAGGCCAGGCAACCGATAGTCCTCACTGCCTCAGAATGCCTGAGCTTCTAATTGGCTTGAGTAGCTGAAATCTCGGAAATTTAAGTTATCAAGTCAGTCTCATACCAACTACAATGAATCAACCAATTTCTCAATCCCCTACGCTACGAATTTCTACCGAAACACCATGGCTCAATCCAAAAAGACTGAGATTCGCATCATATTTCTAGCGTTTGAAATCACTTAACTCATTCCATTCTTAGAAAGCAGCTCATATTATCTCCTCTATTATTGTTGGAACACAGATAATTGTCTATATAACGTGAGCTCACCGTTTCAGGAAACCAAAATCTAATAAATGTCCCTTCACCACGGCAGATTCCTTCTGGCAATGCAAATTACCAAGGCTACAAAAGCGCTGTCGACCTCTTCAAGTACGTGGCTACCCCACATATCTTCGTTGAGAAAGTCCTACGATGAATGATATTTTCAGGTCGTCGCTTGACACTTCTGTAAACCCATGCGATGATTTCTACCAGTACACATGTGGCAATGTAGGACCAGATATGAGCTTTGACGCTTCAGACGCGGAAAACATGAAGAATATGGTACAGCAGCTGACAAACCTCACCTACGTGAACGCCGGGGTTCGTTTTTCGTCACAACTCGGCATTCTGTTCTGGAACTATGTTAGGGTGATTGAACGTTAAAATTGAGAAGAAAAGGATATTGGAGTCTCTTTTGGCACTTAAATCATACGAAAGCAAGTTACTGAAGTTGTCTCTTTATACAGTCCTCAAAATGACAATTTACATTGGGAAAGATTTGACCGTTGGAGTGTTGAGGCGAAATTTCCGCCGAGTATTCAGGAAGTAGGGTTAACCGCAATGTGTTATTTGTCTCATAAGTTCCCAACTACCGTGGCTGATCTTTGATTTTTAGTTTTGTTATTTCGCTGTCATATAACTCGAATCGGTAGTACACGCGCGCGCACTAGCATCACAAGGTGGGAAAGTCTTTTCCATGAGTTCAGACTTGTATCATGGACCTCTTACGCAGATCCTCTACGATACCTTAATAACATAATGTTGGGCAGGCACACATGAGCTCCATGAAAAGCCACGGGAAACATAGCTACATGTGGAGACGTGGATCTCATGAAATTTTCATGGATTTCCAAATCTCATGAAAATGTCTCATTGTTATAATTTATTTCGAAGCATCGAGGGGACCATGCCACATGACTGCTAGTCTGCCTTAGCACCTCTCATGAGCTTGGCCCAGGGCGCCGGTAATGTGTGGTTAATCCTACTTGTAACCTGGCCTCTGAAAGGTCCGATGCTCGCTGAAACACCAACTCGAGGAGCTCCCCGAAAACTTTGTACAATCTTGGTGAAGCTGCAGACAGTGGAAGGCTAGTTGGCGAAAACGGTAATTGCGGACCACATTATCAGGGGAGTAGTAAAACTTTGGATACTTCCAGATATATTAGGTAGCCTAAAAAGTCTTTTCGTATTTTTAAATACCGCTTTTTCCCTCAAAACTGCTTTCCAGAAAATTTCTTCTGCACATATATATGTAGTACAACTCCACACGCATCTATAGGTATTGTTGTCTTCCATCTCCCGGATAACCCTTTTCGGCAAAATAAAAATATCAAAAGTCTCTTCATTTCCAATTCCGATTTTTTTCTTTGAATGGCGTTAGAAAGGGAAAGGAAAAAGTGATAATCCGATGGAGCAAGATCAGGGCTATAAGGCAGCAATTTTTATCTAAGCTCGAAAATTTTTTAAAAGAGAAAATTCAAAAAAAATTTTACCACTAGTGAAAAAATGACTCGCCAAAAAATTCTCGAGCTTGGATAAGAATTGCTGCCCCATCCACCTTATAGCCCTGATCTTGCTCCATCGGATTATCACCTTTTCCTTTCCCTGTCTAACGCCATTCAAAGAAAAATTTTTTTATAATTTTTTATTGAAAATGAGATTGACCGTTGATATGTTTATTTTGCTGAAAAGGGTTATCCGGGAGATGGGAGACAATAATACTTATAGATGCGTGTGGACTTGTACTACATGTGTATGTACAGAAGAGATTGCTGGAAAGCAGTTTGGAGGGAGAAAGCGGTATTTGAAAACACGAAAAAACTTTTTAGACTACCCAATATTTACAGAAGTAGTTCCAAAGTGGCCCGTAACTTATGGATCAACCTAGTGGTTTTCCTTTCGCTCCACTTTGTGCTGTCGAGAAGGGCTTCGCCCATAGTACGTGATGGTGAACAGGAAAGATCTATGGTACCAAATGATATATAGTCCATCTCCCGAAAACTGATTGGGCGTGTCCTTCGAACTTGGGTGAATGGCGAGAGTGAGAGTACGTGGCGAGAGTGAGAGTGTGTGGCGGGGTGAGAGAATTGAGAAAGTGTTACACGTTTGTACAAGTCCGTAGGACACGCCTACTCAATTTTTGGGAAATGGACTGTAGTCAAAAGGCACACCACACGATAATCAGATTCGTGGGTTTTTTTCTAGGGCAAGCAGGTCCCTAGATAACTGCAATGGGCTGCACTTTCTTCCGGTTGCACGGTGCACCCACATAGTGTTGTGCCCGCTTAAATATAACAAAGTCACGCCCACTACCAAATCACGCCCAGCCTTAGACGAACTAATTTCCAAGTAGGCGCTTAATGAGAGAAGGGAATTCGCAATGAGAAAAACTAGTTCCATTGAACAGCCATTTGACGATGAAGGCAGCTTTCACGTTGAAAATTCGTTCGTCTGAGGCCAGGTGCGATTTGGTTGAGTGGATGTGGCTTACTTTTGTTCAAGCATGCACAACACCGTGATAGTGCACCGTGCCGTGACAATAGTGCAGTCTGAGCATTTATCCAAGGACCTACTGGCCCCAAAAAGGCAAGCCATAAGTCTGTTTATCGCCTGGTGTGGATTCAAACATGGAGCCTGTGTCGAGCGAAGAAACCACGGAGCTAACAGTCGAACTGTTTCCAGATCATAATCAACTCGCTCTTGTACAACAAATAGTCTCTATTTGTCTCTATTCTTTTTCTACTTTTTCGAGTTATACAATCGGCCAAGGGGTGTGTGGTCGCTTTGCAATGCACTGTAACCCAATTCGAGTGTCCTGTCGCGCATCTTTCTGTTGAGCTTTGCAGCGGTGAGAGAGGGTTTCAACCTCTTCCGCACTAAATATTATCATATCGTTTGTAGCTTCTAATGTTGTGTATTCAAGCCTGATCCAGTGAAGCAAGTAGCGTACTACTTCAAAAAGTGCGTCGCGGCAAGAATGAACTGGACGAGCGTGGTGGCTGATGGGAAGATGGTCAAGGATGCTATCGATCAAATGGCAGCAGGTGCAAATGAACAGCTGAACTTCACACCACAGTAGCCACGTGTGTGTAATCGAGGATCGTGAATGTTGCTTATTTCAGGAGAAGTTCCGTACCAGAACGAGACACAGTTCCCATTTTACATGTTCTATCAAACGGAGACTGTGAAGCCGTTCTCCGACAAAGTGGGCTTGGCATACCTGCTAGGTAGGTGGTAACTTCAAGCTGTTTCAGAGAAAGTTGAAAGCGTGCCCTTTTTTTCCGTTTGGAACGTAGAGCTCCAGTTTCGCTTTACCGTCTTCAGTTTAGTTTTCTTTCATTGAGCATTTGTCAGATAGCGAATGGTTAGAAATTTGGGTGGTTAGGACATCTTCATCGTAGCTACTGCAGTTCTACCTTTCTTTCTTTCTAGGTTACCCGGCTGGACAGAACGGAGCTCCTAACCTAGTCACACCCTCAGTTGACACCAACTGGAAGGATCCCCATGGAAAGAACGGCTACGCGTTCTTTATCGATCAACCAACAACACTAATTCCGTACACATATCATGTCAAGGCTTGGGACATGTATCAGAAAACGTGCGTTTCTCACTTCGACTGTACATAAATCCATGCAATCTACTTGCATCAGCACTTGAGAACGATTTGCCCGAGGGTCAACCGATGGACACTTTAGTTCGACACAAGTGTGATGGGAAGTCATCATTAGGAATGGGGTAATGAGGCCTAGTCGGTTTTAATAGATATTTCAGCTTTCCTCAGGATCATGGTAGTGGAAGCAGCGCCACTAACATGATCCTAGACCGCACTACCTAAGATACGGGGCTAACAGGGAACGCAGGCATTAACAGTGAGCTTGTAAATTCTTTTGAAGAGACTAAGCTCACCTTTCTATGGTTATATGGGAAAGACTTGAAAAATCGAATCGTGATTCGGCAGTGGGGGAGAAGTACCATGGCAGCAACATGAGAAACGACATGTGCGGCATCAACATCAGCGTCAAAAAAATTCATAAAAACACATCTTTTTATAGGAACTGAGAACATGACAAGAACGCTTTCAATTGACACTTGACACCCCTTCCCCCCTCCCCTTCATCAAAAGGAGCACCCTAAGCGAGTTATTGGGATTGAGAACAGGTGCGGGGCAGAATGTGCTCATTCAGCAGACATTTACTAGGACCTACTTTGAGCCTACCTTTGTTTCACCGGCGCTCATTACAATGCTTAGCAAAGAATCCATAGTGTGCTGAAGATTGGTATCGAACTGACTATCTTCATAGTGTCTACTCTTATCGTGGAGGTGCTCTGAAACGTTAGCGCCGGTTTCTGCTGTAGTGTGAGTGTGTCGGTCACCTATCGTTGCGCCTAAGCGGATGGCTGATTGAAATTCTTTGTCCGGAAACTGCTTTGAAATAAATAAAAGCAATATTCAGGCTACTGAATGGAATCAAGGATACAATGAATGCATTCGCTAAGACACAAGGAGTCAAGCTAGACCAGACTACACTAGCCAATGATGCCGCCGATATTGTCAACTTCGACCATCTTCTCGCCATGACTTACAGGTCCGTCATTCTATGGACGATGGCTGCAAAAGGTTACAGCAGCTTGTTTCAGTACCGACGATACAACACGCAGGCAATTTGATCGCAGCTACAATCCAATGACCATCAACCAGCTTCTACAAACCTATCCGAAAATAAGTTGGCATACGTTCACATCAGAAGTATGTTTGACTTTAGGATCCATAATCACTCCCAAAATGCTCAACAAATTCAGGCTGTCGGAAGCGCTCAACACGTCCTGCAGAAACTGTTCAGTGATCCCACGTACAATTATATCGTAATGGAACCGGCCAAATTACAGGCACTACATGACATGCTTGGAAATGAAACCAGTAAGCCTCGTTGATTATCGTGCTAGAACTACAACAAGAATCAGACCATGGGTGTCAATTTTGCAATGTTGCAGTTGTTTCCGCTCGTACTCTTGTCAACTATGCATACTATCACGTGGTAGACTCACTTGCCGATTTTCTACCTCCAAATACTGCTACGGTGAGTACATTGATTTTTTGATAAATCGCCCCATAAAGACTAGGAAAAGCCGATGTTACGCCGTGCACGTCTGTTGTCCTATAACATGCATGGCTTTTGGTGGACATCGGGGCTTCGCATGTAGGTGGCTAGCAACTTGTCCGTTCTTAAGAAATGCTATATTTGATGACTGCTAGTAATAGAGCTGGCTGAAACTAGTGCTGAGGTCAGGGTTGGACCATGACGAATTAAAAATTTTGCCAACCGAATTCAGGCAGAGCAACCGATTATTACAGGAAGAGTCTCGTAGCCTGCGTCGTTTGCGCATCCAGCGGCCACCAGCAGGGAAACGTCGCATCCGAGCAGGTCTGAAGATTTTTTGAATGACTTTATTCATATGTCTTACTATATAGGGATTTGCGTGAGATTGAGTCGAGCAGCTAACCCATTGTCCATCAAAAGTCTTTGATGATTCCTAGGATAACAGCGAACAGGATACAGGGTGATTGCTCGCATAAATGCCTACAATTATTGAAAGCACGCATTACAAGCTTTTCATAAGGAAATGACCACAGAGTATAAAGTCTATGTGAAGTTTTACTTCCACGCTTTTTTTTTCCTTTCCTTGTTTCATGCGTTTGTTGCTGTTTCTTACTTCACTTATTTTACTTGTCATGAATGAAATCAAAATCGCCCTACGCGCCATCAAACGACAATGGTAGCGGCTTTCTTTGCACACCACCAGGAACTCGGCCACTAAAGCGTGCCACACGAGGTGTAGCGCGTTAATCGCAAGATCGCAGTAGTGTTTCAACGCGAGTTTCCAAAACATTATCTCGTTTGAGCTCGAATGCTCGTTTACATTGAATAGTGTTTCTATACACGTTTCTCTTTCTTGACCCCCTTTCGTTGTTGTTTTGGCGTTTGCAGGCAGTGGTAGGGGTAAGTCGTTGTATCAATCATTCCAATCTTTAATACTGACCGGTGGATGGTTTCACTACGGAAGCCGGCACGTCAATCGCCTGTGAATTCGATTACGGCAGTAATATAATAAAAATAATTGTACTACTATTCTTGCTACTTTACAACTCAGTCATTCTTCGGCGAAGTCGACCACAGCAGGCGGCTCCGATATGGAAGGCGGAGCCTGTTAAACGCATGCCTTCTCAATTTCACCTAATAAGGTCTTCTTAGACAACCAGTATTCATTTGGATAAATCACTCCAAAGCTCCCTCCCTCCCACATCACCGCGACCACGTCCTTATAGCCATAATTGAAAAAGGAAGTATAAAAAATGTATTAGGTCATTCCATGAGTACTATCGTTTTTTCAAACGGAGATTATTCCCATGAAGTTACAAACTTTTGCAGCATGTCGTGTGTCATTCAAAAGCGAGTTTTCTGCTCTAAAAATGACATGTTATTTTTCTGTGTTCGTCACAATGCGGCCGATTTTCTGGCTGACGAACTGGTTGGCTTATCCGACAAAAATTTACCAAACCGGCATTTAATCAAAACACTATGCTTTACCTAAGGAAAATTAACCAATCATGTGTCCCGTACTTAGCTCCGGCATCATCTGCAAGTTCCATCAGTAAATTGCTGAAAAAGTCGCTCCGCTCATTTTCCACATTTGTTTCTTCCGCCACAACTCGATGATTTTTGACAATCCCTTCGAACCAAGGCAAGAAAATTTTCTCTACCAATCAGTTGAAAGAGTGGTGAAACGTCAAGTAAAGGTAAGGACTAAGGACAGGGAAACATCACTGAACGGATTTCTTGAATTTCTGTTGAGAAATATATTGCGCGTTTTGAAATTCAATATGAATCACCGCGAAAACAAACAACATATTTTCGATAGCGTAGAAGGAATACTTCCGAATGATCCATAAGACAATGCTGGGCGAGAGTTTTTAAAAGAAAAATTTCATTTTGAGTGAACGTGAAAGCTTTCGAAAAAACGGATTTTAGAAAAAGAACGACGTGACTCCTCGTTTATGTAACTACCGGGAATCGCAGGAGACGTCGGGACTAACTGAGTAAGGGACATATGATTGGTTAATTTTCCCAAAGTGAAATTTAATGTTTTAATCAATTGCCGGTTTGGCCAATTTTTGCCTGCGCAGAGGTGCAATTTTATAGAAAGAACTTTTGCTTGAACTTACTTATGGAATGACCCAATAGTAATTTTTACGGCAACGAAGAGAATAGGAATGAAATGGCTAAAAATCCAATGGGGGCTTCCCGTTTTCATGCAGCCTAGCGCACTGTGCGAATATCATAAATTCGCACAAGATTGCGTTGGTTGCGCGATCCTAGCCTGATCCAGTTCAAATATGTACCTGCTCCAGTTCAAACATCCAGGCTTACAGCCCTATCCTAGCCTTGACTGTCGCGCGTTGCATCACTTAATATCGGTCGAAACCAAGCGAATCTGTCATGCGTGGACGGCGCGCGATGATGCTGGTGCGATTGTTGCCGTATATGATGATGGGTAGATAGATGGCGTGCGTGCTTCAAGGGGCGTAAATGCTTAAAAGTCAATAAGACTGCTACTTCTGCGAATTTCGCTGTGAACCACCTCCTAACACCCCAGTGCCTGTTTATTGCAAGCATTCATTTTTTGAACATCATGGGACAAGGCACTCGAATCGGGTGGTCACGCTGCGCAACTTGCATCATTCTAGGCTTATGGCTCCGTCAAGGATCTCTCAACGAGAAACCGTATTTTGGGTTGAAAGTTAATGGATGGAGGGGTCGTATTCATGAAAAAAAATTTTCATTGACGCTAGGCTCAACTCTGAGCGTGACTGCTACCTAATCGCATTTCAGTTCGAGAGCTCGGCAGTAGTAACAGAAACTGGGTCTTATAGTGTTGCCTCATTCACTGTACTCTCCCCCGCCCCCTTTACTTCCCCCCTCCGAACTTCAGAGATTTTTTCAAGTTTCTCGGAAGGCTTTGGTGAGGAAAAAAAGTCGAAACGAAATTTAGACTGCGTAAGGGTGACATTGGCCGAATTCTTGAAGAAATCGTCCACGAGAAAAATTGAGTTTCCTTGATACACTCACATTTATGTTGCTTTTGCCTAATAGGGGCCGCTACAAAGTTCACGCGAAAAAGTGAGATTCCGGCTGAGGTGCAGCTCTCCAAATTCTCGGACTGGTGGGTGGGCTTCGAGTAAAAGCCCCGTCCTATCGTCTGCCGCGGTCGGGAACGGAGAGTCAAACTGTTTACTCTACCTCTTGTTCCTGCAAAGCTCCGACCACGGCGAACGACGGGGTGGGCATAGGCTCGGAGATTCCGCCCACTTGGCCGAGACATTGTGGTGCTGTGTCTTAGCTAGATTCACATTTTTTCGCGTGAAACGCTACATGCGGCCCACATTAGGCAGCATAAACATATGGGTAATAGAAAACTCATTTTTTCGTGGACGATTCCTTTAAATGCGGTTTCCGGTGGAAGAGACATTTGACGCTGCCAGCAAAATCAGAATTCGTGATCGATACTGTTCCTGGCTCCATTGCTGATTATCATCTGATAGAATGATAAGGGGTACAAAATGGAAAATGAGAAAAATGCTCCGCTTATTTCCGGACAACGTATTAACTGTAAAATACTCTTATGAAATGCGAAATAACAGGTCTCTTGGTAAAGTTCAGATATGAGATTGAAGTACTTCATGGCAATGACGTAAAATTTTGCAGAAGAGAAGCGGTTTCTGCGTAAACACTATGACGACATCAGCCAGGCTCAGAGTGATTGTGCCATGGAAACGGTCTTCATGTTGCCGGTATACATTCTCCTCATTTGAAAAATATTTATCAATTATTTTATCACATCATTGTTTAATATGGCGTAGTTAGTATGTGTTTGAGATCAGGTGTGGAATTGGACTTTACAATTACCTTATTGGTACTATCGTTCGTAGCCCTATTCGCTATGCCCTTCCTTTTTTGAGTCCTCCTGATATTTCTTTCATACTGGATCCCGAGTCGCTTTTCTTCTTTCTAAAGTGCTTAAGAAATCCTGCCATCGACCACCTCTCAGAGTATTGGAAGAAGTTAGAACTACTGCTCCACTTCAAACGTCAACAGAGACTTCAGAAACGACCTTTTGTCAAGTATTTCTGGCTTTCGAGAATTTTTCAAAGATGTAATGGGTGCTTCCACGACTTCCGAATTCCGCTGATAAAAAGAGCTTCCATTGCTCACTTAGAAAATGCTGCGTGCAAAATAGTGGAAATTTCATGTACCATGGAAGTCTCGTTTTTGAGTGCTATATTAATCATTCAGAATAGATGTTATTCCGAATGCATGTATCCTCTGATAAGGTAACTGCTCTCCCTTGAGTCAATGCCTCCACAAACTTTCCAGCGAAAATCTCCCGAAAAACCGCGAAAGTTTCCTAATATACATAAACTAATCAAAAAATGAACAAAACAAGCTTTGCTGAATTGAGCAATCGCTGCCGCATGCCCACTGTCGTTCTCAATCAGGTCGCATTTGGAAGGTAAATAAATATAGAGATTACACATTGAACCCCTAATAAAGTTGTGGCCAGCCGTTGCTTATTGGTCATAGTAATGCATTCGAAGGGCAACGAAAAAGCACGGTGAGAAGCTTTCATACTTCGTGGCACCGATGCCGTCACCGTGCTGACGGCCGTATCCGCCGCAGGCAACGCCGTCTCTATTTATAACGCTCGACCGAGCCACACGGGTGTGTGCACTTATGGCAAACGGCCAGGCGCGACGAGCGGCTCGGAGGGTGCGAGTGCCATTGGCAGGGCATAGCACCTTCAAGCGAGGCAGTGTGGTATGGGTGGAGGAGACAGGGTGGCTTGGGTACAGGAGGCAGTGTGGCATGGGTGGAAGTGCAGAGAGGATGCTGCCACGCTCTGCCAGGCTCCTAAAGGCAATCGATTCGGCCAGTCGTACTGATGGCGCCGCGAGTGCAATGCCGCGAGGCGACTTTTCGTCATAAGTGCACACACCCGAGCCACACCAAAGCATGATGATTATGGCGGAAACCCGTTTGAATCTTGCCACACTTAGGCACCGAGGTTATAATCTCGATATGAGCAGCGCATTGTAATATGCTTCGGTTGAGCGTTATGAGCGCGTCGCAATAGTGCCGCGGTTATTGCCGGAGACCATTGCTGTCGTCACCACAGGTGCCGCAATTTAATGAGGCGACCGTAGCAAATCTTATTACAAAGGTATGCGCAGTGTAAATCCAGTTACTGTCAACTTTCCACTGTGCCTCACCTACTGTAACTCAATTCGATTTCGCTGTGCTTTGGCTGTGTTTCCTCTCACAACCGTTATGTTACACACACTTGCAACATTTCACGTGAAACCACTCTTGCATTAATGAGGTGACGACGATTAAACCTCCCACCATCAAAGGCACTGGTGGATGGGGGTGCGGGAGAGGAGGAGTGGGGGGGGGGGCAAAAAAGGAGCAAATAAGGAAAGCGTATCGTGGAACACTAATCTCTGTGAGAAGGAGCAAAGAAGGGGGTAGCGTCTTGTAAAACACTGTTCTCTGTAAACGAGCATTTGAGCCTAGAAGAGATAGTGGATAGCAAAACTTGCCTCGGAAACACGTTTTGGGAACTATTACGGTTCTAGCGCGCTTCACCTCAAACTGCATGCTTCAATGGTCGAGCTTCCTGCCGGTGCCGGACAAGAAGGCGTATTTCATCGGCCGTGATGATGTTAAACAAATAAAACAAGCAAGCGAAAAAATTAAATGGGAATGAAGCAAGGAACTAGGAGAAAGTTGTCTATGATAGGAAATATTTAATCAGTTCACACTCGACCTACAAGTGAGTTCCTTAGGCCGGTATTGCGCGCTCCCGCTGTCTTAAACGGTGTATGAAATCTCTGAAGCGCTCGAAACTGCCTTTCCATTGTATCCGCTGAAAATGTTTGTAACAGACTCAGAAAGTACCCTAAAGTATTCATTTAGTTTGCCAATGGACGGGTGTTCATCGATAAAATCTACCCAACAAGTGAGTCGCGCACTCAAATGCGTGAACATGTCGCAAAGGTCGCCTCAAGCATTCTGATAGGTCCGTCTTGGTGGTTTGTTAATGTTTGTGTTTATTTCGCTAAGGCAAAAGGAGGATCTCGAGTATGAAGTGACTGTCTATTAGTATTAGTACTATCGTTATAGGATTCCGGTCGATGCTTGATCAGCTAAATTGGATGACTCCAGCCACTAAAAATGGTGCTTATAACAAGATCGACAATCTGGTCAAAAACATCGGGTATCCAGACTGGATTGCAAACGACACCCAGTTTACCTCTTACCACAAGGTAAGCTGTTTCTCGTCCCATAGCAACAGAATGAAACAAAAGTGCAGTGGGTTAGCTCTGTTCCACATATGTAAGTTACTTAACTGTATTGTCCCCAGCTGATTTCGCGCTACTTCGATCTCGTCCGAATAAACTAGTTTCTTATAATTTTCTCTGCTATGCCAACGTGGTTGTTAGGGGGATTTTTTGCTGACGGCCTGACGTTTCGATCAGATCGTCTTCCTCAAAGGCCTAAACGACGCTCAACATTTAATATTTTGATATTTTTAATTTTTGATAACTGCTGTTTCTTCCTCGTAGTAAATTTAGGATTTTATCAACTACACCACCGAACGCCTCATCCCTCTAGTGGTCGTGGCGGAACACCAGGGAAACCGCCGAACAAGCCCCATACGAGAGAACAGATTCACCCATTCCACCCCGCAAGAGCGGATTGCCGCCACCAGTCGCGGGACTCTTTTCTCCTCAGCATTCGCTGTACATCTTCCTGCCCCCATTTGCTTTCTAGTACTTTCCTACGACTACCAACATCACTGTACAGTTTCCTTGCTACAGTTAGGCAATCGTCTTTCGGGACTGAGCTAATGACACCATCGGCGTACAGATATGTGTCTTGTCCATTCGTCATGAATAGGTCGTTGATCGGGTGGAAAGACACAGTCGTTGAAGGACTGCTATATGCCACACCGTTCCTTTTGATGTCTTCTCCGTTGTAGTTTGACACCATCACCGATCTTCCACTCCTTGGTTACTTTCCAGCATGTCTCCTGAAGGCATAGAACTCAGACGCTCTTGCGCTCTATCGGGTGAGCAACCTTCCTGGACTTGCCAGTCGGCGATCCCATTTTCGGAGCCGCAATTCGAAATACTTTGTTTGTCGAGGTCGTCTTTCCCTCCGTTGACGTTCTGTCTTCAGCACTGACTCTTTTGCGACTTTGAGCATGTTGCGTGTCTGGGTTCCCATCAGACGGCTGTCAGCCTGTAGCTGTCGCTGGTATCGTTACCATTTTTACTTCCTGCGAGGCATCGCTTGCTTCTCAGCGAAACCAACCAGGTGAGCTCACGTTCCGAACCACCCTCAAAGAAACTGGGAGGCGCCGGAAAAAAGAGAACGATGGAGAGAGGAGATCATTCCAGACGAACATACGACGTTAGAAGCGATAATTGGTAGAGAAACCCGGATCCGAAAACGCGACGTTGTGATATGTATCTGCATCTCCCGCACATCTCTTCGAACTGCAACATCACCTTTCCTAATTGCTCGCTGTAGAAGATGTTATTTGTTGTCTAGTAGGATGTACTTCATTCATCTATTCATCTATGTGTTATAAGTGAAACAACAGACAGCAGCAATCAAGTGAAACAATGAATGGGAGAATAAGCGAAATAGTAATTAAAAGACGTTCGTGGTAAGAAAAAAAGGCACTATTCAACTATCACCACCCCAGATACCGTGAGTTGGTCAAAACATAATTTTCGCTGGAACTTTGCACAGAGGGGTTATTTGTGGCGTTGATCACGAATATGACATCCGTTTTTGGCGTTTGCACCAATTAGGTGCAATTGCACCATGTTGGTGCAACAACTCGTTTCCACCAAAATCGCTGAAACTTCGCCCAGGGTGATTATTTGGGGTGCTCATCGCGAATATGACATTGCTTTTCAGCGCGAGCGCCGTTTTCAGCGTCTTCCAAGACTGCGCCAGTCATGTTCATTTTTGCTACAGTGCTTATACAGCTAGAGAGCGTCATCTTTCCGCTGCCTTCTTCCATTTGATACTACCCTACAACCATCATTGCACACTCTAGTGTATATTTTCGCCTGAGCCTTGAAGGGGAAGAAAGGTTCCCTTCCTTCTTAGGGCTTAGGCAAAACTTGCAAGAACACTGTGGTGCCCCTACTATATTAGCACTGTAATGGAACTAAACTTCGCTAGCACATCGAGCGGATGTCATATCCGTGATCAGCACCCCAATAACCACCCTGGATCGGCACCCCGAATAACCCCTCTGGGCAAGGTTTCAGCGAAAACTATTTTTTTGACCAACTCACGGTATCTGGGGTAGTGATAGTTGAATAGTGCCGAAAAAATCGTTGAATTCACACTCGACGTCTTAGCAAGGTGTCGTGTGTGCATGTGTAGAGCCCAAAATTGCACCATGTTGGTGCAACAACTCGTTTTCACCAAAATCCCGGTGACTTTAACCATTCGGCTATCCAGCTACGTCTGAATAGAATATTCACTTTAAAGTCCTTTTCTTGCTCGGTATTCTGAGGGTATTATCATAACTTCATTCTGCAGAACCTCGGCATTGAAGTGAACAAGGACGATTACCTGACGATGGTGACAAAGGCTCAAACGTTCGCAGCCTACACAAGCTGGGATGCTCTTGTTGGTGGACCTACCAACAGAATCGATTTTCTCGGGCCACCAGGAACAACGAACGCCTGGTATCAAGTAAGGAACACTGTACTTCCGCTCACTTATTGAGGTAGTACATAGGACTTTGCTACACTGTCAGTTGAATACGTCTTAAACTGAAGTGAATCTTCATAGGCTGTGAAAAGAATTGTGTTGCCAATTAACTGCAATAGAATGTTTCCAGCCTGAACTGAATTCGATAACTTTCCCAGCGGCCATACTTCATCGACCCTTCTACGATCCGACCTGGCCAACTGCAGTCAATTTCGGAGGACTCGGAGTAGTTGCCGGTGAGTCGGTCTAGCCTCGTTATAGCTTGATTTACGGTGGCTCACAGTGGCTCTTGTGCAGTTGAAGGCTCGCAAGGACAATGGCGTTGCCTACAGTGACACAGGGATCGTACTACTCACAGTCGGCCTTTCACTCTGACGGAATTGTGCATGGAGCATGGGTCTTCGCAAGTGAATCGCATGAACAACATCACTGAACGGGGGAAGGAAAGTTCAAAACTCCATGGATGATCCCTCCAACCCGCGCGTTTCCGCATTGCGAGCCAAATGAGACTGCGCGTTGATTAAGAGATGGCGACCCTTTTTGGCAAAATGCTTGCCTTCGCGGCGTCAGACACCAAACGGAAGAGCAAGTCACGTCTAGCCACGCTCAGCCACGTGAATAGGAGCGATCTTGACGTCAAAGCGTAGGTGCACATACACACATACTCCCTCGGCACGCGCAAAAGCTTCAAAATGGAAACCAAAGTCCCCGCTACATCTTGACAAGTATGAACGAAATATGGTCGTCCCGTTTCCGTTTTTATGACAAATCACAGCTGACTGCAAAAGCGTGACTGACTGCAAACTGATACGTCGTTGCGATTGAAACTCCCTATTCTTATGATGTCCTACTCCACATGACTACACGATAAATAGTGCTATTTTTCATCGAAATAATCTTTTCACCAAATCTTCTGAAATATGAAGAGCAAAAATCATATTATATTAGATAGTTATCAAGGCAGCAAATATTGCAACCTAAAACCGAGATAAGCAAATTTCATTTACCCCAAATCAGACCCGTAGATGACAAGACTCAAGAGACCGCGTGAGATAGATTCGGCTACCTCTGTATACAGAAGTTGGATGGCAAATCTTACCAACCGTCATCAAAATAGATGACCCATACGTAATGTACTCAAATCCCCCAGATCAGCTTTGCAAGTGACAAGGCATCAGGGATCGCGGATGAAAGGATTTGGCTCTTTGCCCTCAGACTCTCCTTAGCGAATCCTATCAACCGTCACCAAGATGGATGACCAATGTTAATGTAGACGGTCTATACCGCAAGTCATCCTTGTTATTGGCAGCTCCAGAAACCGCGTGAAATGGATTCAGCTACCTTTGATTTCTTCCGCTCTTTAGTTAATCTTATCAACAGTCATCAGGTTGGACCCATGGTGACCCATCGTTAACGTACACGCTCCCTCCCGCAGGTCATTTTACTAAAGCTCTAATCGCATAACAATGACAATACGCTTACGAGTATTAACAATATCAGTGACGTGACTCAATATAGAAATCTCGGTTTTTGGAGCCGCAAATTAATCTCCACACATTTCCCCATGTGTTGAACCATGAATCAAACCATAGGGGCAACTTGGGCATGAAAATCACAGGAGGCGTCGGTATCGTGACCGCTTCAGGGATATGGGATTGCGGGAGAAGAAAGGGAGAATTTGAATACAACGATAAGAGCACCGACAGCAGCGTTACCTCCTGATGCTTGTCGGAGATCTGAACTAAGCACTGATATACTCGATTCCAGTGGAAATTTTGATGTAGTTTGCACTTACTCTTTAACTACAACAGCAACTCACGAATTGCTGCGTTCATTGCAGGAAGTTTAAAGTCCGCTGAAAAGACAAGTTTCCAAAGTCTCGTAATCGCCAAGATCCGCCACAGAGTCTCATAGCCAGCGAAAAAATTTCCTGCAGTTTAAATTAGTTTTATCAGGAATGAGCGGGTGCAGGGTACTTGTGTGGGTACATCAAAGGCGAAGCGTGGCCTCCATCCACTTCAGCGAGAATCGAATAGAAGTGTTATGAAAATCCGCTACGGATTTCAGGCAGTATTTGCTTATAACGACCATCACACTAAAATATGTAGCATACTATCAAATGGCGTCTTTAGTAGCGGCCAAAAGTCGATTGAATCGTTACGATAAAGGAACATTAGCGCTAGTACCTCAGCATCTATAGCAGCCTTGTGTCTTCGTGGCATCGAATAAACTGTCAAGACAAGTCTGTGGGATGGCCTTGCAGATATCTTCGAGCGGAGCAAATTTTTCGTTACAATTCCTGGCTTTTTTACCTTTCATGCAACGTTCCAGTTCTTCTCATAGTGGGAGGTCGTGCCGTCCCAGATAAAAGTACAGTACAGGCAAACAGTGAGATCAGATTTATTATAATGTTACGAACGTGCGATCAGTCCTGTCGCAAGAATCCGGCTGATCCTGGGGGGAAGGTGTCGGGCCCCAGAGGCGATAGTCGAGGAAAGGGGCAGAATCAGCTGACGAGTGGACGGCGCGCGGGAATCCATGAAGTCGGCGTCCGAGCCGCGAGTGCCAAAGAGTCCAGAAGAAGGAGCCGAATAAGCTCCAACGAGCGAGCGCGGACCTTAAGTATGCATCGTCAGATGAGTCATCGTACTGCATGCTTGCGCTCTCTCCCTTCGCTCACTCTCTGCACGCCTGATATTGTGAGAAGGCTCTAAAATGCGCGAGATCTAGCTGGCTGATAGTTAGACTACGAATTAATAAGGTGGTACATTATATTAGACTTATTGTGACTTCAGCACTCTTACGCGCACTCTTACATCATAATGTTGGATTCAGATCTAGAGAGTGAAAAGGCCCTCCAAGAACTTGCACTCGATGCTTGCTGAATCAGTTACGAATATGGAAGGATGTGTGCTTGGAGTCAGTATCTTGCTGGGATATGAAACCCTTGCCGATGGATCGATGAACAAATGGAAGCATCGTTGTTGCCAGGATATCTTCATAGCCATATCTCCCCAAACGTCTGAACTCGAGTGACCTTCAAGTCGATTCCGTGACTGCTGGAGCAGCCCCAAATCATGGCGTGTCTACCACCATGGTTGAAAGTGGTCACTTGATACGTGTGATCGAATCTTCTTCCAGTCGGACGCCTGATATACTAAATACCATCACTTCCCGTCAAATTGAACTTGAATTTTATTGGGCAATAGCACGTTATTCCACTGCTGACGGGTCGATCCGATGTGCTCTTTGGCCCACTTCATACGAACAACGCGATTCGTCCTCAAAATAAGCGGTTTTTTTAACAGGGCGCTTGCATTGGAGCGGCATTTTGCAAACGTCTTCGAATAGTTCTGATTGACGAAACCCGTTCATTGATGACGGCCATTCACATCGAATATCGGAGGCTGGGTGCCGTGGGTCGGCACGGCTCATTCGAATATTGTTCCTGTCAGTGACTCGTGTAGTTAGTCGACTTTTCCCTTTGTTCCGCGTTATTTCGCAAGTTGTTGACACTCCTTTTAGATGAGCAGAGATAGCCGCTTCGGACATTATAGGTTATACACGATACATTCTTGCCAATTCGACTTTCCTATTCCTCAATCGATTCCTTGCAGAATGGCCTTATTCCTCGCAGAATGGGAGTTTCATTTGACATGTACCATGATCCAAATGTTCTAGCTATAAGCCAAACACAAAATCGCGGTAAAAAGAAATCGGGAGAAAACGCAAGAAATACAAGAAGCGAATCAGAAACCTGGTAGAAGTATTCAGTTTCTGGTGTAGCAGTGATCCAAAGGATGCTAATTAGACTTAGTTCTCAGCGCAGGTCGCTAATCCCAAGCAACGTATCTATTGGAGGTTGGACACCAGTAGCTGATTCCAAACAGCAAAATCCGCGAAGATCCGTTTGCCAATCGATTTTTGGCCACTGCAACCTAACCAGTTATTTGAAATTCAAATACAAGTAATTCTCAAAATGGATGGATGAATCACAGAAACACCTTTGAATGGCTTCTCAGAAAAAAATAGCGTTTCAAAGAGATTGGCTAACGCAATTGCGTGTCGGGCTCATCGAACGTAGTGAAGTCCTCATTGTCAGCAGCTCACCGACATACAGATCTCTATCTTCAAAACGAAACTTATTCTGAGTTTTCTCATATGGAGTCGACTCATTTCTTTACTACCTATGCGTCCCGATCCAGTACGGTTTGCTCTCGAGCTTGCTGCTGCGCTCCGCAAACGACTCTTAGAGTTCTCTTCCTTACGCGTGCTCCACCATAGCACGGCGTTCCAAGATACTCATATCCACTACGATTTTCTATTGGCTACACCTAGAATAAAATCACAGTGCAGCTACGATGCTTCCACAATCGAAATAATCATGGATATCTCCACGGAGGTAGTACGTAATTTCGAGAGATTTTCGATCTTTGACCTCATTTCTTTCCCTGAGAACGAGCCTCCGAACTGGAGCTCTAGCGGTATTTCCCGACTGGTAAAAGTGAGGTCGACGTGTGCTGATAGAATCGGTGATTAAACACTTTTCAACAATTTAACACAGAGGAATGGGATGATCATATCTATCCCGCTCAGCCATTTTAAGCGAGGAGCATCCGCTGAAAAGATATACGGGGTGCCTTCATTACTCGGCGTCCTCTTGTAGTGGAATTCACAACAGAGCTCCCTGTCATTGAGAAATATATAAACTGCGATATGGCATCTTCTTTACTGTGAAAGTGCAAAGTCGGCCATAACGGGAACGATTTCCAAGCTGAAAAGTATGCGAAGAGAACAAAAGGCTCGACTTTTCTGGTATTCTCTGCAGTCTAAAATAAGCAAGCAATCACGCCATCTATTTCTGCCATCTCATGCCGTCCACCTGCATACAAACTTTTCCGAGAAGTCTGCGTTTTCGTGAATACGTTCGATAGGACTCCTTTGTTTATGTGCGACATGCCTGTTTTCCAAGGAAGCAGGGTCATATACGAGACCTTTAACCCTTTTACTCGGACTTTATTCAGTACTGGTAAGTTGAGACTTCGAACATCCTGCATCTACCAAGAATACTCAACAAACAACGCAACCGACTGTGATTATTGTAAAGATGCATGTGGAAGCTATTTAGTACAGAAGGTATCCATGGTAAGCTTGCGCGAACTGCAGTAGCGAAGTCCTCGGCACTTAATCAAATGCAAAAAAAGTCTGAAGAATTGAAATTCGGCTAATACAAAGTTACGAAAGTGAAACACCCTTAACTTCTCCTTGGCATTACAACCACGATGGTTAACTCCTCGGAGAAATTGCCACTAGGGTGTGCAGCATATATGACTACTATCATATGTGTAGGTAACTAGCCCATAGCATGCAGAAAATGGCATTTTTCCAGAGTAAGACAGTGATTTCAAGAGCAGACCACTCGCACATTTTCCTTCTCAATGAGATGACAGTCCTCCATCAAAACAGAATAGCAAAATGTTCAAATAAGTGGATGAATAGGCAAGTAAAATACAGAAAGGATACGCGAGAAGGCAGTCGAAATGTTTCGCATGCAAATGAAAAATGGACCTGAAACTCTCGGAGATAGCAGTGAATTAAAATATGTCAAAAAATAAAACAAAACGATTAAGAGTGCGCAGAAAGTAAAAAAGGATTTCTGGTTAAAGCTTACTCGCTACACACCGAGTTGTTCTTTCTGTGTACATACCATCGAGAGCTCACACGAAACCCTGGAGTGGTATCCTCCCCCGGAAAATACATAAAGAAGATGACAGCACAAGGAAAAGGGAATATCAATCGGAGCAAGAGGGGAAGGGGCACCTTCTGTGAAGATGCATACCTGAGCATCACCGAAGTATTTTTGAGCAGTCGATCTGCACACTCAATATTATCGCCTGAGCCTTCAGGGAGGAGGAAGGGAGTTTCTTCCCCTTCCCGGTCTTGGATGGAAATAACGCCTATAGTGGGATTTGGGATTTCCCCCTCACCAACACTGCGATAGCATCCAGCAATCAAATGCAATCGTCATCGAAAAGATCAAATTAGTTAGAAGATGCACCTTGATTCTTCACAGTCAGTCAGAGTCAATCAATTAATTCACAAGATATCATTTGATTTTTCACAAACAGTCAGAGTCGATTAAGTTATTTACAAGATACCATTCGATTTTTCACAAACAGTGAGAGTCAATTAAGTTATTCACAAGTGTTTTTCGTCTTTTTAGTGTTGATTGTTAGATTGACTCCGACTGTTTGTGAAAAATCACGTGGCACTTTGTGATACTTCGAATTCACTTGAATTCTTTCGTAAGGAACTGGCCTCGACAGAGCAGGTGACACTTTACCCTTGATCTCTTGGACAGAATGACAGCTTTTTTCCAGGTTCGAAACAATACGATTCATGCTCACTCCATTGTTGCGAGTGATCCGCTCCTAATATCTTTTCGAATCTTCCGAGTATTCACAGTGCTTGGCTCTCCACTCTTTGGCATTTCTGAGCTGTCATCTCGAGCTCTGAGAGCAGTCACGGAGGGGATAAGATGGGATTCCGAGTTTCACGATGTAGCAGGTTTTCGAACTCTTTCCTTGAGCAGTTGCTCGATAATGGGACGGTGTTCATAGCGTGAGTTTGGATAAACCATGGACCTTGAACATTTTCCGAGCAGATTCTTACATCTGTAAGATACCGCGAGGCACAGAGGCAGCTGGTGCGTACACCGTAGTATATTGTATTTTCAACCACCCTCGCAAACATCAAAATACCAATCAAGATAAAGAGGTAAATGGGAACTGAAACAAATTTGGAAACAAAATACGATAAAGTGAAAGGCAAGGAAGCTAACAAACAATGAGCAGAATTCATAACACATGGGTAAATGGTTAACAAAATGAAGGAAATAACAAAGTCAGTACAAATCATAGCGAAATAATAATGAAAATAGGTAGTAGCCAATATTTTACTGTTTTCCAGGTCATGAACTAACCCACGGTTTCGACGACCAAGGTGTTCAGTGGGACGGGACTGGAATTCTCAGCGGGTTGGATTTTAAATCATTTTAAGCATATGATGCCCACTCTTCTGCTTAGTAATGGGTTGTCATTCAGATGGATGGACGACACATCGAAGAGTTCTTTCGGAAAGATGGCTGATTGTGTGGTACAGGAATACAACAATTTCTGTCCCTTGAATAAAACTGTGTACGGTACAGCAGCCTGCGTGGATGGAGCTCAAACTCAGGGAGAGAATATCGCCGACAACGGAGGTAATAAGTACGCTTCACAGTGCTGTAGTTATCCGTAACACACAATCAACCGAGCGTTATCAGGAATTCATGCGGCATATCGTGCGTATCGCAATTTCATCAACCTCTACGGTCCAGATCCTCAACTTCCAGACGATTTGCTTCAAGAATTCACCGCAGATCAATTGTTCTTCCTAGCCTTCTCACAGGTGAGCTCTTAACCAAAGCGGAATTTTTCTATCAAAATTTTATTTCCTTCAAGGAAATTCTCCCAGATACCAAAAAGATTAATAATCAGGTAAAAATTACCGCACACCGCTTCGGTACAAATCTGGTATCTTCATTTCTGTCTATTGGCCCCTGTTTCAGAGCAGCGGGAGGGATAATCGGAGTATTCGGGATTGGAAACTCCACAGAGACAGGCTGTGCGTATTTTGGATAAAAAAACGCTTCTATAAAACAAGATCTCACAAGGTGCAGCAGAATCCCATGTGCCGCCTCCACGAGAGAGCGCGTAAGCTGATTGCGTATCACTGACATCTACCACAGATGATACGGACTCGGCTGTCACTGATGAATTAGACAAGAATACACCACCGCGAGATAATCAAGAAAGAACAAGAATTGAATTGCCAAGGGTTATCCGAGTCTTTGTCATTTTTTCAAGTTTCGTTATTTCTGCAGCCATTCGAAGTTTTCTGCAGTGATAGTGTTGTTGTCGAAATTTCATAGACGTAGTTTATATCTGTGTTTAGCTGCCAGCGTTGCTTTCAACGACCGAACGCTTGAATCTCTCACTCTCTTTGGATGATTCTGACCTGGTTCCAGTTAACAGGCCGCTTCAGTTTCACCTCTCTCCATAGTTAGCGATAACCAAGTAAAATCCCTGGATTGAGCAGATTCTGAAAGCTTTCTCTTACGACGCAATCCAGCTTCATGACGCCTGGAACGACTGATAATTTGTGCACTCTCTCTCAACTTCCTCTGACGATCGAAAAAAAGCGGAGATAATTCTGGAGCAGTGGCACACAAATGCACTGAGGCATATGTGCAGATGTTGCCTTTTGCCATGGAGCTTAAGGCAGATCAAAACTTTTGCTTTATTACTAGAACTAAAAGACTTTACATCTATCCTCAAACTGGTATCGTTATAGGTCTGGTGCCAACGACCATATCCTTCGAGCGTGATCGAACGTCAGATACTGGTAGATCCACACTCACCATCACAGTACAGAGTATGGGGAACAATTCAAGTATGCGTCTTATTTTCAGAGCAAAAGCTCTTCGATATGGCACTACATAGCTTCCGTTGTAGAACTTTCCTGCCTTCAAAGATGCTTTCCACTGCCCATCTTCAGCTTATGCTCCCGACAAACATTGCGATGTGTGGGTCTCTGATATCGATTCATGTAGGTCAACAAAATTTATAAGGGGAGAATTTGCGTCTGGAGGCGGAACGATGCCTATTCAGCGTATGGTGAGCCAGTTGTGAAAAATGAACTCAACATCAAGTCGAACAATCAAATCACGACTAGCGACATCAACAAGTTCAACGCCTATAAGCAAGCAGTCGCCTTTTATGAGGTACGTCACCAGTAGCATGCACGATGCTCAAAAAGAAAGCCATTTTTCATAAAATATCTGCTGAGTGTCCATGGTCACTACTAATATAATCAGCTTAGTTTTACTGTCTGTCTGTTTGTCTGCCTGTTTGTCTGACTGTCTGTTTGTCGGTCTGTCTGTGTGTTTGTGTGTCTGCGTGTCTACGTGTCTGTGTCTGACCCACATGGGCGGGGTGTGCGCTGAAATTTCATACAGCTGAAAATATTTTGATTCAGTTCCAAAATGGCCTAAATGTTTGCAAAAGTTGGGATAAGGTCGGTGGCACGATTCTGTGTAGCCTGAGTGCGGTGAGATGGACGTATTTCAAATAAGCGGGGCCTAAAACAAAAAGTCGTGGTTGGTTCCAGCAAAGCTTACAAGCTCCGTTCGAGGTGAAACGACAGGAGCGCACATAAACGATACCAAGAGAGCGCAAATGAAAGATGCTGCGCCTCCCGCACGGGGTGCGCAGTGTTTTGTAGCTTTTGTTGCTAGAGTGGAAGTTTCTATTTCAGTTGCAGCCAAAACTGCACAGAAGTGGGGGGAATTTGGGAGAAGGTCGGCCATGGTTTGCTGGAAATGATGGAAAAGAACCTTCCTAAAGAAAGTAGCACATTTTGAATGGGCAGAGCCTACAGCAAGAATTCATGATTCAGTTGCAGCACAAGCTAGAAGCTCCGTTCAAGCTGCGATCAAGGTACACTGGGAGTCGAAGTTTCCTCTATTATGGGTCGTATATGATCGCGCAAGAGGGGGGGGGGGAGTCGTAGCTTCACAGATCAGCGATGAGCACTAGAATCTAAACTTTCAATAAGCAGATACGAAGCAAAGAGTATTTCACCGACAACCCGTGTGACAAAATGTAAAATAAATATCTTTTCTGCCTCAGGAAAGGATAAGTAGCAATAGAACACATTGCAACTATGCAATCCGGCAACAGTTACTGGCATTGCAGAAGGGGGTCGTACTTGGTCCCCCTTTTTTTTATCTCTGCAATGCCAGTAACCGTTGCCAGATTGCACAATTGCAATGTGTTCTATAGCCGTAGAGGGAAGGTCGTCCTGAAGCAGCTATTTCCCCGACATCAGGGAGTGCCTTGGCTGCGATCGGTGAGACATTATTCAAGATATATGCATCTGTCACGAGATTCGGAACTACCTGAAGAATAACCTGCTGCATGGGTGAGTACGTAAGGAGCGCAAGTGATCAAAACTGCGTCCCGCACACAGTAAGCGCAGCGCAAATGTATATGTGGTACTCCAGCGAAAATTTTTTAAAGAAACAGCCGAAGCACTTTTTAGGACTCTGCGGTAAGATCAGTGATAAATTTCTGGAAGAGGTTCGCTCGCAAAAATCAAAAACTGGGCTACGTGGCCTGGGTGGAGCATGCGCCGAAAAATCGGCACCCAGGTCAAAAAATAAACGTGGGGAAAAATGGTTTGTGGTCAGCAGTGAGATTCTAAAGAAAAAGATCCGTAATCGACGGAAACATCCTCGATGGACGGTGCTCAAAGTAAAAACGCATAGTTGGGTTCCGGTAGGCGATGTGGGTTAAGGCTCTCCGACATCCATTCTGTCCTGTAGGACGACGTTGGACAGTTGATCGACATCTGTGGAAGTTAGCCAAAACATTTTGATTCGCGTTTCGCTTTGATGATTAATATAAGGTTCTAGCATTATAACGACGTTGGCCTGTTATCTACTTATTTACGGGTTTTCGCTTCAATTGTACCTTCAGCGGTCAAATCAAAATGCAACCACTACAGAATATAACAAATAGAAAATGCTGAAGCTAAAATCGGGTAGCTCATGCTGGTGACCAAATGAAAACTGTTTGAATGAGCCCTCTCTGGCTCACCATCCCTTTTGAAGGTCTTCTGGTATGCTAGAGAAGGTATCATGAAATGTGAATGGAATTCCACAAATATTTTTTTCCTTCAAAATCCTTGGGTATTCCAAACCTAATATTTGTACCCACTTCTCATCGACACTGAAAAAGGCGAGACTAAATATATGTGATTCAATAATATCGGTCACTGTTGACCGGCATTCGTCGAGCGAAAAGCGCACTCCGTCTCATGTGCCCGTAAACTGAAAATGCTCTGGTTGCCAACGTGTTGAGCTGTTTTTCTCTTTTCCTTAGCGGTTCTCATTCAGAACCTATGCTTTCGTAACTGAGTGCTATTGGCCACCTAAGATTATCACTCATTGATCTGCTATCTGACGGAGGGAGCGCAAACTAATGGTCATGGAGTGAAATCGTTATGCTTACGTTTGGTCAAAACTATTCATGTATGAAAACTTTCAGCCATCCGTCAACACTTCAGCTGATCCTTGCACAGACTTTTGGCAGTACGCTTGTGGAAAGTACGACAAATTGGTTGGTGTCGACGTTTCAAGATCTTAGTTTTTTCAAATACCTTTGAGCAAAGCATATCTGCAGCAAAGCAATTAGAGACACTTCATTTGATTTCAGGTGTCTTTCCATTTTGCCGATGCCAACAATCTCAAGATCATGGCGGCTCAACTGAACAGCCCATCCTATCAGGATACAATCAAGGTCCATCAACTTCCATAATTAAGTGTTACGATCCTGAGTCCTTTTTTTCAATTCAGAATTCCACTGCTTTGTCGAAGGAAAAAGCGTTTTCTGACGCCTGCATCTCAGCCACGTTGGACAACAGTAAGACACAGAGCATACTTGTTCAGCAAAATTATCTCCTCCCTCGAGTGCGTTTCAGCCACTTAAAAATCATCAATTTCTTGAGGAAAAATTTTTCGTACAAATATTTCATATGTTTGCCATTGAGCTACCCTTTAAAGGTGAATGAGTTGGCCAAACGTCTGGGTTCGAGCTTCACGTACGTCTATGGTGGTGATGTCAAAGCTTTACCAGATGCTGATCAATTGGCAAACGCAATGGGCTACCTGTCATTTAATCAGGTATCTCTCATCCACGGATCGCCTTCATTAAGGCTGCTTATAAAGGAATCGTAAGCAACAATTGTTTAGGCTATCGATACCCTTGTGACGCCCTTTGTCGACACAAATTGGGAGGATCCGACAAAGGGCTACAGAATGTTTCTGGACCAGAACACTGCGTATATGAGGTAGAACCTTTCGGGTGTATATCGTTAGGACAGAAACGTCGCGTGGCCGTGTTCGGCACGCGACGGGATGGTGCGAGCTATGCGCGCCGTATTGGATGGGTCTTGAAGCGATGACGGTGCTCTGCGCCTAATTCTAGGCGTAATCGCTTCAGGACTCAACTAATACGGCGCGCATAGCTCGCACCATACCGCCGCGTGCCAAACACGACCACGCGACGTTTCTGTCCTAACAATATACACCCAAACCTTTCAATACATACCATATAAACACGATTGACAAGAATCATCTTGGCGCTCAGACCGCAACACGTTCACGTGACGACCCATACATCTGGAGAAGAGTCAAGCGTGGTGTTGAGAAAGCGTGTTTTTGAAAAAATGCTGCCCCCTCCCTCACTAGGGGCCCTATACAAACTCTCCTCGATCCTCGTTATTTCTACGGTTTTTTCCCAGTTGTAGCGATTCATGAAAGAAATTAAGAGTCTGTGGAAAAAGCTGAGACCAAACTCTCACCACAGAAGGAAAACAAGAATCTCGCAAGTGAACTAACAAAAATTCTATATTCAGTCCGTAACGAAAGCGCGGAATTGACAGCAATACCTGAAAAATTACTGAAGGTTAATCTTCGAGATAGTGTGAACGACTCTCATAGGCTTTCCTTTTTATAGAACCATCTTCAGCATTTATCTTGAAACTTTTGTGTTTAGTTTATTTCGTATTCGCGAAGTGCCGCTTTCCGCATAGATTTTTGAGTGAAAATTACCTTGAATATTGGCTTCAGAATTGAATCAAATTAGTCAGTTTTGTCACTCATTTTTCCTTTACTCTTTCCACTCTTAACCTGAGGGACTCTCTTGATCACTGCTGACCTTTAGATCTTCTTTTAAATTTTACCGTTAGCAGTGCGCAACCTACCAACTTAAGGAAATGAAATACATCTTATCTTTCATAGTTCAGCCTTTCATTTATTCTAAATGCATGCGAACATAAAGTGTAATTGATTCCTTCATTGAAAATCGCGGTGTGTGTAATCAAAAAAGTTGAATTAATGTGCTTGGCGTTAATGATCTCTTCTTTGGATGCGCCGCGCGTTCTAGTTACACTTAGTTACATTTTTTCTAGTGCTGGCAAAGACTTAAGGGGCCAGTCAATGTACAAGTCAGTGCTTTTATCCTTTCAGACGAATCCTTTACCAATTGACCAACACAGGAGGGATTGACAGCTAGGTTGGCAGCATTAGGGAAAAGCATTAGGAAAAATTCGGACGAAGAGTAAAAGAAATAGTGAATATGAAAGCCGAGATGCCTGGTAAGAGGACAGTGAACAAAAACGGATGACAATGGTCAAAAAACCGTGCCACCGTTGATTCTCGATGCAGACGACCTTTCTGTCAAGAGGAGGGTCGCCAAGTAAACACAAGGGGAATGTTTGGAAATACGACAGCATCTAATTTTGGAGTGAGCTTCAAGCCAAGACTGCGAAAGCGCGCCGCAATACCTTTGGTCTCGCCGCATACCCTTGGCCGCTCTCATCATTATCAAGCTGGAATCACGTCGCTTGTAGGCGGGGGCGGTCATTCAAAGGGCCTTATTAGACCTATAGCTCCCATGTGAGTGACTCCTTTAAGGAATTTCTCATGAACTATGTACAGCACCCCTAATGCTGTCTTTAGCGGGCGTGGAATTGGGCCCCGCACTATGAGAGTGGGGTGCGCAGTCGCTACACGTCAGTACGCCATGTGTGAATTTGGAACAGAAGATTCGCTCGGCCGCGTTTGGCGGGCGACACGATGGGTTCTATCTAGGAGCGCCACTTTAGTCGAGTCCTAAAGCGTTTAGGCTTCAAGTAATATGTAGGTTGGTGCATAATTAATACGAACTTTACCAACAATTCTATTTAGCAAAAACTTTGGCAAAAACGTGCTCAAACGATTATCCTAAAGCGTTTTCACCACCGCAGACAGGGACTGCTTTCCCTTTGCTAGTCGTCAAAGTATCAGTTTTCACTACAAAGAAATGCAGTAATAAAAAGCCGCATTAAATATGAATCAACCTAATAATACATAGCACACCGTCATGGCTTCAGGCTCCAGCCGATACGGCACTCATGGCTTTCACTCATCGCGTCGCACGCCGACGCGATGGGTGCAACGCGGATTTTCCATCTGAGCATCCGAAAATTAACTGCGCTCGCAAAATATGCTCAAAAATCTTGCTTGTTATGCGCTTTCTCCGTAAGGCATAGGCACATGTAAAATTGTCAATGAAGATACATTTCAGCAAAACCTATTACAACCCGAGTGCCTTCAATACCGTCAAAGACAATTATGTGACTTCAGCGACCAAAGTCATCACCAGATTTATAAGGGAGCAGGTAAAGTTTTATGCGCACCTATCTTATTACACCTTTCAGCAGCAGAAGATGAGCACATCCTTCAGAATCTTACCGTGAGCCCCGATCTTAGAAGTCAGGTGCAAGGTCTAGTCGAATTTGAACAGATGCTTGCCAACAACTTCAGGTAAGAGATGACAGAGCGGACTCATATCTGCAAGATTTTCTCAGTTGTTCCTGAGGTTCTATTGTGGGAGGATAAATTGACCTTATTCTGCAGTACTGACGACACCACTCGCCGAACCTACGCTCGCTCATGGAATCTCATGGATGTCGAACAACTAAAGAAATATTCATTTATCAATTGGAAACTCTACTTACAGCAGGTATTTTCGGGGCACATTCCATTTTTGCAAGGCGAGATAGTTGGGCCCATTACTACGCGGGAGGGCAAACTCCTGACAAAATATGAAAATAAGAACCTGAAAAATTCAGTCATTATATGTATTCCGTAACAAGAGCGTCTAAGAGAAATGATATCCTAACGAAATCCAAGCCTTGCATTTCGAAACGGAAGCGTTGTGGACCACGGGTAATGTGCCCGTCCTCTGATGATAAAGGAGAAGGTTCAATAGTCATGCAAATTGTGGGGTGAGATCATGGATGAGAAACAAGGATAGAAGAGTCAGAAGCTAACTAGGAGCCATGTAATGCGCTCTACTGTTCCCCATCCGACCGCCGTATCGCTATTGCGGTAGCGAAGTGGCGATCAGATTGGGCGCGGTATCTTCTCCTTACTAAGCTTGGGCATTTTTGAATACTTGAAACTTTACTTAGACTCCACCTTTCAAAGTATCGTGAACAGTCTTAATACTTCCTCAAACCAATCCATTTGCCGCTAGGTTCCCCGAAGGTTGCGTAGGTAGTTATCGATATTGGTATCCAGTCGATGAAAAATTTTGAAAAATTTCTTAGTGTTCCACTTCAAATGACCATAACTTCCTTATTCCTTAAACTCTACCTTATGAGTGCAAAATTGTTGTGCCGTGTCTGCGAGGTTGACGCTTTCCAATGCTCACTTGTGCCATACCATATCTTCAAAATGAATGAACTTATTTTGAAGGAAGCAAGTCGAGGAAAATTTTGAAAATTCAAAAGTGTTTCACTTCGAATAGTCATAACTTCCTCCAGACCTAACCATGCGGTCTTGTTGTCCAGAATGTGCGAGGTTGCCGCTTCCTAAATACTACTTGAACTATTCGATACCTCGAAAATGGAAGACGTTATTTCGGGGGAAGCCAGACGAAGGAACTTTTTGTCGAATTTGCGAGATCTTCTCACGAATCTTTGAAAAAATAATCCATTGTGTCTGCTACGCCTCCAGTACGCATCTCCTGCTTTCAGAAGACCAACAAGAGGGTGGGCAGCCTTTGGATGGCCTTATTGCGGGATGCGCCATGCATGAGGATTCCTTCTCATTCTCAGTGAATACAAATGCTTTTCCTGTACTCATTGTGGTTCGCTAGCACCAGATCAGGTACTTGCAATCGTAGCAGGATATGAAAGGAGTCCATACCGATTAATTTTTTGTTTTTATCCCATAGTTTCTGAATATCTGATACCTATCCACGGGTGGTACCCACGGTTGATCGGTGAATTTCGGAGGTGTTTGTGTACGTGGTTCCGGTACCAGTAGACAAACTAAGGGTTTGGCATTGACCAGCTCCGTCGTGGATCGCGCCATGTATAGGTTTCCATGAAGATTAAGTTAAAGTAGCTTCTATTTAACCCAGTGAGTCAGTTTATCACATCTCCTCCTTCACGATTCGAACTCTCAGCCTGAGAAATTCCGTTGGTCACTGCTACCTCAACGGTCACAACCCCCTCCCCTGAAAACGGATCAAATACGACCCCTCTGTCGAAGACTTCCTCAACAGAGTCTTGACACTGTTTTCAAACTTTGCAAGCAAAAAGGCATATTGAAGCCCTAGCTCAGCTTCACGTGACGGTGAACATAGAGTGTGCATTTAACGTGATGCGTGGACGAGTTGTTAGGGCCCGCGCAGCCTGTAGAAACCAAACACCACCCTCACAGAGTTGGCTGAGCCACGCAACAACGTGACCGCTTAATGCGGGGTTAACGACGAGGCGGAATAGGCTTGCGGGAGATGTGTTGAAATAAAATAAGGCATAATTTTTTTGAAAGTGCAAACAAAGTCACATGGAAGAACCAGGTAATATCGCTGAATTTAAACAATGACATTATGCGGGAAACATTTAGAGACTCGAATGCCAGAGTCCTATCTCTAGTAAATATGAGGCTTAGAGTGAGGTTATACCGTGCGGGTCGTCCGGACCGCACGAGCTGGCCGGTCCGGACGACCCGCACGGCCCTCACGATCGGATTGTCGAAAAGTTGCAGACAGCGACGCACGTACAGTAGTTGCGCGCGCACTGCCCAGCTTTTGGAAGCTTTGGAAACAACTTCGGAAACAAAAACACGTTATGTGAAACAACAAACAAAAAACATGTAATCACAAACGAATTGAAAAAGTTGATGTACATTACACAGATGCACCGAACATTCAATACTGGGTAGTGCGCCGCAACTACTGTAGCGTGCGTCGCGGTCTGCAATTTTACGATACTTGAATTGCGTGGACCGTGCGGGTCGTTCGGACGGTCCGCAGAGAAAAACTTAAACGGCAAAATGTGACATTGCTCTCCCCGGTGCGGTCGCGTCGCGGCTTTCGTACTGGAGCATATTATCTCCCTAAGCGCGCTAATCTTCCATGCCATGTGGTCCTGCTTGAGGTTGAATGTCTTCGGAATCGTCGTTTAACATCCATTATTGCTATAGTCAACACTTCGGGTCAAATAATGTCGGGAGGGGAGGGGGTTGGGGGATGGGAGACGCCACCTTGCGTCAACGTCGAAGCTCCTTTCCCTCCCTAGGCTTAGGCTAAAATTGATATCCCCTCCCCTCACATGAAAAAGCATCTGTCAAGCGTAGGTTTCATCTGCTATAGCCTAAGCCTAGGGAAGGAAAGAAGCTTTGACGTGGGTGGAAATTTTGCGTCTCCCCCTCCCCTCCCCCCCCCCCTCTCCCCCTGACCTTATTTGACCCCACTAGTCATCAAGAAATGTGTTCAACAAATCAAATCAATTCAACAAATATCACATAAAAGATATCACATAAAAAACCACTCTGCAGCTTCAGTTCTGGAAAACCTGGAAATCTATGCTTGTTCCGATAACTTGAATTAAAGCAACAACAGTATGAAGGCATATCAGAAAACTAATACCGCTCAACATAACAGGTCTTGAAATTCAAAGGACCCTTGGCATAAAAGAATTTCTAAAAGCATTTTGATAGCGCACGCGCAGTTAGTGAAAACAACGCAAGGTGTAGTGAAAACTGAATTTGTACATGGAAAAGTGGCAAATCCTGCATAAAATACACTATAAAGGCAGTGCGCGTTGGGATAAAGTACACTCCAGAGAAAAGATATTACTACAATAAGAAGCAGATGGAAAGGTAACGAGGCAGCTAAAAGCAGATTAGCGGCATGGAGATTAGCACGCTTGGAGGAGATACTATGCTCCAGTACGAAAGCCGCGACGCAACCGCACCGGGGAGAGCAATGTCACATTTTGCCGTTTAAGTTCTTCTGGTCCGCACGGCATAACCTCAAAATTACCTTTATAGTATGCCGCAGCAAACCTTTTTGTATATCGCAGTATGCATTACTTCGTTATTAACACAATTCCACGCAAACTAATTGTGGAAAAAACCTTCAACACATACGAACTGAGGCCATCCTTTTTACCCTATCGTGCAACAACACGTGTTGCATTTGGCCACCCCGCACCGTCTTTTTCGGGTGATATGAAAGCGTCGATTTCTGAGAGGTAAGGCTTAGGACACGTTTGCGACTATGAAAAACAACATATCTATCAGTTATTGTACCACTGTGAAAACTGATGTCTTAACACTACTACTGTACAAACTAAGTAGCCTATCAATGAGCAATTCTGTTCGAAGTTTCATTGTAAAAGTGAGTAGACGTGCTGCTATTCTTCAATTATTGCGAAGAAAAGTGTGATTTTTTTCGCGCTTGTTGAAAGGCAATATCCAAAATCATCGTACCCCTTATTTCTGAGCGTAAACCGGCGGTGAACATCAAATGATGGGCTTGTGAGGGATGCTATTGCTTTAACTGTTTTCAGAATCATCATTGAATAATGCACACATAGCGCAGCCTATGTTTTAGTAAAAATTGCAACTGCTCAGGTCATCAACAAAACAACACAAGAAAGAAATGTTAGGTATAGTATAATCCAGCAGTCAAAGCCAAGTATTTTCTAAGTGAAAACTATTATTATTCAGAATGTTGAAAATACATTATAGGAAGGGCACGCACATGTACATAGTTATAGCGTTACAAAGAATGAATTTATTTTGTCATTGCCTGCTGCATATTGTTAAAAAGCGTGTTGCCAAAAATATTATAAACATTATCCACCTTCTGGAGGAGAAAGGTCCCATTTTCAAAGAACCAAAAAAATTGTGGTTTAAATCTCGTGCAACACCATGACGCATTATGGGTTAAAAACATGTGAAGCGGCAGTTTCGGCACATAGTAGCATTTGCAGTTCGTTCAGTTTGCTGTAAGTGCACAATGCCTAGTCAAGACCTCGAGTGCAACATAGGACCTCTTTATTATAGACCCTTTTATCTTACTATTACGCTTATTTTTCCTTTCATTGTTTCACTTTATTGCTGCGTTTGTTGTTTCACATAATTTGAATCATCATGAACGATATCAAATCCACTTCATGCCACATCAAATGACAGAGACGTCCATCTTCTCAGCCACCACGCAACTCGGCCACCAAAGCATGCAGCTCGAAATGAAGCGCACTAGTATCGCAATAGCGCCCCAGAGGCGCGTTTTTAACGTGAATTGCTACACGCATTACCGTGTCTGTGCTCAATGTCCATTTACGGATAGTGGTTCTTTCTGCACTGTAGGCTTTCGCTTTCCGCCGTACTCTAGTACTCTAATCGCTAATAGCTAATATGCTTCCTTTCCTTGCAGTTCTCGCGGTGGCTTTAAACTATTCTGCGAGCGTGCTCACTAACGCATAACAATATATGGTAATCTGGAGTCAAAGCTACAAATATTTTTCTTCAGCTACCGTTATTTTGAATCAGAAATCTGTAGCTTAAAGCAAGGCTGTAAATATTAGGTTGATCGAAAAGTTTGATTCATTCCACAACTCAGCAATTAATGCAAGCTAATCAATAACCATCGTTGGTTGTTATACTGTTGATTAGCTTGCATTGTTTGCTGATTGTAAAATAAATCAGAACATTATGATCAACCTAATATTTACAGCCTTGCTTTAAGCTACAGAATTCTGATTCAAAATAACGTTATCCGAAGAAAAATATTTGCAGCTTTGACCCAGAACTGGGATTCGTCTAGCTTCACTACGAACTGCTCAAGTAAGGCCACACCGTCACCGCTCCCTATTATGCTGATCAGCTGCAGAAACTTGCGGAAGCCGTTCGAGAAAAACGGCCCAGACGAACTTTTGTGCACCTCATCCATGACAGCGCGAAGCCTCACATAATTTGCAAAGAGACCCGTGCAAATTTGGAGCTAGGCTGGGACACGGTTCCACGTCCACCCTATTCAACTGATATTGCCCCCTCAGACTATCACTTGTTCCGGCCCCTAACGGCTTTCCTAGCAAAAAAAACAATCCGCCAACTATGACCTCCTTAAACAAGTGGTCGGTGACTTTTTTGACATCCAATCTTCCCAATTTGGGACAAGGGAAACGCTGATCTACCCATTAGGTGGGACAATTTATAACTCATAATGGTTATTATATTGTTTATTAGCTTGCACTGTTTGATGAGTTGTAAAATAAAACAGAAAAAAAACTCAACCCTATTAAAACTTTCCGATCAACCTAATACCAAGCATGGGGATGACACTCATTTTCAGAGCTCGCAATGTGGTAGTAGTATTCCGTATTTTTCGATTCTGTTTCGAGCGTGTTCACTTCTGAACAAAAGCGAAACTGCTGCGTAAGATGCCAATCGCCTTGACAAACATTCACTATCGATTGCCACCTTTCTCATATTGCTTGAATAGCATATTAGAAAGGGAAGTGAAATGCTTCTGGATTTCATTATTCAGGTACCAAAAACAGCAGCGGACGTCGTTGCAAAACCTGATTTTAAAGTATCCGTCTATGAGGTACGAGCTTGAATTCAAAGTAAATTCCGGAACTATTCGGCTATTACAACCCCAGTGGGGGTCGATTGGGGCAAAATTTTTTTGCTAAAACTTTGCCTACGGGGGTTATTGAGGCTCCTGATCACGAATATCACATTAATTTTCAACGTTGGCGCCATTTTGCACCAAAATGGCGCAACTATTGCACCAAGGTCAAAGCCAGTGAAGAGTGTTAGCAGCAGTGCAATAGTTGCGGCAAATTGGTGCAAAATGGCGCCAACGTTTAAAACCAATGTGATATTCGTGATCAGGGCACTAGATAACCCCTCTAACCAAGCTTCTACCAAATTTCGTGAGAATGACGTTGGTGCAATAGCTGCGCCATTTTGGTGCAAAGTGGCGCCAACGTTCAAAACCAATGTGATATTCGTGATCAAGGGCCTCAATTACCCCTGTAGGCAAAGTTTTAGCAAAAAAATTTTTTTGCCCCAATCGACCCCCACGGGGGTTGTCATAGCCGAATAATTCCTAAATTCCTACTCGGAAAAGTGATCTTGCGATTTCTAGCCTCATCAATATGAAAAGTTCACCAGTGCCTACAGCACCTTGGATAAGACGAAGCTGATCAACTACCTATTCATGCGCCTTCTTTTGCAAAATGCTCAGTATCTACCGACGTATGCAGACACCTTGGCTGAAATGCCGGTAAGTCTGTAACCTCTTCGTCGTACATAGTAGATGAGGATAAGGACGCTAGTGAAGCGGCAGTGACAAAAGACGGAAAAGAAGAGTTGGGAAGCCAGAACCCATAGAGTTTGCCTGCACGCTGAATTACGATTAGAGCGTGGTATCTTTTTTTATAGTAAATTTGAACATTCAGACTACTTGTAGTTTTAGGAAAACTCAATCTTTCAGAGCAAAGTAATGCTTTCATATTAACTCCCTTGGCCCAATCTGTAGCCTGTTTAGTATCCCTAATGGCTGCATTAGTTGTCCATATGCAAACCGTCGATTGAAATTTGGAAAAATTCTCCGCTTCAGATGGTCGTAACTCTTTAAACATAACTTTATGAGAGCGGGTACAGATGCGGGATCCACGAGGTTGCCGCTTTTTGAAGATGTTTAGCGCTATATCATACTTTTGCATGAAAGAAACTAAACCAATGACATTTCGCTAAGGAAATTTCCGTCGACATGGCGAAATCATATCATGATTCTTCAAAAAAATATCCAGTGTGTCTGAAATGCTCCCAGTACAGATCTTTTGTTCTCGGGGGTCAAGCGATGGGCGGGCAATTGGCCTCAACGGGCCTCGTTATGGGATGCGCCATGTAAGAAATTTTCGTCCTTAGTCCTAGTGATTACGAACGCTTTTGCTGTGCATACATACATTGGCTCTCTAGCACCTATTTAGGTGTTTGCAGTCGTGTAATAGTTGAAAGTAGCACATGGTACTGCTTTTTCTTTATCCTACAATTTCTTGAGTTCTCATTCATACCGTAACCCCTAGGTAGATAACACGGCACACGGATTATCAGTGAACGTCGGAGGTCCGTCCATGCATTTTTCCGAGGCCACAGGACCAATGGGGGAGGGAGAAAGGCGAGTGCCGCTGGTCGTTTTCGTTATGAGACGCGCCATGCATGAGGTTCTCATCGGCAATCCACTAAGTCAAAGTTTAAACTATTCCCTTGGTCGTTTTGGAATTGAGCTGTGACAAATTTTCAAGTAAATCGTAGAATTATCGCCCAACATTTAATCAGCCGTTGGCGGGAAGAGAGCAATCAAATTTTCGCACCCAATTTTGATTGCGACCCTCATTAAGCAACTATAAATATGTGGGTAAAAGAACCTTGTTTTCCGTGGAAGAATTCTTCAAGCAAAAACGCCTCGCTGTTACTCGAAGTATGCAAACTCGTCCTTGAAACTTCAAGTGTTTATCTCACCTCACGGCTAGTGTCTATTCCCATTTTTACCATTGAAGCTTTCAGGAACAGGCGATGGTGTTGGGCCGTAAGCGACGCGTGTACCGTTTTAAAAAGACTGATAATTTGGCCGATACCCAGGCCAACTGTGCTGGAACTGCTAACGATCTGATGCAGTTCGCAAACGGAAGAGTTTTCGTTGATTATCTTTACCCGGATCAGAAATCCGTTGACAACATCAGAGCGTAAGCGATCGCATTTTCGAAAAATCATCTCGGATTTGAATCGAATGCCAATGCCTGACGATTTGCCATTTCAGCACTGCTGGTGGTGTTATTAAAAATGTGATCCATTCCTTTCAAGGGATGATAGATCAGTTGGATTGGATGACTCCTGGAGTCAAGCAAAAAGCCTACGACAAGACCATCCAGATCGGTACGTTGATGCTCATTTATGGAAATGAATAGGGAAACGAAGCGTATAAGTAATCAATAAGGTTGCAAGGCATCAATATAAATGTATTTCCTCATTGATAAGGGAACGAACAGTTTTGAAATAATAAAACCACATAAGTAACGCATTTGTTCACACACACCTTTTCCGCTCAGTCGACATGAACTCATTATGCCTTACATATCGTGTGAACGTCCTTTCTCCTGCTCACAGTAGAAATTTCAAGAGCAATGAAAGAGATGAAAGCCTGTAGAACATTACCTGGCTGGCTCTAAAGGTACTGAAAGTGCGATCTAGCTGAGGAGTATTTGTAGCGATCTTTGGGTAGTCCGATACAGGCCAGTCGCACATACTCCAACCAATTTTTTGTAACCACTTTGGAGAATAATGCATGATCCGTATTACACTATGCTCCTATATTCATTATCAAACTCAAAAGTGGGTAAAAGGTAAGTATTAGGATGCGTAACACCGTGCCGCACTGCTACTCACCTATCGGAGCGCTGTTACCACGCTCTTAGGATTATTTTACTCGAATTTTTGAGTATCTCATTTGTTTTACGGAAGAATTCAGTGCAAAACATTGCCTTCCCTGACTGGATCAGGGACAACACACTTCTCGATAACTACTACAGAGATCTCCAGTTTGGCACGAATGACAACTACTACGACATGTGGACCACACTGATAATGTATGTGATTTTATCCCTTATCTTCGAACGTAATCCATATGATATCAGAACAAGCTATTTGACAAACAGCATCAAATAGCCGTGAAAATTTTTCTTTTTTCCTCTTATATCAGTCTTCTTTAACAGATTCAAGGGAGCCACTTCAAAAGCGTACTTCGAGGTGTCGATTCACCTTCTTGGGCTGTGGATCCTTGCTACTAGTTCCTTTTCTGGTCACGGTTTCAACGATGTTATGTCCTCAGTGGGTAACTTCCCGGATGCAATAAACATGCATTTTTGCCCACTGCAGACGGCTCTATCCTCCACGAAGGGGACTGCTTTAGTGGAGTTTCACTAGCTTAGGCTCTGAGATCTTTCCCTCAATGTAATAGTGGGAGTGGTTCTACATGGTCGAGGCGATTGCGCATGCGGCTGACTCTCTCACATTCGAAATATTCTCACCAGCGGTGGAATTCGCCGAACAGAGATTGAGTGACACCCACCTTCCATTGAATCGTGTACCTGGGGATGGGCCATTACTTCAGCCAACACGGTATCATTATGTATAATTACAGAGGCGTTTACAGGGTTGATTGGGTTGTAATGGAAGCTTATAATGAGTATCCACAGCATATAATAAGCATCCGCAACTTTTGAAGTGGATCCACTAGATTTTGACGTTAATTTTTTCAGTTTTCGTGATTGTCTAAAAGCACATTCTAGGATCACCTTGAGTGGGTTGAAAAGCTCAAGCTCGAATTATGAAACTAGCGATGCTGAGGAATACGTCAGCAAAGAAATATCCGAAAGAACTCCCCGACAATGGCAAAAATTAGGCCTCCTGACATCTGGTCTTGGAGGAAGTTACCGCGTGAAAAGGAGCCTCTGAATCAGTCCCCGCTGAATGGTATCATAAGGAACTCCAGAATATCACTTGCTTCCACATGTCAACGTCTCCTTTATCATTAGCATCTCTCTCTTATCTTATCTTATCACATGAATCGTAGGCCCCGTTTTCCACTTTGATGCCACCGTTGCCACCTTCATTGCCAACAATCACATTTGAGTCTGGGGTGTGCTGGCCTGAGCCGCTTGGTGGAGTCGCACTTGTCTCTTTGGTTTTGCACGCTCCAGGCTATAATTCGAACTATCTGACCACGGCGGGAGCTGTAATACCCCAATAATCCTGGAATGTGCCTTCGAGGGAATAGAAAAAACGCTGGACATGAGGTGAGATAAACACTTGAAGTGCTTTTGAAGGCAGCAGTAGGGAAATTCGAGAGCATCAAGAAATGTAGTGAATATGAAAGTCGAGATGTTAAGTAATACGACGATGAAGAGAAACAGAAGGAGATGGCCGAAGAGCCGAGATAGAACCCTTTTCCACCGTTGATTTTTGACGCGAACGAGCTTTCCATCAAGAGGCGGGTAGAACGGACTAGTTTCCATTGGCATGTTGCCAAGAATACACAAGGGATTTTTTCGGAAATACGTCAGCATTTATTTTCTGGAGTGAGCTTCAAGCTGAAACTGAGAAAGCGACGCAAAACCTTCGATCCTGCCGTCTTTCATTGGCCACTCTCATCGCAGCCAATCAGGAATCACGTCGCCTGGAGGCGGAGTCTGTCATCTGAAGGCGTCAGCTGTTAACCGTTACGCCATTTCCACAGCTCGAGGGCTCGCTTTTCTACGGGGATTTTTCCTTAGATGAACTTCTTAGACCCGATTTTCTATATCACTGACTTCTTTTGGGGATTTTCCAATAACCATACCCCTAATGTTTTCTTTATGTACGTGGTCGTGCTTGAGGTCATCCATTATTTTTGCTCTCTTGTCTGCACTTGCCTTCAAATGGTTTTGCAATTGGCGGTGATTCTGCAAATTTTAGCTTTGCGGCAGAGATTTATAGTTAAGATCACATCTCTACCTAGCGACAGCAGAAGTTTAAACGTAAATCCCACGACTTCGGTGCTTTCAGTTTCAATCTTGGTCTTCAGTATAAGCAGCTGACAGCGAAACAAACAGATCGCCATGATTTCTTAGGGCAGCCGGGTACGGTGAACGCTTGGTACCAGGTTTGTTATCCTGCATTGTCGTCTAATTTTCCTTTATCACTTCTTTCTTTTTCTCTTCCGTCTTTGAGTGTGTGAGTTAAGCCCGAGCTAAATTCGATTACGTTTCCTGCCGGTATTCTTCAACCTCCATATTTCCATCCACAGTGGCCAGCTTCGATAAATTATGGCGGAATGGGTCTCGTCGCAGGTGATTCTTTATCGGTACGTGATTCGCTTTATTGAGCAACAAGACAATTTCAGGTCACGAACTGACTCATGGATTCGACGATGAAGGTGTCCAATGGGGGCCTGGAGGAGAGCTCGCCAAACCGGCGAATGAAAATTGTACGGGCTGGATGGACGAGGAATCAAGTGCCGGCTTTAAAAGCATGGCACAATGTGTTATCAAAGGTATGCAAGTACGTGTTCAGTAAGGCTTCCTGTAGAAATTATACGTGTTTGTCTACGTAATCTGCTACGTGCTTGTTCTCTGTTCAAAAGTGTTGAGTTGATTTCGAAGGGGCAGTTCAGTGGCAACTGATCTACTGTTACTGTTTTTGTCTGCAGTGATTTACACACGACTACTATTTTTGGCAGTGAGGTGGAAGAATGGCGTCAAGTGGCGCTAATCTACATGCACACGGCCAGTGAATTAGTTCGAGAATCTGTCTCTCTCCTTGACTCATCAGGCATCTTCTCACTATACGGTGAATTTCACTGCGATTCTCAGTGGGAACATGAAATGCACGAATTGTGCAAGGAGATGTTGGAGCGAGCGGATGCAATAATTTGGACGTCCAAGGATTGGGAATGTGCTCACTTCATTTGCGGTAGGAAGAACAGAAGACAGGAGTGGCGCATCCACTTGTGAAGGGCGCCTCTCAGACTGTCCATTAACTATTAGGTCTATGCAGAATAAATGGCCAAAACGGACTACTTTTTTCAAAACGCAATAACTTCGCTCAGACACAACTTTATTTGTCGAAATAAAAACCTTCGAATCTACACAACCTTGCCAACGATTTGGTAAGGAAAATATGCCATCATGATCGAATTCAGGATTGCGAAAATTAATGAAGTCAACGATGGCATTTTCAACATGCATCGTTTCGGCGAACTCCCTCTGACCCAGGTTGCATCGAGAACCGGGAAAAAGTGGTAATTCGTCAGAGATAGGTCTGAGGAATAAGGGAATGAGGGAGGATGGAGAGTCTCGATCAGTTTCTGCCGGGTGACTTGCGAACTGTGGGGTTTTGCGTTGTTTTGCGCACCCATTAAAAAAATGATGCAGTTAGGCATCGAGCCTCTCCCTCACCCCTATTATTCGCCAGACCTATCCCTGACGGATTACCACTTTTTCCGGGTTCCCGATGCAAACCTGCGGCAGAAAAATTATGCACGGTAAAAATGCCATTCTTGACTTTATCGATTCTCGTAATCCAGAATTTGATCGTGATGGTATATTTTCCTTACCAGATCGTTGGCAAAATTCTGTAGATTCGAATGGTTTTTATTTCGACAAAAGTTGAGTCGACAGTGTGTCTGAGCGAAGTTATGGCCAATTACGTTTCGGCCATTTATTCTGCATAGATCTAATAGTATGAAGTCTGCGTGAATTTCCTAAGATCCTCCACAAGTTTCGAAATTCGCTGTCCATTTTACGTGTACAAGGTGCTAGTGGGCTGCTTCCCGGTTGTGAATAGTAAGTAATCGTTTTGCTCTGTATGACATCCACCGTGAATCAAGGTGTTTCCTGTTGACAGCCAGCTCTGGGAAAAAACGTCTGCGCCGAGAAACAGTGGAGGAAAAATTCCAGAGTTTTTTGTGGTTTCATATCATTGCTCAGAGAAAAATAGCACGTGAGCTTTGTATTTATAAGGTTATCAATTCACACTTCCTATGCGAAGCGCATTTTGAATTAATGCTCGATATTCGGGTAGAGGATGTCCAATGCTCATATCTCACCAGCTTTGATCGGAGTGATAAAAAATGGAATAGCGGAGTGAAAAAAGTCCCTGCCTAATATTTGCAAACGGTCAACTATCAACTCTCAGAAATGAACCTCATTTCAGAGTACAATGGCTTCTGCCCTCTGTACTCCAGTAGGTATACGCCCAACTGTGTAAGCGGTGCCCAAACACAAGGAGAGAACATCGCTGATAATGGAGGTGAGCAGTTGGTTCGTTGCCGCTGAGAATTCACACAAATCTATTATCCTAGGTATTCACGCTGCCTTCCGTGCCTACCGCACGCACATCGCTCTGGATGGACCAGACCCATTGTTGCCGGATCGACTTTTTGGACAATTTAGCCACGATCAGCTGTTCTTCTTGAACTTTGCTCAAGTGAGTGTCAAGCACTTCCCTGAACTTTCACTAATGTCCTTTTCCCGATGGCATCATAGCACCTGCGAAATTCTCGAATTTTTAGGTGTGGTGTGAGCAGCAGCGAACAGATGACTTGTTATACAAGCAGCTCATGGTCGATCCTCACTCACCATCCAAATATCGTGTTTTTGGAACAATTCAAAACTATCCAGCATTCCGGGTCGCATACAATTGTCCTGCAAATTCTGCCTACTCTCCCGATGCACATTGCAAAGTATGGGTTCCAAATAGTGAACCATAACCATTTCTGGAGTAATCAGACATTTGCTGTATGGTCCGCTTCCCGCTCGATATTCTCCACTGTACATTACCGGTTTCTAGATCACCAGTGACCTTTCTTTTGAAATAGGAATATAACACCTGAGCCGCAAGCTATTTTGCACCAGTTGCTAGATGTTTGCCTTTGACTTCATTTGGCTAGCTTTCGCATTGATTATCCGTAATGTAGAAATTGATATGTTGCATTGAATGAAAAATGTCATCAAACTGCGGCTTCACGTGAACATCCTCGAGGTAATAATGAATAATCGCTGAGAGGTGTACCGAATTAGAAAGGAGTCGAACACAAGGAGCTGCAGTAAATAAATGTGAATAAGAGAAAGATAGAGACTAGTTATAAAATCGATGGTTTCAAGACTGCTCCAAAATGCTGTTCCAGTTGTTTCCAAAATGTCCTTTTTTTGAAAAAGAAGGAATGAAAATTGACAAGACACTCAATGGAAGCTAGCACTATTTGATAATTGCCTCTATTAGATTAGTGCATAGGTTTTGCAATACATGCGATATATTTCACAACGTGATTCCCTCAATAACTGAGAGCTATAGGACGCTGTGTATAGCTTAAAGACAGCATAAGGTGTGATGTGGTAATGGAGAAATCCCTACAAGAAGTCAATCAATGGTAGTCCTGGGCCTGAGAAGGCTATCTGTGGCGAAATCCCGGTAAAATGCGCCCCTCCGAGCTGTAGAAGCGCTGCAAAACGCCGCAACCGTCCAACTATTCCGCCTCTTGCATACAACGATCTCGCCTCCCGATGAAGTAATTCCCGATTGACTGTGGTGGGAGCGGCCAAGGAGATGCGACAGGAACGCAGGTTTTGCGGCGCACTGTCGCAGTTTTAGCTTGAAGTTCACTCCAAGAAATAGATGCTGTCCTATTTTCAAACATTCTCTTATGTTTACTTGGCAGCATGCCAATGGAAAACTAGATTGGACTACTACCCCCCTTGACGGACAGGTCGTCCGCGTCGAGAATCAACAGTGGAAAAGGGGTTTTATGTCTCGGGTTTTTGGCCATTTCCATCCGTTTTTTCTCCACTGTCCTGTTTCTAGGCATCTCGACTTTCATATGCACTACTTCCTTTACATTTCGTCCGACTTTCCTCTAATGCTGCTTTCAAGGTAGAGATCAGAAGAAGAAGTCAAGTTCATCAAAGGATGGGAAACAACTACATGATCACGGGTGTGTGCACTTATGACGGAAATCGCGTGGCCGCTCGCGGCCAACGGCTCAACGGGTGCGAGAATCAGTGGCGGGGATGGCAGCCTTCAAGCGAGGCAGTGTGGCAGTGGTGGAGGAGACAGGGTGGCATGGGTTCAGGAGGCAGTGTGGCACTGGTGGAAGTGCACAGGTGACGCAGCCACGCTCCGCCGAGCTTTCAAGTGCAATCGATTCGGCAGCTCGTGCTGATGGCGCAGCGAAACGAATTTTCTGTCATAAGAGCACACACCCCTTTATCACGATTGCTATATCACAGATGGTGCTCGAAATTCGATCCCTCTGCTTTGACGCAATCTTTCAAACATTCGACGATGGGTGACGTCGATATTGTCCCCTCCTTGTCCCTCAACTGGCTTCCTAGAACCGTCCACCACGGCGCTCCCTCGCCGCCCTCGCCTTTATGAGAAAGAACTCCACTGACGAGACCTGACCGAGTCGCTACGCAGTCTAGCCTTCCTATAGCCTCCCAGTCTTATTGTGGAGGGGAAGGAGTTTTCCCAGCAAGACAGCACCCAGACTTTACCTTAGCTGGAACAATCACATTGCTCCTAGGGGAACCAGCCTCTCAAATTCACGAGATCCTTGACGGCCAGAGCTCACCTAACTGGGGATCGCCTGATTGTGGGCATGTCGCCGAAAGAATAGGTAGATGGGACCCTGCCACAGATCCGACAAGAACACGGATTCAGACTCCATGAGTCGGGGTAGCGAGTACTGTATGTGGGTGCCCGTAGGCTGATTCTGCGTGGACTGTTTTGCTATACCAGTGCTCGAACCGATGCAATGTGACAAAGGTTGGCACGATGCGGTGTTCGATCGCTACTTTTTCTAGGCCTCTTCGGGTGGCGTGCAAGTGTTCCGACTGGCGAGGTCAGGTCAGGTGGCGCGGCGGATTGCAATCAGGTAAAGACAGGTAAAACACGCTGCCAAAGCTTCTCCCCAAAAAAGGCTTAGGCAAACCTGGGAGAGCCCAGACGCAGGACACGCTACCATTCGGACAACTCGCGAAGGGCGGTGACCCAGTTCGGTGCCGACCTCTAGAAACGGAACACTTGCAACACACCCGGCCTCTTCTATTCCTTTGCGTGCGGTTGCGGAGCATGTGAACGTATTGATTGATAGCCTCTGCGATAACTAGTATCGATCCATCGAAATAAATAAATAGGACCGTGAATCTTGGAAGGCTTTACAACAAATTAGCCATAGTATCGATCCGTTCTGTGCGGTGAACAAGAGGTAGGACCGAGGATTGTGTGGGACAAGCGATAAAGCGATGCTATAGCCGCAAGTATACTCCCTTGTAGAGTTGTCAGCCAACTTATGCAGTATGCATACATTCATGATAACTGCATATGTAAAATATCTATGAACTACCATGTCCACATAAAGCCAAATGAATGTGAAATGTGCAAAAAAAATTGGAAGATTCCGATGCTTCTTCGCTTCCATGAGGTCAGCGACCTCTCGACACTTGCTGGTAAGCCATCTGATATTTGAGTCCCATTTCAAACTAGCTTTACCAGGCGAATTCGTTCAACCCACGATAGCCCCAGCATGCTGCATAGAAAACTCGGGCGGGGTCCTGTGCCTCACTTTTTGTGATGTTTTAGCTTAATCACTGATTCCGTGATCTTTAAACGTGTTTTATGCTGTGGTTTCTCCTTTATCCGGTAAGTTAACCAGAGGCTGACACTGGTTACATCACCATTTTTGCAATTTCTGCAAAGCATGGCTTGTGCCCCTACAGTATTCAAACTTAATTGCTTCGCGAGTGTGAACGCGATTCTACACTCTTAACCATTCGCCTATTCTATCAAACTATGGTCTTGTAATACTGAACCACCAATCTTCTTCCCCTCATTCAAGCTTGCACAATTCTCTTCCGAAACAATTGAAACCTTCGAACATGACTTCACCATGGCAGTCGAAGAGGTCCTCATGAACATCGCTGTCGTGTTAAGATTGAACAGCTGCCGGTACTTTAAATCGGAGGTTTCCATTATCACATAATTGCGTTGAGATTCAACAGTTGCGGTACCGCTTCTGGGTAGTGGGTGGGGTCAGCCGATGACCGGTATGCGAAGGATACCTTTTTATTCCCACGTATTTATTCCTTTCGCAGTTTTTTCGTATCCTAGTATAGGATAGTTACTGACTTGCGAAAAGTACATAATTCGAAAAAGCCCGATCATCCCGTGCTTGATCTAGTCCTCGACCCTCGTTGGTAAAACACCAAAACTCTAGCTTTTTGCACCTCACCAGGAAGGGCTTTTTATAATACTTCCCATGGAACTTCGAGTAGGGACCCCTACAAATCGATAGAGCTTCGAACACTGATTATGTGGAAACTAAAAGTGCTACGATGGGCGGAGGTGGGTAGTGACAGGTGGCGCGCACCCTACTCTCATTGTGCGGAGATCAAATCCCGCATCAACGCCCGCCTAGGCCAACCAAGCCTTCCATCCCTCCGGGGTCGGTGAATTGGTATCAGACTCGTCTGGGAGGATAAAAGCACTGACTTGTACATCGGCTGGCCACCGCAAGTTATTGTATAGGCCACATCACATTCACCAGATCACTATTCTGAATGGAGTCGGAAGCGAGTAGGAGGGGTCAAAGTTTACCTGTAATTTACCTGTGATATTTCGTTAGAGGGCAGTTTCCCATCAGCACGGCCGTTGCCGAGCTTCCCGTCTGTGAACTTATTTTGCATTTTGTGTTTGATGGCCAGAAAGTGCTTTTCCTTCATTTCTGAACGTTCCCTTGTACAGGAACTTATCACACCCATCATTTACTCTGCCACTTTATTTATAACTACTGACAATATTCACAAGGGAAGCATATGAGGTCGAAGACTCCCATAACCTACGAACTAGGCATTGTTGCTCAAAAAGATTATGATATTCACGCACAGCGGGTCGAATTACCCCACTGTGCAAATTTTCAGCCAAATCCGGTTTGTCCAACTTCGGAAATTTTTGGTGGCCAGGGGATGAAGTGGTAGTTTTTGTACTTTCTTCTACTCTTGCAACCTTAGCAAGGTAACCTACACATACCTGTTACACTTCCCATCGTACTGAACGTACGAAACAGGCGTCAAATAAGAGCATTTCCTCGGCCAGGGTCAATGACTTCTCCTTTGTTTAATGAGCTGCCACCCTATAGCCCGTGAATATTTCCGAAATTCGGTCAAATTCTCGAACTGGCTAAAAACTTGCCCCCTGGGGTAATTCGATTCCCTCAACACGGAAATCACACTAGTTTTGCACGAGAACGACTGGCTCGCGCGTTATGGGCTTCCGAACGTACCATGTGATAATATTATGCATTCAGGTAAACGTGTAGACAATGAGACACACAATGCAAAAGAATCCCGCCGGCGGGGAGCGAACACAACAACCCTATGCTACAGATCCGGAACACAACCAGCAAGCCACGGTGGCCGTTGATGGCTCAACAACGGCCGTGCTGACGGCATAGTGCCTCGCCAATGAGATATCACAAGCAAACTTTGTCCCCTCCTAACTCGCTTCGGAGGAGCCCGTAGCACTTTTAGTTTTCCCAGTCGTAGTCAACGTTCGAAGCTCTATCAATTGATAGGGGTCCCTATTCGAAGTTCCATGGGAAGTAAAAAGCCCTTTCTGGTCAGACGTGCTAGCCGTGTATGAAATTTTGGGATGGTTATGCCAAACATTCATGCCAATTCCCGTTTTTTGTGCTAGCAGAATGTCGAGTAATTCTTATCTAGACGAATACCTTGATATCAATTACTATGTAGTCATGAAAAAAAAAAACGCAAAAAAAAAAAGATAGAAAGGGCAGCTGGTACTGACCAGTAATAGTGGAATCTTGTACGTTCGAACGAGCTTAACTGCATCCACCATTCCAAGAAGAGATCAGGGCATGACGGACTCGATAGTGAAAAAGATGAAATTATGATTCTCCTATGCCCATCCAAAACATCTCTTAGGCCATACACCTTTACAGTTGCATTTACTGCTCGGTCGTAGGTAGGAGGCACGGCGCATGCCCAGAGAGAGGATGGCGAACGCTGAGATTGGGTTGACTTTGCTGTTTCTCTACCAGGTAAACCGTTTAGAACGGGGCTGACGTTTTAACGGGAAATTTCTTTTCGCCATTTCATCGACTCGAATATCTCAAGAGGGCAACATACTAAATGACTCTGAGACAATGTCATCACCGCGTACTGCCATCACATTTAGTATTGAGGAAATAAACAGTCTTTTTTTCCACTTTGAACCAGGTATCCCACGATCACGGTATTGACCATATGGCAGCTCTTTCCATGTTAATCTTCCACTATGTAAACAGACCGCTTCTCGATTAACTTCCAAGAAAAATGAATTTCAGGATGATTTAGCATTTCAGATATGATACATGAGAAAAGTATAAAAATCAAACTAAGGTGAAGGCTCATTCTGTACCATGAAAGCAGGTACAATCATATTACTGTTGGTTTTGCTCTCGTGTTTCGAGGTATGGTTTTTCATTATGCTCATCATGAACACCTATGATAGTGAAGTCCTTTATAGCATGGTGTCCTGAACGCAATCGAGGGCAAAGGTGAGGCTTAATCTACATTGTGAAATGCTTTTTAACACCTTTTCTGAGTCATAGTGGGTGAGAGAACGCGACTTCACTCACGCGACATCACTGCTTACATGTACTTTTGTCATGTAACACTACAAACATAGTCAGGGAAACGTGAATTTTAGCAAGAAGGCTTTCTTAGCCATGGAACTTGCTTAAACTGCGTTGAAGCGCTTTCCCCTCTTTAGGCTTAGGCTAGGGCTCATGTCCCGATCCTTCTGCATGAGAAAGCATCTGCCGTTGTACGCTGCAGGAACGAAGTAGTAGAAACACCTTTCGCATTTTTATACGTGTGTAAAAGCTTGCGGCATGAAACGCTCTGCCCTCCCACCACCCAACCCACAAAAACCCATCTTCTGTATTGGTGTGATTTTGCAGAAATTCTGGGTGCGAAGTTGATTTTGGGTAGCACGAGCATGGGCATCCTATGTCAGTGGCATGAGAAGATGGGCAAGTTGCTGGATTTTCGTGAATGGCAACATGGCTGACGTCGTTCACATGTCGAATGTAGGCGCCCATGTGTTGTGGGCTTGAACTCAAAAATGGTTTCTTATGAGATTTTCGCCAACTTTTGGACAGTAAAAAGGAGGGCGGTGCTATCGCTATGGGGGGAGGCGTACCATGATGAACATTATTTTTACCTGAGACCAGGAGGAGAAAGGAACGTCTTATTTCCTTCATCAAGGCTTAGGCAAAAGTGTACGCCTGAATGTGCAGATTGACCCCTCAAGGATCCTTCCAACTACAATAAAGAACAAACAATTTTCCACCTTCGGAATTTGATTGTTTTGATGCGGAGCTCCTACCTACTCAAATTTGGGCTGAAATTACGACGCTGACTCATAACTATACTACATACTATATATAATCGGCTGAGTGTGTCGTTGGTGTGTGTGTGCGTGTGTTTGTGTGTGTGTGTGTTTGACCGGAAATTCATATCTCGCGTCGCAGTAAAGATGGGATTCTAGATTTTAGATATGATATAGGGGGTGGTAAGGGGATCTCAACGGTGGTGGACCGGAAGTGCTAGCAGCTGATAAGGGCTGATAAGGAGCCTCGAAAGGCTAATGTCGCCAAATCCGTTTCGCCTTTCGGGTCGATCCTAGAGCGCCCACACTCATAGGTCTCCTGAGTGGTGGGACAGGCACATCAATGGTGGGTGGTCCAGATTGATAACGGTTAATAAGATTCGATGAGGAGCGTCAAAAGGCTGATGTCGCCAAATCCGTTCCACCTTTTGGGTCGATCCTAGAGCGCCCACACTCATAGGTGTCATGAGTGGTGGGACAGGCACATCAATGGTGGGTGATCCAAACTGATAACGGTTGGTAAGACTCGATAAAAAGCGTCTAAAGGCTAGTGCCGCTGAATCCGGTTCGCTCCTCTGGCTAACAGAGGAATGTCACACAAGGTATTGCAGGGTATGGGGAGCTTGATAGTGACTTTTCGAAGCTGAAAAAGGCTCAGGGGGCTGACAAGAGCCATGAGGATGGGGAAGGGATAAAACTCACACTGCTTACTACTACTATACGACTGCTGTAGTAAATACGTCTGATGCTCAGTATCACTGGGTGAACATATTTTGATTATGTTCCGATATCTGCCGCCGATGCATCGACCGCTGAATTGCCTAGTGTTCTGAATAATGATGCAGTCTTTTGATACTGCGATCTACATGGACGATCAAAACCGATCTTGATTTATGATACCGAAGCAAGCGATTCATTCTTTCATGCGGTGCCAGCAACAATATTGGGTATCGACCGCTAGACTGTGTAGAATCCGAAATAGTGGTGCATTTTTACAAAAACGATAAGCACCGATAACTGGCACACGGATCTACCACCTATATGGAGGATGCTCGGCCAAAAGTCAACATCGACCGTTCCCCCATTACATAATTCTATTGAGTTGGATAAATAATGAACAATTCGCGCAGTACTGTGCGATAGCCCAACTGGGTAATAATAATCACTGTGGTCTGGTCTAGCACAAGAAAATCACAACACAAGGAAAACGCGAAAAAAAAACTCGTCGAACGTAGAAAACAATCGAGTACCTGGCGTGACATTGTTTCATTTGCAAGTGACGCCACTACATTTGACTACCCGCCCCTCCCCGGGAAAGCTCCACGGAGAATCACCGGTGGTAAGGGGGGGTCCTAATTCTCGGGTCTTTGGCAATTTCCATCCATTTTTTCGTCACTGTAATATTACTAGGCAACCCTACTTTCATATTCACTGCTTTTTTCACTCTTCGTCCGAGTTCCCCTAACCTGCAATTAAGGCGCTTAGTGCCCGAGTATGAATTCTTTGGTCGCAGTGATCGATTTACTGAGGCTGTATGTAATTGGTTCCTAAAACGACGACTGGTTTTATGCCTTGTTTTAGACGCCAGGTACGGTAGTTGCTCCAGCACCTAAACGGCAAAAGTACGCGCCCTTTTGATAGGCTGACTTTGGACGACTATACATTGCTCGAACAACATTGTTTGGAACTAAACAAATACCGGTGCTGTAATGGTTAAAGGGCATCTTATGAGAAACTGAGCATTTTAATATTTCTGAGAGGTCAATCTGCACACTCAAGCGTACACTTTCTGATTCTCAGGGAGCACAGAAAGGCCTCTCCCCTTTCAAGCTATGGCAAAAATAGAGCCCTAAGCGAAATGCCTCCTCCATTGCGATACCCAAAAACCTCAGGTACAGCACACTTTTCTCAACAATCACTGAGCGAGTCTAATCCAAACACCTGAAAACTTATTTCCCCAGAAGCCAGTGTTAAAAATTGAATTTGATAACCCATTTTCATTGCAGCGATCAACCTTCTAGAATTCAAATGCAAAAAAACTTAGTCCGTCTTTGATGCACACGTGTTTCACATAGGATAGGGGAGAACTTCTGCAGCCAATTTTGTTCAGTATCAAACTTCCTGCAACGTCGAAACCTTGGGATACTGGCGAATGAACAAAGCTTGCAGTAGTTTGTACTTTTTGCAAAAATGCGATTACCGTAATTGCAGAACTATTGCAGTGTGGCTACTCTCAAAGGCAGTGCAATGGATAATTCTGTCGCATCATTCATTCCACTTTCGAAAGGCCGCGTTCATATTTTGCACACTGGCGCCGCACAGGCGGCAACGGCGGCACTTTGACGTCTTCACTGGGCTCTCGAGGTGGGGGTCGATAGGTCGAATTTCCGCGCGACCGCCCGCGGCGAGCAGCGCTGCAAGTACGAGTCGTTCGGGATTCCACTCAGGACGCAATGAGCTGGTACCGTGAGGGACCTTTAGAGGTAGGCGAACTTCCTAAGCTTTCAACTTGCAATCTTTGAAGGTCCCTTGCGGTGCCAGCCCATTGCGTCTTGAGTGGAATTCCCGACTGCTCGTACTGACGGCGCCGCGAGTGCGACGCCGCGAGCGGAAAGTCGACCTATCGACCCCCACCCGGGCTCTCGCCGACTCCGACTACGGCGGCGTCTGGTGACGAGCTCTTTTTGTAATCGCTCTAGCCAACCACACTACAGTATGACGATGGTAGCGAGAGCCCACAAACTCGAATTTGAATTTGGGTCAGTAGCAAACCATGCCGAAGTGCGCAAAGTACGAACGCAGCCATACAAACCGGTAGACTTTTCCACCAGGAAAGCCCTTACGTCTAGCACCACGCAATTACGATTGATACAGCATTAATACGATACGTAATGTATCACCCTACAACTATTCTTGTTACTCTACACCTCACTCATTGCTCGGCGAAGTCGAGTCTATTTGGCGGACTGAGCTATGAAAGGCGGAGCCGTTAGACACAGATGTTCTCCAAAGATCGGGTCGCTCCTTTCGCCTTCGCAAGCCCCCAGTTTTCATTTGGATTAACCTTTTCAAGGTTCTCATTGCACACATTATCCTTGCCACAGTCTTCGAAAGCACCCTGAGGGGCTGTGAATACATGTTCTCTGAAAAGCAATGTGACAATTCAGGGGAGAGTGGGGAAACTCGCATTGAAAAAGTGTGACTTCCGGTTTCCTCTCACGATTCCGCAGCACTCCTAGCCGCGTTGCCGTTCATCACCCGGGAGAGTTGCCGGCGAGGTTTCATCCCTGACCTCACATTCCACAATCTGCCAAATTTACTCCTTCCGTGCTTTCATTGAAGGTTTTTATAGCGTATTCTCCGACCATGTCTTCGTTAGCGGAATATTAGGTGAGAAAATGAAATAAATGAAGGATTAACCACTAAAGTATGAATTTGTGCTAATTAGTTCCGTACAGAAGAGAGAGATGCTGATGAAATGTCAACAAAGAAGAACCTATGGGAGCTTCTGAAACGACATAAAATGGAGCTCCTTAGTGCGGCTGACGATGGGACGGGGCTATTACTCGGAGGCCCCGCCCACCCGGCCGAGGATTCACGGGCATTCTTGGACGTCCAAACGTGTGGATTTGTATCTCACATGGAATTCCCACTATTTCGCGTGAAACTTTGCATGCGGCCCATATTAGGATACGACATAAATATATGCGTAACAAGGAAACTCATTTTTCCGCGAACCCTTCCTACAATGGTGCCTTTAGGCAATGTTGTGGTATAAGTTGTAGACCTCCTTGAAGACAGCATTAGGGGTTATGTGCTCACTGAGAAATCTCTGAAAGAAGGCATTTACATGAAAACTATGAGTCTAAGAAGGCTATCTATGGCAAAATCCCGGTGAAAAAGTGCGCCTTCGAGCTGTAGAAACGGCGTGACGGATAGGACCTGCTGCCTTCAGATAATCGACCCCGCCTCCAAGCGAGGTGATACCCCGTTGGCTACGATGAGAGCAGCCGAGGATATGCGATGAGATCGAAGGTATTGCAGCGCGCTTCCGCAGTTTTAGCCTGAAGCTCACTCCAGAAAATAGATGCTGTCGCATTTCCAAACATCCTTTTGTGTTTGCATGACTGCATACCAGTGGAAATTTCGTCCGAAAAGTCCGTCTCATGAGGGAAAGATCGTCCGCGTTGAGGATCAACGAGAGAAGGGGGTCCAACTTCTCGGGTTTTTGGTCATTTCCATCCGTTTTTTTCTTTGTCCTGTTACTAGGCATCTCGACTTCCAGATTCACTACCTCTTTTACTTTTTGTTCGAATTACCCCTAATGCTGCCTTAAAACAATGCTGCGTTGGAAGCAGGGAAGCTTTATAAATTCTACGTCTTTCACTGACTACCCCTTGCGCTTTCATGAAGCACGGCCTTCGTGGTAGCGGCGCATCATCGACTCACAGAGGAACAGCAGCACCCCCGTAGTAAAGAGTGTACCTTTGGTCATTTTGCAAAAATCGCGAAATTTTATTTGATGATATAGTCAGAGCCTTGCTAAGCAAGTCGTCCAATAAGGCTGAAGAGAAACAGTAGTATTCTTCCACATGTGAGCCATAAACCTACTGTGGGCGAAGTTACCTGTCTTAAAAACGAAGGAAGGATCACAGATAATATTCGCTCAAGTTGCTAAGAAGTTGATAATCGTGGATGATTAGGAAAACTGCGAGCTTGTTCAAAAATGCAGAATCACTTATGGTAACTGCTAAACGAAGCAAGGAAAACTTATAGGGGATGCAACTTATAGGGGAGGTCATCGTGCTTGAAGTGGTTGGTTGGCCGAATGGATAGGGGGATATACTGACATTGGCAAGATGGAGGGGCGTTTGCTGTTCAACTCCCCTAAACGTCTTCTCTTTTGCATTTGCTTAATTTTCTTTGTCCAGCGCTGTATTATTTGCGCACATGCAAAATAACTGCAATTTCGATCGCTGGTGCACGAAAGTGACTTCATTCACAAGCTTTCAGTGATTAACGTGTTTGGACCCTTCGGCGGCCCTAGCACGCGTGCCAAGCGTTTTCTTGCGTAACTAGTGTGACATTCGTGCTCAGGAGACTCAGTTGGCCCTAAAGCAAAATATTATCCAAATTGAGATTTTGACCCAAACTCGAGACAATGGGATGGATATGGGCACATAGTGTCACTGCTTTACTTGTACAAACGAAGGACTGGCACCCTCGATTAAATTCAGTGGAATATGTGCAGAATCAACGTAATCCAAGTGGAGTGCACCCATCAACACCATGCACGCCAAAAGACACTAAATATTAGGTTGTCCCAAAAATCTTGTAGGATTTTTTTCTATTAGGTTGTCGGGAAAGCTCTTTCGCTTTTTAAAAACGTGCTTTTTTCCTTCCAAACTGCTTTCCAGCAATTTCTTCTGTACATATATATGTAGTACAAGTTCACACGCATCTATATTTATTATTGTCCTTCATCTCCCGAATAACCTTTTTCGGCAAAATAAATATATTAAAGGTTAATGTCATCTTCATTACCGAAGGCTTTTTTTTTTTGAATGGCGTCAGATAGGGAAGGGAAAAGATGATAATCCTGAGATGGAGCAAGATCAGTGCTCTAAGGTGGATGGGGTAGCACTTCTCACTCAAGCTCGAGAATTTCTTGGCGAATCAATTTTTTGGCGAGTCTTCCCACATATTGAAAAAGTGACTCACTCAAAAAATTCTCGAGCTTGAATGGGAAGTGCTACCCCATCCGCCTGCCTTATAGCCCTGATCTTGCTCCATCGGATTATCATCTTTTCCTTTCCATATCTAACGCCATTCAAAGAAAAACCTTCGATAATGAAGAAGAATTTACCTTTAATAAACTAATTTTGCTGAAAAAGGTCATATGGGAGATGAAAGACAGTAATACCTATAGATGCGTGAGAATTTGTACTACATATATATGAAAAAGAAATTGCTGGAAAGCAGTTTGGAGGGAAAATAAGCAATTTTTCAAAAAACGAAAGAACTTTCCCGACAACCTAATATCATCACTTTCATTTATTTTTCTTCCAACAAACAGCAAATGGGCAACAGCGTGTTCACGATTTTTATCGACAACACTCGGCCCCCTCATGGGTAAATCGTTGATGCCCTCCTCCCAGAACTCTGGGTTCTGTGAGTCGATGAAGTCAGCGAACGCCTTTGCAAGCAAGTCATAATCAACGAATTTTCTCTTGGCCAGGAAGAATTCAAGAAGATGGGTAAGGTGATATTTAAAAGGGGTAATGTCTGGAGAGTAAGGCGGGTGGAGCAGCATATCCCAGCCGAGCTACTGTAGCTTGGCCTGGGAACTTTTCGCAACTTTTGGCGAAATGGGAGCGAGCGCCGTCACAGAGGAGGGTGCCGGTCGACCTTTTCGGGCGCTTTTCTCAAACAGCGACGGCGAGCTGCTGGAGCTGGCGGGTGAATACGGTAGCCGAGACTGCCTCGCCTTGTACCAGTACCTCATGGAAAAGCCTCCCTTCCGCTTCCCAGAAGTAGCACAGTCCCGAGACTGGTTTGTATTCCGTGTCGATCTCTCCGCTGCTGAAGCCGATGAACCAGCGGCGCACGGTATCGTAGCTCACACATCCCTTGCCCAATGCAGCGTTGGTGGAGTGGCAAGTTTCCGTCGCTTTGGTGCCGCAAGACTACTCATAGTAGGTAACACCGCGGGTTGGTGGGTATCGACTGCGGGCATTGTAGCTCTCTCCACGGGATCTGGTGGAAAGAATATAAATTTTGCTAGGAAGCTTAAAGAACTTTTTACCATATTCCTGAGCCGCCTATACCTGCCTCGAAGTAAACAAGGGTTATTGATTTTTTAGAAAAATCCTACAAGACTTCTGGGACAACCTATTATTTAGGCAGTAGTAGTACTAGTAGTCGTCCACTTTTTCGAGTTTGGGTCGAAATCACGATTAGGCTGAAAACTTGTCACTTAGAGTAGTTCGACCCCTGAGCATGAATATCGCACGTACTTTGCGGGAAAACGCCGAGTTCCCCTGTTATGAGGGTTGCCGGACCAAACCAGTCATTCGCTTAGTACGCAAAAATACTAGAGATACAGGTTCCCTGGTATAATAATGATTGATTTTCCACATATTTTGCACGTATGGTCTTACATGTTAGCATAAATGGATGCAGACTAGAAAAATGCAAAAATTTGTCCTCAGTGGGGATCAAACCATCAACTATTATTTTCTGGGCCCCCAAAATTACTTAGCCGAATTTAAGACCGGTTTTTTGCTTCATGTGTACGACCTTATAAAAAGCAGAAAGCCGTTTTGAAAAGCTCACCATGACCTGATGGGCCTTAAGGTGCTCACGATAAGTGCGATGCTCTAAAAGAGCCGCGACCTATGACATAAGATAGGATAAAAAAGAAAGCGGATCAGTAAAGTTATGGAGTTACATGAGAGGTCATTCAGTTGCGCATGATATCGAATGGAAACATATTGGAAGGATAATTTTAACCGCCGCGATCTAGCAAAACTCAATACTCTGAAGACATCGGGATGGGGCAATTCCGGTGTACGGTAAAGGCTATCGTAACGTTTGCAGTTCATTAGATTGCAGAAATTGTACACACGACACCTTGCTGAGACGCCGAGGGTGAACTCAATGGAATTTTTTTGTACATAGCACGAACAACTCCCTGCTCACCGTTTCGCTTAACTTTCCATTATTTATTTCACTTGATTGTTTCACTTGATTGCTGCTATTTGTTGCTTCATTTGTTTCACATCAACGTGAGTGGATGAAATACACCCTACGAGAAAACAAGTGACATCTTATTTAGCGAGCAACTTGCAGCTCGAAGAGATGCGCGAAAGTGCAAATTCAGACCTTAACGTAGTGCTTGCGACTCCGGGTTTCTCTGTCGATTATCGCTTTTTACCTGGGATGTTCCTTTCAAAATGATCATTTCGTCTCATCTTCCTCTTCACCCGCCCCACCCGCTTCCTTTACAAGCCCTATTTTTAAGTTTTGGAGCATTTCGAATTCTTCTCTATAGAGGCATTACTCGACAGCGTTTATTTTTAACGTGTTACTCACACGAGATAGTGCGGAATGTGCCTTTAAGAAGGTATGAACTTATTACCCAAGCGGAACGGTGGCTGTCCCAAGCGCAACGGTGGCTGTGTAGATCCATTTCCCACATCAAAGCTCGTAGTCACGAGGCACTGAAATCACAAGGGTGAAGAGTACAATTACTCTTGCACGCTCACTACCAATGAGTAAAGCACGTGAGTAAAGTAATTTTCTCAGATATGGATGAGAAAAATGGAGCGAAACGTAATCAACAGATGGACGCCGATTTGGTGAGTGGCGTGTTTTTTCCAACATAGCGCGAAATTCCTGCTAGCAAAAGGAATTGCGACGAATTTTCGCGAAGGGCTAATTCTTGAATGTTGTTCGTCTCCTCCATCAGTGAACCTTTCTCACTGAGTGATTTCGAGCCGCTTTGCGCTGAAGATGCAGTCCATCCGGAGCGCCTGACAGGGGATGGCCTACGGACTTGGGTGGGAATGTATCAGACTCTCTCACTCCGCCGCACACCCTCACTCTTGCCACGCGCTCTCACTCTCGCCATGTCCGTAGGCCACGCCCTGTTAGACGCTCCGAATTGGAGTATACAGCTTGACACCAGGTGACGGATAGCGCGATGATCGCGGATTAGGAGCACCGTAAACTTGAAACGATTCCAGATTTCCATGGTACTTTAAGTAGAGCCTTGGAATATTGATAGAGCTTCGAATGCTGATTACGAATATGAGAACCAAAGTTGCAAAACTGTGATCTGAAGCGAATAAGAAGGGGTCAAAGTTAGCTTGCTTCGACTCCCGGGCAGGGTACTTTGCTTACATACTGTACTCATCATGACGGTTATCTGTGTACATGGAAACGGTCGCCGTGGCTCAGTGGCGGCGCTCTCTCTACTCTATCCATGCGGATTTTCGTTGGTTCGGTTCTTCCTGATGTTGGAGATTGGCCTAATTTTGGTATCTGGTGATTCTCGTTAATAGGTGCTCCCGCGCGTGTAGGTCGCAAGCTACGCGTGATTTTGCAAAATGATGTAATATTCATTTTCAATGGCCGAACTACCGCAGAAGCTAACCTTCAATCCTTTCGGTTTTTTACCCCGTAAGTTCGAAAAAGAGGGTTGACCGTGGAGTCAATATGTAGACGCGTTCCTGAAGAGGAATACGTGGATTCTTGCCAAAAAGGTTCTGACTTTTCGCTTTGTTGAAAGCAGTTTTTCGGTATGTGCCTTTCTTACGTATACTTTGATGATTCTTTCTGTTCGTCAGGATATTCTTGGTATTGATAGTAAGAGAGAAGTGGCTCATGACCATCTCTTTTTTAAGAATACCAGATGCGCAAAATTCGCCTCCCAGAGTATTTAGGCACCTTAAAGGAATCGTCCACTGAAAATGAGTTTTTGTGTTACCCATATATTTATGTTGTATTTGCCTAATGTTGGCCTCATGCAAAATTTCATGCGAAAAAATGTGAATCTGGCCGAGATACAGCACCACAAAGTGCGGTCCCAGTGGGCGGGGCTTCTGTGTAAAAGCCTCGTACCGCGTTCGCCGTGGTCGGAGACGCATTGTAGGAACAGAAGGTTACTTAAACAGTCCCACTCTCCGTTCCCAACGGCGGCGGAAGACGGGACGAGGCTTTTACACGGAGGCCCCGTCCACTGGGACCGCACTTTGTGGTGCAGTATCTCAGCCAGATTCACATTTTTTCGTGTGAAATTTTGCATGAGGCCAACATTAGGCAAATACAACATAAATATATGGGTAACACAAAAACTCATTTTCCGTGGACGATGACTCCTCTCTGCGTGTGGGTTGGACCACTCATGCGCTTAATCTTAGGTCAAAAAATACTGCAAAAAGCAATGCAACCGGGTACTACACCAATACTAAATTCTACAGGGTGAGGGGAGAGGCCAATCAATACTATCTTTACCATTTTGGCAATGCTAACAAAGGTTGCAATTGTGATAGGGTCTGTAGGACTTGCAATATGACCAACAACGACAACTACATAATTTCACAGGTTACAAAATTACGTATCAATACACATAAAGGTACTAAGACTAACTGTAACACAAAAAATGTTATTTATTGTCTCACGTGTAACAAATGTGGAATACAGTATGTGGGTATGACCGTCAGAAAGCTTAAAGAGAGAATTGGGGAACATTTAAATATTATATACACACATAAAAAACAAACCAAAAAACAAACCCTTTTCTACAATCATTTCTACACTTGCGACCAAGGAATTACTGTTACGGTACTGGGTTCAGAAAGCACAGATGGAAACATCCTCTTAGAAAAGGAGTTATTTTGGATAAAACTTCTAATGACGCCTTAACCTTTCGGACTCAGTGACAACATTAAAGGATATGGAAACATCACTAATTTAAACAAGACTCAACTATTCAAAAACAATCCCCCCTTCTTTTCGCTAAATATCACTAAAAAAGAGATAACAGAGGGGTCAACAAAAGCAAAAGTAGGAAGAAAAGCACCGAATACAATACGGTACTGCAGGAATTGGTAAGAAAGGAAGGGAATCTTGAACCAATGGAATGTTACAGAATGTTCAAAAGTTTAAGGAGAATTGAAATTGATTATATAATCAAACTCTCTACCAGAGGAGACTTCTTAACAGAAATCACTAATAAAAACAGGTTGCTTGTGTTTAGTTTATTAGCACATTTTCATTTTAATACATTTAAAGAGAACAAAAAAGAAAATATCATTTACCATAATATCACAATAAATTATAAAAGTAGAGTTTTTGATAAAATATCATTTAATAAAATATTTAATTCAGCACTGATTAAGGAGATAGCATGCAAGAATGATAATAAAAAAGATTATGTACCCATAAGAATTTTGTTCAAGTATGAAAACACGTTATCCAGCAAGATATTCAATTATAACCACTTTTTAAAAAGTCTGGACATAAGAGAGATTGAAAATACGTTGAGTAGGACTTGCATCTGTCAGATAGAAAAATATAAAAAATTTATTGATGAGCACCATGGACATATAATTACAGGAGACCTCAGCATCATAGAAGAAAAAACATTTAAAGAATTATTGAGCAAGGGTACAAAATACAGATTAGACCAAGGAATCAGTAGAAAAGAAGTCAAAGAAATATTTGAGGATTTAACCAATAAAGTTGTTAAATACTTGATTCAAAGGTATAAATTAAACCAAGAGCAAATAAGAGCGATAATAAAATATATTAATAACAGTTATCACAGTAAAGTTAAACCACTATTAACAGTTGATAATATTGATAGTAAAGGTGAATACATTTCAAGTGAACAGGTAAAAAAATACAGAAGTATGTTTATTTTTTGTCCTCTAGATGCTAGTAATAATTATGGCAATATTTGTAAAAAACACTACCTATTAACACTTATGGAGGAAATGGGCTTATATTATGAAACAAATACAAGGATTCTAAACTATACAAATACCAAAAATACATATGAACTGATACAAGAACAAAATAAAGAATACATCATAAATAAACTCAAGTTTTTCTGTCAAGCTAACAATTTATCGTTTGATATAGAGGCCGATTTACCTTACATACAGTAGCGCTCAAAAGTCTTCGGCGAAATGGTCTCTCACCTGGGTTTTTTCACCTGTAGCTTTTTTGTAACTGCACCGATTTAAGAGAAATTTTAGTATGTTGTACTCGGAGACACTGCATACTTAATATACCATTTTGGCGCGCAACGGCGTAGGTTACGTGGTTATATGAAATTTTTCAATTTTGGCATGCCATCGCTATGCCGTCCCGCAGTGCCGCTGTCATCAAAAGTCGTGGCCTTTCAACAGAATATTAATGTTCTCTGAGGCTTGCTCTTTTTGTTTTTGTATAGAAAGCCGGTTTTCTCGAACAAGCCTCTTACTTTTTTTGGGTGGTCTTGTAGTAAATTCTTGTAAAAAATCATGAAAAGTGGCAAACGGCGCTCAAGTAGAAGGAAATGTTGACAATAGGTTTAGGCACCACATATTAAAATTTTGTCAAATTTTGTCAAGTAGAAAAAAAGTTATGACAAAAAAGTTTTGGCCGAAGACTTCTGAGCGCTACTGTATATGCCCTCCCTAAACTACATAAAAACCCTATATAATTTAGATTCATCACAGGAGCATTTAATAGTAGCATTGAACCGTTAGCTAAAGAGTTACATGTTATCTTCACTTACATTAAGAACCACTTTAAAAACTATGCAAAAGCTACTGAAGATCGCAGTAGGAATCAAAACTTACTGGCCCATAGTTAATATTAATATTAGCCAGGATCTAAGTAGCATTAGATGCGAAAATATTAAAATTTATACAGCAGACTTCACAGATATGTTTACCAACTTGAAACATAGCCATATAATGGAAAACGTGAAAATACTGTTAAATATCTGTTTTAAAATTCCAACAAAGCTTTTATCGCCACTAATGGATTCAATGTATTTTACAGTGATGGCAAAGAGCTAAGAAATGGATACAGATACTACAAAAAAGAGGATTTACTTCATTTAACGGACTATTTGTTAGATAACAGCCACTGCCTTTTCGGAAACAATATCTTCAAGCAGAAGGAAGGGGTACCACAAGGTGGCAATTTCAGTCCGTTATTAGCAGATCTTACTTTATCAGTTTTGGAATTTAATTACGCAAAGACCATTAAATTAATGACCGGTAAGACTTTCATACCATTTAGATATATGGATGATTTACTTCTTGTACACAATTTTGATGAACTAGAAGTAGAAACTATTCTTAGAACGGTTTATAATAACAAACTAGAGCTTAAAAAGACTCACATTTCCGATCACTATGCAAACTATTTCGACCTAACATTAGAAATCAACAATGGAAGAGTTCTCACGTGGCTATATAGCAAAACTGACGACTTTAATTTCAAAGTGAACAGCCACATAGTAATAGTAACATATCTCTAAAAAATAAAGGGGCGGTTATATATACAGAAGCACTACGAATAGCCAATACATGTTCTACATTTGATACATATACCACTAAAATAAGAAGTATGGTAGAGTTTTTGATAAACAGTGACTACAGCCCGAAATTCATAACCACCCATATCATTAAATGTATTATGCATAATAAGTACATCAGTTACAAATTTGGACTTACAGACAACACACGGAAAATAACCAAGTTAGTAGGTAATATACTAAATAACTAGATAAGTTAATAATTTCCTAAATGGAGTACTAAACAGTCATTACCAAACAAGAAGGAAGGCATGTAACGCTTTGTCAGACCCAATGGGAAGTTTATTTATTAAATCCTCCACATTACTCCAGTTTCTCATCTAACTTGTGGTACCTTCCCCTATTTTCGTTCTTGCAAGTTTAGCATGCGGCGTGTAAGTAGCAGTATTATCATGCAGTGATTATTGCTAACACTAGAGGAGAGATTATGGGAAGCTTGATTCTTTTTTATTTTCTTCACCATACTTTAAGTACTGCAATAATAAAGCCTGGGTGCAGACAATGTACATATGCGCTCCAATTATAAAGCGTTCCCTTAGTATCATATGCACCCACGCCTTTTTCAAAAAGACTATTATACCTACATCAACCTTTTTTTAGCACAGCAAATTTACCTTTTTTTATAACCTTTTAATACTTCTTTCCTATGTTGTATGCTATTAACATACACTTTTTCATAACTTATTGGTTACCACCCGCTTACACATTTTTTTGATGTTGCCAGCCTTACTCACTGATGAGCCTCAAAGGCTGGCAACATACAATGGTTCGTCTGAGTCGGAGGCGAAACGAACCATATAACACTATGTGACATATATTCCTCACCTACTGTATCATGTTCTTCGATATTGGATGAGACCGCGACGGAGCAGGGCACACTTGATAGTAGCTGTCAGCCACACAACTGATTTCGGCAATTTTTACTTTTGATTTCTATCATTATTCTGCACAGCGACGCCTGTTTTCGGTGTGGTAGGTAAGTTTTCGAACAACTAAATCGATTCAGACGAAAGTGAACGCATAGACTAAACAAATAATATAACCCAAAAACAATGGAGGGAAACTACGAAAGCCCAAAAACAGCCACCATGATGCTCGTTAATGATGTGCTGAATTGATGAAGTGAACATTTCAGCTGGAACGTGCAGTATTCATACAAGGTCGAGTCAGATTCACCACCTTCCAAATGGACCGCAAGAGCACTACCACTTAACGGTGGAGCTCGCTGTAGTGCCTAGGATTAGCTGCAATGATGAGTTAATACATGCAGATTAAACCACTCCTAATTCGCTTTATAACAGCAATTCGCAGTTTTGGTTTTCATATCCGTAACCAGCATTCAAAATTTTATCGATATGCCTAGATCCATGACAAATCAGATTCTGTCATGGTAATATTCAAATGGATCCAGAGGACACAAATTCCTCTTCTTCTGTGTTGGGTAGATTCATGTTTTATACAATCTCAGGAGTACCAAGTATGGAGTAGAAGGGTCTGGGACATCTATTTGGTCACTGAGACACCCGATTTCGGGCCAGTCAGTCCGCCTCTTGCTCATTTTTTCAGAAAAGTGGATCGCCAGCGAAAACATACATATGTACAATATCAAGCGTATTCTCAACCATTCCTGCACCGCATACAGTATCGCTCAAAAGTCTTCGGCCAAAACTTTTTTGTCATAACTTTTTTCTACTTGACCAAATTTGACAAAATTCTAATATGTGGTGCCTGAACCTATTGCCAACATTTCCTTCTACTTGAGTGGCGCTTGACATTTTTCATAGTTTTTTACAAGAATTTACTACAAAACCACCGAAAAAAAGTAAAAGGCTTGGTCTAAAAAAAACGGCTTTCTTTACAAAAACAAATGAGCAAGCCTCAGAGAACATCAATATTCTGTAGAAAGACCACGACTTTTGATGACAGCGGCACAGCGGGACGGCATAGGGATGGCACTCCAAAAACAAAAAAATTGCATTTAACCACGTAACTTACACCGTTGAGCGCCAAAATAGTATATTTAGTATGCAGTGTCTCCAAGTACAACATACTAAAATTTCACTCGGATCGGTCCAGTCGCAAAAAAGTTACAAGTGAAAAACCCAAAAGAAAAACCATTTAGCCGAATACATTTGAGCGCTACCTATATAATCATCAAAAATGCCTACACGAAACAAGCATCGTGGCGTTTACGAAAAGCTACGTCCTTTTCATGTGAAATATGGATTGTTTTCGACCTCACTCTGGAAACGAGAACTGGTGGTGAGACGAAACTTCCATTAACTAATAAACGCTGAGAAATCTACAGCTATACACAATCACTTTTGATGATCCGGTTCTATCCGATGCCCTTTCAAACACGTGACTGAATAAATTGCTGAGTTCTAGGAAGCAGAAAAGAGACGGTCCATTGAGAAGTCCAAAGAATATCAATCTTCCGGAGGTATGTTTTGTAATCTCGAAATCGCCATCACATTGTGGGAGTAGGTAATAATAAAGAGGAAATGTGTACCAGCTACAGTCCAGTTCCCGTAGGCTGATGGGGCGTGGCCCACAGAGTTGGGTGAGAGTGTGTGGCGGGGTGAGAGAGACCGATACAAGTCCGTAGGCCTCGCCCTGCCAGCCGTAATTGAAATGGACTGTAAGTCTGACCTCTTCTACAATTTCCAATATTTAGTTGATCAAGAAGTCGTGTCAATCTTTTTCTGAAATTTTTTTCCGAAAGCACCCACACTCAAAGACAGCATTAGGGGTAATGCGGTAATGGAGAAATCCCTACAAGAAGTCGCACACATGGTAGTCCTGTGCCTAAGAAGGCTATCCTGGCGAAATTCCGGTGAAAAAGTGCCCCTGCAAGCTATAGAAACCTTGCAAAACGCCGTAACCATGCAGCGATTCCGCCTCTTGGACACAGCGGTCCCGCCTCCCATGACGTAATTCCCTATTGACTGGGGTGGGAGCGGCCAAGAAGATGCGGCGGGATCGAAGGTCTTGCGGCGCGCTTTCGCAGTTTTAGCTTGAAGCTCACTCTAAAAAGTAGATCCTGTCGTATTTCCAAACATTCCCTTGTGTTTACTCGACAACATACCAATGGGAAACTAGATCAGACTAACCGCCTCTTGACGGGAAAGTCGTCCGGGTCGAGAATCAAGGGTGGGAAGGAGGTCCTATTTCTCGGGTTTTTGGCCATTTCCATCCGTTTTTTCTCCATTATCCTAATGCTAGACATCTCGACTTTCATATGCACTATTTTTTTTATTTTTCGTCCGACTCTCCCCTAATGATGCCTTTAAAATGAAATCTTTTTCTTTCAAAGTCCTTGCCTAGAGTTGTTTTATGAGCCACTTCGAAGCACTTTTTCTGCTATATCGAAAACATCTTTCTAGTTTGTTCTGGCTGCGATTCATATTGGATTATAATACCATGTGATAGGGGTCCAGTCGACATTTTTGCACAATTTATTTTTCCATGAGAAAGTTAAGGAATCCGGTCAGTGGTATTTCCCTGTTCCTACCCACACCCTGTTCTTAACATTTCACCAATTTTTCCACTGATTGACTGAGAAAATTTTTTCGCCTTGATTCGAAGAAATTGTCTGGAATCACCGAGTTGTGGAGGAAAAACTAAATGTACCGAGTTGTGGAGGAAAAACTAAATGTGGAAAAGGAACGACACGACTTCTCGATCAACTAAATAATGGAACTCGTAGAAGAGATCAGGACTAAGTACGCGACACATGACTGGTTGATTTTCCTAAAGTGAAATGTAGTTTCAATTGATTGCCGGCTCGGCCAATTTTTGTCGGCTTGACCTACAGTAGCGGTCAAAAATATATGCGGTTTTGGATTCTAACCATAACTTTGGTCGAACTTTACATTTCTTATTCAATTTTTTTTTGTTTTTTGAAGGCAACTGGTACTCTGTGAAGCAAAGTAGGGTGTAGTGTTGAGATTGGTAAATTTACTTGACTAAAAACTCTAAAAATACCAAACCTTTTCAAAAATTCAATTGGCCATGAAAAGCTTATAACTCATCGAAACGGGCAGGTGGGCAGAAAATATTACGGAATGAGGCTGGGACATTGTTGCACGCTATTTCAAATCCTAACAGCACCGAGGCACGGAGCTGACCGTTTTCAGTGGTTTCAGTTAAATAATTTTCCCAACCTTCACACTGCATCCTACTCGGCTGAGATACTTTATTTCACTGAGTCACAGTTGCCTTCAAAACACAAAAAAATTGAGCGAGATATGCAAACACCGAACAAAGTTATGGTCAAAATCCCAAACCGCTATATTTTTGACCGCTACTGCACCTCTTCGCCAGCCTAAACGTCGGCCCCATTCTAACAAAATCAGAAAGTGTACATGTCATTTTATAGAGCAGAAAAACCTCTTCCAAATGATATATGACATGATGCGGAAACTTGTGATTTCGTAGGAGAAATTTATACTTGAAAAAAACGATATACTTATGGAATGACCCAATATTTTCTGGGCCCCCAAAACCACTTAGCCGAATTTAAGACCGGTTTTTTGCTTCATGTATATGACCTCATAAAAAGCAGAAAGCCGTTTTGGATAGCTCACCATGACCTGATGGGCCTTAAGGTGCTCACGATAAGTGCGATGCTCTAAAAGAGCCGCGACCTATGACATAAGATAGGATAAAAAAGAAAGCGGATCAGTAAAGTTATGGAGTTACATGAGAGGTCATTCAGTTGCGCATGATACGAATGGAAAAATATTGGAAGAATAATTTTAAGCGCCGCGATCTAGCAAAACTCAATATTCTAAAGAGACAGGGATGGGGCAATTCCGGTGTACGGTAAGGGCTATCGTAACGTTTGCAGTTCATTAGATTGCAGAAATTGTACACACGACACCTTGCTGAGACGCCGAGGGTGAACTCAATGGAATTTTTTTGTACATAGCACGAACAACTCCCTGCTCACCGTTTCGCTTAACTTTCCATTATTTGTTTCACTTGATTCCATTGAGATTCCATGTTTCACTTTTGCTGCTATTTGTTGCTTCATTTGTTTCACATCAACGTGAGTGGATGAAATACACCCTACGAGAAAACAAATGACATCTTATTTAGCGAGCAACTTGCAGCTCGAAGAGATGCGCGAAAGTGCAAATTCAGACCTTAACGTAGTGCTTGCGACTCCGGGTTCCTCTGTCGATTATCGCTTTTTACCTGGTGTTCCTTTCAAAATGATCATTTCGTCTCATCTTCCTCTTCAGCCGCCCCACCCGCTTCCTTTACAAGCCCTATTTTTAAGTTTTGGAGCATTTCGAATTCTTCTCTATTGAGGCATTACTCGACAGCGTTTATTTTTAACGTGTTACTCACACGAGATAGTGCGGAATGTGCCTTCAAGAAGGTATGAACTTATTACCCAAGCGGAACGGTGGCTGTCCCAAGCGCAACGGTGGCTGTGTAGATCCATTTCCCACATCAAAGCTCGTAGTCACGAGGCACTGAAATCACAAGGGTGAAGAGTACAATTACTCTTGCACGCTCACTACCAATGAGTAAAGCACGTGAGTAAAGTAATTTTCTCAGATATGGATGAGAAAAATGGAGCGAAACGTAATCAACAGATGGACGCCGATTTGGTGAGTGGCGTAATTTTTCCAACATTTCGCGAAATTCCTGCTAGCAAAAGGAATTGCGACGAATTTTCGCGAAGGGCTAATTCTTGAATGTTGTTCGTCTCCTCCATCAGTGAACCTTTCTCACTGAGTGATTTCGAGCCGCTTTGCGCTGAAGATGCAGTCCATCCGGAGCGCCTGACAGGGGATGGCCTACGGACTTGGGTGGGAATGTATCAGACTCTCTCACTCCGCCGCACACCCTCACTCTTGCCACGCGCTCTCACTCTCGCCATGTCCGTAGGCCACGCCCTGTTAGACGCTCCGAATTGGAGTATACAGCTTGACACCAGGTGACGGATAGCGCGATGATCGCGGATTAGGAGCACCGTAAACTTGAAACGATTCCAGATTTCCATCGTACTTTAAGTAGAGCCTTGGAATATTGATGATAGAGCTTCGAATGCTGATTACGAATATGAGAACCAAAGTTGCAAAACTGTGATCTGAAGCGAATAAGAAGGGGTCAAAGTTAGCTTGCTTCGACTCCCGGGCAGGGTACTTTGCTTACATACTGTACTCATCATGACGGTTATCTGTGTACATGGAAACGGTCGCCGTGGCTCAGTGGCGGCGCTCTCTCTACTCTATCCATGCGGATTTTCGTTGGTTCGGTTCTTCCTGATGTTGGAGATTGGCATAATTTTGGTATCTGGTGATTCTCGTTAATAGGTGCTCCCGCGCGTGTAGGTCGCAAGCTACGCGTGATTTTGCAAAATGATGTAATATTCATTTCCAATGGCCGAACTACCACAGGAAATAAAACTTCAATCCTTTCGGTTTTTTACCCCGTAAGTTCAAAAAAGACGGTTGACCGTGGAGTAAATATGTAGTAACGCGTTCCTGAAGAGGAATACGTGGATTCTTGCCAAAAAGATTCTGACTTTTCGCTTTGTTGAAAGCGGTTTTTCGGTACGTGCCTTTCCTACGTACATACACTTTGATGATTCTTTCTGTTCGTCAGGATATTCTTGGTATTGATTGTATGAGAGAAGTGGCCCATGACCATCTCTTTTAAAAAAAACCAAATGCACAAAATTGGCCTCCCAGAGTATTGGCACCTTAAAGGAATCGTCCACGGAAAATGAGTTTTTGTGTTACCCATATATTTATGTTGTATTTGCCTAATGTTGGCCTCATGCAAAATTTCACGCGAAAAAATGTGAATCTGGCTGAGATACAGCACCACAAAGTGCGGTCCCAGTGGGTGGGGCTCCTGTGTAAAAGCCTCGTACCGCGTCCGCCGTGGTCGGAGACGCATTGTAGGAACAGAAGGTTACTTAAACAGTCCCACTCTCCGTTCCCAACGGCGGCGGAAGACGGGACGAGGCTTTTACACGGAGGCCCCGTCCACTGGGACCGCACTTTGTGGTGCTGTATCTCAGCCAGATTCACATTTTTTTCGTGTGAAATTTTGCATGAGGCCAACATTAGGCAAATACAACATAAATATATGGCTAACACAAAAACTCATTTTCCGTGGACGATTCCTCCAAACACTGATGTCGCACTCATGTGTATACAGGTACAGTTTGAAGTAGGCTTTCTCGCTTTCTGAAAGTTGAAATACTAGACATGCAGCTATGCAATGAACCGTTCGGTTTAGGTTAAAGTGAAACTCTAATGATACACTCCATACAACAGCGCTAGATAGGATAGGCCCGCCGACTCGGATGAGACCGCGACGAAGCAGGGCACACTTGATAGTAGCTGTCAGCCACACAGCTGATTTCGGCAATTTTTACTTTTGATTTCTATCAGTATTCTGCACAGCGACGCCTGTTTTGGATGTGGTAGGTATGTTTTCAAACAACTAACTCGATTCGGACGAAAGTGAACGCATAGACTAAACAAATAATATAACCCAAAAACAATGGAGGGAAACTACAAAAACGCGAAAAAAACCACCATGATGCTCGTTAATGATGTGCTGAATTGATGAAGTGAACATTTCAGCTGGAACGTGCAGTATTCATACAAGGTCGAGTCAGATTCACCACCTTCCAAATGGACCGCAGGAGCACTACCACTTAACGGTGGAGCTCGCTGTAGTGTCTAGGATTAGCTGCAGTGATGAGTTAATACATGCAGATTTAACCACTCCTAACTCGCTTTATAACAGCAATTCGCAGTTTAGGTTCTCATATCCGTAACCAGCATTCAAAATTTTATCGATATGCCTAGATCCATGGCAAATCAGATTCTGTCATGGTAAGATTCAAATGGATCCAGAGGACACAAATCCCTCTTCTTCTGCGTTGGGTAGATCCATGTTTTATACAATCTCAGGAGTACCAAGTATGGAGTAGAAGAGTCTGGGACATCTATTGGGTCACTGAGACACCCGATTTGGGTCACCGTGCTCGGATTACGAGCGATAATTCTGAAAATTCGTTGAATGAAGACTCATTAAGGGTTTCAAGCGATAGCTAAGACTCAGATGTGTTGTTTCAGCTGAGTGAATATGCCAGTCAATCCGCCTCTTGCTCATTTTTTAAGAAAATGCATAGTACAGTGGATCGCCAGCGAAAACATATGTACAATAACAGGCGTGTTCTCGACCATTGCTGCACCACATACAGTAGCGCTCAAAAGTCTTCGGTCAAAACTTCTTTGTCATAACTTTTTTTAATATGTGGTGCCTGAACCTATTGTCAACATTTCCCTCTACTTGAGTGGCGCTTGACACTTTTCATGGTTTTTAACAAGAATTTACTACAAGACCACTGAAAAAAGTAAAAGGCTTGGTCGGAAAAAAACGGCTTTCTTTACAAAAACAAAACGAGCAAGCCTCAGAGAACATCAATATTTTGTAGAAAGACCACGACTTTTGATGACAGCGGCACAGCGGGACGGCATAGGGATGGCACTACAAAAACAAAAAATTGCATTTAACCACTAACTTACACCGTTGAGCGCCAAAATAGTACATTTAGTATGCAGTGTCTCCAAGTACAACATACTAAAATTTCTCTTAGATCGGTGCAGTTGCAAAAAAGTTATAAGTGAAAAACCCCAAGTGAAAGACCATTTCGCCGAAGACTTTTGAGCGCTAGTCTATATAATCATCAGAAATGCCTACACGAAACAAGAATCGTGGCGTTTACGAAAGGCTACGTGCTTTTCATGTGAAATATGGATTGTTTTCGACATCACTCTGGCAACGAGAACTGGTGGTGAGACGAAACCTTCACTAGCTAATAAACGTCTAGGAATCTACAGCTATACCCAATCACTTTTCATGAGCCGATTCTATCCGATGCCCTTTCAAACACGTGATTGAATAAACTGTTGAGTTCTAGGAAGCAGAAAAGAGACGGTCCATTGAGAAGTACAAAGGCTATCAATCTTCCGGAGGTATGTTTTGTAATCTCAAAATCGCCATCACATTGTGGGAGTAGGTAATAATAAAGAGGAAATGTGTACCAGCTAAGTCTATCTTTTGTTTGTTGGGCATACGATAGGATAATTAGGCACTACTGTAGGCCAATTCGCATCTGTTCGTATTTACCACTGGGTGATCTCATTCAGTTGTTCGAGCTGTCTGTTGACCTGTTTCCTAGTTACTACTCATGCGGCAGATATTTCGACAAAAGTCTTACTCCACTAGATTACTGAAGGGAAGTCGAAATAAAAACGTGAAAAAGGGTCATGAAGCTCGAAAAAAAGACTTTCTTTTCTTACACACAACGCAGTTACGCTATTCCCATCTGCTCCAGCCATCCTGCCTGCTAATGTCGCGCGTCGTATACCTTATAGCAAAGTTTTGACGTAGGGGTACACAACCCGTTGGTCGCTCGCTGTATGTTACATGCCTGACCTTGTTATATACAAGGATGGTCAAGAGGATCATGTGCGCTTTTGACATGTAACTGTTAATCTTTATCGCTGAGACGAATGCCAAAAAACTATCGAAAAAAAATTCTCTTAGAAGAGTGAATTTAATTCTCTTTTTCTAATGCATAGTCTTTGTAGCGTTGAATATGTGGGATTCAGAGGTGCTTCCTTATCACATATTGAGATGCAAAATACCGAGAGAATAGCCTTATCTACATGTAGCATGCATGTACTAAAATATGCATAATGGTTTCAACTACCAGCCGGTAGTGCCCATGCGTACCTTGCATAGAGTTGACTAACATGCCCTATTAGCACTTTAGAAACGGTGTTTTTGTGCTTATCCCCTATTGTACTTCTTTCCAATTGTTCTCACCGCAGAATTTTCCTGCATAGTGTGAGAACTAATAAGTCAGGTACTATCACCCACTACGATGTTCTCAGTTACCGGATATGTGAAGTATTCGCTCACTCGAGGAAGATCTTCGCGTAAAATCAAGAACTTATGATTCAAGAACTTGAGCCTTGAAAAGGGCGCTTATCTACTCACTTATTTATTCACTGATTTCCTGTTTATCTGTAGTTATTGTGTGTTAATTACTATGCGTGCTTGGACGTGATGTGACGTCGAAAAATAGAAAACTAGGTGGATTTAAAGCACTAGAGACATACTAGAAATAAGTGGAAAGCTTTGCAAACTCTGAGCTGATGGAAATCTTCACTACAGAGTAGGACATATGTAGATAGACATATGTGATGTTATAGGTGACGCTCAACAATCTCACTCTGACAGTGGGTCGCTGAAGCAAAAAACCAAAAAGGTGAGTATGCTTTTGCTGCAGCACATCTATGTCGATATGAATTTGAATAATTGAACCGTCTGCATGCCTTCATGTTCGCGATGGCTCGTCATAAATAAATGATTTGTGGTAATTGTAAGGAAGGTTTGTCCGTAATCGATTGTAAACCCTGTCGTAATGGGATGGGAATTTGCCTTTTTCTGCTTTTCGTCAGGCGTCAAAATGAAGTGTGTGTCAATGCGTGTCTTGAATTGCGCCTCATGTTTACATTTTCATGATTAGATCTCTTGGAAGATTACTTTGAAGGTGCCTGTACCTAAGCAGTCAAGTGGCTTAATCGTGACGTCTTTATAAAATCCTCAGCAAAGCATAAAAGTGGCTCTGCTCAAAGAAACCGTGAGGGATCGGGAGAATGAGGATGATGAGAATAAACGATCGTTCTGGAAAAAACATCCGAGGTTGAAAGAGATAATCGGTAGAGAAACCCGGATTCAAAAGTGCGACGCTGTGGTCTGTACGCACTTCCTGCGCGTCTTTTTAAACCGCAGTATCACCTTCCGAGTTGGTCGTTAAAAGAGACGTTCCTTCGTAGGGTGTATTTCATTCATTCATGATTTTGTAAAATAAGTAAGACAACAACTAGCAGTAGTCTAGTAAAACCATGAATAGGAGAATAAGCAAAGAGTAAGAAAAAAGGTGCATGTGATGAGCCCTTCAATTCACTCTCTCCTTTATAGGCCGCGTTCATACTTTGAGGTGTCGGCGATACGACGTGGCTGCGTGTTACTGTGTGCCCGCCTTTGAAACCCCGTCTCGTTGGCTGTGTCGTCTCTGCACCTTCCTCGTGTCACTCTGCCTCGCTGCCTGTAAACACAGCTACGCCCTGCCGGCGCAATGTATGAACTCGGCCTTAGCAAGGTGTCGTATGTGGTGCAATGTCTGCAACGTAACGAACTGCAAGCGTTACGGTACGCCTTACCGTATGCCAGAATTGCCACCTCATGGTTCTCTGATGAGTTTGTTGGTAGCAGTCGCCATAATAGATCGGATGGCCATCCGCAACTTGACTGTGGGATTTATTGATTACCGTCCGAGCTTTATAAGTAACCCAAAATTCCGACTCACTATATCTTTGTGATACATGATTTCAATCGTATCTATCACTCTATTATTGAGACACTAGTTCGTGTGTAGAAGAAGAACGGCAGAAGAGCTGAATCTAGTGTAGTTTTCGTTAGGCCGAGCTTTTGCCCTTTGTCCACCTTCAACTCTCCACAGGTGGAACGATTTTTAGAAAAGATTTATCTGAATCTGATATTTCACCTTGAAGGTAGCAGCCATTACCTCACCAGTTAAGGCGCATTAAAGGGCAGTTTTCATACAGTTCCGTTTTCGAGCTTTCCCCTTACAAACAATCCCGATCACGGTTACAAGCTCCCTATTGGAGTTATCGCTTCTGGATATTTTCCCATTCTCGGATATCATCCGTCACTTACACGGCCCATGCCACAGGGTTTGGTAATGTGCAAACTTCATGACAGTGCAACAGCACACTATTTTGACCGCAAAACAGCTGAGCGATTATAACTGACATCACTCAGAAGGGCAACTTATAAACTATAAAGCAGAGCGTGGTGAATACTTTGGCTGCCATGACCAAAATTCACACATTGTTCGGTACCGCAACCCCAAATCTGTTTTTCGACCGATCCTGACTGATTGAGGTCATGGCCCCACTAAAGGGCAGTTCACATTTGCTGCTGCCTGTCGATACAATCGCTCTACACCCATTTTGGGCGTGATGGGTAACGTTCTGCTCCTTTTCTGTGGAGAGCGAAAGCCAGTGTAATCATTCCTTCAGAGTCGCGCATGTGTACAGCTAATAATATCTATCCCCCGCATCAACTAAATGCGCAAGACTCCTCCCGGTAGTAGACAATTACTGAAAGGAAACTTCAAAAAAGTTGTGTTTTGACCATTTTTAAAGGGAATGGATGATGTCTCGAACCTTCCTGTCGTTACAGTACTTTCGACGGATGTGCGCAATGATCATGAAACATCAGCGCTAATCAGGGTTGTTTCCGCGGAATTCACCAAACTTTCTACGGCAACTCTGTGTGACAGCGTGAAGTAGCCATAGTCTTGCTCAAGGACTTTTGATAAGGTAGTGTTCAGATTTGACGATCGCATACGCGATTCAGGCGATCAATGGAACAGTCGATAGATCTTTTTCTTTCCGCTCGAATGGCTAATCGCCTGGCTGCAAGATCATCTGCTCTCCTAATCGTGTAATCATTAAAATCGTAAGATACGGATGAATTATTATCTATTGTTCAGGGTAAAAAAGAGAAGAGCTTCTGGGATACATTCATGGAAAGTGCTCGCAGTATCTTTGAGGAAGGTAATATTCACCATTCCGAGATGAATACTAATCTCACTCCTACTCTTGGAGGAACACTCATTTTCCCATAAATGAACTTACGAAAAATGTTGGCTCTATTTAGTGGACAAGTTTTCAGCTCATGGAGCATATGGCCCTCCAGCTGTTCTCTTGACCCCTTCTGATTTTGGATCCTCGTAAATGCATGCCAGAAGTCGTGTTGCTTCCTCTGACCCCTACCTCATTGGTATGCGTCGGTTGCCACCGATCAGATCAGAAGGTGATGGTCACGCCCCTCTTCGTGTGGCCGATACACTTCTGTTTAGGGGCTAGAGTAAGGTGTGTGTCTACACGACAGAAAATCGCTTCGCGGCGCCACCAGTACGACTTGCCGAATCGATTGCCCTTGGGAGCCCGGCAGAGCGTGGCTGCGTCACCTCTGCACTTCCACCCATGCCACACTGTCTCCTGCACACATGCTACCCTGCCCTCTCCTCCACCCATGCCACACTGCCTCGCTTGACGGCTGCCATGCCCTGCCGCTAGCACTTGCACCCGCCGCGCAGCTCGCCGCAGACGGCTACGCGATTATTTGTCGTAAGTAGACACACCTTTAGGATAAGAGGAGAGGCGAGAGACAGAAACGTGTTAGGATGAGAAGTGAGATGAGGAGAAGGGGAATCAGATAGTCACGTGCTTCGAGACGTCTATCAGCATTCGCGCCGCCAATCGCAAACGTATCATGGCCTCATAGACCAACCCAAAGAGCGTTTCACAGATTAAAAGCCACGACCCCTGTGAACGTCAAAGTCCACGCTTGTTCACACCACATAAAGTGTGGGAAACAGAGAAATTCGCAGAGGAAGAACAGCATCCCTAGCCTCGTTCCACAGCAAGCTTCAGCTACGCTGATTTTGCTTTATGCATATTCGTGTATCAGGTGTTATCTATATTGTGAATACGGCATCCGATGTCTGAGCTGAATAACCTCCTCCAAATATCCTTTCACATTCATGCATAGTAGTGGCTCGAAGGCCTTTTATACCGCCCATTTCCTTATCCTCCGATTTGCTACAGTACAGCCAAGCTACCGTTTCCTTTGACATATCCGCTTGATTTTAATGAAATTTATCAGATCTCCCTAAAGTGTAAACTTGCCTGAAGTAACCTTCTGTAAGGTGCTGGGTTGAGGTGCATAGCAGCGATCGGAGGGACAGTTGGATATACAACTTTTGCTAAAGTCTCTGAAGCCCTGATGTGGCGATCCACCTGATGGGCATTCAGAAAATGTCCCAATCATCTGAAAACAGTTTGGCGATTCAAACTGTAAGCTTTTTTTCGTGCATTTGATGTAGCATTGTTCTTGCAAGTGATTAGGTAAACTTAACGCTCATCTAACAGAATGATCTGCAACTGAGGGCTAACTTGAGATGCATGCGCGTACAGTTTCGTTTGTTCCATCTTTCAGATGACTACGACAACAACGATTACTATAATATATTATCATTTCAGTGAAAAAGCAGTACAAGAAAATCAACCATGCAGCACTTCAGTGGTGGACGAAATTTACTGCTCCGTTTAATGTAAGCCGCTTGTTTTGTGATGCTGACACTGAAGGGAGCTTTGAGAGCGCCGCCTTCTTTCTTCATTTCCCATATACATACTAAAGCAAGACTGCAACAGTGTTTGCATAAAAGCACTTGTCGCCTTGAACCTCAGCGCTCAAGTAACTCAGATGATACGAAAGCAACAATAAATATGGAGCTACGATCTCGTCTTACACATAATCAGCCCTGCGTGGCTTGCACAACCTCAGAACAGTCATGTGAGCCAATGAGGAATTTTCGCAATTTCATCAGTTATCGAGAAGCTAATCACGAGCATCCTTATCAGTAGTCAGATGTAAAAAAAGACCAAGAAAATTACATCTAGATCGCTGGACACTACTTAGACTATATTAATGGCGTCATTTGACTGCGCACATCCGTCTCCACGCCATTGTCACTTTGGTGCCACTGCTGCGACTACGAAATCGAGAGCCTGAGCAGTGAGATCCCATGCTTGAGGCTGGCAGAAAAGAAGTGCTTTGTAGATGGATCCACTGGTGCGCGTTAGGACTGTCCACTATGCCACGCGAATTCCGTGGCCGCGCATGCCAAACGCCTTGCTGCTCCCGTTAAGAGGGTCACTCGAGGACAGGGCGGCGCAGCCGCCGTTTTTTTCAAGTGACTTGAAATGCTGGATAAACCTGACACAAACTCGTGAACCTATTCCCTTGTGCAAGTAATGGTTTTGCAAAATGACCCCCTCATCCGGAGCTCCCTCTATTATATTTGGGCGGGAAATACCTCACCTCCTTGGCTTGCAGTTTTCTTAACTCTATAAACTTCACGCCACCCTTTTCCCGATGGAGAATGTTCAGTATGTTCTCCTGAGTTCGCAAACAAACCTAAAGAAATGGGAAATGTTTGGACATATGATAACATTCGTCACCAAATCTACAAACAGCCTCTCCATAAGAGTCGTCTGCAAAACGAACTAGAATGATGGTTATTCGAGTACGGAAATGGGACAACTTTTATTGGCAATGTAGTGTTGGAATTGCAGAGGGTCACTCAAACGTTTCCATCGAGTCCTCCTGCACGACCGTTTGACGCGTCATCGGGCGTGTCACATGGCTATTGGCAGAGGGGACTGTGTCGTCGACCACAAAACTCCTGTCAGGCATGAAAGAACGAAAAATAAGAGGAACAGCTAGACCTTTTCGGAAGATACTAAGGGTAGATCGTGAACAAAAACAATCCCGTAACAAGAAAAAAGTTAAGGTCACTGCGCATTTTGGTACGTGATACTGGGATATTTGTGCGCAAAAACTACGCGGGGTTTTGGATTCGGATCAAAAATCTATGGCCTAGTCACAGAAGGGAATCCGTCAGCTGAAAGGTAGCTCCTTGCATATTATGTAGACCAGTCGGGTTGGTCGGCTGACGCCGTTCCTAACCTCTACAGGCCCGTTCCTAACTTGTTTCTTGTGTGCTTCCATCACTTTGGTCAGTCCCTACCCAGTCCTTACTCGCACGAGCTCAAAAGACCGACTCCTAACCCTCCCGAGATTTTTGGAACACAGGCGAGGACTTGAATTTGAGCACCCATGAATTTCGGCACAAGCCCCGCCCATGGTGGGCGTAGGCTTAGAACTTATGTGCTCCGTACACATGTGTTGGCCCCTACGCTATCCTATCTTGCCCTACCTCTACAGGCCCGTTCCTAACTTGCTTCTTGTGTGCTTCCAACACTTTGGTCAGTCCCTACCCAGTCCTAAATCGCACGACCTCAACAGACCCACTCCTGACCTTTCCGATTTTTGGAACCCGGGCGAGGACACCAATTTGAGCACCCATCGATTTCAGCGCAAGCCCCGTCCATGGTGGGCGGAGCTAGGCTTAGTTCTTGATGAGCCTCGTACACCCCTACCCATCCCCAACTTGCCCGACCTCTCCACGTTGCAGATAAGTTGAGAGCGGATTATGTGGCAAACAAACGGACATACACACGCACACACACAAAGACACCAAACTTTTGGTTTATACATGAGTAGTGGATTTGATTCCATTCCTAACTTGCCTCTCATGTGCCCCGTGCATTTTGGCTTACCTCAACCCACCCTAACCTCTACAGGCCCTGGTTTGCCTGATTTTTGGAACCTGAGCGTGGACTCAAATTTGAGCACCGGCAGTTTCCGCGCAAGCCCCACCCATAATGGGCGGAGCTGGGCTTAGTTCTTATGTGCCCTGTACCCTTAGGTAGCCCCGACCCAATTCTGACTTGTGCGGCCTCTTCAGACAGCAGTTCAGTTAAGAATGCATTATGCGGTGAGCGGATTTCCGCGCAAGCCCCGCCCACGGTGGGCGGAGCTAGGCTCAGTTCTTATGTGCTCTGTACCCTTAGGTGAGCCCCTACACAATTCCAACTTGCCCGACCTCCAGACAGCAGTTCAGTTAAGAATGCATTATGTGGTGAGCGGACAGACAGACAGACACACACCCAGACAGACAAACAAACACACCACACTTCTGCTTTATACATAGGGTATGGTGAGCCTTCCACCTAAAACTTCCAGTGCAACCATTTATGCCATTTCGAGACCACAGCAGCTGTAACTGATCCCTTAGTTTTTGTAAGATGCAGTGTTCTCCCTAGAGTTGAAGTCTTCTAAGACTTCAAAAATTTGGTGTGAATTAGGTATACATCGAATTACTCACGGTTTGACTTCTACCCTGTCGGCTCCGACAAATGCGAATCCCGAGATATAGCGGAGTCGAAAAGTAAAAACTGGTCCTACGAGTATTTCCAGCAAAACAAGATTTTTGGACAATGCTTTAGCGAAACCTCTCTTCTGATGAACCGGTGGTTTTGGGGGGTTCAAATAGTCGTACAGTGCCACACAAGAGTTTGCACTGAAGCGCAAATAAGAGAGAATATGGTCCCTTATTGTAATCTGAATTCCTTTGTGGATTTGCACCGAAAATGCATGATTTTTTACCCTCAAGCTTGAAAATTGCGGATGTACAGGTTGAGTACGAATCCAGCGCAATCAGCTTCGTAACCTCGTAAAGGCTTCCCGAATTCAAATGGGAAGTAGTTACAGCAAAACTGAGTTGTTAGATAACTGATGGATCTACTAAACTGTTAAGACGAAGAAGAAGAAGGAGAGCGGCGAAAGTACGAAAAAGGTTTGGAGACATAGAACAGTGTGGCGCCGTCACCGACGCAACCATGGCAATGATTTGGAATAGTCAGTCTTGCAAACAAGAACGTGCGTTTCGGTACTACCCATTTCGGTCCTCACTCTTCGATAATCAAACAAAGAACACAATTCCAGGTTACTTTTAAACCTACACCTTTTGGACACCTTTTTCGAAGGAATCTTCACTACGATTTACAGATTTCTATGGTGTGGTAAAATAAATGTCTCTATAGAAGGATTTTCCAATTTTGCATCGCTGCTTAATACTATGAAGGTGCATCGTGGAAGCAAGTCGTGCCGCGTTGAAAAACCTAACCTTAACGCGGCACGTCTTCACTGACGTAGCGAGAAAACTTTAAAAAAGGTAAAGGCAGTATTCACCTGAGAAACATCACTAGCTTACAGGCACCAATAGGGGTAAGGGAGAACTGAGATCTGGCAGTGCACGTTCTCTAAGAACGAACCATCATATGTGGCGAAAATTGCATTGAAAAAAGCGGCTTGGAATCTTATAGAGACTCCACAGCTCGGCATGCCGTTATGCAGTTATGCGCCCGGGGAAGTCGCCGTGGAGGAGCGGGACAACGATCACGGCCGGCTGGTCCAGACTCTGGCCTGTTTTCAGTCCACTCCGGCTACTGACGCAGAGGAAGAGAGAAAGAATGGGATTTTCGGGTTCCTATTCCTCGATTTCTTCGCAGTTTCATGTCGTTCTTTCTCTACTAATACATTGCTGAACACCCCTACTTTCGTAATCCCCCAATTTGCCGTATTTACCCCTCCCAGTGTCTTTAAGGGCAGCGCTAGGGAAAATTCGGACGAACAGTGAAAAATGCGGTGGATATGAAAGCCGTGGTGTCTAGTTATACAGTGCGTTTCATAATTATAAGGTCACCCCCAAATTTTCGGTTTTCAGAACACACAGCCAACCGAATATTTTTTGAATATTTTTTACAGAATCCTCACCACAGAAAACCCTTCCGTACTAGTTTTGATGACATTACCTTTTCGCCCGATATTTCTATGAATATTTTCTGATTTTTGTGCCGTTTCATAATTATAAGGTCACCCCGAAGAAAGGGAAGATTTGCTAGAGTTAATACCGCATGCGAAGGAGCTCATAATCTATGGTTCCCTCCTCTTTAAGAACGACATTAACTAGCCGTTTGGGGAAGTGGAAACGAAATTTCGAAGAGCCTTACCACAGATATTGTTCCAGTCTTCATTAATTGCCTGTTTCAGCAGCTTTGCTTCCCAGAGTTGACGATTATTGGGGTAAATATTTTTGCAGCGATGTCTTCCAGATCTCCCCAAGAGAGCTGAGACCAAGACTGCATGTTATCTATGGCTGGAGGTCCGTATTTCGGAACTTTAACCACGATTCCGTTGAATGACCTACATGAACAACAGCCTTGTCATGCAGTTAGACGCAATTATGAAGAGCCGGTCGGCTCCAAAAGGCAATTGATTTCTTCGTAAGATCTTCTAAGAGTCTCTGGAGTCCTTTCTGCAGGTTGCGAAGGCAAGGTTCAATGCAACCTCATTGCCGAAAACCACTCAGGCCAACACCCTTCTCCCACAAAAATTGCCAAGGCTCGGCTAGATCGGCGCAATTCTCAGACCAAGCTAGTACTACCTCTACCCGTCAGCACCAAACAAATAGAGTATTTTCAGACTCAAAAGTACAATTTGGATGGAACTATCCGCTTGCAGGGTGCAACTGCTATGAAAATTCAGTTTCGTTCAATCCGTGCTCAAGAACAACTTTATGAATTGAAGTCGTTCAGCCTTATGTTGTGCTGTAGGCCTCGGAAACTACTTCATTATTGCTTCAGTGATCTTTCTGCTCTTCCTCGCTGCTGTACACGCTGTGGCTCCAGAACAAAAATGGCTTAACTCCAAACAAATCTGGTCCATGGAGGAGGTGCTGTGGGAAGTGGCCCCCACAATCCTTCCCTCGTTAATGATAATAATCTCACGTGGGAGTCCAGAGCCTGAAAAACATCTGAAGACACCGAATCTCTCAAATTTCATCTAACTGAACATAGGAATCTTCCGATTTTTTTGGAATGGCTCTCAAACTGAGCCTAGCACCACAAGAATTCCAAATCTGGGCTTTTCTCTCGGAACAAAGTAGCTAGCCACAAGGCGATTGAATATGTATCTCGAAGATGTATTTAGAAAACAAATTTACCATCACAGACCTGCCGCGGCCTCGACTTTTTTCTTTTTTCCAGGGTGACCTTATAATTATGAAACGGTGCAAAGAAACAAAAAATACACCTAAAAATATGAGGTAAACGAGACTGCTACTAAAAATCGGACACAGGAGTTATTTCAGGTGAGGAATCCGTCTATGAGACTTAAAAGATTCCTCAATGGAGTGTTGTCGAGAAAAGCTGAAATTCAGGGGTGACCTTATAATTATGAAACGCACTGTACGATAGTAAAGACAAAACGGAGGGAAATGGCCAAATTCCCGAGAAACAGGCCCTCATACCTCATTCTCGACGCGGACGACCTTTCCGTAAAAAGGCGGGTAGTTCAAACGAGATATCCATTGGCATGTTGCCAAGTAAACACAAGGGAATGTTTGGAAATACGACAGCATCCATTTTTTGGAGTGAGCTTCAACCTAAAACTTCGAAAGCCCTCCGCAATACCCTCGATCTTGCCGCATATCCTTGGCCGTTCTCACCGTAGCCAACCAGGATTCACCTCGCTCGGAGGCGGGGTCGGTTATCCAAAAGTGTCAGCTGTTGATCGTTCCGCCGTCACGACAGCTCTAGAGCGCGCTTTTCGAAGGGGATTTCGCCATAAATAGCTTCTTGAGCCCGAGTTTTCATGTGAGAGAGCTCTTTTGGAGATTTTCCTGTGACCACATTATCGCTAATACTGTCTTTGAATTCTGATGTGATGGAAGAGTTGATGTGTAGGGAACATTCTGATATGGGTAAAATGCCAAGTCCGGGGGTAATTTGACAAAAAGGAAATGAATAAGATAGTCGCTTGGTGCAAAACCGCGAGGCTCCGGCGTTACAAGGATTCGATGATTCAGCTCGTTTTGCACCGGCGTTTCTGGCGTGGTCCCCAGGTAGATTCACGTCAAGCGAGTATCATATTCTTTTCTTATGAGTCTACTCCCGAGCATGAGTTTTTAGCTTATCTCTTCCACCCCATCACCAGGTTTGATCTAGCGGGGTTGCTTTGGATGACTTTTGACAAAATGACACATGGGGAGGGTCATAATGGAGCCTACGAGTAATAAGAATGAACAATTGTGACTGTTGCCGCAATATGTAATTCATTTTTATTTACTGTTGCAAGAAATAGACTTAAATGCAGAGTGATAGCGAAGGAGATATCGAAGGGGTGTCCATTGGTACACTACTGAAAAATTGGGCAATCAAGAAGAAATTGAATGGGAGGTCAAATTCACCGTTTCAGTTATTTACTCATCATCCTACACGAGACAGTATTTGAGTATATATCAGCTCGCCTCAGGTATGCGAAAAGTTCAAGAAAATAGGTATCTTTCCCTTTCTAATTTTCCCATCGCCATTCTTAAGTTCTTATCTACCCCTGTCACCCAGCAACGGTTCCGATTTTCCCTAAAGCATGAAAATCAACTTAGTTGTGAAGCGTCAATGCCCGCATTGGCGTGCCGACGCATACCCCCACTGGGTCCTTTAGCATCAGCCATCACAATGGCTGATGTCACAATTGAAAAATTCTCGTAGGATTAAAGTTATTTGAAATATGGCGCCTATTCAGCGGTCGAAATAAGGAGTCATGAAGAGAGCGAAGTAGAATCACAGTTGATCATTTTTGTCGTTTCTCCGTACCTATTGGGTTATCGTACAGTACTGCGTGAATATCGGTTGAGTTCTGCGACGTGAAAACGACCGATACCCATGAATAATATCGGTGAAGCCCATATTGCATGAATCCACACTGCTGGCTGCGCAATACTGAGCTTTAGCCCAACTGGTATCCCTACAAACATCTATTATTACTTGGAAGTTCTCGCAGTTTAGCGGTCGAAAGATTCTGTTGCTATTGATATCAGAGTGCAAAATATCTTACATTATATAATCGGCTAAGTGTGTCTGTTGGTGTGTGTGTGTGTGCGTGTGTTTGTGTTTGTGTGTGTGTGTGTGTGTGTGTGTGTGTGTTTGACCGGAAATTCATATCTCGCGTCGCAGTAAAAATGGGATCCTGGATTTCAGATATGATATAGAGGGTGGCAAGGGGAACCCAGCGGTGATGTACCGAAAGAGATTGCAGCTGATAAGGGCTGATAAGGAGCCTCGAAAAGCTAATGTCGCCAAATCAGTTTCGCCTTTCGGGTTGATCCTAGAGCGCCCACACTCATATGTGTTTTGAGGGGTGGGACGGACACATCAGTGCTGGGTGATCCCAATTGATAACGGTTGATGAAGGCTGATAAGGAGCGTTGAAAGGCAAATGTCGCCTACTTCGTTTCACCTTTCGCATCGATCCTAGACTTCCGACACTCACAGGTGTTTTGAGGGGTGGGACGGGCACATCAGTGGTGGATGATCCAAAATGGTAACGGTGGATATGATTCGATAAGGAGCGTCACAAGGCTAACGTTGTCATCTGTTCCGCTTTTCTGGCTGACTGTGGAATGTTCTCACTCGGAGGTATTACAGGATATGGGGATCTTAATGGTGACTTTTCGAAAGTGATAACGGCTTACAGGGGCTGATAAGAGCCATCAGGATATGGGGAAGGCATAAATCCCGGTACACCTCTTACTATTACTATACGACTGCCGTAGTGAATGCGTATGATGACAACTACCATTGGGTGGACATACTTTGTTTATGTTCTGATATCTGCTGCCGATGTATCGACCGCTAAATTGCCTAGCTTTCCAAATAATGGTGCATGTCCTTTGATACTGTGATCTACGTGGATGATCAAGACACTATCTACATTTTAGATAGCAAAGCAGGCATTCATTCTCTCCCGCGGTGCAGCAACAATACTTGGTAACGACCGCTAGAATATGTGAAATTCCAAGTAATGGTGCATGTTTACAGAAACGATAAGCATCGATAACTGGCATACGGATCCACTACACATATGTAGGAAGTAGATGCTCAGCAAAAGGCGTCATCAACCATTTCCCCCATTATATATTTCCATTAAAGGAATCGTCCACGGAAAATGAGTTTTTGTGCTACCCATATATTTACGTTGAATTTGCCTAATGTTGGCATCATGCAAAATTTCACGCGAAAAAATGTGAATCTGACTGAGATACGGTACCACAAAGTGCGGTCCCAGTGGGCGGGGCCTCCGCATAAAAGCCTCGTCCCGTCTTCCGCCGCCGTTGGGAACGGAGAGTGGGACTGTTTACGTAACCTTCTGTTCCTACAATGCGTTTACGACCACGGCGGACGACGGGACGAGGCTTTCACACGGAGGCCCCGCCCACTGGGACCGCACTTTTTGGTGCTGTATCTCAGCCAGATTCACATTTTTTCGCGTGAAATTTTGCATGAGGCCAACATTAGGCAAATACAACATAAATATATGGGTAACACAAAAACTCATTTTCCGTGGACGGGTCCTTTAAGTTAAATTCATAATGAATAATTCGCACAGTACTTTGCGATAGCCCAACTGGTATCTTCATCACTGTGCAAGTGCCCGAAGGCAATGGAAGGGGTTTCAATCGTATCATTTATTACAATCCTTGATACTGATAATAATACTGATAAGTGGATAATGTTAAAACAGGATTGCGACTTTTTTGCTTTTGATCTGGAAAAGTTGACATTAGATGTACTTACTACCATCAAGCAACCTATTCGTTATCACTCACAATATGGAAACACCGCCTTGCGTTGAATTCCATGCGAAGTGATAATTTACGCTATCATTCGCGGTGATATCGTAGTTGTTCGAAAGGCAGAACGAGGATGATGCCTTACACTACACCATGGGAGCAGTTACAGTCGCATCCCTTCTGTTTTTGCTATCATCGTTCCAGGTATACTGCATTATTACCACTAGTACGAGCTAATTATGGTTTGAAATTCTTTACAGCTTGCTGCTTCGAAACCTGTCAAGAATAATGGTGAGACTCGGTCCAAGAATTTACAAACCTTTTTTCATGAGTTTACAAAAGAGGAGATATCTTGTTGGAAATCAAAAAGGCATTTGAAAGCAGACCCATCAATTTGTTCAAGTCATTTTCTTCAAGGCTACTCATTACTAAGTACGTTACCCAGCGACATCCAAAGCTAAAATTTCGTAGAGTTGAAAGAGAGTGCTTAATTTCACGGAAAAAAGAATTTCTGTGTTACCCGTATGTTTATGTTGTATTTGCCTCATGTGGGCTTCTTGCTAAATTTCACGCGAAAAAATGTGAATTTGGCTGAGGTACAGCACCACAAAGTACGTCCGGGTAGGCGGGACCTCCGACTAAAAACCTCGTCCCGTCGTTCGCCGTGGTCAGAGACGCATTGTAAGAACAGAAAGTTGCGTTAACAGTCCCACTCTCCGTTCCCAAACCGCGTTAAAAAAGCGCTGCTTGGGGTCTTATCACCACTCCGCAGCACGACGTCTCGCCTGGTAGTCCTGCAGCTAGGCGAGTTGCTTGAGGCGGTACTACTACGTTCGCAGCCGGCTGATCTAGTCTCTCCGCCCGTCTGCATTCTATACGGTTAGTGACGCAGAGGGGTGCAGGAGAAAAGCGTTCCGGGTTTCTATTTCTCGAGTTTTTGCCGTTTTGTCTCGTTCTTCCTCCTGTTACATTGCTGAGCACCCCCACTTTCATATTCCACAGCCTACCAAATTTACCACTTCCGGTGTCTTAAAAGACAGTGGTAGGGGGTGATATGGTCAATGAGGCGCTCTTAGAGCGGTCAAAAAAAAACTGGGGTCCAATGAGAGACTACATTCGAGGCAATTTGCGGTGAAAAGTGTGTCCGTGAAATCGAGGGAAGGCATCATTTCAAACAGGCTCGGTCTATCATAGCTTTGTACGCCTCCCAATGGTGGGCATTGCCGTAAAGTGACTGAGGATCAGAGTAATACATGTAATAGCAAAGTGAGAGTGCTATCATTGCCGTATCAAACTAAATCACGTGATGTTTGAAGTGTCGGCTTTCGTGGTGAAAACGCTTACCGGTCACTCAAAGATCGGTATGAATCATACAATGGAATAACCCTTACCACTGCCTTCAAAGACAGCATTAGTGGTGATGTGGTTATTGAGAAATCCTTGAATGAAGTTACTTACATGGGAACTATGAGCCAAGGAAGGCTATCTATAGCGAAATCCCGTTGGAAAAAGGCGTTTCCGAGCTTCGAAAACGGCGCAACGTATAAGCTTACGCCTTTGGATGATCGACCCGCCTCCAAGCGACGTGATTCCTGGTTGGCTACGATGAGAGCGGCTAAGGATATGCGGTGAGATCGAAGGTACTGCAGCGCGCTTCCGCGGTTTTAGCCTGAAGTTCACTCCACAAAATAGATGCCGTCGTATTTCCAAACATTTGCTTGGGCTTACTCGGCAACACCAATGGAAATTTCGTGTGGAGTATCCGCCTGTTGACGGAAAGGTCGTTCGCGTTGAGGATCAATGAGAGAAGGGAGTCCTATGTCTTTTGGGTTTTTGGCCATTTGCATTCGTTCCTTCTCCACTATCCTGCTACTAGGCATCTCGACTTTCAGATTCACTACTTCTTTTACTTTTCGTCCGAATTTCCCTTAATGCTGCCTTTGAACTGAGATGAAAAAGATCATCGGATAACGAGTTCTCCTATAGCACAACAAGGTTGGCGGATGCGCGTCGCAACTGCCCAGTTACGTCACTGTGCTATTCGAAATGGATCACCGTGCGCGACAAATTTGACGGCGGCCTCGAGGAACCCAATGCGTATGGCCGAGCGACGTAACTGGACAATCTTGACGCATATCCCAAGCATGGCAAGCAATATATCACGATAAAAAGTCATGAGACATGTGGTCGATCTTAGCTAGTGAGTACCTCGGGAAGACAAGAGAGAGAGTTTTCGAGAAAAGTGTCTGTAGTTACAACAGTGACAAATCAGGTGCTTGAGAAAGAGATTAACAAACTCGAGAGCCACTCTGCAGCTGTGGTTTACATGATGAGCTGTGCCATTCTCATACCAAAGCTAATAGATTAAGACAAGCGCGTGCCAATCGTGCATGCATACTGGGGTGTGTGCAGATATGACGAAAAATCGCGTGGCCGCCGGCGGCGAGCGACGCGTCGGGTGCAAATGCCAGTGGCAGGGCATGACAGCCTTCAAGCCAGGCAGTGTCGCATGGGTGGAAGCGCAGATGTGACGCAGCCAGACTATGCCGGGCTCCCAAGGCCAAT